>OZ012736.1:141190091-141789092 GCA_963859935.3 Lathyrus sativus | reverse complement strand
AATAACAATCAACAAGCGCAATTGATATTATACGATACACGTTCCTAATTTCTGAATTAAGCAAACAGATAAAATAGTAACCGTGAATTAAGCAAACACGAGAAACATACGCAGATTAAGCAACCGCGATTAAAGTATAAGAACAGGCAATCATCGAAATAAATCAATCATCCCTAAGATAAATCGAATTAAGCAAACAAAATATCATAGAGAAGAATTGAAAGGAAATAGATTTTATTGGAAATTAAAAGAACCTCAAAGTGTTGGCAGGAACCGATTACAACAGATTAATCTGAAGGAATTAGTTCTCCATAATTCATATAAAGCTCCAACAAATATTTTCGTGAATAGTGAATAGGATACTGTAAACGAGGTTTCCCCTCAAAATAAAACAATGGATTCAGTTCATAACCCAACTGGGTCAAAAACATAACCCAAGCCCAAAACAAGATCAAAAATAAAACAGAATTCTAATGCTGTAACTTGAAACGAAATTCTGGAATTTTGAGCTCCGAATCTGACTTCGACTCCAACACGAAAGTCGTAGCTCTCTCTCTTAGCTTTTCGGCGATTTTTAGAACGCCTCAAACGGATTCTCAAAACTCCAGTTATGATCGTTTCCGTGCAGACTGCTAAAGCTGAAAAATAGTTGCGATAATTAAATTAAACCAAAAATAAAATAAAATATGAAAACATAATAAAATATAATAATAAGCAAAATAAAATAAAGAAATGCCTAAGTAAAAATGCAGGAGAATGTGCATAAATATGCACTGATCAAATTCCCTCGGACTTGAACTTTTGCACTCCGAGTAAAATTAAAATAAAACAAAACAAGGGAAGCACACACACATCAATAGTTACTCATTCTAGGCTACAAGTCTTCATCACTTAAGTTTGCATCGATAGGTACTAATCTTACACACTAAGGATATCGTAGGAACACTAATCCACAATTGTACGGTCATAAGGCTCCCTCCTATACAAACCAATCCAAATCATGTCGTTATGCCTAAGTCTAACTTACTCATCCTCTTTTTTTTTCTCTTTCATTCTAGTGCAATCACATTAAGCCCTTTATCTATTCACACACATAGTAACTGAGCTTGTTAGTGACTATGATCCTTTTTTTTTCTCAACAATTTAGAATTAAACATTTTTTTGTCTTTTGTTTTTTTCTTTTTCACTTTTTGTCCTTCTCTTTTTCTTCTTTTTTTTTTCTTCTTATTAAGCACATGATCATTCACTTATTTGCATCAGCTCAACTACTTAGTGTTGCACCCTAAAATTTGCTCAACCTTATTCACTTGGTTTATGTTTCAATATCATTAGCATTTGCATATAGAGTCATGTACATAGGTTAACCATCTGCATAGCATAAGCATAGCAAGTCATCCAACAGGGGACCAATCATTATTTTCATCTTTAGTGGCCCATTAAGAGGTTATTGTTCTAATTCAACCTCATTCAAGTCATCAGAAAAGAATTTGAAAGCAGAGAGTTCAATAAGATCAAGCTTTGAGTCTATCTCCTATCTGAGGGCATCTGAGGATCAACAAGGGAGTTATGAACTTTGAATTGAGAGCATGGGGAGAATTTAAGACATCTTGGAGGACTTAGAAAGGCATTTGGAGAAGGAAACAAGTTGTTGATGTGATCACAAGGATTACAGTTGAAGACAGTCAACTAGGGTCTCATCTGGGTCAACCCTGGGTCAACTCTAGGTCAATTAACTGATTGAAAGGCATAAAGGGCTATTGGAGAGATGTGGGGTTCATCATTTGACATGGGGAATAAGGATATGTTGTTATCAAGAGAAATCAAGGAGAAGAGGAGGTCCTAAATTAGGGTTTCTATGTAAAATCCCCTAGTCTAGGTCAAATTTCCAAGCAAGATAAGTCAAAATGCAAGCTTCAAATGAATCCTTGGCCAACATGAAACTTGTAGATGATCTTAAGACCTTTAATTTGAGTGGTGGAAGACACTAAGGAGATTTATAGAACTCAAGTTATGGTCCTTGCAAGTTACAGGACATCTGAGGTATCTGAAATTTTGTCTGTAAAAGTAACTTGACTTCCAAGCAATTTTTACCCCTCAAGGAGATTTCAAATGAATTTCTGGTCAACATAAGAGTTGTTCCTTATTGTCTTAGATTTCTAGAATGGTATGGTATGCCTTCATAGGATGTGTGGAACTCTACTTATGCTCTTGGCAAGCAAAGGGTATTTTGGTCATTTGTGAATTACAGGTCATTTCAACCTATACCCAAAACTCATACAAGGAGGCCTCAAATGGAAAACCTTACAACATCAAACTTGCTCCAAATGACATTTTGAGTCTAGAAAAGTGACCATGAGAGATTTGAAAGATTCATAGCACAAGGTTTCAAAATTGTTGGATTTAATGAATAAAAATGGCCTTAAAAATGAGATTTTTCATATCTTGGCCAAATGAAGCAAAATTATAGGTCATTTTGAATGGAAAGATCATTTTAAAGACATTGGCTAAAGTAGAATTTTGAGCCTAGTTCATGTTTTAAGAGTTATCCATGGTTACTTGCAATGGAAGAAACATAAACCAAATCCAAGGGAATTTGCACAAGGGAAGCTTCTCCAAGTTTCTAGGAGGTTCTAACCTCATGTATATATTGATACAAGATGGTTCATGCCATGGTTGGTGATTTCATTTTGTTCAAAACCCCAAGTTATACACACTTTCTCCAATTTGCAAAAGCTTCATAAACTCTCTCAAATCTCCCTCAACTCTCACATTTTTTGATTGAACCTTCATCATCATCATCCCTAGATCAGAATTCCATCAAAGATGTGGTAGATTGAAGCAAGGATCGTGCTATTCATCATCATCATTCAAGGAGCACCAATCTTGGAAGTGAGTGATTCAAGGCCTTGGAACCATACTTGTTGCATACAGAAGTAATCACCAAGCTTATTGATCACTTTCCATTCATCATAAGCATCTGATTCAGAGATTTTAGCACCTGTTATCAAGAAATTGCACCAGGTATGTTTCCTTTCGAATTAGCTAGCATAGGGATCATGGCATAGATTTGGTAGTGGATTAGAGACCTAGGTAGATAGATGATGGTTTCCACAGAGTTTGGAGAGGTTTTGTGAGGTTTAGCTATGGAGTGCACAAACTGTTGAGACTTGTAATTACTAGGATAAGGCACGAAAGTCTTATTGGATTAGCATGTTGTGATCAATGCAAGTTGTAGATAAGTTTAGGACAACAATTATGGAGAATTGAAGCAGTTGATCACAGGTGTTCATGGTGGATCATGGCTGTTCTACCTATCGAATTTGTTTTTTGAGAGACTTTTAGAGGAAACTAGGAGCATAGTCATGTGGAGGGGAAGAAATGGATTGACTTTGGTTTTTGAAGTGTGTTATTTCATGGCGTATTGAAGGAGAATGAGAAGCTCGAAGGTTGAGCATGGAACCTGTTTTTCTGCAAAACCCTAGGTCTAACTTGGGGACGATGACTGTGTGCCGTTGGATCTTCCCCAATTCTTGACTTAATCATCCAATCCGATGGCCATTATTCAAGCTGAAAGCGGAGGGAATGGCTTAATATGAAACGCGGCGTTTCATTTAAAATGGAACTCTGGGCTTTGGATCCACGACTATGCGCACCCCCTTTTGGATAGGCCCAATCAAATGAACGTGATTTTGTTGCTATTGGCACCGAGTTCTTTCTTATTTTTCTGGCTTTTTCCAATTTCTTTTCTGAGCGAGTATGGGCCTAATCCAATTGATGTTCGCACCCCCTCATCTCAGCCCACCTGGAATAACAACTGGAGCGAGTTGCTTTTCTCACCCCCTCCCTTTATTTCTTTCTATTTTCTTTTTTAATTTCTTTCTATTTTCATTCATTTTTGAAAATTCATAACAAATCAGGAATTGCATATTTTTAGTTCATTCTTTTTTTTAACATTTTCTTTGAAGTGTCAAGAAAATTATAAAAAATAAAAATTGCCTTTTATTTTTTTTATTTGATATTTTTCCCATATTTTCCAAATAAATAGCATTTTAAATAGTTTCATTTCATACATGAATTTGTTGATTTTTGTTCTAACCAATGCTTTAATATTTTTTGTCCATTATTTCTAGGTTGTTTAGTTTAGATATTCAACTTGTGGATGCAATTTAATTCATATTTTTAGGAGTTAGTTTTAGTTGGTTAGTTCAGGTGCAAATAACATGAACAAATTAGGGTTTTTTAAGGGACAACTTAGGAGAATTAATTCATTTCCCTTAGGGCTTAGAGTTTGAATAGTTTAGCTATGGGATTATAGGGGCTATGGGTAGTTATCAGATCCCTTTAGAAAAGTCAGGATTCCCCTACTGCTATTAATATACTGTATATCTGATTGACTGGTGTGGTGTGCCCTCTGGGGATTTCTGCTTGCTTGTTTGGGTATTGGGATTTGTTTGGGGATTTGGGAGAGCTGAAGACTTGTGAAGATGAAGCCATTGGAGATCCAAAGCTTGAAGACCAACTTCCAGAGCTGAAGAGAAGATTCCTGCTAGCAGCTGTTGAGGAGACTAGGGTTTAGGAGCTAGGCAGAGCTCTAGATTAGAAAGCTTGTTTCTCAAACATGGATTGCCTTGTCTGCATCCATTCTTCTCTGTGATACAGAGTCTCTCTAAGACACTCACCCCCTTCCTTTGGAAGGCTTGGTGATAGTGTCTAAGAGATAGAACTCTTGAGAGAAAATGTCATATGTGTTAGAAGCAGTCTGTTCACCACCCTTGGTAGTCAACTGATTGCTTAACACCCAATTCACTCTTGTGATTGATCCCTCATCCTGGAGGTTTGAACTTGAAGAAAAGCCATTGCAGATGGAAGACTGATGATCAAAGCCCTTGCCTGAAGGTCATGAAGATGGAGATTGATGCTTGCTGAAGCTTGTAGTTGATTGGAGATGACTTGAAGATGGATATTGATGCAGAGCTGCTGTGGCTGTTTATTTTGCTGTATCTCATTCCTTGATGTATTGATTGGTTTTCTGGACTGTATTGTTTGCTATTTACCCTGTTGGGTTGAAGGTGAAGCCTGTTCACTTTTGCCTATTGTTTTCCAGGTTCGAGGTTGAGTGGGGCTCCCTTGCCTCGCTTGTATTGTTGCATTCATGCATTTTACTGTTTTACTGTATATATCTGATATTGTTTTCTGTTTCCTTCTATTCCCTTAGGTTCTCTGTTTCTCTCTGTGCGAGAGAGGAGCATGATAGACACTAGGTCTTAACCCATGCATGATAACATTAAGTTAGTTTGTTTCCCCCCCGCAACCGTAGGTTAGAGTTCTGTCTCTTCTTTCTCAAAACAAACAGAAAACACACTAAGATCTCAAACACAATAAAAGACACTTCTTCCGTAAAAGAATGTGAACTCATTAAAATGTCATCTTTTGTCCGCCGGGACTGCTAATCAAGAAAACCTTTTTCAGAAGGAATAAAATCAACCAAGACAGACTTGTGTCGTACGTGGCCCGAACTACGTTTGCTCTGATCTTTCATGCTGTATGAAAGTACGTAGGCATAGGATGCGATATCCTAGCGAGCAACCTTCCCCTCCTTTCCCGTAGGTAGGCGAACTACGTTGACTCTGATTTCTCATTCCAGGCGAGAATACGTAGGCATAAAGTGCGATACTTTGCCGAGTCATTTTTATTTTCATTTTATTTTCTTTTTAACCCTTGACCTATAGAGTACGACGGACGTGAGGGGTGCTAATACCTTCCCCTTGCGTAACCGACTCCCGAATCCAGGTTTTGGTTGCGACGACTATACCTTTCCCATGTTGTGCGAGGTTTACTCTGAGCGTTTCCTTTCCCTCCCGTGGGATAAATAACGCACGGTGGCGACTCTTCCGTTCAGCCGGCGCCGATTTTCGCAGTAGCGACACTTAGCATGTGATTTCTAGATGGTGCTGACTGATAGATAAACTACTTAAAAGCTATTAGAGGACGAGAACTCAAGACTATGCCATAACAAGTATCTAACTCGACTTCCATATTTAGGAGACTCAAGGTGTTAAAACGATATCGATCTTATGAACTGTTCCCAAGTCTCTGCAAACTAATCCCAAATTAGACTATAGCCCAGAACTTTCAAAAAGATGCAATTTTTTTTTATATTTTTATTATTATAACTGAAAACAAAACAAAACAAAATATAAAGCAAAGGTTTCCCTCCCCCAAACTTAAAACAAGCATTGTCCTTAATGAAAGGACATAAATATAAAATAAGAGTGAGGGAAAGGAAAGAACACACCCGACGAGTCAAGGTGGATAAGTGATCACATATGCATCCTTTCCCAAAGAGAGATTTCCTGCAGTCTCCTCTTCCAAAGTGGGGAGTAACTTTGGATAGCATCCATCGCCCTTGAAATTTGCATTAGTGCCTTCACCTTTTATTCCAGGATCAAATAAGAATCTTCGATAAATAAAAGTGTCGAATGGGCACGTGAATTTCATATCCTTTTCCACAACATCAGAGATAAATGGGTTAAGGGGTTGCTTCACTGCTTTTCTTCCCACTTCCATCGAGGTCCATCCAATTCCCTTCTTATGTTTCTTCAAAACCTGTAAAGGTTTATTATCTTCATCAAAATCAAGGTTAGAAGAAATTATAACTGAAAGCTTTTTATCCATATCTGAATAAGCATAATTCAGATTGGTATGAATTGGTTTAAGCTCCAAGGGGGGAGGTTGTTCAATGGATGGTGAGGTTGGGGCAGCCGTGATGTTAAGAGTTTTAGCTTCATAAACAACTTCATCTGCATGAAAAACATCACCCTGTACGGCAGCATTAATCTCAGCACAAACAGAGCAAATGTTAGTGTCGGTAAATGAATCACAAGAGTAAGTATCATCAAAATCTTCTAATGATGGAAAATCAAAATACAATTCAGAATAAGTATCATCAACTAAATTAGAAGGAAAATCTTTTGGATTCACTACTGTTTGGGCAGATGGTTGGTTTGAATCTTGAGCTTGCTGCATGACATTCACTATAGTGGCAAGCTGTTCAATCTGTGTCTGCAAAGCTTGAAGACTTGAATCTGTTTGTTGCTGAAACTGAAGATCATTTATAGCCATTTGCTTGACAAGATCCTCTAGTGAAGGTTCAGAAGGTGTAGAGCACATAATTTGGAATTCATTCATATGCTTATTCGGATCCTCACCTGCAAGTCCATTAAACCTTGACAACAAGTGTATTAAACCAGATTCCTATTTGAAAGGAACAACAACATCATCATATTCAATACACAAGCTATTATAATTTACATCAGGGGGAACTAATTGTCTTAAGGTTCTATTATCAGCCATTTCAAAATCAAGTTCAGTATCCAAAGCAAACAAGTTATGCAGATAGTCAGACTCAGACTCAAACACAATGATGCAAAACAATTAATTAAATTTCAAAAAAATAAAATAATACCAGAATTAAACTAATTAAGAAAAATAACAATTATGAGAATTTTTTCGACTCTATAAAAACAGTAAAAAATTCATTAAAAATAGAAAAAAGGATTTTTTTGCAATTCTGAGGGTATTAATTACCGGACGATTTTTCTGCTTCTCGTAGGCAAAACAGTTTTACGATCAGACACAATTTTTCCAAAAATAGATTTTTTTTACGATTTGGACTGTAAAACGCGAATTGGACGAAACCGCAAGGAAACTAAAGTCTAGACTCGAGGATACTAACTAACCCTATGACTCTAAAATTGATTAATAACGACAAGAATCCCCAGCAACGGCGCCAATTTGATCCGCGGTCGCTCGCGGATCAAAAATGAGTAATTTTAGGAAAATGCAATACAACGACAGTGACTCGGAATATCGTCTCACAAGGATTCTTGTAGGAATAATCAAATACAGTAACGAAATATGGGGGGTTTTGATTAAGATAAAATAAACGAAAAATAAGTGATTAGAAAAAGTGATTGTAGTAATGAGTTGAAACGGCTAATCTATTAGAATATTAATAGTAATTCATATTTATTTAGTTGTACTATTTTCTTAGCCCCTAAGTTTGTTAGAGGGTATTTTAGTATTTTATCTTATTCTAGTAACCCTAGTTTTAGCTTATAAATAGGGTGACAATCATTGTAACTTTTATCATGTTTTTGTAGCCGTCATTCTTAATAGAATATTTCCTTTGTTCATCATTTATTCACCTTTGCACCAACAATTGGTATCTAGAGCTCCGGTTCAGATTCATTGGGAAACACGGGAAACACGAGTGAACATGAGGTCTTGTGTGTTTGATTTTGATTCATATATTCGTGTTGAATCTTGAACAAAATCTGATCAGAATTTTATTTTGTGGGTTGGGAAACACTGTGTGAGAAATCTGAGTGTATTGTGCAAGGTGAAGATGAACGGAAACGGCAACATGAACACCAAGCTTCCAGTATTTGACGGTAAAAACTGGAATCGTTGGATGATCTAAATGCGTGTGCTGTTTGGTGCTCAAGATGTTTTAGATCTTGTCACTGATGGTTATGTTCCGGTAGCAGCAGATGCAACGGATGAACAGAAAAACGCGCAGAAGGAAGTAAGGAAGAAGGATCAGAAAGCATTATTTTTTATTCATCAATGTGTTGATGTAAATGTGTTTGAGAAGATTGCAGATTCAACGACAGCAAAGGCTGCGTGGGACACACTGGTTAGATGTTATGGTGGTGACGCATCAGTGAAGAAGGTGAAGCTTCAGTCCTTGAGAAAGCAATATGAGAATCTCAACATGAAGAATAATGAGAAAGTTTCTGAATACATCTCTAGAGTGATTTTGATCACTAATGAGATGAAGGCATGTGGAGAAACTCTTTCTGAAGAAACAATCATGGAGAAGGTATTGAGATCCCTTACCTCTCAATTTGATTACATTGTGGTAGCAATAGAACATTCCAAAGATCTGAGTACCATGAGAATTGAAGAGCTGCAGAGCAGTTTAGAAGCGCAAGAGTTGCGTTTGACTGAGAGAACTTCTGAAAGGGAAGTAGAGTAGCAGGCTCTAAAAGCAACTTCTGATAGGAGGTATCAGAAGCAGACAGAAGCCAAGAGAAGATCTGATGGTGGTTAAAAGTCTGAAAGCTCAATCTCTGATAGGCAAAAGAATGCTCATAAGGGAAAAGAGAAGTATGACAAGAAGAAGATCCAATGTTACTGTTGTAAGAAGTTTGGTCACTTTGCTAGAGATTGTTGGTCAAACAAGGAGAAGATATCAGAAGAAGCAAATATAGCCAGAAGTTCTGATGACGAATCTGTGCTATTGATGGCCTCTGAATCTGATGATATGGATCTGACAGACTGGTGGTATATGGACACTGGCTGTTCAAATCATCTTACTGGAAACAAGAAATGGTTGGTTGACTTTGACTTTGAAAAGAGGACAAAGATCAGATGTGCTGATGACAAATATCTTAATGCAGAAGGTATGGGAAATGTCAGAGTGACTCTGAACAATGGGAAAACAGCATTGATTCAGAACGTGTGGTATGTACCTGGCATCAGAAGCAATCTGATGAGTGTGGGACAATTAATTGAGAAAGGTTTTTCAGTTACCATGAAGGATAATCTTCTGAAGCTGTATGACTGCAATCAGAAGTTGATTATGGAGTCAAAACAAGGAAGGAATAGAACATTCAAGGTGAATGTCAGAACTGCAGACTCAGAATGTCTTAGTGCAACATGTGCTGAGAAGGAGAGTGAGTTGTAGCACAGAAGATTTGGTCATTTGAATTTCAGAAGCTTAAAACATCTGAATTCAAAGAAGTTGGTACATGGAATTCCTGCAATTAAGAAGCCTGAAAAATCATGTAAAGTTTGCATGGAAGGAAAACAACCACGATTGCCATTTGCGTCAGAAGCTGCTCCAAGAGCAAAACATGCCTTGGGAGTTGTACATTCTGATGTGTGTGGTCCATTTCCAGTAGCATCAATTGGAGGGAATAAGTACTTTGTGTTGTTTGTTGATGAATTCACAAGAATGACATGGGTATCCCTCATTAAATTTAAACATGAGGTGTTTGATGAATTCAAGAAGTTCAGAATGAAGGCTGAGAATCAGAGTGGTCAGAAGTTGAAGATTCTTAGAACTGATGGTGGAGGTGAGTATAACTCCAAAGAGTTCCAGAAGTTCTGTGAGGAGAATGGAATTGAGCATGAGGTTACTGCTCCCTACACCCCTCAACACAATGGTCTTGCTGAAAGAATAAACCGTACTTTGCTTGATATGGTGAGAAGCATGCTAAAGGAGAAGAAGCTTCCTCAGAAGCTCTGGGGAGAAGCTGTTGCCACTGCAACGTATGTACTCAACAGATGTCCTACGAAGAAGTTGAAGGAAATAGTTCCAATACAAAAGTGGACTGGAGATAAGAAAAGTGTTAGTCATCTGAAGGTGTTTGGTTCTGTTTGCTATAAACATGTTCCAGAAGCCAGAAGACAGAAGCTAGATGATAGAAGCAAAGTGATGATTCTGATAGGGTACCACAGTACAGGTGCATACAAGCTCTATTGTCCAGAAACCAATAAAATTGAATTTAGCAGAGATGTGATTGTGAAGGAATCAGAAGTTTGGAATTGGGATAAGTCTCAATCTGATTCTGATGTTAGAACTCTTGAAGAAAGGTCAGAGTTAAGAATTTCTGAAGTTGGAGTAAATTCTGACGTTGATTCTGACTCTGATAGTGATTCTGACTCTGGAGAAGACTCAGAAGATGAAGGTGACTCTGATGATCCAGACTATGATGATCCAGACTCTGAAGATGGCCAAGGCTCTGGAGGAAGTCAAGCCTCTGAAGCTAGAAAATCTGAAGTTCAAAACTCTGAAAATATGCCAGATCTTGAAGATGGTCAAAGCTCTAGAGGAAGTCAACCATCTGAAGCTAGAAACTCTGAAGCTCAAGACTCTGAACAAGTTCAGAGACCACAAAGAATCAGAAGCGTTCCCAGAAGATTTGCAGAATTTGACATGCTGCAAGACACTGAAGTAGACTCTGAAGGAGAAGTTATTCAGTGTGCCATGTTAGTAGACTTTGAACCTATAAGTACAGAGGAGGCTCTTAAGCAGAAGCTCTGGCTGAAGGCCATGAAAGAAGAACTTGATGCTATAGAGAGAAACAAGACTTGGAAGCTGACAGAACTTCCAAAAGGCAAGAAAGCCATCAGCGTCAGATGGGTTTTCAAGCAGAAGTTAAAGCCAGATGGCTCAATTGGCAAACATAAAGCAAGGTTGGTAGCTAGAGGATTTCTATAAAAACCTGGGCTGGATTACTCTGAAGTGTTTGCACCTGTAACAAGACATGAAACAATCAGAATGGTGATTGCAATAGCTGCTAACAGGAATTGGCCTCTGATGCATTTAGATGTAAAATCTGCATTTCTGAACGGTCCATTAGAAGAAGAAGTTTACGTGTCACAACCTCCTGGATTTGTGAAAAAGAATCAGGAAGGGATGGTGTACAGATTATACAAAGATCTATATGGATTGAAACAAGCGCCCAGAGCTTGGAATCAGAAGATTGATTCATTTTTCAAGAAGCAAGGCTTTCAGAAATGTGAGATGGAGTACGGTGTCTATGTTCAGCATACTTCTGAAGGCAATATGACTCTGGTATGTTTATATGTTGATGATATACTGCTGACTGGAAGTTCTGAACAGGAGATAGCCAAGTTCAAGAAGGTTCTAATGAATGAATTTGAAATGACTGATCTAGGCAAAATGACATACTTTCTAGGGATGGAGTTCAGATATTCTGAGAAAGGTATCATTTTGCATCAGCTCAAGTATGAATTAGAACTTCTGAAGAGATTTGATCTGAAGAATTGTAAGATGGCTGTCACACCTTCTGATACAAATCAGAAACTGGATTCAGACTCTGAAGGAAAGGATGTGGACGCTACAACCTTCAAACAGTTGGTTGGCTCTCTGAGGTATCTGTGTAATACCAGACCTGATATCTGCTACTCAGTTGGGATGGTTAGTAGGTTCATGAGTAAACCTAAGTGGTCCCATTACCAAGCTGCTGCCAGGATTCTGAGGTATATCAAAGGAACTCTGAAGTATGGAGTGTTATTTCCCTCTGGAGGAAATAATGAGTCAGAACTTCTGAGTTATTCAGATTCTGATTGGTGTGGAGACAGAGTTGACAGAAGAAGTACATCTGGGTACTTGTTCAAATTTCTGGGAGGTTCCATTTCTTGGTGTTCCAAGAAGCAACCTGTTGTGGCGTTGTCAACCTGTGAAGCTGAATACATTGCAGGTGCTGTTACTGCATGCCAAGCTGTGTGGATTCTGAATCTGTTGCAGGATCTGAAGATTAAAGTAGACAAACCTCTGAAGTTGATGATTGACAACAAGTCTGCAATCAATCTTGCCAGAAACCCAGTGTTGCATGGGAGAAGCAAGCATATTGAGACCAAGTATCATTTTCTGAGACATTAAGTTCAGAGTGGAGTGTTAGAAGTTGTACACTGCAGCACTCAGAAGCAGTTGGCAGATGTTCTGACGAAAGCTATCAAGACGGATCAATTTCTTAGACTAAGGGATGGAATTGGTGTTACAAGTTTTGATGGAATATGAATTAAGGGATGGTATTAGAATATTAATAGTAATTCATATTTATTTAGTTGTACTATTTTCTTAGCCCCTAAGTTTGTTAGAGGGTATTTTAGTATTTTATCTTATTCTAGTAACCCTAGTTTTAGCTTATAAATAGGGTGACAATTATTGTAACTTTTATCATGTTTTTGTAGCCGTCATTCTTAATAGAATATTTCCTTTGTTCATCATTTATTCACCTTTGCACCAACATAATCTACTGTTTTCGTTTCCCAACTTATCATCGATCCTAATAATTCCCAATTCCTAAGCAGATTCTATCCCCTTTTCGATTATAATAACAATCAACAAGCGCAATTGATATTATACGATACACGTTCCTAATTTCTGAATTAAGCAAACAGATAAAATAGTAACCGTGAATTAAGCAAACACGAGAAACATACGCGGATTAAGCAACCGCGATTAAAGTATAAGAACATGCAATCATCAAAATAAATCAATCATCCCTAAGATAAATCGAATTAGGCAAACAAAATATCATAGAGGAGAATTGAAAGGAAATAGATTTTATTGGAAATTAAAAGAACCTCAAAGTGTTGGCGGGAACCGATTACAACAGATTAATTCGAAGGAATTAGTTTTCCATAATTCATACAAAGCTCCAACAAATATTTTCGTGAATAGTGAATAGGATACTGTAAACGAGGTTTCCCCTCAAAATAAAACAATGGATTCAGTTCATAACCCAACTGGGTCAAAAACATAACCCAGGCCCAAAACAAGATCAAAACTAAAACAGAATTCTAATGCTGTAACTTGAAACAAAATTCTGGAATTTTGAGCTCCGAATCTGACTTCGACTCCAACACGAAAGTCGTAGCTCTCTCTCTTAGCTTTCCGGTGATTCTTAGAACGCCTCAAACGGATTCTCGGAACTCCAGTTATGATTGTTTCCGTGCAGACTGCTAAAGCTGAAAAATAATTGCGATAATTAAATTAAACCAAAAATAAAATAAAATATGAAAACATAATAAAATATAATAATAAGCAAAATAAAATAAAGAAATTCCTAAGTAAAAATGTAGGAGAATATGCATAAATATGCACTGATCACCTGTGCAGAAATATTGTATCTCTCTTATGTCTAAGGGGGAGAAGGATTGTATCTCTCTTGTATTTAGGGGGAGCTCTCTAAGTTAGGGGGGGGGGGGGGGGGAATGAAGAGAACCAAGTATCAAAGCAGAATTTTCAAAGGATCGGTTGTCATCATCAAAAAGGGGGAGATTGTAGAACCAAGCCTCAAAGCCTTTGTATTTTGATGAAGACAACTCATACAAGCTTGGTATGCAAGATACTTATGCTATATACCCGTGGGGGTATGTATATTGAAGATGCTTATACTATACACCCGTAGGGGTATATATTGAAGATGAAACCAGAATCATCATTCTTCTGAAGTCTTCGCAAAAAGCAAGAGATGCAAGCAAGCAAACAAGATCAACAAAGATCAAGAGAGTATCATCACATACGACTTCAAGCTACAAGTGAAAATGGTGATTTAAATAACGGTATAAACATTTTTTACTTTAGAAAATTTATACAAGTGTTCTTTAAAAATCACATTTCACTACACCACTTTCACTAATCTTTCAAAACTTTTAAAAAATACTTATTCTATTTTAAATTAAGTATTTTTACAAAAACCTTCAGTGTTAACCGATTAACCATATGGGTTAACCGATTAACACATGAAAATTTCAAGTATTTTTAAACTTTGGAAAGGTGTTAACCGAATAACCTATTTGGTTAACCGATTAACACTGTAACAACAACCAAAAATAGCAGCTTTTCATGGAGGATTGCATTGTTCTATATTTTCTTACTGGCTATTTTTTACTGTCCCAAAATCACACCTTTTTGGAAAGGTTTTTCACCAGTATAAATTGATTGCTATTTCAAAATCAAAAACAACCTTCAAGAAACAAATTAGTCAAATTACTCTTTGTCTTCAACCTTTTGAATTTTCACTAAGTGTTCAAATCATATTTTGAAAGAAGCCATTGAAATAATTTTCACACTCTCACATTCTTCTTTCACAAAGAACACTTGTATATTTTTTATCTGAGTATAATTTGTTTCGAGAAGAAGATCAACCTTGAAGATTGATAAACAACTTTCCATCAATTACTTTATCAAGAATATTTTTGTGTATTACCTTGTTTTCCAGGATTGTTGGAAACAAGTGAAGTGTATTGAAGAGGATTGTTCTTCAACACTTGGAATTACCTATAGGTTTAGATAGTAAGCATTACTTTGGATGTGATTAGGCTTTACAAAAATTCTGAACTATAGTGAAATTCTCTTTTGAGTCGAAAGGGGATTGGAGTACCTTCGGAGTGTGAAAGGAACCACTATAATTTCCTGTGTCTTTTTCTTTCTGCCTTTACTTTCCGTCAATAACTTAATAACCAAGAAAAAGAACCAAGGAACCTTAACAAGATTGCTAATAATTTTTGAAGATCCTAATTCTCCCCCCTCTTAGGCGCAATTACTACTTACATGCTTCACGTCTGTCAACACATCTGAGCAGGACCATGTCGTGGTTTCTTTTATATATCACGTCATTGCTGAGGAAGAATTTGGATGCTAATCTTTTCAGAGTCTTCTTGTCAAGATTAGTAGCATCGGCTGAATACTCTTGCTTTAAAAGATAATTCTTAATGTCGTGAAACCATGGCTTGTCATCAGTTTCTTCTTCAACCATCTGACAGTATGCAGGCTCAGTCTCGCGTTCAATTTGAATGAGTGTAGAATCATTAACAAATCTGACTTTCCACATTGAGGCTAACATGGCTAAAGCATCGGTAATTTGATTTTCAATCCTCAGAACATGTTTGAAAGTGATCTGATTAAATTACTCGATCATTTCAACAATGTAAGCTCTGTATGGGATAAACTTTTCATATTGTGTTTCCCATTCACCTTTGACTTGGTAGATTACCAAAGCTGAATATCCACTCACTTAAAGAATCTTGATTTTGAGGTCTATAGTTGCTTTAAGGCCCAAAATGCATGCTTTATATTCGGTGATATTGTTCTTACATTCAAAATCTAACCTTGTTGTAAATGGGGTATAACTGCCTTCTGGATTCCTCAAAACGACACCTATACCATGCCCACTGTAATTAGAAGAACCATCGAACATCATCTTCCAATGGGAACCAAGCTCGGGACCTTCATCAGGACCTGGCTCTTTATAATCTTTCACTAACATAATGTCTTCGTCAGGAAAGTCAAACTTCAAAGGCTCGTAATCTTCAACCGGTTGGTCTGCAAGATAATTTGATAAGATACTTCCTTTAATAGCTTTCTAAGTCACATACTGGATGTCGTATTCGGATAACAACATATGCCAACGGGTAAGTCTTCCAGTATGAGCAGGCTTTTCAAAAATGTACTTTATTGGATCCATTTTCGAGATCAACATAGTAGTGTGACAGATCATGTATTGCCTAAGACGCCTAGCAGCCCATGCTAGTGCACATAAGTCTTTTCTAAAAGTGAATATCGGCTCTCACAATCAGTAAACTTATTTCTTAAGTAGTAGATGACATGTCCTTTTCGTCCAGTCTCATCGTGTTGGCCCAGTACGCAACCCATAGACTTCTCAAGAACAGTCAGATACATGAAGAGTGGTCTTCCATGAACATGACAAATCAAGATAGGAGGCTCTTGCAAATAACCCTTGATCTTCTCAAATGCTTGTTAACTATCAGAATTCCAGTCAATAATCTGACCCTTGTAGAGTAACTTGAATATTGGCTCACAGGTAGCAGTCATATTGGAAACGAATCTGAAGATATAGTTCAGGCGTCCAAGAAAACATCTGACTTGTGTTTCAGTTTGTGGAGCTGGCTTGTCCTGAATGGCTCGGAATTTATCAGGGTCTACTTCGATTTTTCTTTGACTAACAATAAATCCATGTAACTTTCCAGATCTAACACCAAAAGTACACTTAGCAGGATTCAGTTTCAACTGGTACTTCCTGAGTCGTTCAAACAGTTTCAACAAATGCTCCAAATGATCCTCTTCATTTTGGGATTTGGCAATCATATCATCAATGTACACTTCGATCTCCTTATGCATCATATCATGAAAGAGAGCGACCATATCTCTTTGATATGTTGCCCCTACGTTCTTCAAACCAAAGGGCATAACTTTGTAGCAATAGGTTCCTCAAGAAGTAATGAATGTAGTTTTTTCTCTATTGGCAAGGTCCATCTTGATCTGATTATAACTGGAGAAACCATCCATAAAAGAGAAAACTGCAAAACTGGTTGTATTATCCACAAGTGTATCAATATGCAGTAGAGGGAAATCATCTTTTAGGCTTGCTTTATTCAAATCCCTGTACTCTACACACATCCTGACTTTACCGTCCTTTTTGGGAACTGGTATAATGTTGGCTACCCATTTAGGATACTTTGAAATTGTTAGAAAACATGCATCAAGTTATTTATTAATTTCATCTCGAATCTTCAAAGCCATGTCAGGTCTTGTTCTTCGAAGTTTCTGCTTTATAAGTGGGCATTCTGGCTTAAGTGGCAACTTGTGAACAACAATATCAGTGTCCAAACCAGGCATATTTTGATACGATCATGCAAACACATCAACATATTCTTCTAGAAGCTTGACCAATCTCTGCTTCACATTAACCCCAAGTGTTGTACCAATCTTGACTTCTTTCTTGTCTTCATCACTGCCAAGATTAATCAAATCCACCTACTCTTTGTGCGGTTGAAGTTCAGTGTACTCATACTCAACCAATTTTTCCAGTTCAGTGGGAACTTCAAAATCTTCCTCACCCTCATCTTCAGCTTGGTATATGGGTGAATCAAAGTCAGGAGCGACAACAGGGTCATTGGATTCAACAAGGTTTGGGATAGTTCTGCATGTTTGGAAGACTTATTTTATTAAATGCACCAAGAAAAGTGCAAGAGAAAGAAAATGTTTTTGTAGTTTTTGAAAGTTTGCCAATTTCTTTTAAAGGTAAAAGTAAAAAAAACGGTAAATAAAACAGACAAGAATTGAACAAATTGAATTTATTGATAATCATTCGAAAGTGAAAAGGTGGCCCTACAAAATAGTCCAGTAGCTTTGGGCATAGCTATGAAATTTTTGAAAACAACAATTAAAAAGCGTTAAATTACTTTGACACAGGAAAAATCACGGGGATCTCTAATGCTTCCCAGTTGTCTAGAGCTGCATTGCACTTGAATACCAAGTTGCTCAAGTCTTCGTCTTCATTATCATCTTCAACAACATTGACTTGGAAACCTCCACTGATAAATACTTCCTGGACAGTCTTTGGATGACCTTTGGCAGATGTAGTAGCTTTATCATTAGTTGGTTTGTAACCCAACCCATGGCGATTCACCTTGGTCTTGACATTGATCACTTCTCCCCAACCTTCAGGTATGCCTCCTTGGATTGTTGATCTGGTACTCTTGAAAGATGCAAAAGTTAGATTACTCTTGTCCATAGATTATTTGACTTCCAACAGGACAACATTGGCGATCTCGAGTGCTTGAAAAGAAGTTTCCAAATCGTCTTCGTCAGCCTCAATGTAATAGAAAGAAGACAAATTTCTGACCATCAAATCCTCTTCACCATGTATAATAACCAATTTATCATCGACCAAAAACTTCATCTTTTGATGTAGAGTTGAAGTTACAGAGCCAACATTATGGATCCATGACTTTCCAAGTAAGCAATTGTAGTTAGGATTGATGTCCAGGACTTGGAATGTGATGTTGAATACATGCGGACCAATCAAGATCGGTAGCTCCACTTCTCCAATTACAGTTCTGTGGGAACCATCAAAAGCTTTGACTATCAATGAGGTAGGTCTCATTTCAGTATCTTTGTAAGCCAACTTCGTCAAAACTCTCTTAGGTAAAACATTCAGAGAGGATTCAATATCTATAAGCACCCTTGATAAGTTATCTTCTTGACATTTCATAGACACATGTAAGGCACGGTTGTGATTCTGACCTTCTCTTGGTAACTCCTCATTGTTGAAGTTAAGAGTCTTGCATATTGGCAATCACACTATCAAACTGACCGGTAGTAATGTCTTGGGCAATATGAGCTTAAGCCAACAACTTTTGCAATGCAACTCTATGAGCAGGTGAATTCATCAGCAGAGATAAGATTGAGATCTTAGAAGGAGTCTAGTGAAGCTGATCGATGACCTTGTAGTCACTCTTTCTGATGATCCTCAAGAATTCAGCATCTTCATCATTTGCAACCACTTCTTTCCATTTGTCCTTGGCAGGCGCGGTGGTAACAATTTCCTTAGGTGGAGTCTCGTTGAAACAGGGAGTATAAATACGACCACTTCGTGTCATCTTGCTTACCCCAGCTATATTAGTCACATCTTCACTAGCATTCTTCAGTTCTTCCCTTGGAATAACCTTCCCCGATTCTTTGTCAATCATGGTCACATCATACTTCCAAGGTACAGCTTTAGAATCTCTGAAATGAAATGGACTTGGCTTCTGAATAATTACTGGCTTTGGCTGATTAACTGCAGACATAACTGACTTTGATGTATTGAAAACAAGTATTGCAGAGCTTGATTTTGGCAAATTGAAAACTGACACTTTAGCACCTGGTTCTGGCAAGTTGAAGACGGGTTCAATGACAACAACTTCATCCTTCTTCACTCTACTGCTCACTTGTAGGAAACCATCATTGATCAAGCTTTGAATATCATTTTGGACCAGCATACATCCTTTGGTACTGACATCACAAATTATACAATCATCATGGTAAGCAGTCACTAAACAGGCTTTGAACAACTTTGAATGGAAGACTCGGAGAGGAGTCTTAATTTGGGAAACATCAAGAACTAGGCTTTCGCTAGATACCTCAACAATAGCATTGACAGACCCATGAGTATGCAAAGGATTCTTCTTAACATTCGGCTGAGGATCATCAAAAGACAGGATCTTCTTTTCCATTAAATCTCTTACAAGGTGCTTGAGAGCATAGCAACTTTCTAGATCATGGCCAGGTGCACCCACATGAAATAAACAATGAGCGGCAGGGTTGTAATTAGCTAGCAACTGATTTGGAGGTGGACCTAAAGCTCTTGTAGTTATCAAACCTTGTTGCACTAATGAAGGGTACAACTCAGTATACGTCATTGGATTAGGAGGACAAGGTTTATAATACCTTCTATTAGGAACATTCTGGTGAGGCACCTGATTCTTCGGTTGTTGATAGGCAGGAGCATTTGGTGCTCGTTGATAATTAGTTGGAGCTTGTGCAGGCTGATAACTCGGAGGTTGATAGACTGAAGGTTGATAAACAGGAGCCGGATGCACAGGCTGATATGCAGGAACTTGTTGTTTGAAAGCAGGTGTAACAACAACTACATATGGTTGTTGAGCGAACTGAACAGGATAACCTTGTTGTCGAACATAACTTTGCTGATGTTGCCAAGGTTGATTTCTTCGTCTACTTGCTGTTACCGAATTAGTTTCACCCTCTTTCTTCTTGTGAGAGGTAAACGAAGGCTTCTTGGCGTGGTCTTTATTGGAGCTTGAACTACCAGCAGTACTTGTCATTTTCCCACTTTTCAGACCCAATTCTACCTTCACACCAACATCAACAATATTAGAAAAGTTTGCAGTCACACTACCAACCATTCTTTCGTAGAACTCAGGACGAACAGTGTCAACAAACCAATCGTCCAGTTTTTTTCCGTCAAAGGAGGTTCCACTCGCGAAGCAATTTCTCTCCATCTTTAAGCATACTCCTTGAATGATTCAGGACTCTTCTAGGACATACTCAGTATTTTCCTTCGGTCAGGAGCCAGATTCATATTGTACTTGTAATGTTTGATGAAAGCATCAGACAAATCTTGGAAACTCTTAATACGAGACTGGTCCAGAGTTAAGTACCACTTTGACGAAGCACCCTTCAAACTGTCCTAGAAACAATGTATCATCAGCTTATCATTGTCAACATGAGCAACCACTTTACGGTAATACATGATCAGATGACTCTTCGGGCATATAGCTCCTTCATAACGATCAAAGCTAGGAGTTTTAAATTTTGGCGGGATAACCAGCCCAGATACGAGACATACTTCTTGGAAGCAACACCAAAGATCTGATCTCCTTCCATCATTCTCAACCTCTTATCGATGGTTTCCACGTTCTCTTGGAGTTTCTCATGAATTTCCTCTTCATCTTCCTTCATATCAGGGATATCATATACCGGTTGATGATCATTGAAGTATGGTTGCACATGAGTATGAACAACAGCTGGTGCGAAAGTAGGAATCACCTGAGGAGCTTCAGAAACCAAAGGAACAACTTGTTGAACTTAATGAGCAACAAGAACTGCAGTAGGTGCTGGCACAAAACTTGGTGGAAGACCGTAAGGAGGTGCACTTTCAGTAGTAACAGATGGTTGAGGATCCACAATAGCATTGGTAATCTCCGAAACAACAGTGGGCTGAGTATCCATCCTTGCACATATGACCTGTAGCATCTCCATAATCTGCCCCACACTTCCCCGAAGGTCTTATAATTCATTGCTGACACGACCAAGCTCTTGGTTTTGTTCTGCCATCTTTTTACGAGCTCGAGCTCTGGTGTTGTACTGGTGCAGAGGACTCAGGGTGAAAAAACTGGAAGGCGAGAGAACCGAAATGAGAAAAAGGAAGGGAAATGCACATGCAAAAACAAAGGATGCAATGCCATGTTGTGGTTTCAAGGATTTCAACAGCAAGTTGCAAATATTTTTAGGAAAACTGAAAAAGTTTAGATTTTTGAATATTTACTCTTTTTTGAGTTTGCAAAATACTGAAAGTTGAATTCCTTGAAACTAGGAATGTTATGAATGTTTGAATGGATGCACAAACACACAAACACACAGATAAGCAAACAAAGTCCTAGGTTAGAGGGTCATAAGCATGAAGCCATGGTCTACCCATCCCGAAAGGTATGTACTAAGGGTTAATTGTACCTGCAGAACAAGGGTTCTAAGAGGTTCCAAAATTCATCAGTCCATCTTTCGGATATTATCAATTTCCCGAATAACTCAGTAGGTTAACAATATTCTCAAGAGAACCTCTTTTGAGTGTAGTATCGCGTAGCAACTATTTTGGGACTACTCCCTCATAGTCATCGTACTAAGTCCTAGTAAAGGCCAAAGTGGGGTAAAAGGTAACTAAAGGTCCCTAGTATCATAGGCTCCTAGGTCAAAAATAGTAAGTTTTTTCACGAATAGTTATTCAACAATACCATTCTCAAGAGGGCCTCAACTGAGCGGTGATTCTCAAGTCAGCTTGGTCGGGAATCACTCTATATAAGCCTCGTCGAGTATATCACCTTCCTATCATAATTGCACTCAAATCCGGGTGTAGGACTTATCTCACAACAGCATATAACCCAAGCAGGTATAGTCATATAAACATATATACAAACAGATATACAACAAATAAAGCACAAATAAACAAGTTAGGGGTAATCCTCGAAAGTTAGATATCCCCAGTGAAGTCGCCATTTACTGTTACGGTGAGAATAGGATATCAAATTATTGATTAATTTGAATCACAAATCTTGAATTCACAACCGATCTTTGATTTATCCGAAGGAAAGGTTAAAGAAAGAAAAGCCTAATTTGCATCGTAAACACAATGTGAGGAGATCTAGGGTTCGGGGGTTAGTTATACCTAGGGAAGGTGTTAACATCCTATGCATCTGTAGTACTCTACATGAACCTCTTGTTTTATTGCGTTATTTGTTGTCTATCTATTATCTGCTAAAGGGTTGAAGGTAAAGTGAGAGACCTAAGGGGTTAGTCCTAAGTATCTCGCCAAGAAATTGCATCTTGTGCCTACGTATCCTGGGTAGGGGATGGAATCAGAGTATTCGTAGTTCCCCTCAAAGAGGAGTGAGGATCTTCTTGACTGTGGTCAAGGTTCTAGGGGAAAGTAAATATTCATAGGGAGATACTTATGTGGAGTGCGGCGACTTCGAAACTACTTTGAGAGTTGAGTTAAAAAAGGAAGGGTAAATATCCACGGCGGGAACTTACATGGAGTGCGGCGACTTTGATCCTAAGGCTAGGATGAGGGTGTAGGAGAGAATGTATGTCCACGGCGGGACGCTACCTAGAGCACAGAGACTCCTAATCCTACATTGCAAATGTTAACAAGAAGTTAGTTATTAGCAGACTCGCCAAGATATCGCATCTTGTGTCTACGTATTCTCATCGAGAAATCAGAGTGTTCGTAGTTCCCCTCAAGGAGGGTGAGGAACTTCTTGATTGTGGTCAAGGTTCCAAGGGGAAGTAAGTGTTCATAGGGAGACACTTACGTGGAGTGCGGCGACTCCGAATCTACATTGAAATATTGAGTTGAAAAGGGTAAGTAAGTATCCACGGAAGGAACTTACATGGAGTACGGAGACTTCGATCCTAAGGCTAAGAAAAGGATAAAAGTCGAATGTATGTCCACGGCAGGATGCTTAGTGTGAGTACGACGACTCAGATCCTAAGGCTAGGATGTAGGTGCAAAGGGCGAATGTATCTCCACGACGGGACGCTACCTGAAGCACGACGACTTCAACCATAAATTGCAAACGATAATAGGAAATTAGTTGTTAGTGAGCTCGCCAAGACATCGCATCTTGTGCTTACGTATTCTCATCGAGAAATCAGAGCGTTCGTAGTTCCCATCAAAGAGGGTGAGGAAATTCTTGATTGTGGTCAAGGTTCTAGGGGGGAGTAAGTATTTCATAGGGAAGTACTTATGTGGAGTGCGGCGACTCCGAGTCTACATTGAGAGTTACGTTGAAAAAGGGTAAAGTAAGTATCCACGGCGGGAACTTACATGGAGTGCAGCGACTCCTGATCCTAAGGCTATGATGAAGGTAAAGAAGAAAGTGCATGTCCACGGCGGGAAGCTAAGTGTAAGTACGGTGACTCAGATTTTAAGGCTAGGATAAGGATAAGATTTAGAGTTGAGGGGTTGACATGGTAGTCAGTGGAGGGTACCTTTCCTTCGGAACATACAATGGTTAGTAAAAGAAAAATAAGGCAAATCTTAAATGATAAAAATGGATAACAATATGTGGATATGTAAATCAAGCACTTAGAGTAAGGTGTCGAGATCAGGATCGGATCCCAACCGGATACGTCAAGGGTTAAGTTCAAATGAATATCGGAAATAGTTAAACTCAGATTAATGAATTCGTGATTAAATTAGAAGATAATGGCAAATTTGTTTACACCTAAAATTTAAAATAAAATGGCAAGAAAAACTAAATGTTTTTGAATTGTTTTTATTTGTATTTTTGCTTAAATTAAATTAAAGAAATTAGAGTAAAGATTAGAAAAATAAAAAATCTACTAAATTCTTGAGAAATTTAAAATTTAAAATAGTTATTTTTAAAATCTTGAAAATTCTAAATTATAAAAAGTTCTAAAACTGTTAAAATTAAAATTCCAAATTAAAAATCTAGAGATCTAAATTATTTGTTATTAAAAATTTAAAATGTTCTAAGTTATTGAAATTCTAGAATTAATCTAAATTTCAAAAAAAAAAATTATTAAAACTAAATAACTTAACAAGGTACCAGAGGTGGAGCTTGCAGAGCTTGGAGAATTTCCCATATTGAAATAACTTTGTTTTCCCCTTCCTTTTGGAAATCACTAAAGGATTCACTCTCACTAGTCTGGCTACTTGAGACGCCTTGGATTATTTCGCTTTTAAGGCCACCCTCGATGCATATACCATTCTAATGATGCTCCAATAAGAGTGTCTTGAAAGAAGTGGATGAGGTACTTGTACTCGCGAGAGTACGCATCCATCTTCCAAAAGTACACGGTTAAATGAGTCTTTGGACAATTAATCCCTTTGTACTTCTCAAAATATGGTGTCTTGAACTTTGGAGGGATTACTACGTCTTTCACTAACCACAGATCAAGTGTGTCGAGCCCATATGTGTCCTGCCCCTCTATGGCTTTAAGCCTCTCTTCAAAAGCACGACATATTTAAACAATCTCAGCATCATGTGGTTGTTCATTACTCATCAATAGACTTGCCCCTTGAGGATTTGGCATGGTGAATGGAAACATGTGATACTCAATATCATCATGAGGTAAGGTATGCCCATCTTTGACAGTTTGGTGCTCTTGAATAGTAGGATTCTCAATTGGAACTCGTACCGGCTGAGGTTGAGCAAGACTACTTGCTTGGGGTGGAATAACGTTCTCAGTGACTATAGTCCACTAAACGTTTTCCTCTCTTTGTTCCAAATCCAATATAGCCTTTATTAGTTGTTTCAGTTGTTTCTCCAAAAGGTCAACATCTTCTCTTAACACAACCTGGCTTTGCACCTTTGGGTCCATGATCTTTCGAGAATTACTTCAAGTTTGATACGAATATCCGGGAAATTAACTATTAGTTATGGGCAAAAAATGGAATGAGTTTCTTGTTTGGTAAATGATATGCATGATGCATATTGGATGCAAATGATATGTGTTTTTGTTTCGTTTGCAAATAACAAAAAATTCAAATGTCATGTTATGCATATTTGTTGCACGCCAAAATTTGCCCAACTTTTCTTTACCTAGCTTATGTTTCATTTCATTCACATTAGCATTATCATTTGCATTTCATTGACATGTATGCAGGAGATCAAGAGGTATGATTACCAATCAAGGGCTACAAAAGACTTTGAAGCTAGCTAAGGAGGCTTATTCAGGTGTTCAAGGGTTGATATGCTTGTCAGAGAAGTTAAAAGATCCTCAGAGATAGTGGTTGAAGCCAAGTGTGTAGGTCTCCTAACTTGAGAGTTGTAGAAAGCCATCAGATGATTATGAGGCCATGAAGATGGACTTGAGGTCTTTAGAGAGCTCATTAGAAGTGTTGAAGATCACTTTGAGGCCTAGACAGGTCATTGTGCAAGATTAAGAAGACTCAGCCATGAGTGGTGCAATTAGGGTTTGACTGGGTCAACCCTAAATCAACTGATGATTTGAAGAAGGTTGAGGCCTAATACAAGAGCCATGTGATCATGGATTGATACATTTATATGTTCTAATGATGATTCCAAGGTCAACTCATCATGATTGAAGAGTTTGAGTAGTTTCAACCTAGGGTTTCTAAGGCTTGACAGTGTAAAATCCCCTAGTTTGACCCCTGACTTCAAGGCAATTTAACTCAAGATATGATTGTTATCTCATCTTGACCCCAAAATGATTGTTGTAGAGCATGATCTTAGCTTTAATTTGAGTACTAGAAGTCCTTGATAGGATTTGTAGAACTCAAGTTATGGCTTTGACAAGTTACAAGTCATCTGAGGAATGTGAATGTGGAGCTTGAAAGTTACCCAACTTGCATGAAACCTTTGCCCAAGAAGGAAGATTCCTATGAACTTTTGGTCAACATGAATGTTGTTCCTTATCCTCTTATCTTTCTATAGAGTACTAGAAGTCATTGATAGGATTTGTAGAACTCAACTTATGGCTTGGACAAGTCAAGGGCATTTTGGACATTTGGTAATTATAGGTCATTTGTGATCATAGGCCATTTTCACCAACTTAGAAGCCTCAAATGAAATTTTGTTCAACTAGAAAGTTGCTAAAAATGGGTTTTTAACCTTGACCATGCATCAAGGAGGCATTGAAATGGCTCAAGGAGAGACTTGGTTCAAGAAATTTTGAAAAAAGAAGAATTAAAAGGATTTAATGGCCAAAAATTCAAATAATTCATTTTGTGACCAAATGAAGCAAAATTATAGGTCAAATTGATTGGAAAAATGATTTTAGAAACAATGGCAATGTTAGAATTTTGATTTGAGGTCATTTTCATACCATTCCATTTCATTTCTTCATGATGAAGCAACATAATCAAACTCCCACCTTTGGCTTGCAAACAAGGAAAATAACTCATCAAACTCATTCAATATCTCATGAGAATTTGATTACAAGCATAGCCATGCCCAAAGGGAGCCAGAATAGTGATTACCATGGATGAGATTTTGAAAATCCAAAATCTCATTTGGATGATTCCAGAAAGTTCTAGACAGTCCCAGTCACTTCTATATAAGTCATTTAGTGGATGCAGTTCATTTTTTTGGAAGGGATTGAAGCTGGTTGCAGAGAGAGCCATTGAATTTTTGGAGGTGCAAGTGAGAATCGGGTTTTGAGTTCAAGGGAGAATCAAGCTAAATCAAGGTGTGCAAAGGCTTTGGGAGTGAATTTGGAGTGTGTCTGCATCATCTTGGAAGTTGAAGTGATCAAAAACCATCTCTGTTACCTCTCTGAACTCAGGTTGGTATACTTTGAATTTATTCTCAAACTATAGGGAGATGCTTAGAAATTCATATGTGGTTAGGTTCCCCTATTGATGTAGTTGGATTTAGGATCATAAATTGGTGAATTAGAGACAAAATGAGGTGATGATCAATTTCTGTTAGGGATGAAATTTAGTGATTCTTGGACTGTTAATCAAGATTAAATGGTGCAAAGTGATCACCATGAGATGAGGATTGAATTGCGACCTTTAATTTGAAGAATGGTGAGATTCAAGATTTGGATGAATTCTGAAAATGTTATCGTGTTTTGAGTTAGAGAAGGATTTAGATGATTTGGAGTTGAGATTCTTGATCAGCATGAACAATGGAGTAAAATGATGATTCATTTCGTGATTTTTGTTGACCTGAGAAGAGTGTTTCACCGGAGAAGACGGTGGCGCTGCAACTCAGGCCACCGTCTGGTTTCCCCCCACGCCTGAGTGTTTGAATGAAGAAGATGAGTGGTGACCATCAGATCATGGTTGGACCATTGACTAGCTCAATGTTTCCACGGCCACGATTGCATCTCAGCTCTGAAGAGAGTTTTCTAAATGAAAGCACCGTTTCATTTAATTGGTGTTTTGGGCCTAGTACTCAGACTGCTACCTGCACCCCCCTTTGGCCCAATTCTTTGAAATGAACTAAACTGGATTGCTATTTGACACGCAAGTTTATTTAATTTCTTGTTATTTCTTTTATTTTTCATTTTTTCCTATGACTTAGAAATTAATTCATAAAAAATAGGAAATTAACTCAATTAATTCCAAACTTTTTCCCCTGATTCATGATTGAATCTAGAATTTTGTAGATTAAAAATATTAGGAATTCATGCATTTGTGATTTTATTTGCATTTTTTGAATATTAATTGATATTAAAATGGCCATGGTTGATACCTTGTCTTGCTGAATCTGGTTTGAGCATTTGGTGATGATTCTTGCCTTTTTTTGTGTGTAGCTAGCATACATGTGCATGTTCCCCTAGTAGTTTTCTCACATTTTTGTGAAGAAGTTTAGGGCTAGTTTTAAGTTGAAACTTTAGGTGCTCTAGTTTTAGGGTTTAACCTTAGTACTTCATGATTTAGGTTTTATTTCTAGGACTTGATGGATGATTCAACCCCTGGATTTTATATGGTAGATTCATGATTGAATTAGGTTCCTATAGTTATTTTTGTAGGATTTTACAATTGGTTTTAGTATTTTAGTTAGGATTAACTTTAGTACTAGGTTTTAGGTGATCCTAACTGGCTAATTCAACTAGATTGATTTCTTTAGGTCCCTTAGATTAGGGTTTTGCTTGTCTTGCTCTTGGATGATGATGAAGACAAGCTTGGGGCTACTATGGAGTGCTTGAAGAAGCTTGGATGTGAGGATTTCCCTTCTTTTGGTGTAGTTTTGTTTAGGTGTTAAGATTAGGGTTTGTAAGTAGAGCTTCTAGATAGATTCTCTTCTTTCATAAACATGGAAGGTGTTGATCACTTCCATTCCTCCCTATGATGTAAGGTCCCCTTGTAAAGGCCTCATCCCTCCTTTGGTAGGATGTGTGGCTCTTCACAAGTTGGTAGAACCTTTGAGGGTTCCTTTCTTTGATGATGGAGTGCTTAGTGGTGACCTTTGGTCTTCACGCTGCTGTCTATTATCCAAACCCTATTCTTGTTAGATGAATTTTTCTCCCTTGCTAGAGGATGGAGTTCCTTGCTAGAAGATTGAAGATGCTAGAGGTTGCACTTCCCAATGTTTGAAGACTGCCCTTGGAGCTGAAGCTTGAAGACCAAGAAGAGCAAGTTGACACTTGTGGAGGGAATTCAGTGGAGATCAAATGAAGAGCTGAAGCTTGAAGTTGGAGAACAAGTTGATACTTGTGTGTTTGATGCATTGAGAGCATGAAGGAACAAGTTGATACTCGCTATTGTGTTTGAAGCCTGAAGGTGGAATCTACTTTGGAGCTGAGGCTTGAAGAAGTAGGATAAGTTGATACTTATGTTGATGTGTTGATAGACTTGAAGAACAGTTGAAGACTGAGGACTGAACTGCTGTCAGAAGATTGTATTGTTGTGAAGCTGTGGGAGTGGTTGATCTACTTTCTTTCCTGTCTGTTTACTTTCTGTGCAACTGTATTGATGTGACTTGTTTGATTTTCTTGATGCATTAGAATAAGTCCATATCTAGACTGATGTAAACTAGGAGCATGATTGCATTAGAGGTTGACTTGCTCCCTCTGCTTGTATTTTTACTGTATGGCTTTGCTTGCGGGTATTCGGTAGAGCCCAGCTCCCTTGCCTACGTGGTTTGTGTTTTGCTTGATGGCATTTTATTTCATTTCTTCTGTATGATTACAGTTATTCATATCTGGCTTGAGGTTGAGATGAGCTTGTGGAGGCTGTTGCCCCACACACATTTCCTCCCTCACTTGCATTGCATGCATTTTACTGTATATCTGTTTACTACTTAAGCTGATGCTTTATCTGTTTCTGTTTATCATTGACATGATCCCCTAGGAATCTCACTTCCTTTGATAAGGAAGTGATGATTAGAACTTTAGGTTGACACCTATGCATGATAACTTCTAGGAGTTCCCTGTTTCAAACCTCAACCATAGGATGAATCCTTGGCATGACAACAATAGGACTTGATAGTCTCCCCTTAGTTGAACCTGTTCGTTCTCTTCTCATCTCAAAACAAATTAAAATACAGTAATAAAGGTTAACTGACGTCGTACGTTACGAGCCTTAACCTATCTGAGAAAGGAGTGTTGGAGAGTTTCTTTTCAACAGTCTAGATGTTTAGTATGGCACCCTTTGGGTGACATGCGATGTATTCACTCTCAGGTCATAGTCTCTAGTGCGATATTGGTTGCAAACATCCATAAAAAACAGTTCTTCCGTAAAAGACAGAAAACAAACTTCAAACCTTTTTGCCCCGTGGGCCAGTAATTCAAAGGAAGCTTTTCTGAAGAAAAGAGTGTCGTTAACTCCCAGTTCTACCGCAAACGGTAACGCTTAAGTCTCCAAGGGTCGAGCTGCGTACACCAAACTGCTGGAACTATTTGTTAACCCTACTCGATAAAACAGATGAATCTGAATTCCCGTAATCCGTATTATCCCGAACTACGTAAGCTCTGATCTCTCAGGCCTGTTGAGAGTACGTAGGCACAATACTGATGTATTGGCGAGCCACCTTCCCCCATCACCCGTAGTTAGTCGAACTACATTGACTCTGATTTCTCATTCTCTGATGGGAATACGTAGGCATGAAGCGCGACGCTTTGCCGAGTCATTTTCTTTTCTTTTTAAGCCAGCCTTGATAGGTAGATAGATAAAACCAACCCGTCAGATAAACACAACAAGCGTGGATCCCATCGAGTACGATGGACGTGAGGGGTGCTAATACCTTCCCCTTGCGTAACCGACTCCCGAACCCAGACAATGGTTGCGATGACCTTATCTTATACCTTTTCGTCAGGTTTTTCCGATCATTTCCTTTCCCGTTCTGAGGGATAAATAACGAAAGGTGGCGACTCTTCTGTTTTGCCGACACCTTATTTTCGCGGAAGCGACAGCTGGCGACTCTGCTGGGGATCAATAGTTTCCTGGGATCCAACGTCCCTTATGCGAGTCAGTTTGGGGATCCAACGTCCCCTGCGAGAGTCAATCCTAGCGCTTGTATGATTACTTGTTGGGTTGTGTTTATTTATCGCATTTTATTTCCCGCACTTTATTTTCAGTATGATATGATTATCTATGCTGTTGTGGGAGGGGCATTCTGATGAGTGAGAAGCCAGACCCAGGCTTGAGTGTACTTAGCATTAGTTGTGGAAATTAGTAGGCGCGTGCTTGCTTTGCAGGCACTAGTGTCTCATGAAATCCACGCTCAGACGAGGTTCTCCCGGTTGACTTCTTTTCCAGCCCTTTGGGCCTGAGGGGTTGTTGGTTTGGAGGATTGTCGACTCTGGGGACCGATCATTTGGGATTCAGCTAAGTGAGGCCGCTTCAGGAGATGGTGATGCCACACCTTCTGGGTATCGTATCACCCCTCTTGAATGTCTGTGACGCTGATGACCGCATAGGATGCCGAACTTGTGTCAGTTTAGGTCCATACCTGTAAGCAGGGTTGGGTTTGTTGCAGGAAACCTTAACCTCCAGACTACCTGGTTTTTCTTGATAGTGAATCAGTTTTGTGGGAATCAGAGGTTCTCATCATCAGATATATGTGTGTTCTTGACAGAGCAGAGTTATAGTCTGACATCAGGGGTTTCTCCTCATCATCAGATATGTGTGTTCTTGATAGAGCAGATTTATGGTCCGATATCAGGGTTTTCTGCTCATCAGAGATAGGGTTGTTCTTGACAGAGCAGTATTGTGGTTTTGTTGATACAGAACCTTCTTCTCTGCAACAGCACAATCGTCTTGATCTCCTGCTACATGATTGCATTTTGCATTGTTTTGCATACTCATTTGCATACCATTAACGCGTGTCTGTGTTGCAGATACCGTTTCCCCCGGTTCAGGTTTTCTTGCTTTCTATTGTGCTACTATGGGTTCTCTGAGGAAGACTGTGGCCTACAAGCTCCCCACTCCTGATGTTGTTCAGCTGACTGGTTTGATTGATTTGGCAGTTGATTCTGTGAGAGGTGAATTCAGAAAGTCTTATGGGAAACTGCTCAGCCTGGTTCGTAAACCCTCTGTGTTTGAGTTGAATGGGTTGCACGCCCTGCTGCAGTTCTATGATCCTCCTTTGAGATGCTTTACTTTCCAGGACTTTATTCTCGCACCTACACTAGAGGAGTATGCTGATTTGTTAGGTGTGCCTATCAAGAGCCAGATGCCCTTTGTTCATATGGATGTTGCGCCTAATCTGGCTAGTCTAGCCCCTTCACTTCATCTGGATGCCTCCGAGTTGGTCTTGTCCAGTTGGAACAGGGTTCCCGGTTTCTCCCTGCAGTTCTTAGTGGGAAAGGCCCAGCAGTGTTCCAAAGACGGATGTTGGATCATGTTCAACGCCATCCTTGCTCTGTGCATATATGGCATCATTCTATTCCCCAATCTACCCGACTTTGTAGACTTCGACGCCTTTCACATCTTTGCAGCAGGGAATCCAATCCCTACCTTGATTGGAGATGTTTACCATTCCGTCCACTACAAGAACGAGAACATAAGGGGTAAGAACGTCTCGTGCTGTGTGCCCCTACTCTATAGATGGCTTGATAGTCACCTACCCAAGAAGGGTCCCTTTGCTTCGTCTACAGCCACAACTGAGTGGTCTGAGCGCTTGATGAGTCTGTCAGCGGAGGATATTTCCTGGTTTGATAGAGATAGGTTGGGTACTGAGATCATCTTCAGCTGCAGTGGGTTTCCGAATGTGCCTTTGATAGGCAGGAAGGGCTGTATCAACTATAATCCATCCCTGCTGGTCCGACAGTTTGCTTATGCTTTGAGAGCTCCGCCGAAGGATGAAGAGGTGCAGGAATCTCTGTACCTCACTGGTCTTCTAGAGGGGGATATGTTATCTAAGCTTCAGCACGCTTGGAATGGTATCATTAAGCGGGGAAAGCCGTTGCTGGGGAAAAGTAATAGCCAAGCCAACGCTTCATATGTGACCTGGATCAGAGCCAGAACAGATATTATAGGGATGCCGTTTCCACCTGCCCAGCTAGAAAGCCCTCCAGTGATTGAAGAGCCTACCACCGTGCCTATTCAGCAGCATAATCAGGTGTTAGCTGAGAGAGATGAGCTGAAGAAGGCAAATGAAGAACTGGAGAAAGAATTGGCTCAAATCAGAAGCGAGAGAAGCGGAGTCGTCCATTCCTTCAAGAGGCAAACAGAGCTGGTGAACCAGTTAGGGACGGATTTGACTAAGCAGATGGCTGAGCACGAGCGTTTGGGTCGGGACTTCAAAGTTGTCAATGACGTACTGGCCACTAAGAAGCAGCACTTGGATGAAGCGTACCGGAGAATATCCAAGTTTAATCAGCATTGGAAGGCCACCCTAGCCAACGGCAAGGAGCGGGAGGATAAACTGAAACAGCAGATCTCCAAGTTGAAAGCCCAGGTGAAGGCTAGTGAGAAGAGGTTTGATGAAGAAACCGCTCGCAGATATGCCGCCGAAGGCCTGCTCAACAAGGCTCTTGCTAACCTGAAGGAGCGCAAACTGACGTTTGAATCCAAGAAGCGGAAGTTAGAAGATTGTTTCGGCGAAGGAGCATGGAAAGACTCAGTTGAAGGTCTTCAATACACTATTACGCAGATGGAGTTACTCATTGAAGGGTTGCTCACTCGGCCTGATCATCCAGAAACGAGGGATCTGTTAGAAGAGTTCCGCGCCCGTGGCCGTGCTTGACTATGTTTGTAATCCTTTTGTTTTGATCATTGCTGTATGCTGACCATCACCAGGCTTGTTGGTCGGGGTCACGCTATTGATTCTGCTTGTACTCAGTGACGTTGTGTACCGCCTTAATGGGCTTTCTTTATATATGAGATGCTATTTCCATGACTGGACTCGGACTTCTTATCAGCACTGGCACTCAGGCACTAGGATCGAGGGAAAATCTCCCTAACACACAGACACACGTTTGCATTTGAATAACGAGCACTTTGTCGTTTTTCTAACCCTTTGTGTATGCAGGTTGTTCCAGGATTGATCAAAGACCAATCCACCGCTATCCGACCAGAGCAAATCAAGCTAGAGCAATGGAGCAAGTGCAGACTAACGTTCAGGAGCTCCGAGAGAGGATGGACCGCTTCATGGAGCTCATGCAAGTGGTTGCCAACGGCCAAGACCAGCTCAGAACATTGGTCCAGTCGCTGATTTCAAGGGTTGACAGCAACGGTGTACTCCATGGTGGGAGTGTTCCGACCCCTCCACCTGTTGAAACTCCTCAGAATGGCATCCCCGTGACCGGGGGGAACGGTAGTGGTAACGGCAATGTGATCGCTAACATGGGGCTCAATGGTAATACGATTGGCGTCGGTAATGGGAATTTTGAAGCTAATGTCAATGTTGGGCTGGGCAACGGCAACACTGGTGTTGGAAATCTGTATGGGCCTCAACCATGGTTAGAAGACCGTCAAGAAGACTTGTTCTCCCAGAAGGGTGCTGAAGGAGAGCTGACTGCTGAAGCACGTCTGAGGTTTAAGGCACTCGAGGACAAAATGAGGAATTTTGAGAACCTGAACACTATGGGTGTCGACATGTCTAAATTGGGATTGATTGTTGATTTCAAGGTGCCTCCCAAATTCAAGGTACCCGACTTCGAGAAGTACAAGGGCACCACCTGCCCTCGCGTCCACCTAAGGTCATACTATCGGAAAATGTTCGCTCACTCTGAAGACGAGAAGTTGCTGATGCACTTCTTTCAGGATAGCTTGTCCGGGCCATCCTTGGAATGGTACATGAGTTTGGAGCCTACCAGTGTGCGCACGTGGAAGGAACATGCTGAGGCATTCGTGCACCATTACCAATATAACAGTGACTTGGCACCGAACCGGGTCCAACTGCAAAATTTGTCATAGAGGAACAACGAAGGGTTCAAAGAGTACGCCCAGCGGTGGCGTGAATTGGCAGCTAGAGTTCAGCCGTCGATGGTTGAACGAGAGCTTGTTGAAATGTTTGTAGCCACCCTCCCAGGGGTTTATTACGAGAAATTGGTCAGCGGTATGTCTGGAAGCTTCTCAGATCTCAACATCACGGGCGAGCACGTTGAAAATGGGATCAAACTGGGGAAAATCCAAGGTGTCGATCTAGCCTCAGCTGGAGGAGGAAAGAAAATGTATGGTGGCAAAAGGCGGGAAGGAGAGACGAGCGTCGTGTCCAACGCTCGAAGGAAAGGTAAAGGCCCTCGCCAGCAGGTGGCTAGCATAACCATCCCTGCAGTCCAACAACCCCAACCACAGCAGCAGCCGAATCAGCAAGGGTACAAAAAATATCAGAACAGGGCACCTATGTCAAGTCGTCACCTTGAGACACCGCCCATGTCTTATGCACAGCTGCTACAAACTCTGCTTCAGTTACAGTTAGTCCAGAAGAGAACCCCGGCTCCCTTGACAGGGGCACCTCCGCCAGGTTATGATGCGAATGCAGCTTGTGAGTTTCACTCAGGGGCACCCGGCCATACGATAGAAAACTGCAAAGCCTTCAAGCACAAGGTGCAAGATATGGTGGATGCTAAGATCATCAACTTCTCAGATAATGTGCCAAATGTCACGAAGAACCCTATGCCAAATCATAGGGGAGGTGGGGTGAATGCCATTATTGAAGACGAGAATTTGGATGTGTTGACTGACGTCAGGGATCTGAAGACACCACTTAGCTTCGTTAAAGCCAAGCTGATGAAGAGAGGCTTCTTTCCGGGCTGTGGAGAACTGTGTATAGGCTGTGCGACTTGTCCTGATGGATGTGAACAGTTGGTAAAGGGGATTCAGAGTCTGATGACCGAAGGAATCTTGCAGTTTAGCCGAAGGGCCGAAAGTAGATCTGGAGAGGTAATGATGAAGCAAGATGATGAGGTTGCCACCATCACCATCCCTCACCGGACGATCACCATTTCTGCACCCAGACCGCCCACAATTACCATCACCAAGGCTGGGCCGATACCTTTTGAAAGTACCAATGTTGTCCCATGGCATTATGGGGCAGACGTTTACTGTAACAGACAGAAGTTGGAACTAGAACCATCTGGGCGGTCTGTGGATAACCTAGTGGGAATTGGCGGAATCACGCGCAACGAAAGAATATTTGCTCCACCTGAGGGTGTGGCGGACAAAGCAGACAAAGCTGGTGAGACCGATAAGGGAAAGAGTAAAGTCGGTGAGGAAACACCTCGTGGGGTAGAGAAGGACTTACTTGTAAAGGACGCTGAAGAGTTCGTGAGGTTGATCAAGAAGAGTGATTACAGGATCGTGGATCACCTCCATCAAACACCCTCGAAAATCTCCATCCTGAATTTGTTGCTGTGTTCGGGGTCACATTGCAACGCGCTGTTAAAGGTTTTGAATGCCACGTATGTACCACAGGAAATATCGGTCAACCAGTTGGAAGGGGTCGTAGCCCACGTGAATGCTGGAAATGGGTTAGGGTTCACTGACCTAGAGCTGACGCCAAAGGGAAACCACAACAGCGCCCTGCACATCTCGATAGAGTGTAGGGGAACGATTATGTCTCATGTGTTGGTGGACACAGGGTCATCGCTCAATGTTCTTTCGAAGAAAGCATTGATAAAGTTAGATACTCGAGGATTGATTTGCACACCCAGTGACCTGGTTGTGAAGGCGTTCGATGGAACCAAGCGTCATGTCTTTGGAGAGGTGACTTTGCCAATCCAAGTGGGGCCGGAAACTTTCGACGCGGTATTTTACATCATGGACATCATGCCTGCCTACAACTGTCTCTTAGGCCGGCCATGGATCCATTCTGCTGGCGCCGTGACCTCCACATTGCACCAGAAGCTCAAGTATGTTGTCGGAGGCAGCATCGTGACTGTTTGTGGCGAGGAAGACATAATGGTGAGCCATTTGCCGTCCTTCAAGTATGTTGAGATGGATGGGGAAATCCACGAAACCCTATGTCAGGCGTTCGAAGCTGTTAAAGTCAAGAACGTGGCTCCTGTAATGACTGAAAAACCAGAGATGACTCTCTCTTCCTTCAAGGAAGCCCGGGCCGTTGTTCAGGCCGGATCTACCCCAGGGTGGGGGCGAATTCTAGAAATACCTAACAAACAGGACAAGTTTGGGTTAGGATACTCTCCTTCGGCTGAAGCCTCCTCTTCTCACAGTGCGTCGCGAGGCAAAGGGCCGATCCAGTTTACCAGCGGCGGAGTAATATTCGAAACTGTCAACGTAGTGTCTGAAGATGGCGAAGACAGTGATTGTGACCTAGACTCTTGGATCCAGCCAAGCAAACCAGGCCAGAGCCTCAACAACTGGTCCATAAGGGATACCATCCAAGTGATAGGCAAAGAGTAATGATTTACTTTCTCCAATCATTGTACAACCCTATGTCCTGCCCGGGGCATAGTGGTTTTATTGTCAGGGCCTCGTTTGGTTATGTACATGCATTTTACCAATAAATCAAAAGGCGTTTTTCGTATTCAAATGTTGTGATCTCTGTTATTCCTGTTTTATATTTGTTTTGAAAAACAATAAAATGGCAATGGGGTTTGTGCTAATCTGCATATCCTTGTTTTAAGCTTAACCCTTGTTATTGCAGAATCCACATAGAAGATGACATCGACTCTGGACCTTCTACGACTCACTTCGACTTCGATTGCTCGATCTATCAAGCCGAAGAAGAGATTGATGAAGACGAAGACCTTCCCGGAGAGTTTGCCCGCTTGTTGAAACAAGAAGAGAAAGTTATTCTGCCTCACGAGGAAGAGATTGAGATTGTGAATCTGGGTTCCGAAGAACTTGTCAAGAACGTCAGGATATGGGCTGCATTGCAGAGTGATGTCAAGCAGAGATTAGTCGAGATGCTAAGAGAATATAGTGACATCTTTGCTTGGTCATACGAAGATATGTCTGGACTTGATACTGACATCGTGGTCCATCACTTGTCGCTGCGAGAAGATTGTCCTCCCGTTAAGCAAAAGCTTAGGAGGACGCAACCAGATATGGCCGTTAAGATCAAAGAAGAAGTGCAAAAGCAGCTTGATGCTGGCTTCTTAGCGATCACTACTTACCCTCCGTGGGTCGCCAACATAGTGCCTGTACCGAAGAAGGACGGTAAGGTGCGAATGTGCGTCGATTATCGGGATTTGAACAGGGCGAGCCCTAAAGATGATTTCCCGCTCCCCCATATTGATGTGTTGGTCGACAATACAGCTCAGTTCTCCGTATTTTCATTCATGGATGGCTTCTCCGGCTACAATCAGATCAAGATGGCGCCGGAGGACATGGAGAAAACTACGTTTATCACCCCTTGGGGGACGTTTTGCTACAAGGTAATGCCTTTCGGTCTGAAGAACGCAAGGGCCACTTACCAACGCGCAATGGTTACTTTGTTTCATGACATGATTCATCATGAGATTGAAGTCTATGTTGATGACATGATTGCGAAGTCCCAAGCGGAGGAGGGACATTTGGTCAATTTGCTGAAGCTTTTTGAGAGGCTTAGGAAATTCAGGTTGAGGCTGAATCCTAACAAGTGTACTTTCGGAGTACGGTCTGGAAAACTATTGGGGTTTATCGTGAGTGAAAGAGGCATCGAGGTTGATCCTGCGAAGATAAAAGCAATACAAGAGATGCCAGCGCCAAAAACCGAAAAAGAAGTTCGTGGTTTCCTGGGCAGAATAAACTACATTGCAAGGTTTATTTCTCAGCTCACGGCCACGTGTGAGTCGATGTTCAAACTACTAAAGAAAAATCAGGCGATTATCTGGAACGAGGATTGCCAGAAGGCATTTGATAAGATAAAACAGTATCTACAGGAACCTCCAATCTTGATACCCCCAGTGGCCGGAAGACCCTTAATCATGTACCTGACGGTTCTTGAGAATAGTATGGGGTGTGTTCTCGGTCAGCACGACGAGACGGGCAGAAAGGAGCATGCCATTTACTATTTGAGTAAAAAGTTCACAGAATGTGAATCTCGTTACTCGATGCTGGAGAAGACGTGTTGTGCATTAGCCTGGGCTGCCAAATGTTTACGACAGTACATGCTCAATCACACAACCATGTTAATTTCGAAGATGGATCCGATCAAGTACGTCTTCGAGAAACAAGCGCTTTTGGGCAGGATTGCCAGATGGCAAATGGTGTTGACGGAATATGACATTCAGTACATTTCCCAGAAGGCCATCAAGGGAAGCGTATTGTCTGAATACCTTGTCGAACAGCCGATCAAGGATTATCAGCCGATGAAATTTGAATTCCCTGATGAGGACATCATGTTTCTCAAGGCAAAGGATTGCGATGAACCATTGCCCGACGAGGGTCCAGATAGGAAATCCCAATGGAAATTGATATTTGACAGGGAGGTTAATTATTATGGAAGTGGCATTGGGGCAATCATCACGACTCCCCATGGATCCCACATCCCGTTCACTGCGAGACTGACGTTTCCGGTCACCAATAACGAAGCGGAGTACGAGGCATGCATCATGGGTCTAGAAGAAGCAATTGATTCGAGAATCAAGAACCTAGATGTATATGGTGACTCGGCACTTGTGATTAACCAGATTAAAGGGGAGTGGGAGACCCGTCAATCGAATTTGGTGCCGTACATGAATTATGCCAGAAGATTGCTTCCGTTCTTTGATGGAGTGGAACTCCATCATGTGCCCAGGGCCGAAAACCAGATGGCTGATGCCTTAGCCACGTTGGCTTCAATGTATAAAGTCAATTTTTGGAATGAAGCTCCAATAATTGTCCTTTCTCGTCTTGATAGACTTGCATTCGTCTTTGCGATCGAGGAAGCCTCCGACGGCAAGCCATGGTTCCATGATATCCAGACCTTCCTTATGACTAAGGAGTATCCTGCAGGAGCGTCAACCCAGGATAAGAAGACTCTGAGGAGGCTGTCTGGAAATTTTTATCTCAATCATGATGGAGTTTTGTATAAAAGAAACCACGATCTCGTGCTACTCAGATGTGTAGATGAGAAAGAAGTGAGTATGCTCATGGAAGAAGTCCATGAAGGCACATTTGGTACGCACGCCGGCGGGCATGCCATGACAAGAAAGATCCTAAGAGCAGGATATTACTGGCTGACGATGGAGTCGGATTGCTTCAAATTCGCGAAGAGATATCATAAATGCCAGATTTATGCTGATAAGATTCATGTGCCGCCGTGCCCGTTAAATGTCATGTCCTCCCCGTGGCCGTTCTCCATGTGGGGCATTGACATGATAGGCAAGATCGAGCCCACTGCATCTAACGGTCATCGCTTCATTCTGGTAGTTATCGACTACTTCACCAAGTGGGTGGAGGCAGCCTCGTATGCTAACGTGACCAAGCAGGTGGTGGCTAAATTCATAAAGAGGGACATCATCTGTCGATACGGAATTCCCGAGCGGATTATTACTGATAATGGTTCGAATCTGAATAACAAGATGATGAAGGAGCTGTGCCAGAGTTTCAAGATTGAACACCACAACTCATCTTCTTACCGGCCGAAGATGAATGGCGCCGTTGAAGCGGCCAATAAAAACATTAAGAAGATTGTACAAAAGATGGTTGTGACCTACAAGGATTGGCACGAGATGCTGCCATTTGCACTGCACGGTTATCGTACAACGGTATGTACATTAACCGGGGCAACTCCTTTCTCACTGGTGTACGGTATGGAAGTTGTCCTACCGTTAGAAGTTGAGATCCCTTCTTTACGAGTTTTGGTTGACATGAAACTCGATGAGGCAGAATGGATTAAGAACCGACTAAACCAACTCAGCCTAATGGACGAGAAAAGGTTGGCATCGATTGCATATGGTCGTCTGTACCAAAGCCGAATGAAGAAAGCCTATGACAAGAAGGTGCGTCCTAGAAGCTTTCAGACGGGTGATCTCGTCCTGAAGAAGATTCTTCCTCCACACTCCGATCACCGGGGCAAGTGGACTCCCAATTACGAAGGTCCGTACGTCGTCAGCAAGGTCTTCTCGGGAGGAGCCTTGTTGTTATCCACGATGGATGACGAAGATTTTGCATCCCCGGTGAACGCGGACGCAGTTAAAAAATACTTTGCTTAAAAAACGACCCGCTGGAAAGAAAAAGACTATCCAGGCAAAAATGGGGCACCCCGGTGAACCATAAAAAGAAAAATGTTCGGGCAAAAATTAGGGATATAAAGGAAAAAATGTACACCCGCAAAGTCGAAAACCTGGAAGGGCGACTTTGGCAAAAAAGGGTATCCCGGTGAATCGAAAACCCGAAAGGGCGATTTAGGAAAAAGTTAGGGATTTGAAAAAGCAAATGACTGCGTTCCGCGTGTGGACTGTATTTGTTTAGTGGTTTGGAAGACCTGAGGGCCGTTTATCTGAATCAATCTCTTCTGAAGCTAAAGCGTCGGAGAAGTATCGAAGTCGAGTGGGTCATAGAGGGATCAACTCATGGTGTTCGTCTACGCCTCATTGCCGACATTTGTGTATATACTGACGTATATTTATGTTCTTATATTTGCGCAGCTTCCTCATTCCAGGAGCTTGCATCTGTTGTAAAACATTTCCACCCATTTAGGGGTTCATCATCAATAAAATACATACTATTCAGCAATTCTGTTTGTTTGTTTAGCATTTATCTGTTTTGTTTGCGAAAAAGAACGCCGATGTTTTTGATAAAATGCGCATACATAAACTTACTGGCCCAGGCCACTGATTGTTGAAACAATGAATTACTTGAACACTGTCACAAGATGATAACCTTGATAGGTCCCTTTGAGAAGGGTATCTTGTCTGTTTGTCTGTGTTGTTACAGGTATGGCATATTCCAGGCAGTACGCCGTATGTTTCCTCAAGCAGGACGATGCCTTCTACCCCAAGCAAATGTATCCTGAGGGATCGTCGTCTCCCTAGCTGAGTCATATACTGAAGTGTGCAGCACTCGATAGTACAGAATGAAGTCTCCAGGAGAATTGAAATTCCCCACAAAGTTGTACTCTCCCCTGTAAGCAGGATGATTCCTCCTTCCCCATCCGAGTTTGCAGATCCCCAAGAGAGCCGAGTTCTTGGAAAGCCGTTGAGGCCATGATTGGTTTTCCCCAGTAGAGTGTTGAATAGCTGATGCTATATTTCCCCATCGGAGTCGTTATCTCCAGGAAAGTGTTAGCCGCGAATGCCGTGCAGTTTATTTCTGTGATTGACATTGTTTTCCTCAACAGTTGTGGTTCGTACACCTAGATGAGCAGGTCCAGGTTCTCGTAGAACTTTGTTCCCCTGCAGCAGTCAACTGAAGATCATTTCCCCAGGCGGAGTCCAATTGAGATTGGTGTGACTTCTTCTCCTTGGCAGGATGAGTCCTTCCTCCACCAGAGTGGTCCTTTCTCCTTGACAGGAGGATTCTCCCTTCAGCATTTATTTTGCTGATGGGGTCATAGCATCTTGCATGATTGCATAGCATTTACCCTAAGCGCGTAGCATTTCCACCGTGTGGAGCATTACGCCATTGTCAAAGCATATGCATACGAAACATGAGCTAGGGCATTACCGTTCTTGTTTTACAGGTGGTCCTCTGCAGAATGGTTTGATCAAGATGATTCTTGAATTCCCCGACAGTTATTTGTCCAAGATGATTCTTAAAATCCCAATTGAAGTCGCCAGAGAGGGTTGCTCAAGTTGATGCGTAGAGTCCCCGACAGAGTGTTTGTGCAGGATGATTCCTGAGATCTCCAACAGAGTTATTGGGTCAAGATGATTCTTGAAGTCTCCGGCGGAGTTATTTGTCCAAGATGATTCTTGAAGTCCTCAGCAGGGTTGATTCACCCAGAATGATTTCTGGATCCCCGAAACAGAGTTACTTGATAGTTCTCCAGAATCCCCAGCGGAGATGTGTCATCCCCAACAGGTTTTAAACAGAGAAGTTGAGATTTCTTTGAAGACTTGATGATCGAAATCCGGCTGTGATGTCGAAGCAGTTTGCCTAGCTGATGCAGGGGGCCTAACGACAAAAGATTGTGTATCCTTAGTGGTTCCTGATTGATTAAGGATTCCATTTGAAGACTTATTGACGAAGTCCAACTACGAGGTCGAAGTAGTTCTCCTAGCTGATGCGGGGTGCCTGACGGCAGAAGAATAGATATCCCTATTGGGTTCAAGATTGACCAAGAATTCTATTCCCGACTTACTGACGAAGTCCGGATGATGCCCAAAAATTCCTTTGAATGCCCGACGGCATGATTAACTTGATTGTTAAAAAGTTCCTAATGACCTGATGAGTCCCGAGGAATTCTTCTGCCGCAGTGTCGCGGAATGCCTGACAGCAATACCAGCTATGTATCGCTGGTTACCGAGTGACCAGTGACCCCTTGATGACTTGAGGACGAAGATCTACGGCAAAATCAGATGATCATCCTGACTGAGATTTGAGATTAGACCTTTCACCGGTTACCGTGTGACCAATTCCCCAGCAGAATTGCCGTGCAACTATCATGCTCAGTTTTCGAAGATGTTCCTAACAATCAGAGTATCGTTTACCTGTACGGTGGCGGATCGCCCGCTGCCGTGTAACCAGTGATCCCTCGATGATTTGAGGATGAAATGATATCAGATAAATCAGAGAATCATCCTGACGGAGATTCAGATTGGTATTTCTCCAGCTAGTTGTCGTGCAGCTATCATTTCAGTTTTCGAAGATTTGTCCCCATCAGAGTACCGTGTACTTGTGCAGTTGGAAAATTTCCGGGTTTGTTGGTATTCAACCGTCTTTTACCTTGATTATTTGAGAGCCGTTCACTTCTCATCCAGTCAGGTCCAAGCCGTTTGAATAGGGGCAGCTGTTGCACCCCAAAATTTGCCCAACTTTTCTTTACCTAGCTTATGTTTCATTTCATTCACATTAGCATTATCATTTGCATTTCATTGACATGTATGCAGGAGATCAAGAGGTATGATTACCAATCAAGGACTACACAAGACTTTGAAGCTAGCTAAGGAGGCTTATTCAGGTGTTCAAGCGTTGATATGCTTGTCAGAGAAGTTAAAAGATCCTCAGAGATAGTGGTTGAAGCCAAGTGTGTAGGTCTCCTAACTTGAGAGTTGTGGAAAGCCATCAGATGATTATGAGGACATGAAGATGGACTTGAGGTCTTGAGAGAGCTCATGAGAAGTGTTGAAGATTACTTTGAGGCCTAGACAGGTCATTGTGCAAGATTAAGAAGACTCAGCCATGAGTGGTGCAATTAGGGTTTGACTGGGTCAACCCTAAGTCAACTGATGATTTGAAGAAGGTTGAGGCCTAATCCAAGAGCCATGTGATCATGGATTGATAAATTTATATGTTCTAATGATGATTCCAAGGTCAACTCATCATGATTGAAGAGTTTGAGAATTTTCAAGCTAGGTTTTCTAAGGCTTGATAGTGTAAAATCCCCTAGTTTGACCCCTGACTTCAAGGCAATTTAACTCAAGATATGATTGTTATCTCATCTTTACCCGAACATGATTGTTGTAGAGAATGATCTTAGCTTTAATTTGAGTACTAGAAGTCATTGATAGGATTTGTAGAACTCAAGTTATGGCTTTGACAAGTTACAAGTCATCTGAGGAATGTGAATGTGGAGCTTGAAAGTTACCCAACTTGCATGAAACTTTTGCCCAAGAAGGATGATTCCTATGAACTTTTGGTAAACATGAATGTTGTTCCTTATCCTCTTAGCTTTCTAGAGAGTACTAGAAGTCCTTGATAGGATTTGTAGAACTCAACTTATGGCTTGGACAATCCAAGGGCATTTTGGACATTTGGTAATTATAGGTCATTTGTGATCATAGGCCATTTTCACCAACTTAGAAGCCTCAAATGAAATTTTGTTCAACTAGAACGTTGCTCAAAATGGGGTTTTAACCTTGACCATGCATCAAGGAGGCACTGAAATGGATCAAGGAGAGACTTGGTTCAAGAAATTTTGAAAAAAGAAGAATTAAAAGGATTTAATGGCCAAAAATTCAAATAATTCATTTTGTGACCAAATGAAGCAAAATTATAGGTCAAATTGATTGGAAAAATGATTTTAGAAACAATGGCAATGTTAGAATTTTTACTTGAGGTCATTTGCATACCATTCCATTTCATTTCTTCATGATGAAGCAACATAATCAAACTCCCACCTTTGGCTTGCAAACAAGGAAAATAACTTATCAAACTCATTCAATATCTCATGAGAATTTGATTACAAGCATAGCCATGCCCAAAGGGAGCTACAATAGTGATTGCCATGGATAAGATTTTGAAGAGATTTTGAAAATCCAAAATCTCATTTGGATGATTCCAGAAAGTTCTAGACAGTCCCAATCACTTCTATATAAGTCATTGAGTGGATACAGTTCGTTTTTTGGAAGGGATTGAAGCTGGTTGCAGAGAGAGCCATTGAATTTTTGGAGGTGCAAGTGAGAATCGGGTTTTGAGTTCAAGGGAGAATCAAGCTAAATCAAGGTGTGCATAGGCTTTGGGAGTGAATTTGGAGTGTGTCTGCATCATCTTGGAAGTTGAAGTGATCAAAAACCATCTCTGTTACCTCTCTGAACTCAGGTTGGTATACTTTGAATTTATGCTCAAACTATAGGGATATGCTTAGAAATTCATATGTGGTTAGGTTCCCCTATTGATGTAGTTGGATTTCGGATCAGAAATTGGTGAATTAGAGACAAAATGAGGTGATGATCAATTTTTGTTAGGGCTGAAATCTAGTGATTCTTGGACTGTTAATCAAGATTAGATGGTGCAAAGTGATCACCATGAGATGAGGATTGAATTGAGACCTTTAATTTGAAGAATGGTGAGATTCAAGATTTGGATGAATTCTGAAAATGTTATCGTGTTTTGAGTTAGAGAAGGATTTAGATGATTTGGAGTTGAGATTCTAGATCAGCATGAAAAATGGAGTAAAATGATGATTCATTTCGTGATTTTTGTTGACCTGAGAAGAGTGCTTCACCGGAGAAGACGGTGGCGCTGCAACTCAGGCCACTGTCTAGTTTCCCCCCACGCCTGAGTGTTTGAATGAAGAAGATGAGTGGTGACCATCAGATCATGGTTGGACCATTGACTAGCCCAACGTTTCCACGGCCACGATTGCATCTCAGCTCTGAAGAGAGTTTTCTAAATGAAACACACCGTTTAATTTAATTGGTGTTTTGGGCCTAGTACTCAGACTGCTACCTGCACCCCCTTTGGCCCAATTCTTTGAAATGAACTAAACTGGATTGCTATTTGACACGCAAGTTTCTTTAATTTCTTGTTATTTCTTTTATTTTTTATTATTTCCTATGACTTAGAAATTAATTCATAAAAAATAGGAAATTAACTCAATTAATTCCAAACTTTTTTCCCCTGATTGATGATTGAATCTAGAATTTTGTAGATTAAAAATATTAGGAATTCATGCATTTGTGATTTTATTTGCATTTTTTGAATATTAATTGATATTAAAATGGCCATGGTTGATACCTTGTCTTGCTGAATTTGGTTTGAGCATTTGGTGATGATTCTTGCCTTTTTTTTGTGTGTGTAGCTAGCATAGATGTGCATGTAGTAATTTTCTCACATTTTTGTGAAGAAGTTTAGGGCTAGTTTTAAGTTGAAACTTTAGGTGCTCTAGTTTTAGGGTTTAACCTTAGTACTTCATGATTTAGGTTTTATTTCTAGGACTTGATGGATGATTCAACCCCTGGATTTTATATGGTAGATTCATGATTGAATTAGGTTCCTATAGTTATTTTTGTAGGATTTTACAATTGGTTTTAGTATTTTAGTTAGGATTAACTTTAGTACTAGGTTTTAGGTGATCCTAACTGGCTAATTCAACTAGATTGATTTCTTTAGGTCCCTTAGATTAGGGTTTTGCTTCTCTTGCTCTTGGATGATGATGAAGACAAGCTTGGGGCTACTATGGAGTGCTTGAAGAAGCTTGGATGTGAGGATTTCCATTCTTTTGGTGTAGTTTTGTTTAGGTGTTAAGATTAGGGTTTGTAAGTAGAGCTTCTAGATAGATTCTCTTCTTTCATAAACATGGAAGGTGTTGATCACTTCCATTCCTCCCTATGATGTAAGGTCCCCTTGTAAAGGCCTCATCCCTCCTTTGGTAGGATGTGTGGCTCTTCACAAGTTGGTACAACCTTTGAGGGTTCCTTTCTTTGATGATGGAGTGCTTAGTGGTGACCTTTGGTCTTCACTCAGCTGTCTATTATCCAAACCCTGTTCTTGTTAGATGAATTTGTCTCCATTGCTAGAGGATGGAGTTTCTTGCTAGAAGATTGAAGATACTAGAGGTTGCACTTCCCAATGTTTGAAGACTGCCCTTGGAGCTGAAGCTTGAAGACCAAGAAGAGCAAGTTGACACTTGTGGAGGGAATTCAGTGGAGATCAAATGAAGAGCTGAAGCTTGAAGTTGGAGAACAAGTTGATACTTGTGTGTTTGATGCATTGAGAGCATGAAGGAACAAGTTGATACTTGCTATTGTGTTTGAAGCCTAAAGGTGGAGTCTACTTTGGAGCTGAGGCTTGAAGAAGGAGGATAAGTTGATACTTATGTTGATGTGTTGATAGACTTGAAGAACAGTTGAAGACTGAGGACTGAACTGCTGTCAGAAGATTGTATTGCTGTGAAGCTGTGGGAGTGGTTGATCTGCTTTCTTTCCTGTCTGTTTACTTTCTGTGCAACTGTATTGATGTGACTTGTTTGATTTGCTTGATGCATTAGAATAAGTTCATATCTAGACTGATGTAAACTAGGAGCATGATTGCATTAGAGGTTGACTTGCTCCCTCTGCTTGTATTTTTACTGTATGGCTTTGCTTGTGGGTATTTGGTAGAGCTTAGCTCCCTTGCCTACGTGGTTTGTGTTTTTCTTGATGGCATTTTATTTCATTTCTTCTGTATGATTACAGTTATTCATATCTGGCTTGAGGTTGAGATGAGCTTGTAGAGGTTGTTGCCCCACACACATTTCCTCCCTCACTTGCATTGCATGCATTTTACTGTATATTTGTTTACTGCTTAAGCTTATGCTTTATCTGTTTCTGTTTATCATTGACATGATCCCCCAAGAATCTCACTTCCTTTGATAAGGAAGTGATGATTAGAACTTTAGGTTGACACCTATGCATGATAACTTCTAGGAGTTCCCTGTTTCAAACCTCAACCATAGGATGAATCCTTGGCATGACAACAGTAGGACTTGATAGTCTCCCCTTAGTTGAACCTGTTCGTTCTCTTCTCATCTCAAAACAAATTAAAATACAGTAATAAAGGTTAACTGACGTCGTACGTTACGATCCTTAAGCTATCTGAGAAAGGAGTGTTGGAGAGTTTCTTTTCAACAGTCTGGATGTTTAGTATGGCACCCTTTGGGTGACATGCGATGCATTCACTCTCAGGTCATAGTCTCTAGTGCGATATTAGTTGCAAACATCCATAAAAAACAGTTCTTCCGTAAAAGACAGAAAACAAACTTCAAACCTTTTTGCCCCGTGGGCCCGTAATTCAAAGGAAGCTTTTCTGAAGAAAAGAGTGTCGTTAACTCCCAGTTCTACCGCAAACGGTAACGCTTAAGTCTCCAAGGGTCGAGCTGCATACACCAAATTGCTGGAACTGTTTGTTAACCCTACTCGATAAAACAGATGAATCTGAATTCCCGTAATCCGTATTATCCCGAACTACGTAAGCTCTGATCTCTCAGGCCTGTTGAGAGCACGTAGGCACAATACTGATGTATTGGCGAGCCACCTTCCCCCATCACCCGTAGTTAGTCGAACTACATTGACTCTGATTTCTCATTCTCTGATGGGAATACGTAGGCATGAAGCGCGACGCTTTGCCGAGTCATTTTCTTTTCTTTTTAAGCCAGCCTTGATAGGTAGATAGATAAAACCAACCCGTCAGATAAACACAACAAGCGTGGATCCCATCGAGTACGATGGACATGAGGGGTGCTAATACCTTCCCCTTGCGTAACCGACTCCCGAACCCAGACAATGGTTGCGATGACCTTGTCTTATACCTTTTCGTCAGGTTTTTCCGATCGTTTCCTTTCCCGTTCTGAGGGATAAATAACGAAAGGTGGCGACTCTTCTGTTTTGCCGGCACCTTATTTTCGCGGAAGCGACAATATTGATCGGAAAAATAGCAAGTGTACTATTTTACCTTTTGCAGTAATAATGATGAAAGTTCCCCGAATGTCGATCTCAAGGACTGTGTGCAAATATTGAGTTGAAAAGTGGTTCAATTAAACAAAATCTAGAGTTTGGGTTTATTTTGAAAATTATGGATTAACAATGAGTAAATATGACAGAATAGTAAATTAGATTTGAAAAATATGAGAAACATGCTAGGGCAAGATGTATGATTTGTCATATAACAACTCTGAATCCTTGTTTCATTAACAAGTTCAAAATAATCAATTACCGGTCCTTTAGTCTATTTTCCCCTAATTCCTTAGAGGGAAAACCTCTGATAATTCATCCTAAATTCTAAGTCCCTAGGAATTTATGATGAAATCAAGCATTTGTGTTATCAAGAATGTACCGGTTGCTATAGGGTATCCATAGTCCTAGGTGATATCTACTATAGCGTTATCGCACAAAAGCATTAACAATGGTGGTCAAACCTAATTGTTAATCGTTAATCAATCCCTATTGGTCCGGCAGAGAAGATATTAGAAACATTGAACGATTAAACTGATTAAGAAAAACAAATATATATAACTAAAATTAGGAAATCAAAGTAGTTTATAGAGTCAAATCAAGGACACCCCCTAGAATTGGGGGGTTTAGCTACTTATATTATTCAAAGGAAATACAAGATAAAAAATAAACATTACAAGTATTGGGGTAATCTTGGATTCTCAAATTCTTCCGCTCATGAAAATCTGTCGCCCTCCAAAAACCTCGTCTTCTCTAATCTTGAAGTGTGTAATTCGTTCCTGTCAAAAAAGTCCCTTAGTTCCTCGTAAAAACTCTTCTAAATAGTGAAAATCCAATGGCACTGGTTGGAAATGGCCAAAACACCCTCGCAGCTCAACAATTGGACCAAAAATAAGAAAAATAAGAGAATTAACATTTTGAACCGACACGGTCCGTGCTGCTCTTTTGTGTTTTCCAATTTTTCCTACAAGTCCTAGACCCTGTGAAATGGCCCATGTCAGGTGCTACGTGCGCCCGTGTTGCTCCACGACCTCTTAGCTATTCTTGATAACTTGCTCAGCTTCCATCCTGCTACGGTCCATGTCAGGTGACACGGGTGACCGTAGCAGGCCTCCTGTAGGTTGAGCCAACTTCCACTGAAACTTCAGAATTTTCCACTTTCTCGCATTGAGTCTTTTGGATCTATTACTTGGTCCTGAAGAAAATCAAAGGCAGAAAACCAAAGGATAAAATGAAAAAAAACTAGAAATAAAGATTAAAACAATAAAATGAGTAGAAAACTTACGGTAAACAAAATTGACTCAAACGATAACAAAATAAGTGCAAAGTGCCACGAAGTACATGGATTCTTGTCGAATAAGTGATGAAAATATAGTACAAATGGTGACTGATCAAATATGCAATGTTTATGCATGGTTTCAAAATCACATGTATAATCAAGTTCTTATATTGGGCAGAATAACAGGTAAATGATTGGTATCTTTGATCATAGGAACCCCATAGGTAGGCTCTTTGTTTCATTGGTTCCCAGAGTCATGAATCCTCCTCAAAAAACATTATTGCCATGAAGAAGGCTCGTTGGACAATAATATCTTTTAAATGATCTCTTCTAGGTGAGGTCTTCATATCATCCAAATGAGGAAGATAACTCGTGGGCTAATTCTACACAACCATTAACTTTAAGGTTCTAAAAAGGTCCATAGAATCATCAATCCAACTTGAAAACATTATTGTTGTGATGAAGGCTCATCGGACAATAACATATCCAATAGAATCTACTCTAGGTGGGGTCTTTGTGTCGTCCCAACGAGGAAGGCTCCTCGCGAGAAATACTACACAACCACCATCTTAATCCTATACTTTTTTCAGACTCGGGTAGAGAGCCTATCTCTCAAGGTGCCAATAATCAGAGATCCCCACAAATGTCAATGAAAACTAAATAAGATCATATATAGCAACATATATAATGAGATAATCAACAACATAAGATAGAACAAGAATAAAACGACAAAGATAACAACAATCTAACTAAGATAGGCTCGTCTCTCTCTTTCTTAAAGCAGAAGTCCCCAACAGAGTCGCCAGCTTTCGCATCTAAAAAATGCGATCATTCGTTAGGCGTTCGCACGCTCACAAAAAAGAATGTACGAATAGAGTTGCTGCCGAAGTTTATTTATTCCAAAAGAGGAAAGGTAAAATATCAATAAAACCCCTAAAAGTAAAAGAAAATGGTTGTCGCAACCAAATTCGGGTTCTGGAGTCAATTATACAAGGGGAAGATATTAACACCCCTCACATCCGTTGTACCCAACGGGAACCTCTTAGTTAGATTTGAGATAGAAATGTTAGCTTATATTAATTGTTTTCTTCTCTTTAATGACCGATAAAAAGAAAGAAATGATGGTTTTTAAAACGAGGCGTTTTATTAAAGGGATGCTTGATAAGATTTCAAAATTATGCTCCTACGTATCTTCAGGTGCTATGAAGAACTCAAGGCTACATAGTTCTACTAAGACAAAACTACTGAGTTGATTGCTTTTAAAGAGTAACTCTTTATACATATTGAGTGTTTTAAACATTTGCTTGTTGCTCGCTCTTAGAGACTAAAACCTTTGTTTCTTTCACATCAAAATGGATAAAGCATACTCGTTTCTGAAAATGTTTTCAAAGGGAAAGGGGGAAAAAGTTTTACTGATGGAGTGCTTTGTTGGATGACGATTACTCAGATGGACGAGTAAGGTTACTCGTATCCAAATAATTGAGAAGAGGAATATAGGTCTCTAGACCATCTCTCTTTTCATCTTTAACTATAAAAGGATTTAGATAAAGTAATGTATTTTAGACGGACGACAAATACTCAAATGGCCAAGTAAGGCTACTCGTATCCAAATACTCGAGGAAGGGAATAGAAGGCTCTAATTCACCTCCTTTTTCGTCCAAGTTATTTACAAAAATGAGTATGACTTAAGTTTGATTATCAAAATGTTTTGAGGTGAATATGTTTAAAAGTTTTGAATTGATGACAATTGTTTGAGTGGCAGAGTAAGGTTATTCATATCCAAACAATCGAGAAGAAGACTTGAAGGCTCAAGGCCATCTCCCTTTTCACCCTTTTTGAAACAGTGTTTAAGTATGATTTAGGTATTTTAGTTTGAATTAGATAAAATGCGCTCGATGTTGGCTCGAGGTTTTTATTTGCATTTGAACTGAAGCGGGATGAAATAATTTGCATGTTTAAAAATTCTTAAGAAGTGGGAATGATTTTGATTTGGGAAAAAGACTCGACATTGGATCGAGAATTTTTTTTGTTCTTTTCTGAAACTTGTTGATTTTTAATCTTTGAATTAAGAATCAAATAAAATAATAAAACAATAAAGGAAAGCGGTAAACTTATTACGTGTTTATGGGAATGGGGACATAATTTGTCAAATAGGGATATACAATACGGTAATTAATAATGCAAGCTTAATAAACAACTTTAAACAGAAAAAGTAATCTATAATGAAATCAATGTAAAAATATACATCAGAGAAAAACAAGAGATTGAAAATAAATAAGTGTTTCAAACTATTGAAATTTAACGTTATGTTAAACAGTCATAGAGCAATTCATGTAGGAATCAACTCTATTTGAGGCCAGTCAACAAAACTCTATGTGTTTGATCAGTTTCTGAAGTTAAATTGAATTTTAACTCTGAAACTCTAATGCATATGCGAAAAACCAATGGAACAATTAAATCAAATTTTATTTTTCTAACAATTAAGGATTACTGAACTCAACAAATAATAGTAATAATAACAATAATAAAAAATAAATGATAAAAATAGCAATAATAATCATCAATAATCCATAATAACAATTATAAATGACATCAATAACTCAAATAAATAAAATAATAATAATAATAATAATGAAAAATTAAAAAAATGATCATCAATAAAAAAATTAACAATAATAATAATAATAATCAGCCATAATAAAACAAATTAATAATAATCAATAAATAATATTAAAACAATAATAAGACTAATAAATAAAGTATCACAATAATAATCAATAATAATAATAATAATTAATAACTGATCTGACTTGATCAGAAGGGGATCACTGACAGCCACGTGTCCTTGACTTACTACTTGTTCACCGATGTTGAAGAAAGGAGGTGGGGGGTGTACCTGCAAGGCACTCCGATGCCAAAGTAAGAAGTTGGACAGAGTGATCACAAGTACAGAAAAGGGTAAGAAGAGAATACCTGACCCTCTTGGAGAAGAGGGTATTTATAGAGAGACCCCAGCGCAGGGTCAACAGTCACTTGAGTTGGGCTGGATGGCCAGACCCAACCCAAGTGACTGCTAGGGCTTACATGACGTAGTGAAGACCAGAACATGGTCTTCGCGCTAGTTCAACTGCTCCGTGAACTCTGGAAAGTTAGTTGACCTGCTCTTTCAGAGATGGGCAGTTGGTGGATGACGTGTCCCTGCAGAGGGGAGCATGTGGAAAACGTGTGAAGGACACATTGTCTTGCCCGACAAGGGAGCAGGTTCTGCCCGCGGGGACAATGTCTGGTCGACGGGGAGTCTTGTGTTCGATACAGATGAGGAAGGTTCTGCCCGCAGAGGGACATTGCCTGCCCGGTGGGGACTCTGTGCTTGATGGCTGTGGCCCAAGCTGGATTGGGCTTGGCAGAATATTATTGGGCTGGGCCTGACTGGTCAAGCCGGGGCCCAGGTCAGAACAATAACCATAATAATCAATAGCAATAATAATAATAATAATAATAATAATAATAATAATAATAATAATAATGATAACCAAAAAATTAAAATAAAATAATAATAGTAATAATACTAGTTAGTAATAATAACCGTGGAATATATAATAATAATAATAATAATAATAATAATAATAATAATAATAATAATAATAATAATAATAATAATAATAATAATAATAATAAAAAGAAAGATGAAAAAAAGTAATAAGTACAAGAAAAAGATTGTGTCTGCTGCAACTTGGTATGAAGAGTAATATTTTTTTTTTTTTGAATTTTTACAAGAAAAAGATTGTGTCTGTTGCAACTTGCTTTGTTTGAAGTGAAGAGGATGATGAGGTTGAAGAGGTAGTAAGGGTATTGGTTTTTTCAATGAGCTTGGGTGGATTATTTTCACATGGTGGACGTGTTATGGTTGAAGATGGGAGGGAAAAAAATGTTGATAGTAGAACAAGAATATTAAGAGATGCGTTATGGTTGAATATTATGTATGGTCTAATGATGATTTATCAAGTTTTTTATGTGCTGTTTATTGAGGGTGGTGAAGATATATGAAGATGAAGCATTTTAAATGGAATGAAAGAAAGAGATGTGGAGTATTTGGTTGGTTTTTTTTGTTGAAGTTGTTTAAGAAGATTTATGATAAAGGTTTTGGTTGGATAAAAATTGTGGAAGTGTAGTGATGAGTTTTATGAAGAAGTACATGTGAGTCATAAACAATGAAGAGGTTTGTAGTACATGATGGAAGAGATTTTGTTTTGAAAATATATATATGGAGGATGGTGTTGTTATCTCTTTATCATTGAGAGAAGGTGGTTTCTGTGTGTGTGCGCGCGTGTGTGTAATGGGAGGAATATTTGTGTTATGAGGAAGAAAAAAGGAGTAGTTGTTGTGATGTGTTCTTTTTTCAAAGAAATGTCCCCTAAAAAAATGGAAACCTCCCATCCTATTGGTCTCTCTGTAACACCCCATTTCTATACCCCCAATTAATCAGTTAAAATCATATAAGCAATTAATAAAAGTTTCATCAGAGTATAAATTAATACATGGTATAAAAGAGGCGCATCACATTATCATCGAAACGAAACATAAATAATAACTGCTCATAAATATATGTAACAAAAGGGGTAAATCTCAACTAAAAACAAAGCATAGCGCTTAAAAACCACATATCAGTATTTAGAATAAAGCGGAAACATCTAAACATTGAAATCATGTCATTAACATAAGCATCATATACTTCATGCAGATTAATTCAATTCATCAGTTGAGTTTACAGAACATTCAGCAGCAGATACATACACAGATGTATCACAAAAGAATCAAAACAATTCCTAACTACCCAGTGTTACATATCAGAGCCATCTGACCAAAAGAAATGAAGACTCGCTTCACAAAAGACCTCCAGCATCCTACTCTGCAATGCCTCATAGAGCATTATAAAACACCAGAAGGGTGATAAACATTATCATAACAACAATGCATAAAATTATATATATATATATATATATATATATATATATATATATATATATATATATATATATATATATATATATATATATATATATATATATATATATATATATATATATATATATATATATATATATATATATATATATATATATATATATATATATATATATATATATATATATATATATATATATATATATATATATATATATATATATATATATATATATATATATATATATATATATATATATATATATATATATATATATATATATATATATATCATAAAACACAATTATAACATACACGCAATTCACATTTCTCACCACAACTTGTTACAATACATCACAATGTACACGTACATAATCAATCACATTCACCAATTCATGCTTCACAATTTATAGCATTTCACATAAACATTTACAATTATGTTCATTTCACCAAAACATCATATAAAGATGATAATGCAACTCATAGAGACCGACTCACAATTCTATGCAGATGCAAATGCGGTACCGACTCGTTCAACAGGTTCAATTGAAGAACCAAAATGGAACCATCGCTCGTTACCGAAGTAACTCCCCGTCGGGCCTACAATGTTCACCCATCGCTCACACCCCACATGGGCACACGATGTTTCAGGATTGCTCACACCCCACACGAGCACACAATCCGGTTGCTCACACCCCACAAGGGCACACAACTGTTCTGCAGATTCTCCATGGAATCAAAATAAACCATCGCTCACCCCACAAGGGCACACGATCGTTTCTGCATATCCTCCTAGGGATCAAAGTAACTAAACCATCGCTCACACCCCACAAGGGCACACGAGGTTTCTGCAGATCCTACGCGGGATCAGACACACAAGAATGCAATCATGATGCTACACATGCAACACGACTCAATACACTCTTAGAATCCACACATGTTTACAAACATATTCATGCATTCTTCATATTATACAAGTATATGCAAATATACACATTCACATTAATATCACCATGCATTCCCATTTAATCCAAACAAATGCACGAAATTGCCAAACGGCCACATCACACAATCTAGGATTCACGGCATACGGCTACCCACAACACAATATAACTTGGCATGATCGATGCCTCGAGCAAGGAAATAATCAAAGTTAAGTCGGAAATCCAACCACGGATGGAAACATTAAAGAAAACACAACCTGTCACGCTTGCCACCCTGCTCGCTTAGCAAGCTCCTAGCGAGTATTCGCTACTTGTTCGCCTAGCGAACAAGCTCGCGAAGGCAATCAGAAGCCTCTGACTTCGTTCGCTACCTCGCTCGCTCAACGAACCCCTAGCGAACCTTCGCTACCCTCATTCGCTACCAGCGAACACCATAACATGCATTCTGTCCAAGTTTGAGACCGTTCGCTACCTATTCGCTACTGCTCGCTTAGCGAACGTTCGCGACCAGCTCGTCTAGCAAACGTGCTAGCGAGTGTTTGTGAACTCAGAATTTCCCCACTATTCTTCCACTCCAAAACTCTTGGATTCACCCGATTAAGTCCCAACTCATTCCAACACTTATCCTAACATCACCCGACATAAATGCTACTACTTAATCTCACTTTCACCAACGAAAACTCGGTTTCTATCGATTAAATCCATATTATGCCCTAGAATGAAAAATGAGTAAAACTCTCCTCAATCCAAAACAAAACCAACAAGAACACACATAATCATACACATTGCAAGAATAATAAAGTTTCACACCCTTACCCGATCAATCGAAAGCTTAGAAGTTGATTCTTGATGATTATAGGTTTTTCTCCTCTTCCTCCTCTTTTCTCTTCTCTTCCTTTCTTTCTCTTCTTTTTCTTTCCTTTTGGTTTCTATTCTCCCTATTCTTTCTCTTTTCCACTTATACTCTTTCTACTTTATTTCTCTTAAAATAACTACTAATTAAGGATTATCTAAAACACCCTCTAATTAATTCCCAAAACTCTCCAAATAATAAAATACCACAACATACACACATAACATATTATCATATAATTCCACAATAAAATAAAAATTAATCAAATAAATTAAAAGACTCAACAAAATAATGGGAAATTCAGAATCGAGGCGTTACACTCTCTCTCACACATACATATTTTAAAATAAGCAAAAATGAGCGAGCTTGCCAATGTGGTGGGTATTTAGTGGATGCGAGAGATATTTTATTGCAAACCTTTCACACACAGTTGTCAAATAGAGAGCGGATACTCCTAAAGCATAAATAACATCAAAAACCAGAAATACATCCGGAGTCGTTGTCATCACACATCACAACCTGCAACGGACTCGTTCAACCTGGTAATTAGTTGAAAAACGATGTCGTATTCAGAACCAGAAGATGAGACAACACTTCTTCCCAAATCAAAGAGACTAAAGCAGGGAAATGAAATAACCTTAGTGATTATTCTTCACATATTTTCGTTCTGAACACCAAAGAAGCAGCTAGATCTTATATTTTGTCTACTAGATTGAAGAATCTTTGGAAATGTGTTCTTACTCTTGAGTTTACCAAATTTGTTTATGAGATTTTATCACTTTGGGACGGTTCTATGGCACTGCAGATTCTTGATTTTGAACGTGCGGTTTTGGTGAAGAAGTTATGGGCCACATGTTCCAAAACAATGCCAAAACCTAACTAATTGAAGAAGGAAAGTTTAAGGAAAATTTTGAATCATCGATCATAATTCATCACTTAATCAAACACTTCCCAAATTAAAAAGTAACATATTTGAAAATGGGAACATTGGAATTACACAGAAACACAACCGTTAACATTCATAAAACGAAAACAGAAGGATTTAATCACATAAATCATGACCTTCAAGTAGCACAATCTTGTATTCAATTGCGAAATCAGGGATTTAATTTCATGCGGTCATCAAGAGTGAACCGAAAATGAGAACAAATTATTCATCAAGTGCAAGAAATCAGGTATTCACGGTGAATCAGAATATTTATGAAAGGTGAATATCACACAATATCACATGAGAATGGAAATCACGACCTCATTAAATTTCAATCATTAATAATCATTGACAGCCAAGGAATACGAATCGAAAATGGAAAAAGTTCCTCATACAATCACACAAGAAAATCAGCAGCCATTATGCGACAAATCTCGCATTTAATACGTAAAGCAATAAAAGGAAGAGACTGATCTAAAAGGCACAGATATCAGAGCAGAAAAAGAATACAACTTTCACACCAAGAAAACTCATTCACAAAAACCTCACAAGCCATTCGCATAGTAGTAAAAAATCTCACACAGTATCACAAAATAGTCATCAAAATTCAAACACACGAAATACCAATTCAAAGGCATTGCAGAATATTAGCAACACATATAACATCGCAATACACACGCGGGGGGGATACGGATTGCAGAGACGGAATCATCACAATTCAGACAATTTGTAGAATCGAGGCAACATATAACATCACACTATTCACACGGAGAAAAAAATCACACACGAGTCACATACACATAATTTTGTAGAGAGCAAAGGCAACATAGCATCAACAAAATTGCCACAACACCAACGACATCAACAAGCAACAACGATGCGTAAGGATTAAAGGGAAAGAACCTTTGAAATATGAAGCCGACACCGCGACATCGTGAACCTCCCTTCGCCCGTGCGTTGTTCTCGACGTCGATTTATTTCACTCATCTCTATGAGCTGCATCCAATACCTCACAGTCGCAAGCCGTGTACCCCCGAATCTACGTGCACCATCATTATAACTTCGCAGGATTTGAATTCACATAAGGTAATTGTCCTTTCCTACTTTCACTTGTGTATTGATTGCATTAGTTGAGAAATTGGAGTTTGATTTTGGGGATTTGAGAGAAAACAACGATGAAAATGAGAAGCAACAGGGAGAGAAAGCTGAGACCGCTGAGATCGAGAAAGAAAGGGAATGACTTGGTTGAAGTGGATGGCTTGCGATGGCATAACCCCATTCCCTTGAGAAATCAGGCAGGCTTATAGTGGGGCCTAAGTTATTTTTTAAACCTTGTTTTGGCACTCCTTTGGGCTAGTGAGGAAATCCCAAATCTTTTGTTAGGCTTTCAATTTTTTTGTTGTTGTTTTTGTTTTGATTTTAATTGGAAATGTTTATCTTAGTGCTAATTTTGAAATTTTTGATTGATTTTGATGTTAGTTTTGGTTAATATTAGACTGTGTTATGATGCTGACCTTGATCTTGATTTTGTGCAAAAAAAATTGATCTTGATATTAATCTCAGTACAAAATTTGTGATTGATTAATCATGATTTACAATTAGCTCCTGGATTATGAAAATACGATTAATTCTTATGAGTTTGTGATTACCATTTGTCACGTCGTTGTTAATAAAGTTTGGCTAAGATGACTACTCATGATATTCTTTAGCTTAGGTTTGATTGGTTATCTTTATGATTTACATGTCCCCTTAAGTTCTTGATTCAATTTTATCTTCAATAAGTTGAATCAGACAGACATTAGGATGAACACTTGCATGATAATCATTAGGATTAGTTCCTTTCATCATAATCTTAAGTCATAGGATTAGGTTAGTTTCCCTTCTTAAAACTAAAGTCTTTTCCTAATCAAAAATCCAAAAATACTTTAACATATCTCGAACCTTCTTTCTCAAAACCCTAAAAAAACACCTCACTAATCCAAACCTTTTTACCACTTGGCTTTTCTGTTTAAACTTTTCAAAAAGGGCATGCTACATAGCATTTTCCATAAAAAAATACACAACAAACAAAATATTTTCAACATGAACTACGGAGTTCTGATTCCCTCTGTGATAAGTAGGCACTGGGTTGAAAACTCAGACGAACTCAATAATAAAAAACCTCTTATTTTTCTTTCAAGTAATAATCCATTTTCCCTTAGCAAGCAATAAGATACCGAACACCTTTTCATGCATAGATAACTTAGACGGTTCCCATCGAATACGATGGATATAGGGAGTGCTACTACCTTCTCCTTACCTAACCGACTTCCGAACCCAACATGGTTGCGATGATCATACCCTATCCTTTTCCCCTTGTCTTTTCTCGATATTTTCTCTTTCCTTTCGTGGAATAAATAAAATTCAGTGGTGACTCTCATAAGTCCATCTGTGATCGTGCGAACCCTAGTTTTACGCATCGCAAAGATCGTACTTTTTTAGGTACGACAAATGGCGACTTCACTGGGGAATGGTTCACCCCTAAGCAAATCAAGCCTAGTCTAAGTTTTCTTTGCATGTTTTGGTGTTTGTTTATATTTCTTGCTTGCTTATATTTCCTTTGCTTTTAATTTCTTTCCATATTATAGTTGTGGTTCCTTGGCTCTATGAATGGAAAATTTGATTGCAAATTTGTGGGAAAGGTTTTATACCCGAGCCTAGAGTGAACACATAGGATAGGAGAGGTTGAGTAGTATGGGGCACCGAGGAGTCCTTCTCGCGTAGTTCGATACGAAAATCTCGCTTAGAGTAGATTCTAATGAGGATGTTGGTGACCGTCAAGTTCTTGGCGTAGACGACCAACGTTTTCATTGGGATCCATGACTCTAAGGACCTTTTAGAACCTTGAACCATTTGGCCAAAACTAGGATTGATGGTCATGTAGTATGGGCACTGAGGTTTACTCCTCGCGTAGTTCGATACGAAGATCTCAATCAAAAGAGACTTTCTTGGTGGAGTAGTTTGCTTGGAAATCACAAACATACGCGACGAACAGTCAAGGAAGTACATGACTCTGAAACCCTTGTTTAAAACTCTATATCGATGGTTGCATAGTATAGGGCACCAAGGAGTTCTCCTCATGTAGTATGATACGAAGACCTCACCCAAAATAAATGTGTATGATAGTCATTAATCGTCATGTTCATGGTGTGGCTTATGAACAGTCATATGAAACCGTGACTTTGGGGTTCCTTTAAACTCTAGATCTTTCATGTTGAGAATCTTGTGTTCGAGCAATCAGGCTTTATCCTCCACCCGTGCCTTCGATCCTGCATCTGGGAATAACCTAAAATATACATTGTGTTCACCTGCAATTCATTGCGTTTGCATCTCGTTTTCATTGCATTCTCCCAGCAGAAACTCATTCCATCCTCTATTCATCACTCCAGTTAATTTCCCGACACTCATATTAAACTTGTGGTAGCTGCAAAGCATGTGAAGCAAGTCCAATTAGAGATAAGAGGAGCATAAATAACTTGAAAGTCCATTCAGATAAACCAAGTTGGAAGTTGTGGTAGCCATGTCAGAAAACAACTTTCAACATGCTAAGGTGAATCATCTTGATATAAAAATAGAAGTTGTTCTTAATGTTGATCAAAGAATTTGTAGAAAACAACTTTGTAGAATATGCAGTTATTCAAAAAGTTTTTCTTAAAGTTGTTCTTAAATGCATTTTCTTGAAAGTCGTAATGATGGATGTAGGGAGTGCTAGTACCTTCTCCTTACATAACCGACTTCCGAACCCAACATGGTTGCGATGACCTTACCCTATCCTTTTCCCTTTGGGTTTTCTCTATATTTTCCCTTTTCCTTTGTGGAATAAATAAAATTATGTGGAAACTCTCATAAGTCCATTTGTGATCGTGCGAACCCTAGTTTTACGCATCACGAAGATCGTATTTTTTTAGGTACGATAATCGTCAAAGGGGTTTGACTGAAAGAAAACTGCACCGAAGAAACACTTAGTTGAAGGGGTTTGACGGAATGAAAACCGAAGCAACACATTTTCAAAGGGATTTGATGGAAATAAAATTGAACCGAATAAACACATTGTCAAAGGGATTTGATGGAAAGAAAACCGAACCAAAGAAACACGTCATCAAACGGATCTGACGGAAAGAAAAATTAGCCGAAGGAACACATCGTCAAAGGGGTTTGACGGAAAGAAAACCTAGCCTCGTCAAAGTGATTTGACGAAATAAAAATCGATCGAAGGAATGTCTGTTGGGGATATGTCACTATCTTGACTGAAAGTTGATTCAGCCTTTCGCGCAAGATGCCAAATATGGCTTATGCTTCGCATGCATGTTTGATTTTTTTTCTATGGCATAATGCTTCATATAAAATGGAAATGCTACAGATTTGAGGATGAAATGCAATGATGCTTATGATATGTAAAAGGACCACTCCAGCAAAATAAATGCTGAAGAGACGAAGCCAACTCTATAGGGGATGATAAACTGAATTGTCTCTGGGGTCATAACTCTGCTCGAGAACTTAACCAAACTTCCATTCTGTAGGAAAGTAGGAACAACAGAAGAATGTTGGGGAAACATCATCGAGATTCATATCTTCTGTCCCTTCATGGGGAGATATACTACCTCTGTTGGGGGAAATACCAATGATGATTGGGCTTTGACCTGCTGGGGAAACCACCCACTATTGAGCCTCCATCTGGTGAGAGAAATAATAACCAATGATGATACCAACTCCATTAAGGGATGATTCCAGACTCACTTCTCTGCTAGGGGAAATGACCAAATACACCAACTCTTCTAGAGACATTACATATCCCAATACCCTGTTGAAGAATACTACTAAGCACAACATTGGAAAATGTCAACAACCATTGGACTTTCACCCTTGCTGGTGATAAGCATTTCATGAAGGGACCTTGTCTACTATAGATAATTTTGTTGGTGCTTGGGGAAGTCTAGAACTATCAAGGTCTTACTAGGAGAAGATATTCACTGAAATCCTTCTAGGGGAGAAATCAAAGTCTTCACTGAAAAGCTTTAACTCTACCGGGGTGCCACCCGTTGGAAATCAACCTGAATCCTGCTATATTTTGCCAAGATACTCTGAACCCTTTGAAGTAATTTTGCCCCTGTCTGATTGATCTTTAAAAGATTTGTTGAATCTTGACTTGATTGCCCCAGATTAACCGAATCTTGGAGAGATTTCTCGACATAACTGCCCCATATTGGCATATTTTGACAGAATCTCTTGGCCACATGCTCCTCAATATATTTGTCTAGAAATTTTCTCCTGGCAAGATTAAACTTCTTGACTGATATTTATTAGGTAAATCTCATTGGTAACAAATACCTGTATGCAAGCAGAAAATGTTTATTCTAAGAATGATAACTCTAATGCAATACACATGTTAATCTTGAAGTTTTTTTCAAACAAATATCACCAAACTTTATGGACAAGTCACTAGTTAAAATGCGATACTGATATTTTTTGATGAGCTGCATCATGCACATGTAATACCAACAAAGCATTTTAGCATAACACATGGGAGTCAGGAACGCTATCTTATTGAAGCACACATTTAGAATAAATCCTGCTTCAATTAGGACTTTTGAGGGTTATAATGTGGCATGGTTCACAGTTTCATAAAAAAAGGATTTTTGGCTCAAAGCTTATTTGTATGCACTCATTCTCCTTGATGTTCTCCAGTCCTATGTACAGCTAATTTGATGCAATCGCTCACATTTTAAAAGGTTATTGAATGGTAAAAATAACGGTGAATAAACCCACAAGGTTTTTGGAGTGACAATCACCCCTTTTGTTTTCGGTGTCTATAGTCACACGACTTTGTTCTTTTTTGAGGATTTTTCTTTTGTCATCCTTTTCACTTCCCACTTTTCGTTCTTTTCCCTAATATTTCCTGGACTGATTCCTTTGAATTTTAAATTTTGAAGTCCAGTGGGATGCCCTAATTTTTGCCTAAGTCATTTGTTTTCAAGTTATTGACTTGGCAAGCTCTTTTTTCTTTTTTTTTCTTTTTCTTTTGATTCTCTCTTTTTTTGAACAAATCATGTGGCACTGGCTATCTTAGAAGGGTTGTGACTGCCTCATCCTTTGGTTGGTGAGGGATGAACATTGTGGGATTGTGAGGGATAAAAGGTAATGGATCCTTGGATGCACACTCCTTTTGAAATTTGAACACTCGGTCAAATTAGCTTAAGACTACCCTGCCCCTGGGTTAAGATTGAGGGTTTCTTCATATGAAAGAAACTCCTACTTCAAGGCTCAAAGGGATTAACGAGGGTCTAACTCCCTTATATCTTCAGTGTCTGGGGGTTTGAAACAATTCCTGTACATCATCAGTAAGGTTTTATTTGAAAGCATGCAACCGAAAAGTTTGTGTTTGTAGCACCCTAATTTTTGACCTTAAGATCCCACTTCCTTGTTTATTTTCTTACTTGATTGTATTTTTACTATTACATGTTCATGTTTATTGTGACTAGCAAGTCTGTGCAGGTGCGATAATTTCAAGTGGAGATAGTACTCATTCTCACAGTCGAGCATTTCAGGGCATGGCCAGTTGATCCTAATATGGGTTTCACTTCTGTAACTATCTCTTCATCCTTGGGCCATTCTTGGATCAATACTTTAAGATATCTTTGATGGACTTTCCGGCTATATCTCATTAAAACCTAGATCAGGCTTTGGAAGTGCGAGGTATTAGTCATGGTGCAAAAATGGAAGTCGTAGGTTCATAGTGATTAGGGCATCTTTGTTTTCTCATTCCCTTGTTGCTCTAAAGGTGATATAATTTGGCTTTAAGATTGAGGTACTCAGGTGTGGTTTGAGGTCAATAAATTCAAAGGCCCAAGTTTTGAACCTAAAGCCTATGCTCGAGCTTTCAAGCTCCAGGCTATGTTAAATTCTCCTAACGTCTCAATGTTCCCCATTGTCAAAATTCGTGAGTTTCGTTCTGCAATGAACCATGCGAGGAACTCACCACTCAGGTTTTCTAATTACACGAAGAATTTACTTGATTTGCGTCAGAGTTTTAAAACCTAAAATTTAAAGCTTGCAGGTTAAGTTTTTTTTAAGGATTATAAGTTTAATTTCCAAGTTGAGGGTGTTCAAAAGTCATTCACAAACCAAGTTCAGGATACGAGACATTACAATTATAAGACGAACTCAAAAGGAGAAGTAAAAGTCCATAAGCCGTTTTGGGACCGTTACAAGGAAATTTGAACTATCCAAATTCTATGTTTGTTCCAAAATTCATGATTATTCATCTTACAGGAAATTCAAGGCCAAATCCCAAAGAATGCAAAGTATAAATTCAAGTAATGAGTCAAGATTATTCAAGATATCCAAACCACAAATTCAAGGAATTTTGAAGAGAATCATTTTTTTATACATTGAGTTTTAAGTGGTGATACAAATCCCACGTTTGATTTACATTAACTTTACTCTCAAAACTCAATCAAAGAGAAATGGCCTTTAGGAGGAAATTTGTTTTGATTTCTAAATATAATAATAACTAGTACGCTGCTACAAGTGAAAGACGCAGGAATCAGAATTTATTTGCTTATTCCAAACATTTTTATACATTATTCTTTGGCAGATGTACTGATTTGAGATACATGTTTAATAAATCAGAGGAATACACGATGTCTTCAGCAACGACATCATGATTAAAGCATATGGTTGAGCAGGATCTTGCCAACTTTGAGGTTGTCAATATCATGTAACTTTGGTCTCTACTATTCCCTTCTCCTTATCTTCCGCGAGAGAAGTTAAATTGATTTGATGCTATGAAGACTTGAATATTATCTTGCAAATTCATCACGAGCCGCAACCTGCAACCACATGGAAAACTATCAGACTTTTCTTCCCCAAGTGAAATTAAAACTAAAATCCCACGACAATTTGTTACAAAAGAGAACCAATAACCACATGTGTATGTAAATACCATATCTTGATGATTCAAAAAACACGTCTTCCAGAATTATTGCCTTAGACTCACCAAGCCTCCTTGTTGAAGGGCGAAGAATCTGCCAAGTCATTATTTCCATAAACGCTGCAAAATAGAATCATAATTAATGAACGGTCAATGCTCAAAGGGAAAGATAAAACACCATTAGCTCTTAAATCAATATCAGTAGATAACCATACATTTGCAGCAAGTTCTTGAATGCCTTTAAGCATAAAATCGGACATGTCCAGAATACGTTTAGACAAGTTAATCCCAAATTGGCATGATTTTTTTAATGTTTCTAAAAATCCGTCTTGTTTCCAAAGATAGTCCCAACATGTTTCAGATTTTTTCTTAAACCAAAAAGCAAAGATTTTTATCATATTTCGTTCTTGACAACTATAAGAAGAAGAAGAATTGAGATGAATGGGGGACACAGCCGAAAAAGTTCATACACCCATATTCAGAACATACAGAAGATTCACGAATGCACATACTCAGAAATCTAACAAACCCTAGCACAAAAAAAAAAAAGGGGAAGAACTTATCTTTTTCGCCGCGTTTATCACCGGAAAGCACCGTCATCGATGCCGAAAGTCTCCATTTCCGCCCTCAAAACCTTCAAAACCCTTATCGTCGTTTCCTACCGCCTTCGACCACCACCTGCAAAATCCATTTTAAACGTGAGATTTTTGCTAACACTTTAACTTTGTTTTTTTGTTTGATTTATGCAAGAAAAAGACGGAGAGGAGAAAGAACAAGAAGAGAGAAGGGAAGAATTGCGATAAGAATGGAAGAAGAAAAGAGAAGAAGAATGGAAGAGAAGGCGAAGGGGAAAGAAATCGAGTGAAGAGAAGAAGAATGGTGTAAGAAAAGGAGAGACGATGAGAGAAGAAGAGGGTGAGAGATGAGAATGGAGAAGGAACAGAGGAGTAGATATGAGAGAGTGGATTTAGGGTTTTCAGCCTTTTTCTTGTTTTATATCATGTATCACACGCGTGCACGTCCACGATAGTTGCGGTGCGTCCTCGCATCGTAACCAATTTAATTAGTCAACCTAATATTTAATCTTTTTCTAATCAACTTTTAATTAAAACAAACTAATATCCCTTTTTATTTAATTTAACTTTTTCTAAATAATTTTTTTTATTTATTTAACCAACTTTCTCTTTTATTAATTAACCTTTTTTCTTTAATTCATTTAATAACTATTTATTAAATTTACTATTTATTTTTTTATTCCACCAACTTAATAATTATTCTTAAATAATATAATAATATTGTTCATATTCCTAAATAAAAACCATTTACATATATAACTTTTATTTAGTAAAATTTAAAATAACAAAAACTACCTTTTTATTCAATAATAAAACCCATTTTATTTAATAAATCATTATCTATTTTAAAATTTATTTCTATCAAAGACATAATTAATTCATAAATCTAATTTTACTAAAAAGCTAATTTACCTTTTAATAACAACTTTTTTCTTAAAATCAATTGCGTAGAACTTAATCAACGCGCTCCCGATTTCTATCCTCTAGGATCCGTTTTAATTCGAATGTTCATGACCCCGTGCTTGGCTTGTTTTTAAACGTTTATATCTGTTGTTCTATTATTGTATCTCTTTTATCGTTATCTTTATTTTATCACATTATGCATGTCCAAAGGAAGAACATGCGCATGACTTCATAAGTCGTGCATATTGCACCTCATTTGTATCATATTCTCCACTTGATCCTTGTTTTCCAAGTTGATCAGCTTAGGCTTAGTCCCTACCCCATAAGGAGGACCTTTTTCTTTTATCTTTCAACACAGATAAACCATATACAACTTAATCAACTATTCTTCCTACAAGAGAATTAGACGTTAGTCATCTTGACAGTGGAGATGTAATTCTCCTGCCCCATAATGCAATCGTGAGATATAAGATCTTTTCCGCTTGAGAGAGATAGTGGCATACTCGTCGATTAATCCGAGTGTTTGAGCTCTTCTCTCAAGACGATGCAAAGACCGTCTCCTACAAGTTGTGGTGTTTAAGTCGAGTGTTCTCCCTTAAGATGACGACTCGTCTTTTCTTCTAGAATCAATCAACAAACCTTATCCCTTTGGAACCTAGGCCATAGTCAAGAAGTTCCTCAAACTCTTTTAGGGGAACTAGAAATACTCTGATTCCATTCCCGTCAGAATATGTAGGCACAAGATGCGATGTCTTGGCGAGTATAATTAGAAATAAACTACTAGGTCTTTCACCCTTAAGCAGATAACCCTAAGCAATAAACACAATAAAACAAGAGGTTTCTGTAGAGTACTACAGAAGCATAGGATGCTAGCACCTTCCCTAAGTTTAACCAACCCCCGAACCTTAAACTCTCTAGCTTTGCATTTGCATTGCATCTTGGGTAATTTGATATTTTTCCCTTCCTTTGGACAAATTAAAGACCGGTGGTGAATGTCTCTACGGCGAAAATCGAGGTGCCGGCAAAACAGAAGAGTCGCCACCTTTTGTTATTTATCTCTCAGAACGGGAAAGGAAACGATCGGGAAAAACCTGACGAAAGGGTATAAGACAAGGTCATCGCAACCATTGTCTGGGTTCGGGAGTCGGTTACGCATGGGGAAGGTATTATCACCCCTCACGTCCATCATACTCAAGTGGATCCACGCTTGCTGGTTTGTCTACGGGTGAAAAAACAATCTATCTACGGCTTCTAAGGCTAAACGGAAAGAAACTGACTCGATAAAGCATCGCACTCTATGCCTACGTATTCCCTTGTGCAATGGGAAAGTCAGAGTCACCGTAGTTCGGGAAACTACGGGGGAAATGGGCTCGCCGAGATATTGCATCTCATGCATACGTACTTCCACACGGCGTGAAAGATCAGAGCTTACGTAGTTTAGGCTAACTACGGCTAGACAAGGTGTTCTCGATCCCACGGGGGTGAGAGAAAGGATTGACGATACTCGCGTGCGCATTCTAGCAGTTAGGTGTTTGCTGCTCGCTCGACGGAGACTTAGGCGTTACCTGTTTGCGGTAGAACGGACGTAGTATATCGGGTTTGAAAGATATGGGAACCTACGGGTTCTAGAACTACGGTTTGGTCTCGATTGCGCTCGGGCAAGAGAAAGGGAACATCAGTCGTCAGCGGGAAAGTCTCGATCGCACGGCAGCGAGAGAACACAAAAGTTAGTTGTTAGTGTGCTCGCTAGGATATCGCATCCTATGCCTACATATTCTCGTCTGGTACGAGAAACCAGAGCAGATGTAGTTCAGCTAACTACAGCAAAACAGGGGAAAGGGAAAAAGGTAGCTCGCTAGGATATCACATCCTATGCCTACGTACTCTCGTCTGGTACGAGAGATCAGAGCGAACGTAGTTCGACGAGAAAATGAGTCTCAATTGCACAGGGGCAAGAGAAGGGGTCTCAATCGCCTGAACGCGAGAGAAAAAGGGTTTCGATCGCCAGGGGGCGAGAACAAAGAGGAAGCAGGCTTACGCCTAAACGGGAAAGAACTCGGGACACACACGCACGAACCTAATACGTAGGAGCGAATGCATTGCATGTCACCCAAAGGGTACCATACTAGACATCCTAGACGATTGAGAAGAAACTCCTCAACTGTTATTTCCTACGTATCAAACGATACAGGTCACAACGCTCAACGGTTGCCTGAAGACTTGAATAAGATGATGTTGAACGAAGCGGCTCCGTTGGCTCTTGACATGCGCGCAAGCTCCATTCCAATCTTCTCATCTCTGGATCCTTGATGAAGATGCTCGAATCAGGAACAATATGACGCTTAGACCGTCATGGTTCGACTTACACGAGAAATCGAACTCTCAGAGGTAGCGTATTGATGTTTGTGTCAAAGACAAGATAGAGAAATGATATCGGGAATCATTCTCCAATTGAATCGTGTCACACGGCCAGCCAAAAATAGGAGAGAAAAATCACTAACAAATAAAAATAATAGTCTACTCCTAAAATACGGCAATTGACTTCTAGTAGAAAGTACTCTAAAGAAATTAAAACGAAATGCATATAAAAATAGCATACAAAAAAAATCTATCTAAATCTATGATGTCCTAAAGAAAATAGAATAGAAATTCTATATTAAATCTATAATATTCTATAAAATTCTATATTAAAACTATATTAAAAAATATGCATAATATTCTAAACTATAATCCCTAAAAAGAAAAGAAAAATAAAACTATGATTATTACAATCACACCTCCAATACAAAAGAAATTAAAAATCCAAAAGGGAGGGGGGTACAGACTGCAAACTGGGTGTAATGCAGTAAAAAACCACTCTGGGCTTTAAGTCCACCATACATTCAAATAATAAAACAAAAACAAAAAACTGGGGGGGGGGGGTGCGCTAGTAAACGTGAGGTATGAGCAGAAAGCATTGGGCCCAGCCCAACTATCAAAAAAACAATTCAGAAGGGGTGTAAGTAGGGAAAACGGGGTATGAGGTCCAAGATACGAAAGTTGGGCCCAAGGCCCACTGATCCACCCAGCCCGCGTGAACAATCCTTCTCCCTTCTCTCATTTCAGCAAAATGGAACCCTAACCCTAGCTCCCTCTTTTCTGTCACTGTTCACCTCTCTCCATCTCCGCTCCCTCTTTGCTTCCTCCCTCAACTTCCCCGTTCATTCCACATCAATCCGTTCGTCTTGAAATCAAACTAACTGACATCAAAATACCAGTTACCTCCAGAAGCTCGTGTGAATTAAAGATCTGTTAGTGAAGAGTTGATTCTTGGAGTTCGTTTGAAATTCTGAGGAGTTGTTATGACGTCTATGGTGTTTGGAAGATCAACGAAGATCTGGAGAGCGAGCGATGACCTGATGATGTAAACGATGGAGCTTCATCGTTCTCTGAAGATCTGTGATGTAGATGGAGGATGAAAATCTGGAGAGAAGTTGTGAAGCTCCATGAATGTCAAGGGAGATCGTGAAGTTCTGGAAACGGCGTTGGATGAAGATTCGTATGAATCTTTGAAGGATTTTTGCAAAACTGGACAAGATCTTCAAGGAGATGATGGACACCGTTGAAGATTGAACAAAAATTGTCGCAGATCTGGAAAACTTGCGAAGAACTCGATGATGTTCTTGAGGATCTGGGCAAAGGATGAAGGACTGGTGAACGTGCTTGAAGATTTGTGGATCTTGAATATTGTTGATGGATCTTGAACAGATCTATGAAGATGATGATGAATCTGAAGATTGTTGTTGAATTCTGGAGAAAAAATGTGAAGAAAACGGTGAACATTGATGAATCTTCATGAAGATTCGTTGAAGAAACTGGAAAAACTGAGACGAAGATGATGAACTTTGACGAAGAACAATGAAGATCTTAGAGATTTCTGGAAAAATGATGAGTTCCGGTGACGGTTACCGGTGGAAAACGCAGTTTCCGGCGACGGTTAGGGTGGCTCCAGCGGCGGTTGCATGGCCGGCCGGTGAAGGGAGATGGTGAAGCCAGTGAGAGACACGTGGGGGACAAATGGCGTGCATGCGGAGAGAGAGAGAGAGAGAGAGAGAGAGAGAGAGACAAGTGGCTGGTGATGTGTCAGGTTGTGGTGAAGTGGAAGAGTGTGTTGGCGGTGAGAGAGCATGAACGCGTGGGTCCCTCTTATAGTGCCAAGTGGCACGAACTAGACTATGGGCCCCCAAAACTGGGACACCTGGCCCACCGAAAATGCATTAACTCTGATTAAAGACTCTAAGACTCCATTTAATCTTCCATTAAACTAATGATCATTAAAAATTCATTAAAACTCACTTATTGTAAAACGAAAATTAAATGCTAAGTAATTAAAAACCACGAATCAATTCTCCTAATTAATTCTAATTAAAAAATGATTAAACTCTAATTAATCTCTATGAAAAATAGAAAAAGAGTTATCCTATATAAAAAAACATTTAAAAATCTACTTAATATCTAGAAACAAATATATATTTAAAACTTTTAAAAAAATCTATAATAGAAAATAAACCTCTAAAAAGCTATTAAAATCTATTTAAAGAATTAAAATCCTAGAAAAACAATTAAAATTCATTTAAAATTCTAGAAAATAAAGGGAAAATCTAAAAAAAGCGAGGAAGCCGATTAAATCGATTAGAAACAAATGCGCAACTATAGCGAAATAAGCGGTAAAAACCGGACACCGAAATGTCCTCAAAAACAACAGCGAGAGTTGAAAACACCGGGACGGGCACCAATTCTCAAAATAAATCCTCGTATTCGAACTGGCCTGGAATGCCTGAAACGCCAGGGGAGGCTGTAATCCCGATAAAGTCAATCTGACTGCAAAAATGCAATGGATGCGGTATGTAAATGCAGAATGCAAAATGAGTCGAAACATAAGCCAAATACAATAATTGGTTGGTCAAATTTTGGGGTGCAACAACTGCCCCTATTCAAGCGGCTTGGACATGAAGGGTTGAAGAGCGAACGACTCTCAAACATTCAAAGGTAGAAGACAGTTGAATACAAAAGAAACCCAGAATTTGCCAACCTGCAGAAATAAACTGCACAAACTGCTTGGGGAAAATATCCAGAAAATCGAATCCAGTTGTCACGGCAACAAACTGATCAATCATCTGACAAAGAAACTGATTTTAGCACTAGTTATCTGCGTGACGCCACAAATAACAAACCCTGAAGGTTGGACCAACATGCACTTGATCCTCTCACGTCGTCTAATGATAGACAGGAAGAAAAACAATCTTGATCTCGTATCGTCTAATGATAGATGAGAGGAAAATTCTATTCAAATCTCGCATCGTCTAATGATAGACGAGAGGAAAGTCATATTCAAATCTCGCATCGTCTAATGCTAGACGAGAGGAAAATCAATCCAAATCTCGCATTGTCTAATGATAGACGAGAGGAAAACCTTGTCCGAAGAGCCACATCGTCAGTGAGAACTAGCGAAAGGAAAACCATATAAACTTCAACACTACCCATCAAATTTCAGAATCCTTTCGTCTACAGGAATTGATGGAAAGAACAATATCCTCAAAGGGGCCACATCATCAATAAGGATTGACAGGAATAAAACCACCTTCAAAGAGCCATGTCGTCAATAAGAATCGACAACTAGGAAAATCAAACATTCTTCAAAGAGCCTCGACGTCAATAAGGATCAACAGTCAGGAAACACTTCTTGAAATGTCTTCCCATCCGATAAACAGAAAGAAAGCTAATATCTGAAAGATCGCCTTGAAACCTCTCAACGTCTCAAGATAGACAGAGAGAAATCATACTCGAACTCACGACGTATACAGATAGACGGAGAAAACTCGCTGGGGAGACACATCATCAATATGAACTGACAGTAAGATACCCACTGAAAAATCACCTGAAACTTCACGTCGTCTAAAGATAGATGGAAAGAAAACCATACTCGAACTCACGACGTCTAATGATAGACGGATAAGACCATGCTCAAACTCACAACGTCTAAAGATAGACGGAGAAAATATCTTAATCGAACTCATGACGTCTAAAGATAGACGGAGAAAATTCCTGCTGGTGGAAATACATCGTCAATAGGAATTGACGGGAAGAACGGTCTGTCTTTATCAGATGATCGCTAGACAAAGCATAACCGTCGTATGATCTGAGAATCAAATACCAAAGAGCTGTCTGATCAAAGCTGCTGAATAAATGCCCCTGAACTGATTACAGAGTACTTCATGTTGCCACGTAAGGCTGATAGAAAAGTTGGCTTATGCTTCGTATGCATATGCGTATGTTTGAATTTTTCTATGGCGTAAATGCTCCATATAAGATGGAATGCTATGCATTTGACGATGAAATGTAAATATGATGATATATGCAAGATGTAAATGCAGGCTCGGGCTGTTGGAGAAAAGTTGTACACAGAAGAACCATTCCAGCAAAATAAATGCTGAAAAGGTGAAGCCAACTCCGCTGATGGAGAAACTGGATACGGAACCACTTCAGCAAAATAAATGCTGAAGACAAAGCCAACTCCGCTGGGGATAACCGGATATCACAGAATTATTCCAGCAAAATAAATGTTGGAAAGGCGACCCGACTCCGCTGGGGGTAACCAAATGTGCTAAGCATGATCGGACTTCCCTGGGAATAGCTTACACGTGCCAATGACTGTTGGACTTTTGCTGGGGAAAACAGACGAAGTCTCCCTGCATACCAATGAAGATTGGATTTTGAAACTGATGCGCCAACACGGATGGGCCTCACAGTGATTGACAATATGGATTGGGCTTTAGGAATGGCTCGCCAATGAGAATTGGGCTTCTTGAAAATTGCCAATAAGGATTGGGCTCTTGGGCTATCCATGATGGGTCAGGTACGACTGACGCTGGAAAACATCCTGTCTGAATTCACAGTTTCTGATTGAAGGGTCAAGGATGGTAACACGACTTCCCGACATTCGTCTCACACTTGAAGATCGGCTGAACCTGCTCGAGTAGCTCTGATTAGCTCTGATGACACGGAGAGGAACGCTTCCTTCGCTTCTGATATGCCCCAGCATGTGGGATCTCTATGGGGATATTCCTCGAATGGAAATCTAAAAATCTGTACCCTGATGGTCGGACACGAACTTCCCCAGCACTCTGTACTTCAGAGAGATGCTTCGGATCAAATGCCCCTCGGACAAGAAACAACTTCGGCGCTTTTCTTAGAGTGGCCTGCCCCTGTCTGCAACGACTTTTCCCCTGATTGGCTGATCTGCGGGGAGATACACTGGTTGTCCTTGAGAGAGATTCATCAAATCTCGACATGACTGCTTCAAAATAACTGACTTCGGATGGCTGACATTACTAGGGATCACTTGATATAGCTTGCCCTGGTTCACGGAGTATTCGGGAGTTCGGCATTCTATCATGATCAGACTTTCCACTGTAGGAAACTTTCCTGCTGTCAAGCACTTACCCGCATTTGTTCTGCACAAAAGATATATTAATGCAATGCATATGACAGTTTTAACATCCAATCTGTTCACTGGAAAAGGAAAAACAGTTTATGGCATATAATGAACAAATCATCTATCAAAATATCAACATCAATACCAACATGGTAAGAAGAACCGTTTTAGGAGTCAACTTCGACGCGATCTTTACCGATGTATGCCTTTGAAACAAACCCTGCTTCAATTAGGACTTTTTTTGGTTGTAACGTGGTCAGGTTCACGGTTTAAAAGGAAAGGATAAAGGCTCAAACTTTATTTTCACCCACCCGTTCTCCATGATGTTCTCCAATCCTACGTTTAGCTAATTCGACCTTAGCGTTCACTTCTCAAAAGTTGAAGGATAGGAGTGATAGTTCGAGAAACCATGAATTTTTGGAGTGACAGCCACTCACTTTTCGTTTTTGACACTTGGGGTCACACGACTCGTATTTTGTTCGAGGATTTTTCTTTTGTGATCCTTTTCGTTTTTTCTTTCTAGTTTTTCGCTTTCCCTAATTTTTGCCTGGACTGGCTCCTTTGAGCTTCTTTTGATTATTAAGTCCAGCGGGATGCCCTCTTTTTTGCCTAAGTCATTTACTTTCAAGTTTTGACTTAGCGGGCTTTTGATTCTTTTTGCTTTCTCTTTTTTTCGAACAAGTCGTGTGACACTGGCTGTCTAACTCATTGGGGAATAATGTGACTGTTTCACTCTTGATGCTTAACCACCGTGGTTTCTTAGGCACGGCCTCTAGAGGTGTGATTGATCCTCGAACAGAAACTCCCTTTTGCGATTTGGACGCTCGGTCAAATTAGCTAACACCTACCCTGCCCCGGGTTAAGATTGAGGGTTTTTTCATTTTCCGAAAGAAACTTTTACTACCAGGCTCAAAGGGGTTAACAAGGGATTATCTTCCTTATAACTCCGGTGTTTAGGGATTTGAAACAATGCTTGTACATCATCAGCAGGTTTTATTTTTCAAAAGCATACTTTATCGGAAGCTCGTGCGTCATTAAACTTTGTCATCCTCCCCAGATTCCGCTTAACCAAGTGTTGGACATCTGTAAAAACAATTGAGTGAACATGAATGGACTGAATCAAAACATGCATACTCATTTCATTATCAATATCAATTGAAAACAATACAAGTTTTACGAATGCAATTTGCGCTTTAACAGAAAAGAAACTACAAATGCAAAGAAATGACATGATAAAACACAGATTGCCAGTTGTTGGGAACCGGGCTGTTCGAACTTGATTTACTGCTGAGCCAGCCATATTCAGAATTGATCTTCGAAGTCATCCTGATACTCCTCTGAACATCTGCTATTAGTGAATTCTCCCATAACCTGGACTGATTCACCCACTTGGCTGGATAAAGAAAGGTCAACACCCTGAGGCATGATAGATATCCTGTTAGAGTCTAGCAAGGCTTGAATCTGGCTTCGAAGCACCTTACAGTCATTGGTTGAATGCCCTTGTTCCCCAACATGGTACTCACAGCGAGCGTTGGCATCAAGACCTAGAGGATAAGGCGGGATCATTGGATCGGTCTCCTTCCGCACTATCATCCCCCTTTTGACCAAATCTGGCAACAATTGACTATACGACACCGGTAGCTGAGTAAACTTCCTTTCAGGTTTCCTTGGTCTTCGTCGGGCGTGCTGACGCGGCTGACAATGATACGGCTGTTGACTCTGGCGGGTAACAGATATCTGACATACCGACCCAACAGGTTGCTGACTCTGAGTACTCGAAGTGTCTGGATACTGAATCTGAGGTACGGGAGATTCTGAGACAACATCACTTCCTTTCTCCCATTCTTCTTGAGAACTGACAATTGACTCATCTTCATAAACTGCAGTATAAGGAATGTCTTGAATTTTTCCGCTCTTGATTCCACTCTCAACACGTTCTCCTACTCTTATCAAGTCCGCAAAGCTTGCATTTCCATAACTGAACAATGTGTCATAGTAACGGCCTTTCAAAGTATCCACGAAAAGGTCAACCATTTCTCTATCCCTAAGCGGTGGTTGAACACGAGCAGCCAATTCTCTCCATCTCTGCGCATACCCCCTAAAGGATTCGTTCTCCGCCTGAGATAATTCTTGCAAATGCACACAACTAGGATCCATATCCAGGTTGTAGTTGTATTGCTTCACGAAGGCATTGGCTAAGTCAGACCATGATTTGATGTTGTCACTCTTCAACTGCATGTACCAATCCAAAGATGCTCCGATCAAACTATCTTGTAAACAGTGAATCATAAGCTTGTCATTGGTGACATGTGAAGTCATTCTTCTGCAGAACATAACCAAATGTAGCTTCGGACAACTATCCCCTTTGTATTTCTCAAAATTAGGCATTTTGAACTTCGGAGGCAACACAAGGCCTGGCACCAAACACATGCTCGCAGCATTCAGGTCAAGAGTATTCTTGTTTATCAAGGCAGCCACCTGATCTTCAAACAACTGCGATCTTCTCGCATCCTCAACAACCCTAGGGTTCTCAGCATTAACCCTCGGAGCGGCCCTCTGACGATCTGGCACAGGGAAAGTGAAACGCTGATAGTCTGTGTCACTGAGAGAAGATGCATCTCTGTCTCTGACAGGAATCTGTGCTTGAGCACCATTGTTTACCAGAGTCCTCTGAATGTTGTTCTCTCCTCTAGTCATAGCTGTTATGGCTTCCATGACCTGACTCAGCTGGTTCTTCAACAAATCAAACTCTGCCCTGGTAACAAACTGATTCTGCTCTTCGGAGTCCATGATCCTTCCAGAAACTAACTCAAGTCCAATGCGAATGCCGGGAAGTCAACTGCGAGTTGGACAAAAGACTGGTAAGCTCTTTGTTCCGGCCGAGTACGGACATGCAAGTATGAGATGCACATGAAATGCAATGCAAAATGCAACAAACACGGGATCACAACCCCCACAAAGCTCTGAATACTGCTGCGCTGCTGACGGGATAAGTTTGCTCTGACGAGAGAAAACCAAAATACCGGGTAGGCTGGAAGTCAAGTTTCCTGCAAAAACCCTCCCACTCACGGGTATGGACCTAAACTGACACAGGTTCGGCATCCTATACGGTCATCAGCGTCACAGACTTTCAAGAACGATGATACGATACCCAGAAGGTGTGGCATCATCATCTCTTGAAGCGGCCTCACTTAGCTGAATCCCAAATGATCGGTTCCCAGAGTCGACAATCCTCGGGTCAGACAACTTGTCGAGCCCAAAGGGCCAGGCAAGAAGCATCAAAGAGAATCTCGTTTGAGCGTGGATTTCATGGGGACTGGTGCATGCTAAGCATACAGGTCCGTCACTAATCTCCACTCTAATGCTATGTGCATACTCAAGCCCAGGTCCGGCTTATCACTCGTCAGAGCTCCCCTCCCACAACAGCACAATAGCAACAGATTATAATAAGTGCGGGAAATGTAAATACAACAGTAATATACAACGCACAAAAATAAACACCCGAAGACAAGCAAACAAGCGCTAGGATTGACTCTCGTCGGGACGTTGGATCCCTCAGATTGACTCGCATAGGGGCGTTGGATCCCCAGGAAACTATCGTAGTCCCCAGCAGAGTCGCCAGCTGCTGGGGATTGCCCAGGCAGCTAGGAAGAGAATCCAAGACAAGACTCGCTTAGAGAACCAGAGTCCCTAACAGAGTCGCCAGTTGTCGCTACGGTGAAAATCGAGGTGCCGGCAAAAAAGAAGAGTCGCCACCTTTCGTTATTTATCCCTCTGAACGGGAAAGGAAACGATCGGGAAAAACCTGACGAAAGGGTATAAGACAAGGTCATCGCAACCATTTTCTGGGTTCGGGAGTCGGTTACGCAAGGGGAAGGTATTAGCACCCCTCACATCCATCGTACTCGATGGGATCCACGTTTGCTGGTTTGTCTACGGGTGAAAAAACAATCTATCTACGGCTTCTAAGGCTAAACAGAAAGAAACTGACTCGATAGAGCATCGCACTCTATGCCTACGTATTCCCTTGTGCAATGGGAAAGTCAGAGTCATCGTAGTTCGGGAAACTACGGGGGAAATGGGCTCGCCGAGATATCACATCTCGTGCCTACGTACTTCCACACGGCGCGAAAGATAAGAGCTTACGTAGTTTAGGCTAACTACAGCTAGACAGTGTGTTCTCGATCACACGGGGGTGAGAGAAAGGATTGACGATACTCGCGTGCGCATTCTAGCAGTTAGGTGTTTGCTGCTCGCTCGACGGAGACTTAGGCGTTACCTGTTTCTAGTAGAACGGACGTAGTATGTCGGGTTTGAAAGGTATGGGAACCTACGAGTTCTAGAACTACGGTCTGGTCTCGATTGCGCTCGGGCAAGAGAAAGGGAACATCAGTCGTCAGCGGGAAAGTCTCGATCGCACGGCAGCGAGAGAACACAGAAGTTAGTTGTTAGTGTGCTCGCTAGGTGATCGGGAAAATAGCAAGTGTACTATTTTTACCAATTGTAGTAATAAGGGAAAAGTCCCAAGTATCGATCTCGAGGACTGCGTAGTAATTAACGGAATTTTTAGGATTCAAATGAACAAAAGGTCTAGTTGTTTGTTTGGTAACAGAGTAATATAACAAGTAAATACGGACTTAATGAATCAATCTAGGAACAGTGTTAGGGGAGTGGAGACGATGCGAGTAAAGACCCTGTATGATTATTCTACTCTACTAGTTATTAACCTTAATTTATCAGTTGGCCACTTTAGTTGCCTTAATTCCTTAATGAAAACCCTTTGATGATTTTCCTGTACACTAATTCCTCAGTGTCCCTGAAAAGCATCAAGCAATAGTTCCGACCATAAAATACGTGATACGGGATATCCTCATTCCTAAGCAATATCGACCGTGATACTATTTTCCAAAAGTGTTAGGTTGACTTTCCAAACTAACGCCTAAGCATGATTCGAATTCTACTTTCCAATATGAATACGAGTAAGATTAATGCAAAATAAAATATATTAAGGTAAAAACATAGTTCTCATAGAATAATTAAACAAACGTCATTACATCGCACTTAGGACCACCCCCTAACAACTTGGGGTTTAGCTGCTCATGTTCTTGGTAAACATAAAAGTAATTAGAATTAAAAAGGAGAAGATCATTACAATGCAAGTTGAAATCCTTGGATCATCAATTGCTTCCGCTTTTGATCGATCCTCTGTTTCCAGCCGACTCTCCTCTCAGTTGTCAATCCTAATATCAATTCAAAAGTGTCCCCTCCTTTCTAAAATGTGCCTCTTATATCTAAATTCAAATTACATCACGAAATGTCTCAAATGTCCTTCAAAATAGGTCTGACAGCAAAAAATCAGAAAACAGAGAAATTTCACTTTCAGTGGCCCTGACATGGGCCGTGTTGTGCAACACGGGTGGCCGTGTCAGGCTGCTGACTTCTTCAGGGTATGTTCCTCTCCAAGGGCTGCAACACGGGCCGTGTTGCATGACACGGGCACCCGTGTTGCAAGTATGAGTCTTCTTTTTTATTCTGCTTTGGTCCACCCGTGTCTGCCAGCCGTGTCCTTCATGACACGGGCCGTGTTGTGCAACATGGGTACCCGTGTTGCAGCTCTGAGTTCCCTTTTTCGCCTTTTCTTTGCCTCCGAATGCGGTGCGATTGTCGTGCTATCCATTCCTGCCAAAAACACACTAAAAGAAACCAAATCAAACGCACCAGTGGCAAAAGCAACATAAACTTAAACATAAGACTCGAAGACACACAACTACGATTAATGCAGATAATAACAACTAAAGCTTCGAAAAATAGATAAAAACATTGCGAAATTAACCACAAACAGCGTTTGAAAACACAACTGAAATCCACCGATCAAACTCCCCCGAACTTGAACTTTTGCTTGTCCTCAAGCAACAAGCTCACCAACCTGAACTTAATATCTTTTTTTTCTTCATAACGGAACCGTCCATAGAATTGTGAGTTACGGTGATAATACTCATACTTGAACTTCTCATTCCAAGTCCCCTAGGATTAATCTCGGTTTTTCCCTCAAAACAGGTAACTTGCAAACACTAGACTGCGATAAACCACAGACCTCAGTCTCCCTATGGGTAACCTCTTCGACTATGCTTTGTACTTAAGTCTTCTTTTTTGATTTTCCTCCCTTTCATTCGGACAATCACTATATGGCTTTTATGATTTTCCTCGTGTGCCCAAGATTTATCAATGACATTTTTCTTTTTCTGGCACTGTTATTCTTTTTGAATGGCTTTCAGGTTCGACCGCCGTTGGGCTGAATAACCGGGTGAGGGTTACCCAACTTAGAAGGATTAGTCGCCTAATTGCCCCTTTTTGTTTTTTTTTTCCTGTGCCTTAACTCCATATTTTTCATTACCCTTGCACACACGATTATTTTTGATGGAGCCTGATTGTCAAAATAAACTACTCAGGGGTACTTCTCAGATCAAAGCACTATGGTACAAATCTACACGTCGAACTCGTTCCTATTTGGGAAACCCAGGGTGTTGGCCTTTTACCTATCTCTCAAGATTATCCCGATTTCATCCTCACGGTTCTTTTCTGAGTATTCTATATACTTTCTCATCACCTCACTCAACATCTTCACTAAACAGTTCCCCAACCAACAATTTTATTAATTTTATTAGCTCAATGTCAGGGGGGTCTTCCTGTGGATCGCCATCATGTTCTCAAACTAACACTGGAAATTAAATAAACAAATAACTGCAACCGAATTGAAACACACAAATAACATAAACAAATAACATAAAAACACAAATAAAATAAAACACAAATAAAATACCCCCACACTAGAATTCAACAGTTATGCGCTCATAAGTTGGCGCTTCTAATTGCATAAATTCTAACATCCCCAGAGTGTGAAACATCCTATGGACCTCTATTCTCAGCCCTAGATTATCAAGCATAGTGTTACAGATATACCTTGTGGGCGTGAGCTTACGCTTGATGATGTTAGAGTACTTTTTTTGATGATCCGGGTCTTCAAAGAGTATGCCGTGAGGGTTCGCCATACGGTGTGCTCTCTTTCTGGGGCGTGAAGTTTCCGCCACTGCTTTTCCGGTATCTCTACGAGGAGGCATTCTGAACCTGCAAAACACAAACAACACAGATGGTTCGAAAAATTTCGAAATCACTGTTAGTGAAAAACGCATCCGTAGAATTAATCACAATGATGAGTAGAGTGTTTTTTGTGAAGGACGGAAGTGGTTCCGGTGAGTGGGTGTGGTAGATAATGAAGCTTTTGTGTAGAGAGGGTTATGGAGGTTAAGGGTTTTGTGAGGGAGAAGAAGGAGGAAGATGAAAAATGATATGAATTGTGTGGTGGGTAATGATAAGTGGGGGTTAAAGTGGTGGGCCCCACGGGGTAAAAATTGAAAAATCTGACCGCGCCTTGCAACACGGGCACCCGTGTTGCTCCTCCTGTAGCATATATTTTTTTTCAAAGTCACGCCTCTGCAACACGGGCCGTGTTGCACAACACGGGCACCCGTGTTGCTCCACTGCTCCACCTTTTTTCCAACTTTCTCACTTCTGTCATGCTGGGCCTGACACGGCCCGTGTTGTACAACACGGCCACCCGTGTCAGGGTGCTGTTTTTCACCTTTTTCCTCTCCTCTGGTCTCCGACATTCTTCTTTCACCGATGAACTGCGAGTTGAGCAAAACCTGTTAAAACAAAAACAAAATGAAAGCGTGAATGTGAAATACGTGGGTTGCCTCCCACGAAGCGCTTCGTTTTACATTGTCTGGCTCGACGGTCCGTCATCGTATCATGTGAGATGAACGACATCGTTGCGATCCTTCTGTTGTCCCTCGTAGTAAGGTTTCAGACGCTGACCATTTACTTTAAAAATGTCTCCATTTGCTGGATTTTTCAGCTCGACTGCTCTGTGCAGAAACGTCTTATGTACTACAAATGGTCCCGACCATTTTGATTTAAGCTTTCCCGGAAATAGTTTCAGTCGTGAGTTGTACAACAGTACTAATTGTCCTTCCCGAAATTCTTTCTTCTGAATACGTCGATCATGCCATTTCTTTGCTTGATCCTTGTACATTTTTGCATTCTCATATGCCCGGTTCCTGAATTCCTCTAGCTCATGGAGTTGGAGGGTTCTGGACTCTCCTGCTCTGGTGAGGTCTAGGTTAAGAACTTTTGATGCCCATAATGCCTTGTGTTCTAACTCTAGAGGCAGATGGCAAGCTTTACCATAGACCAGTTGGTAAGGGGACATACCAATGGGTGTTTTGTATGCAGTGCGATACGCCCAGAGAGCGTCGTCCAGCTTTACTGCCCAGTCCTTACGGGATGCACGCACTGTTTTCTCCAATATCTGTTTGAGTTGTCGATTTGACACCTCGGCTTGCCCGTTGGTTTGAGGATGGTACGGAGTAGATATTTTGTGTTTCACATTATACTTAAGGAGTAGTTTTTCCATGAGATGATTTAGGAAGTGAGTTCCTTCATCACTTATAAGGGCCCTTGGTACTCCAAACCGCGAAAATATGTTCTCCTTCAGAAATCTGACCACTACTTTAGCATCATTTGTTGGTAGTGCCACTGCTTCTACCCATTTCGAAACATAGTCAACTGCTACTAGTATATAGTGTTTTCCAAATGATGGTGGGAATGGTCCCATAAAATCAATCCCCCTAAACATCAAACAACTCTACTTCTAACATGGAATTCTGCGGCATCTGGTTTCTTTTCGAGATATTTCCAGTCCGTTGACATCTGTCGCATTCCTTAACTATATTCTGGGCATCCTTGAACAAAGACGGCCAATACAACCCTGATTGGAGGACTTTGGCTGCGGTGCGGTCGCCACTGAAATGCCCTCCATAATCTGAATTATGACATGCTTCGAGCACCTTCCTTTGCTCGTTTTCCGGAACGCATCGTCTGATCAGTCCATCCACCCCTTTCTTGTAAAGAAACGAATCATCCCATAAGTAGAACCTGCAGTCATGAACAAACTTTTTCCGTCTGTTAGAATTAAAATCGTCGGGTATGAGACCCCCGACTAAATAGTTGGCGTAATCCGCAAACCAAGGAACGCCATGAATAACTAGGATGTGTTCATCAGCAAACTCATCCTTTATCGGGCGCTTTTCCTCGTTCTCTTCAATCGGTGACATTTGCGAGAGGTGATCAGCCACAGTATTTTCACATCCTCTCTTATCCCGAATCTCCACATCGAATTCTTGGAGAAGAAGGATCCATCTCAGCAGCCTGGGCTTCGACTCCTGTTTAGCAAAAAGATATTTTAATGCAGCATGGTCAGTATAAACGATCACTTTAGAACCCAACAGATATTGCCTAAATTTGTCAAAGGCATACACCACCGCTAGCAACTCCTTCTCGGTAGTTGCATAATTCATCTGTGTCGGGTTCAAAACGTGACTCGCATAGTAAATAACATGCAAAAGCTTCTCTTTCCGCTGCCCCAATACAACCCCTACTGCGATGTCACTGGCGTCACACATGATCTCAAACGGCAGCGACCAGTCTGGGGCTATCACAATTGGTGCTGACACTAACTTATTTTTCAGGTTCTCGAATGCATCAGCACATTCCTTATTGAACACAAACGTCGTTTCCTTGACTAACAAGGACGTCAACAGTTTAGCTATCTTGGAGAAGTCTCTTATGAACCTGCGGTAGAACCCTGCGTGACCCAAGAAGCTTCGAATACCTTTCTCGTTTACGGGTGGTGGTAACTTGGATATTACTTCCACTTTTGCTTGATCAACTTCGATCCCCTTGTGTGAGATTTTGTGACCAAGGACGATGCCCTCTCTCACCATGAAATGACATTTTTCCCAATTCAGGATCAAGTTACTTTCCTGACATCTCTGCAAAACAAGTGACAGGTTAGTTAAACAATCATCAAATGATGACCCGAAAACCGAAAAATCATCCATGAAGACTTCCATATGTTTCTCGAGCATATCCGCAAAAATAGAAGTCATGCATCTTTGAAATGTGGCTGGAGCATTACATAACCCGAACGACATCCTCCTATAAGCAAAAACTCCGTACGGGCATGTGAAAGCTGTCTTCTCTTGATCCTCCGGCGCAACCGCGATTTGGTTGTATCCGAAGTATCCATCTAGAAAGCAATAGTAATCGTGACCAGCCAATCTTTCTAACATCTGATCAATAAAGGGCAACGGAAAGTGATCTTTTCTGGTGGCTAAATTAAGTCTTCTATAATCAATGCATACCCTCCAACCAGTGACGGTACGCGTAGGAATCAACTCATCCTTGTCATTAGTCACCACAGTTGTACCTCCTTTCTTAGGCACCACGTGAACAGGGCTCACCCATGAACTGTCTGATATAGGATAGATAAGCCCAGCATCCAATAATTTTACCACTTCCTTTCTTACGACCTCCTTCATAACGGGGTTCAGTCTTCGCTGGGGCTGCGCAACCGGTTTATGGTCCTTCTCCATAAGGATTTTGTGCATGCAAACCGTAGGACTTATACCCTTTAAGTCTTCGATTTTCCAACCAATAGCACTCTTAAATTTTTTAAGAACCCCAATCAGTTATTTCTCTTGGACACTTTTCAAACTAGAGCTGATAATGGCGGGACACTTTTCCTCGGTGTCTAGAAACACATATTTGAGATTTTCCGGCAGTTGTTTCAATTCCGAACCTTTAGGTTTTTCGTCATTACCCTCCAGCGCTATAGGTTGCCGTAAGTCCTCCCATCGGAGTGGTCGGGATCCCCTTTGGAATGGTCGAGTGTCCAACATTTTGACTACCTCTCTGTCATTCTCATCTACTTCTGTGTCTTCCTTAAAGATTGACATGCTTAGCACTCTCTCCAGGGGTAGTTGGGTCACACTCTCCAAATGTTCGCTCTCTACGACCTGTTCTAGCACTTGTATGTTGCTACTGGTGCCCCGATCCTGTTTATGCTTCATCGTATTACTAACATCAATTTTTAACTCCTCGTCATACACTTTCAAGGTCAGGGTGCCGCCTTCCATATCTATCATGACTCTCCCGGTTTCCAAGAATGGTCGGCCCAAAATTAACGGCATTTCTTCATCTTCCGGCATCTTTAGGATCACAAAATCAACCGGAAACACAAATTTATCTACCTTAACTAGTACATCTTGAACCACTCCATATGGCCGCTTAATGGAATGATCAGCAAACTGGAGGGTCATCCAAGTGTCTTGAACCGCACCGATATCCAACTTTTTGTAGATGGAGAAGGGCATGAGGCTAATACTTGCTCCCAAATCAATTAAAGCTCTGTTGAATGACCTATCGCCAATAGTGCATGGGATAGTAACAGCTCCACTGTCTTTCTTCTTGACCGGAATCTTCAGACCCTGCAAAATAGCACTACAAGTTTCCGTTAGAATAACAGGTTCGGACTCACTAGTCCGCTTCTTAGCAATGATGTCCTTCATGAATTTTGCATAGGTGGGCATTTGTTCTAGTGCCTCCAACAACGGAATGTTCAGCTCCAACTTTTTAAACAGCTCCAGGAACTTCTCGAAATTCTTCTCTTGCTGTCCTTTCTTTTTATTTCTTGAGGGATATGGCAGCTTGATCACCGGTTTCGGTTCTACCACTTTTTCTTTAGTTACCGGTACCGGTGTCACCACTTCTTCCTCGACTATTTCATTCTCTTTAATTTCCAGCTCCACTTCAATCATCTGATCATTCAGTTCCGTTTCCTCTTCTCCCACTTCCTTGGCTTTTCCACTTCTTGTTACTATCGCCTTAATTTGGTGGTGGTCCTTCGGATTTGGTACTGTGGCACTTGGAAGTGTACCCGGCGCTTGTGAACTTGCTAGCTGTTGGGCAATTTGACTCATTTGTACTTCAAGATTCTTTATGGATGCTCCAGCATTCCTGAAGTTACTCCTTGTCTCTTCTTGAAATTGAGAACTTTGGGCGGCCATTTTCTCAATGGCCACTTCCCAATCAGCTTTTCGAGGCGCTTGTGGTTGATATTGAGGTTGGTACGGTGTCTGCTGGTACTGCTGTGGCTGAGGTTGATACGGTTGTTGACCTTGAACAGGTTTTTGCACATTACCTTGTTGATCTTTCCATGAAAAGTTTGGGTGATTCTTCCAACCAGGATTATATGTGTTGGCGTAAGGATTGTTCTGCCTCAACATATTAATCTGTTCCACTTGCTCTTGAGTTGCTACACAATGCATTGTAAAGTGTGGCCCACCGCATATTTCACAAGGTGCTGCTTGAACTGGCTCAACCTGTGCCACTACCTGAGTTTCAACATTCATTTTCTTTAATCTTCTCTCTACCTCAGCGGTGATCTGATCCTCCATTTTAACAACCTGGTCTGCCAGCTTCAGATCAATCTTACCTTCCGGTTGGTTAACCGTGCGATCATACAACTCAAGGTGCTCGTTCGAGGCAATTGCTTCTATGATCCTTCTGATACCTGTGGCCGTTGAGAAGTTGGTTGAGCCACCGGCAGCAGTATCTATGAGCTGTTTCGTTTTGAGTCGTAATCCATTCACAAAGTTTTGCATCTGCTCCGTGGCGTCCATGTTATGAGTAGGACATGCTGTGTTGACACCTCTTAAACCGCTTATATGCATCCCCTAAAGATTCTCCTTCTTTTTGCTTGAATTTGAAAATGTCGTATCTTTTTCGGATGAACACTGAGGCAGGGAAATACTCATTCAGGAACGCAGTTTCCATCTCTTGCCATGTTGTGATACTCCCAGCGGGAAGCGAGTAAAACCATTCTTCCGCATCATCAGTGAGTGTGAACGGGAACATCACTAATCTCTTGGCCTCTTCGGAATGTCCTTCTATTTTCAGCGAGGTGGTGGTTATGAGGAATCTCTGAAGATGTTTATTTGCATCTTCGTTGATTCTTCCGGCGAACGGCTTGCTCTCCAACTGACGGATGGTGGAAGGGTGTAGCTGAAAATGCGCAGCATTCACCGATTGATTCACAATGGTCATCCGGTTCGGTAGAGCATTGGCCCCTCCATAGTCTCCTAGCAGTCTTTCAGGCTGAGGTGGATTTCCAGCCATTTGAACAGTCTTAGGTGTTGTCTCTCTCTCTTCGGAGTCGCTCTGCACGGATATAATTTCCTCTATTTCTTCCAGTCTTTTAACTTTAGCTAATCTCCGTCTTTCGTGTAATGCTCGTTCTGGTTCTGTATCAAAAGAATATTTAGCTAAGGCCTGACCTCGCATACACAATTAGACAAGCGTTAGATAATAAGCGGATAAAAGTTATGCAGTAAACAATAAAATTTTAGTCGCAGAGCAACAAAAATTCTTTTGGATTCTAAAAACAATGTTAATTTGGCAGTCCCCGGCAACGGCGCCAAAAACTTGATCGGGAAAATAGCAAGTGTACTATTTTTACCAATTGTAGTAATAAGGGAAAAGTCCCAAGTATCGATCTCGAGGACTGTGTAGTAATTAACGGAATTTTTAGGATTCAAATGAACAAAAGGTCTAGTTGTTTGTTTGGTAACAGAGTAATATAACAAGTAAATACGAACTTAATGAATCAATCTAGGAACAGTGTTAGGGGAGTGGAGACGATGCGAGTAAAGACCCTGTATGATTATTCTACTCTACTAGTTATTAACCTTAATTTATCAGTTGGCCACTTTAGTTGCCTTAATTCCTTAATGAAAACCCTTTGATGATTTTCCTGTACACTAATTCCTCAGTGTCCCTGAAAAGCATCAAACAATAGTTCCGACCATAAAATACGTGATACGGGATATCCTCATTCCTAAGCAATATCGACCGTGATACTATTTTGCAAAAGTGTTAGGTTGACTTTCCAGACCAACGCCTAAGCACGATTCGAATTCTACTTTCCAATATGAATACGAGTAAGATTAATGCAAAATAAAATATATTAAGGTAAAAACATAGTTCTCATAGAATAATTAAACAAACGTCATTACATCGCACTTAGGACCACCCCCTAACAACTTGGGGTTTAGCTGCTCATGTTCTTGGTAAACATAAAAGTAATTAGAATTAAAAAGAGAAGATCATTACAATGCAAGTTGAAATCCTTGGATCATCAATTGCTTCCGCTTTTGATCGATCCTCTGTTTCCAGCCGACTCTCCTCTCAGTTGTCAATCCTAATATCAATTCAAAAGTGTCCCCTCCTTTCTAAAATGTGCCTCTTATATCTAAATTCAAATTACATCGCGAAATGTCTCAAATGCCCTTCAAAATAGGTCTGACAGCAAAAAATCAGAAAACAGAGAAATTTCACTTTCAGTGGCCCTGACACGGGTCGTGTTGTGCAACACGGGTGGCCGTGTCAGGCTGCTGACTTCTTCAGGGCGTGTTCCTCTCCAAGGGCTGCAACACGGGCCGTGTTGCATGACATGGGCACCCGTGTTGCAAGTCTGAGTCTTCTTTTTTCTTCTGCTTTGGTCCACCCGTGTCTGCCAGCCGTGTCCTTCATGACACGGGCCGTGTTGTGAAACACGGGTACCCGTGTTGCAGCTCTGAGTTCCTTTTTTCGCCTTTTCTTTGCCTCCGAATGCGGTGCGATTGTCGTGCTATCCATTCCTGCCAAAAACACACTAAAAGAAACCAAATCAAACGCACCAGCGGCAAAAGCAACATAAACTTAAACATAAGACTCGAAGACACACAACTACGATTAATGCAGATAATAACAACTAAAGCTTCGAAAAATAGATAAAAACATTGCGAAATTAACCACAAACAGCGTTTGAAAACACAACTGAAATCCACCGATCACTAGGATATTGCATCCTATGCCTACATATTCTCGTCTAGTACGAGAAATCAGAGCAGTTGTAGTTCAGTAACTACAGCAAAACAGGGGAAAGGGAAAAAGGTAGCTCGCTAGGATATCGCATCCTATGCCTACGTACTCTCGTCTTGTACGAGAGATCAGAGCGAACGTAGTTCGACGGGAAAACAAGTCTCAATTGCACAGGGGCAAGAGAAGGGGTCTCAATCGCCTGAACGCGAGAGAAAAAGGGTTTCGATCGCCAGGGGGCGAGAATAAAGAGGAAGCAGGCTTACGCCTAAACGGGAAAGAACTCGGGACACACACGCACGAACCTAATACGTAGGAGCGAATGCGTTGCATGTCACCCAAAGGGTACCATACTAGACATCCTAGACGATTGAGAAGAAACTCCTCAACTGTCATTTCCTACGTATCTAACGATACAGGTCATAACGCTCGACGGTTGCCTGAAGACTTGAATAAGATGATGTTGAACGAAGCGGCTCCGTTGGCTCTTGACATGCGCGCAAGCTCCATTCCAATCTTCTCCTCTCTGGATCCTTGATGAAGACGCTCGAATCAGGAACAATGTGACGCATAGACCGTCATGGTTTGACTTACACGAGAAATCAAACTCTCAGAGGTAGCGTATTGATGTCCGTGTCAAAGACAAGATAGAGAAATGATATCGGGAATCATTCTCCAATTGAATCGTGTCACACGGCCAGCCAAAAATAAAATAAGAGATAAAATCGGATAAGAAACAAAAATAGGAGAGAAAAATCACTAACAAATGAAAATAATAGTCTACTCCTAAAATACGACAATTGACTTCTAGTAGAAATTACTCTAAAGAAATTAAAAGGAAATGCATATGAAAATAGCATACAAAAAAATCTATCTAAATCTATGATATCCTAAAGAAAATAGAATAGAAATTCTATATTAAATATATAATATTCTATAAAATTCTATATTAAAACTATATTAAAAAATATGCATAATATTCTAAACTATAATCCCTAAAAAAAAACTATGATTATTACAATCACACCTCCAATACAAAAGAAATTGAAAATCCAAAGGGGAGGGGGGTACAGACTGCAAACTGGGTGTAATGCAGTAAAAAACCACTCTGGGCTTTAAGTCCACCATACATTCAAATAATAAAACAAAAACAAAAAACTGGGGGGGGGGGGTGCGCTGGTAAACGTGAGGTATGAGCAGAAAGCGTTGGGCCCAGCCCAACTATCAAAAAACAATTCAAAAGGGGTGTAAGTAGGGAAAACGGGGTATGAGGTCCAAGATACGAAAGTTGGGCCCAAGGCCCACTGATCCACCCATCCCGCGTGAACAATCCTTCTCCCTTCTCTCATTTCAGAAAAATGGAACCCTAACCCTAGCTCCCTATTTTCTGCCACTGTTCACCTCTCTCCGTCTCCGCTCCCTCTTTGCTTCCTCCCTCAACTTCCCCGTTCATTCCTCATCAATCCGTTCGTCTTGAAATCAAACTAATTGACATCAAAATACCAGTTACCTCCAGAAGCTCGTGTGAATCAAAGATCTGTTAGTGCAGAGTTGGTTCTTGGAGTTCATTTGAAATTCTGAGGAGTTGCTATGACGTCTATGGTGTTTGGAAGATCAACGAAGATCTGGAGAGCGAGCGATGACTTGATGATGTAAACGATGGAGCTTCATCGTTCTCTGAAGATCTGTGACGTAGATGAGGGATGAAAATCTGGAGAGAAGTTGTGAAGCTCCATGAATGTCAAGGGAGATCGTGAAGTTCTGGAAACGGCATTGGATGAAGATTCGTATGAATCTTTGAAGGATTTCTGGAAAACTGGACAATATCTTCAAGGAGATGATGGACACCGTTGAAGATTGAACGAAAATTGTCGCAGATTTGGAAAACTTGCGAAGAACTCGATGATGTCTTTGAGGATTTGGGCAAAGGATGAAGGACTGGTGAACATGCTTGAAGATCTGTGGATCTTGAATATTGTTGATGGATCTTGAACAGATCTATGAAGATGATGATGAATCTGAAGATTGTTGTTGAATTCTGGAGAAAAAATGTGAAGAAAACGGTGAACATTGATGAATCTTGATGAATATTCGTTGAAGAAACTAGAAAAACTGAGACAAAGATGATGAACTTTGACGAAGAACGATGAAGATCTTAGAGATTTCTGGAAAAATGATGAGTTTCGGTGACGGTTACCAGTGGAAAACGCAGTTTCTGGCGACGGTTAGGGTGGCTTCGGCGGCGGTTGCATGGCCGGCCGGTGAAGGGAGATGGTGAAGCCAGTGAGAGACACGTGGGGGACAAATGGCGTGCATGCAGAGAGAGAGAGATAGAGAGAGAGAGAGAGAGAGAGAGAGAGAGAGAGAGAGAGAGAGAGAGAGAGAGAGAGACAAGTGGCTGGTGATGTGTCAGGTTGTGGTGAAGTGGAAGAGTGTGTTGGCGGTGAGAGAGCATGAACGCGTGGGTCCCTCTTATAGTGCCAAGTGACACGAACTGGACTATGGGCCCCCAAAACTGGGACACCTGGCCCATCGAAAATGCATTAACTCTGATTAAAGACTCTAAAACTCCATTTAATCTTCCATTAAACTAATGATCATTAAAACTCACTTACTGTAAAACGAAAATTAAATGCTAAGTAATTAAAAACCACTAATCAATTCTCCTAATTAATCCTAATTAAAAAATGATTAAACTCTAATTAATCTCTATGAAAAATAGAAAAAGAGTTATCCTATATAAAAAAAATATTTAAAAATCTACTTAATATCTAGAAACAAATATATATTTAAAACTATTAAAAAATCTATAATAGAAAATAAACCTCTAAAAAGCTATTAAAATCTATTTAAAGAATTAAAATCCTAGAAAAACAATTAAAATTCATTTAAAATTCTAGAAAATAAAGGGAAAATCTAAAAAAAGCGAGGAAGCCGATTAAATCGATTAGAAAACAAATGCGCAACTATAGCAAAATAAGCGGTAAAAACCGGACACCGAAATATCCTCAAAAACAACAGCGAGAGCTGAAAACACCGGGACGGGCACCAATTCTCAAAATAAATCCTCGTATTCAAACTGGCCTGGAATGCCTGAAACGCCAGGGGAGGCTGTAATCCCGATAAAGTCAATCTGACTGCAAAAATGCAATGGATGCGGTATGTAAATGCAAAATGCAAAATGAGTCGAAACATAAACCAAATACAATAATTGGTTGGTCAAATTTCGGGGTGCAACAGTGAACCATGAATTAAGATTCAAATTAATTAATAATTTGACATCCGATTCTCACCGTGACAGAAATGGCGACTTCACTAGGGAAGGTTTTTATTATTGTGGGTTTCCCCTAACTTGTTTTACTGTACATGTTTATTGTTGTATATTTGCTTATTTGTGTATTTGTTTACTTATACTTATGCTTTTGGGTTGGTATCTTTGTGTGGTGAGGAAAGTCCTACACCCGGACTTGAGTGTTCGTATTATAGGAAGGTGATTTATTCGACGAGGCTTATAAGGAGTGAGTCCCGACCAAGCTGACTTGAGAATCACTGCTCAGTTGAGGCCCTCTTGAAAATAGTACTATTGAACGAGTATTCGTGAAAACATTTACTATTTTCGACCTAGGAGCCTGTGATACTGTGAACCTTTAGTTACCTTTAACCCCACTTGGCCTTTCTTAGGACGTAGTGCAATGACTATGAGGGAGTAGTCCCAAAGTAGTTGATACGCGATGCTACACTCAAAAGAGGTTCTCTTAAGAATATTATTAACCACCGAGTATTCAGGAAATTGATAATATCCGAAAAATTGACTAATGATTTTGGGCACCTTTTTAGAACCTTGTTCTACAGGTACAATCAACCTTTAGTCACACCCTTTGGGGATGGGTATACCCTTTGCTCCATGCTCGTTGCAAACCTAGGTTTCTTGTTTGTTTATCTTTATGCATCTGTGTGCTTGCCTGTGTTTGTGCATTCATAAAGCATCATGTTGCATTGGTTTCTTGGGATTCCTAGTTTATTTATAAACATCGCAGGACCAATATGGATTACAAAGAAAAAATATTTTAAAATATTCTTTTAAGAGTCCTAACTTGGATGACCTAAGGAAGTTGGGAACTCATATTGAAGATCAAAAGAAGATCAAGGACTAGAGGCTTTTTGTATTATCAAAGATCCAAATGAACATCAAATTTCTTCCTTACTTTCCAGCAAGAAAAGAAAGAAGATGGTGGATTTATTTTCCTCTATCAGACTATTCCTTGGAAGTCGATCATGGACAATCTTATATTCGAGAAAGTCCAGCTAGAAGAGCAGATCAAGAAATATTATACAAGACTTCCTTAGGACTTTATTAACTTTTATTTAGCTATTATGTCAGGATTCTTTTAAGAATATTCAGCTGTAATCCGTTATCAAAAAAATAAAAAATAAGTTTGTTTGGTATTCTGTAACGTTTATAAATACCCAAGTTCCATGTAACCTTTCATCTGCATTTTGCATCAGCATCCTTCATTTAGAACATGCATGTGCATGTGTCTCTTCTCTGCTGTGGCTCATCCGGCTTTCTGTCTTTGTCTTGCTAGCTGACATCTTGACCATTTGACCAAGCTTGAAGTACTTACTGAAATATAGTAAAGAGAACGAAGGATATGGATCCTATGACTAGTTTCAGAGTGGTGACTAGTCCTATGACTGATTGCTTTTGATGATGTCTTCACAACTTGGATGCTCACTTGTGAGGCTTCAGTTAATGTGCAGTATGCATGTAGTGAACGCAATGACCTATGAGTCAATTAAATCCTGCACCTTATGCTTGAGCACCTTACAATCTTCAGTAGAATGCCCATGTGCCCCAACATGGTAGTCACATTGGGCGTTGGCATCAAATCCCAGTGGGTATGGAAGAATGACTGGATTCAGTTTCTTCGGCACTATCAATCCTCTTTTGAACATATCTAAAAATACCTGATTGTACAACATTAGTAATTGAGTGAAATGCCTCTCTGGCTTTGTTGGCCTTTGTTGACCCTTTTAAGGGCAGCTCTGTTGTTGATACCGATTTGGGCACTCCTCTCGTTCAAGTACTTTCCTCCTCATACCTGGTCGAAGAACAGACAACAATTGTAGATGTAGAAATTCTAAAACCAAGGACTGTAAGATATGCCCCTAACTTGATGAAGCTTCAGAAGAGAAAATAGGGATATCCACTTCTTTTGCAGCAGCTGGAATAAGATCACCTTGTATGCTCATGCCGCCTGGCGTGAACTCAATGGCCTTTGAATCGACTAAATCCCGAACTTTATGCTGAAAAGTCTTACACTTCTCCATATTATGCCCCCGTGCCCCAGAATGGAAATCACAAAGGGCACTTGCATCATAGCCTAGTGGGGGCTTACCAGCAAGATGAGTTAAAATCCTTAACTAAACTAATTGAAGTTGAAGCAGATGTGGCAACAGCTGAGCATAAGGCATAGGGAGCTGATCAAAAATTATTTCAGACTGCTTTGACCTCCGTGCATACCCTCTACTATTAGGATTGTCTTGGGAAACCGGGGGCAGCTGTTGAGGAGAAATTTATGGAACCCTAGGTTGTGAAGAAGATCTGCGAGGTAACCCATGATTTGGGAGATATCCCATAGGCAAGGGAGGAACAACAATCTCCGTTGCAGCCTCAGGCATAGGATTGTCTTCTTTTTTTAACATAGTTCTCATGACTTCCATGATCAAGCTCATTTGAGTCTTCAGTTGTTGAACTTCCTTCCTCACCATTTTATGATCTTGATACATAGCTTGTATGTCTACCATGAATTGCCCCATATGGCTTCGTACTTCCCTCAACTCTGCTTGAGTCTGCTCCATGATCAACTTCTAGTTGCTGCAAGCTATGTAGTGGTGGGAAGTCATGTTTGCAGTTCTGAAGAAAAGATCAAGTCAGAATAACAATCCCCATCCTTGAGTACCTACTATGAATGCATGTATGCACGAGGGTATGTGAATGCCATGTTCAACCATTTCCAAGGAATATGCCTCTTCAATTCAAGTTTTACACAGAAGAACCACAAGAACAAGATAGACAACTCAACTACAAGACACAAAGCTAAGATTCTTGGAAACAAAAGAGCATGTATGTTAGAATACAAACATGTTATGATGATATGGATGTAGATACATGGGATCAAGGCTTCCAAATGTTCTGAACAACTAATGTGCTGCTGCGACATAAGTTCAAAGGTCTGCTTTGGCGAGAATACCAGAATACCAGGTTCATAAGTTCACATTGATAAGAAAACCAGAAATCCAGGTAGGTTGAAATTCAAGGTTTCCCATAAAACCCGTCCCCTCTCACATGTGGGTTCTAGTCTTGGACATGGAATCCTAGTAGGTCCTCAGTCTCATGGGCTCTTAGGTCAAGAAATGATTATACCTTCACCATTTCTAGTTTGACATCATCACCAATCAAGGAGGCCTCAACTTATTCCCCATGAACGGTCTCCAGAGTCATAAGCTCTCAAAAGAACACCCTAGTTACTGTATAGGCATACAGGTCAGAGCATCTCCCAAGAAAGCCTCGTCTGAATGCGGATCTCATGTTAACAATATGTATCAAGCGTTATCCATGGTGTTGTACCCCAAAATTTGCCTAACCTTTTCAATACTTGGTTTATGTTTCATTTCATTGTTCTAGCATATTGCATTGCATAGCATTTTGCATTCTTACAGGGGATCAAGATATATGTGTAACAAGAGGAATTTGCCAAGGGCTCTAAACCTAATCAAGGGTTTGTATTCAAGTTGTCAAGTGGTTATCATCATCAGAGATAAGTCAAAGCCCTTTGGACAGGCAGAAAAGTGTATGTGGTTCACCTCCTATTTAGGAGGCCATTTGAAGGTCATCTGAGGGTCACAAGTCCATGGTTATGGAGGGAGGTTATCACTTAAGCTCATTAGAGGCCTTGAAGGTCATTGAGGAGCCCATCCAAGTGTTTATACCAAGGGCAAGTGGCTGCAGCTGAAAAGGGTGAAATTAGGGTTTCAATTTTAATCAAGATAAAGTTTGTTTCTTCAATAAAACTTGTTTCCATGGATCTACATATGTCCTAAGGTGTTTGGGGATGAAAGATCGACCATCAATTTTAATCATAAGAGCTTCAATTGATCAGACAATTGAAAATCAGAAGATTTGGGGGAAAAAGTCAACTGTAGTTTGAATTTTGATTTAAATGGTGTTCCAATGGGAGGATCATGGTCCATGAAGTTCATATGGCTTGGGGAAGTCTACTAAACAAGTTTCAAGGCCTCAAAAGACCCGGAACATCAACAGTCGACTCGGTAGTCATCGATCGGTCGTTCGGTTGACTAAGAAGTCAACTCTACGCTCATAAGAAATTTGACCTCAAAGTGTGAATAGAAAATGTTCCTAATGGCATATTGAACTTACCCATGAAATTTCATGACCATTGGATCAAGGGTTGAGGAGTAATCGAGAAATCAGGGTTTTGAAAGGGGCAAGACCATAACTCTCTAACCACACATCCAATTGAGTTGGTTCAAAGCTCATTGGAAAGCTCTTGACAAGTCCTACAAAAGTCCCACAGTGGTCCATGAGCAGAAAATGCCTAGATTTGGAGTTATGGCCAAATTCATTACAAGAGGGAAAAATAACTTATAAAAATTCGAAGTTATTGAACCTTTTAGGCATGTTTTTCAGCAACTTTGAGTGGATTTTTGACCTAGTTCCATTTGGAATCTGAATATGATGAAAAGATGAAAGTTGTAGAGCTACATGAGGGATTTCTAAAATGTACTAGAACTCCTCCATATCCCTTATGAGTTGAGAGGTATGAATTCAGCAAGTTGAGGTTTTAACTCTTGAGTTTAACATTTTCACTTTTTCACAAACTCACCTTTTGACCACTTGAGCTATTCTCAACCATTGGATTATGTTTCTATCTTCTATTTAGAGAGTATGATGTGAAGAAATTTAGAAAACCAAGAGGATTGATGAGTCTTGCAAGTGGGAAGCAAGTTGCATTATTTTAATGGAAGAAATGAGGAAAGAGAAACTTTATGGAAGAAAGTCTTGCAGCTGCAGTTCTCCTACTCCTAGTCATACTTCAGTCACTTCTTTGTCATTCATGCCACTTGATCTATGCATAAACTATAGCCAAAAGCTTGGATTTGCAGCTGTCCACAATCTTGAACAAATTTGCACTTTACAAAAATCCCTCCAAAATGCAAAAGACAAATTTGTCCCAAACCTTCCCTTGCCTATAAATAGAGGTTTCCTCTATGTGGAAAGGTACTCCAGAGCACTCTAAAACCCAGGAGAAAACCCTTGCTCTCATCTTGCTTTGCATTTTCTTACAAGTGAAGAAAACCACTCCAAAATACCTTAAAATCTGCCTTGAGCAAAACATCTTCCAAAGTCATTTCCACCCACTCAAAATCATCACAAACCATCCACACAATCCACAAATGATGTGTGGGAGGTGTTCAAACTCTTAAACCGGTCATAACCCTCATTTTCACAAAAGTCAACTTTCAACCAAGGAAAGTTTGACTTCACATACAAAATCTGTCAAAACACTAACCAGGCCTGTTTTGATCATTGTAAGCCTCCAAACACCCTTGGTTTATGATGTACCAACTGTCCATGACCTAAAAAACCATCATCATCACTTGTTTCAAGTTCTGTCCTAAGGGTTCACTTGTTTACTTCAAGTACAAGAAAGGCTGTCATCTTCATCAAGGCATTGGATTGGATTTTATTTGAAGGCTTCAAGGTTTTCCATACTGCACAAACTTGCTTGGAGGTCTACAAGAGGTTGGTAGTTACTATACCCCTTTAAACTGTCATGATATTGTTTGATGTGCATTAGTTTGGTTTGAGATTAAAAGCAATGTGTTTTGAATGCAAGGCACTTCATGTTTGAATCTGTTCTATTCTGCTTGTTTGCTCATCAATGTGTACCACTTTACCATGTTGTATTGCTATGTGCTAAACCTTGAGTTTCTCTCAAATGCTACCAAGTATCATGTATGAACAAGTGAAAGTTGGTTTACAACTGTTTTGAAGTTTGATGTTGTCCAGTTTGTGAATATTGTTGATTTGTTTCTATTACAACAACATTTTTGAATCATGAACATGTTTGTTAGCATTTTGACTTGGAAATACCTATATGTTGGATCCATGTGGTGCTGATCTCATTTGAAACTAGTTTGGTTTTGGTTCTGCACTTTTCTGTTCTTGCATTTTTTCAAAATCATGTGCCTTTTCAACTCATAGGTCATTTTTATTTCTAGCTTACTTTTGAATAATTTTTGTGCTCAAACCTGGTTTATGACACATTTGGAGTATGCTTGTAAGTTGTTTTTGTGCTGCTGGATTTGGGATGACTCATGTGATGTTGATGACCAACACCATTTTTTGCTGTCTTAATGCTTGTGACTGTCATGATACTATTGTTAGGTTAGGCCTTTGTCATAAGCTTGCTAACTGCCATATACACATGTAGAATTAGAGCTAACTATTGATCATTGGCACTGTCATATGTTGCTGTCCTAACTGCCTAAGTTTACAAACTAATACCATGCTGCTATGATAATTTCCAATCCTTGCAAATTTTGCTGATCCTTGTTGTTTGTGGAAAGAACATGATTGTTTGATGCTATTGTAACATGCTTGCATTTGTGGCTGCTAGAAATAAATTCTTTTTCTGTTAGAATTTGCTTCGGTTCTATTTGGAGTTGTGATTTTCATTCTGTAGGGCTTTGTGAATTAGTATGTTGGTTTGGTATTGTAATAACCAAGAGGCTTGATGTCATGTTGTTTTGACCTAGGCTCAACCTTTTAATCAGTTCTGATAGATTTTGTTTTGAGGTCAAGTTGTCTTAAGTTGTAAAACACATATGTGTGCCTATGCTGTTTTGATAAGCAGGTTTTGCTGCCAGTTCTGTTTTCACCTCATGTCCAACTATCACCATGTTAAGCCTTCTTGCATTTTGTGTCTGAAATCATGTTTGTGATGTGTATTAGATTCATTTTATGTGTATTGAGCTGAGGCAGGTATGCTGTATCATGATTGTCCATGTTTTCCAACAGCATTTCAACATTTTGTTCAATCTTGCAACTTGCATACCAGTTTTGGTTTGGGGCTGTTTTTTATTAACCTTTGCATCTAAAATTATTGATCTACATATTTGAAAGATGTGCACACCTTCATTTAACCTTCATCATTTCTATTTTGCATCACAGCCACCATAGTGCTCATCACAAGCCATAGTTGTAGCTTGCATATAAGTTTTTGATTGGATTTTCTTTTGTATGAATTTTGCATCAAGAATCCATGAACCATGTATTTGCAGCTTGTGCATATCTCCATCTGATCATATTTCTTTCTGTTTTGAGTTGTGGCTTTCAAATTGCATTTCCAAGCTTTTACCTTGCAACTTGCATACCAGTTGTTGATTGGAGTTGTTTTTGTATGAGTTTAAAGGCATCTGGTTTGGTCCTTTGATTTCAAAATGCATATCACACACTCACATTGCAGCTGCATTCAAATTTTGATTTGTGTGCATCATCTTGAAAAATTGACATTACCATTGCATTCCTTGTTGAATTTCACCCAAGATAGACCTAAATTTTGCTGAAAATGATTGAGTTTTGACAAAGTTATGATCGAATCGTATTTCAAGTTTTGCCTTGGCTTGCCTCCAAAGTTGCTTAGCCAGATGCGCCATTTCAGTATTTTATTTTATGGGGTGGCATTGATACACGGGTGTATCGCCACCCCAGTGGTTGTAACATTGCCTTGCATTGCCATGTACCCGTGTTCGAGCCCTGCTGGGGCGTTTTTGCTTTCCATTTATCATTTTTTCATGCTTTTAATATTTTACTTTTTCCTCCCATTTGTTTTCACTTGTGACTGAGTGGTAGAGTTGGTTTTGTCCTATGTTTGGAACCCCAAGGTCAAGGGTTCAAATCCTAGTGTGAACATTTCTTTTTTAAGCATTTATTCATATCTTTTCTTCCCTTTTATTTATTTCTTTTCTTGTTTCTATTTTATTTATTGTAAAAATAGTTTCAAATATCCAATTACCAAAAAAATCATTTGTCTATTATTTTTAATATGTTACTTTATGTTACATGTTTTTATTTAATTTTCCATTTTATTTCGTCATTTTTATTTTGAATTCATCATTTTATTTTACTTTCTCATTTCATTTGCGATTGATTTATCTGTTGTTTACTTGACCTTGTGCCATGATCCCCCTAGGATTCCTAGTCCCCCCGTTTGGGATGGGAGTAGGAGAGACATTAGGTGTTCAATCCTACGCATGATAACATTAGGTTAGTTTTTTTCCCTTTCACCTCAATCTTAGGATCACCATTGCATGACAACTTTAGGTTTGGTTTAGTCTCCCTTTAGTGCGTCTTTTCTCTTCTCATCTCAAAACAATCATAAAACACCTAATAAAGGTTAATGAATATTGCACGTTACGAGCCTTAAGCTACTTGGGAAATGGTTGTTGAAGGGTTTCCTTTAAATGGCTTGATTGTTTAGTATAGCACCCTTTGGGTGATGTGCGACGCGATCATTCCTAAGTCATAGTCTCTAGTGCGATATGAATTGCAAACCAATTCAAAAACACTTCTCCTCTAAAAAACACAAAAACAAAATTCATTCAAACTTCTTTTTTCCCTTTGGGGCCTTTAACTTTGGAAAAATCATTTTTATAACAAGAGTGTTATTAACTCTTAGTTCTACCGCAAACGATAACGCCTAAGTCTCCCATGCTCGAGCTGCATACACCAACTGCTAGAACTACTTGTTAACCCTAATCGGACCTAAAAAACAGTTGAACAAACTTGTGTTCCCCCGTTAGCCCGAACTACGTTTGCTCTGATCTTTCATACCATATGAAAGTACATAGGCACAAGATGGCGATGTCTTGGTGAGCAACCTTCCACCCTCCTTTCACCTATAATTAGCCGAACTACGTTGACTCTGACTTCTCATTTCAGATGAGATACGTAGGCACAAAGCACCATTGCTTTGTCGAGTCATTTCTTTTTCTTTTACCCTCAAGCCTTTAGCTAGATAGTTTCGATCATCCTTTTAGATAGACAACAAGCGTGGATCCTGTCGAGTACGACGGACGTGAGGGGTGCTAATACCTTCCCCTTGCGTAACCGACTCCCGAACCCGAGATTTAGTTGCGATGACCGATCTACTCCCTCTTTTCGTCCGGTTTTCTCTAAGCATTTTCTTTCCCTCTCTTGGGATAAATAACGCACGGTGGCGACTCTTCTGTCATTGCCGACCTTGATTTTCGCAGTAGCAACAGTTAGCGACTCTGTTGGCGATGTAATATCCCCTATGCGAGTCAATCCTAGCGTCTGTTTGTTTATTTTTGGGGTGTGTACATATGTGCTTTATTTTTCTTTATGTGATTTCCGCATTTTTACTTTCCGCATGATTCATTATTGATGTGCTGTGGGGAGGGATTGCATTACAGCACAGTGTTGTACCCCAAAATTTTCCCAACCTTTCCTTTGGTTGGTTTATGTTTCATTTGTTCTAGCATATTGCATTGCATAGCATTTTGCATTTTTCAGGGGATCAAGATATGTGCGAGCAACTAAAGAGATGTGCCAGAGGTTCTAAACCTAATTATGAGGTTGTATTAAAGTCAACAAGAAGGGTATCATCATCAGAGACAAGGCAAAGCCCTTTGGATAAGCAGATAAGTGTATGTGGTCCACCTCCTATCTAGGAGGCCATTTGAAGGTCATCTGAGGATCCCCAAGCCCATGATCATGAGGGGAGACTGTCATTTAAGCTCATTGGAGGCTTTGAGATTCATTGTGGAGTTCATTCAAGTGTTTATGACAAGTGTGAAGAGCTACAGTTGAAGATTGTGCAATTAGGGTTTTCATCTAGTCAATTCTGAGTCAACTGTGAAATTGAAGGAGATCAAGACTCAATTCCAAGTCTTTATGGTAAAGGAATGTTGTTTTAAGGTACATGGAATATCATTTCAAGATCAATTTGTCAAGAAGCAAGAGTATGAGGAGTGACTGAATTAGGGTTCTCAGGGTAAAATCCCTTGTTCAGTGCCTAACTTCAAGACTACCTATCTCAAGATACAAGCCTCATATCAACTTTTGGCCAACATGGGACTTGTAGGGCATGCTCTTAGCTTTAATTTGAGTACTATAAGTCCTTGATTGGATTTATAGAACTCAAGTTATGATCTAGACAAGTTAAAGGTAATCAGAGGGATGTGATTTTTGTCAACAAAAGTCAACCAACTTCCAAGCCATTTTTGACCTAGAAGGATGTTTCTCCTCAACTTTTTTCCAACATGAAAGTTGTAGGGCATGGTCGTAGCTTTCCAAAAAGTACTAGAAGTCTTTCATCTGATTTGTAGAACTCAAGTTATGAGGCTTGCAAGGCAGGGGTATTTTGGGAAAGTAAGATTACAGGTCATTTTCATTATAGGTCCATTTCACCACTTTGCACACTTCAAATGAAAATATTTCCAACATCAAACTTGCTCCAAATGGGGTCATTTTAATTGTCAAACATCAAGGTGTCAAATATTGGGCTTGGATTGAAGAATCCCCACTGGAAATTCATGGAAAAAAAGCCTTAAAAGATCAAAGCTGCACTTAATTCATTTTTAAACATTTTTGTGCAAATAAGTGCATATTTTGAGTGCAAAACATGTTTTAAGAACATTGGCAATTTCAGAATTTGGATTTGAGTTGTTTTGACATGCCATTTTCAAGGTTTCTTCAATAATAAGCAACACATCAAAACCTCACCATAAGACCAAACCAAGGGGCAATCCTCAACCCTTGGATCAGCATTGACATTATGCAAGTCAGCCATGCCTTCTTTACAGCTGGGCAAGTACAAATTCGTGTACCTTGCAAGTGGGAAAGTTTGAAAAAGGTGAAACTTGGTTTGGGCTTAAGGAGCTGTCATTGGGCCTCCTTTTGATCTGAGCCCAACATATATTATCCCAGGAACATGTACAAGTCTTCATAGGTGAGTTTTGTGTGTGTGTGTGTGTGTGTGAGAGAGAGAGAGAGAGAGAGAGGAAGAAAAGGTTTGAAAAAGTGAGAGCAAGAGTGAAAATCTTGTTTGGCATTTCACTGAGTTTCAATCACTTTTAAACATCCAAAAACATTCCTTGAGTGTTGTTGAACGTTTCTGAACAGTTTATTACAAGCTTTGGCCACTCATTGAGCTCTGAGGAAGTTTGTTTTTAGGTTTCTTACTTTTCATTTTATCTCACTATTCAAGCATATATTTTGTGCCATTTTTACATATTTACAATCCTTGCATATCATAGTTCATTTCTGGTATCATTTGGCGGTTGTTTGTTGAACTTTAAGTTTTGAGCTTCAAGCTTGTTATTTGCGTTTTTATTTTATCTTGAGGTTTTAGGAAAAATCAATGACGAATTTGGATTCCCCATGACGCGTAGATGAATTACCATATAAAGTTTGTTGGATTTGGTTCGGTTTTGGTTCATGTGTTATTTTGGCACTATTCACGGTTTGCACTACACGGCCGAAAGTTTAAGGAAGATGACCGGAATCACTATTCACGGTTGTTTGACTTCTCAATGGAGAAGATGATCCCGTTACCGTGCGATCTGATGACTTTCGTTCACATCCGTGTGATTAAGAAACACGGTATTCCCTCATTTGACCGTGCACACATGATTCCTTTTGAATCTCATTAATGTGTTGGCACGTTGAGGAGCCTTGGATCTGTTGACCGGTCACTTGATATGTTGGCTCACATTTTTTCCAGCATTTTCTTTTTCTTTTATTTGTTTTATTATTTTCTTTTGTTCTTTGTTTCTATTTAATTCTTTAAAAATAGCTCCAATGTTCAAAAAAAATTCACAAAAATATGTTTTAGAAACCTTGTGATGTCTATTATTTTTAGACATTTTTTATTTTACTTTTCAGATTATTTTTCTTTTTTTTATAGAATTAAATATTGGAGTTGTTTTAAATGGATTAAATTGTGACATTGCTTACTCTTTTAATTGTTTCTCTCATTTCCTTTGGGTCCAATGACTAAAATTCAGTCCTCATATCAATGATGAGTTGAGGAATTTTTTAGGACCATTTTGCCCCTGTTGGTTGACTTTTGAGTTGATTTTTGATGCTTTACATTTGACCCTATGCAATCATCCTTCACAATGGAGCACCCTTGTGAATCAATTTCTATGGTGATGTTGTGAAGTGAATTTGATTGAGTTCTCTTGGCCTCTGATTTCCAATGCATTTTTAGTTTTCTTGCATTTTATTTGTTAATTTTTGGATCATTTTCCTATTTTTAGAGTAGCTTGCAAGTCAAGCTATTCCAAGGAAGGTCCATACAAACATGTTGACCTAGTTTGCTTGGGATATGACATTTTTGGATCCTTTGAGCCTTCAATGCCTTTTTATTCATGTTGATAACATGTTAAGGATGATGCTTTCTCATTTTTAGGTCATTATATTGTGTTTAGCTTATTCTTTTGGTTGCTTACATTTGAGCTTTCAGTTAGGTTTCTTTGTGAAACATGTGTGCTTCCTTTTGGGAATTGACTTGCACTGCTTTGTGCTTTGCTTTGCTTTGGCCTTTGAGAGCTTTTAGTTTATTTCCCTTGATGTCTAATGACCTAGGAATATCATTTAAGGTGGTTTGGTCTCTCCTTTGGAGGTACTTGAAGCATACCTAAAATGATGGAATCCTTGAGGGCTTTTCTTGGTGTTTTCTTTGTGCTTCTTTGTATTTTGCTTGTGATGCTCATGGTTGAGTGTCTATTGTGAGTTCCTTGCTGTCCTCACATGATATCCCATCCACACTTTGCCTTAGGCTTTGTTTATATTTCATTTGTGTTTTGTTTTGTGCCTTGTGGTTGATGTTGTTTGGTTTAGGCCATTTCATCCCATTTTAGTGAACTTGTTTGTTTTCATTAGCGAATTTCCTTATCTTTTCTTTTCTTGCACATTTCATATTGTTGTTTGAGGTTGAGATGAGCTTGTGGTGGTCCTTGCCCCACACCAATTTCCTCCCTCATTCCATGTTTGCATTATTACACTGTTTATGTTGTTTTTGTTTCTTCTGTTGTCTCTTTTCCCTTAGGACCTCTGATCTCTCTTGTTCAAGAGAGGTTATGATAGACATTAAGATCTTAACCATGTATGACAAAACTAGGATAGTTTCATTCCCCTTTCATCCCAACTTTAGGAGCATTATGCATGACAACTTTAGGGTCCAGTCTCCCTTAGTTTGTGTCTCTCTTTTCTAATCTCCTAAACAATCCAAAACACCTAATAAAGGTTAATGAATATTGTACTTTACGAGCCATAAGCTACTTGGGAAATGGTTGTTGAAGGGTTTATTTTCAATGTCTTGATTGTTTAGTATAGCACCCTTTGGGTGATATGCGACGCAATCACTCCTAAGTCATAGTCTCTAGTGCGATATGAATTGCAAACCAATTCCAAAACACTTCTTCTTTAAAAAACACAAAAACAATCATTCAAACTTCTTTTTGCCCTTTTGGGGCCTTTAATCCTTTGAGAAATCATTTTCATAACAAGAGTTTTGTTAACTTTTAGTTCTACCGCAAACGGTAACGCCTAAGTCTCCCATGCTCGAGCTGCATACACCAACTGCTAGAACTACTTGTTAACCCTACTCGTCTAAAAACAGTTGAACAAACTTGTGTTCCCCGTTAGCTCGAACTACGCTTGCTCTGATCTTTCGTAGCATTTGAAAGTACGTAGGCACAAGACGCAATGTCTTGGCGAGCAACCTTCCCTCTTTTCACCCGTAGTTAGTCGAACTACGTTGACTCTGATTTCTCATTTAAGATGAGATACGTAGGCACAAAGCGTCGTTGCTTTGCCGAGTCATTTCTTTTTCTTTTGTCCTCAAGCCTGTAGTTAGATAGTCTCAATCACCCTTTTAGATAGACAACAAGTGTGGATCCCGTCGAGTACGACGGACGTGAGGGGTGCTAATACCTTCCCCTTGTGTAACCGACTCCCGAACCCGAGATTTAGTTGCGATGACCGATCTTATCCCTCTTTTCGTCAGGTTTTCACTAAGCGTTTCCTTTCCCTCTCTAGGGATAAATAACGTACGGTGGCGACTCTTCTGTCATTGTCGGCCTCGATTTTCGCAGTAGCGACAGGTGGCGACTCTGCTGGGGATGTAATATCCCATATGCGAGTCAATCCTAGAGCCTGTTTGTTTATTTTTGGGGTGTGTACATATGTGCTTTATTTTTATTTATGTGCTTTCCGCATTTTTACTTTCCGCATGATTCATTATTGCTGTGTGTTGCGGTGAGAATCGGGATACAAAGCTATTGATTAACTTGAATCTTAATTCTTAAATTCACAACCGGACTTTAGTTTATCCAAAGGAAAGGTATAAAGAAAGAAAAATCCTTTTCGCGATGTAACAACAACGCTAAGAGATTCGGGGATCGGGGGTTGGTTATGCCTAGGGTAGGTATTTCACATCCTAAACATCTATAGTACTCTACAGGAACCTTTTGTTTGTTTGTATGCTAAGTTTGGTAAAGAATTCTAATGTTTGGAATTGGGTAAAAGGTGTAGGTAAAGACCTAAATATAGCTTCTAAGCTTGCTCGCAAAGACATCGCGTCCTCTGCCTACGTATCCTAACTAGGATAGAATCAGAGCAATTGTAGTTCACCTCACTAGGGTTGAAGAACACTTGATTATGATCGAGGTTCAAAGAGGAACAAACATTACAATGCTTGTATAGAGTTTAACAAAACTCTCTAGATCTATGTTATAACACTCAAGAGGGGAGTAAATAATCATTACGATGATTCTTACATAGAGTTTACAAACTCTATCCTAGGGTTCTAGTTTGAAGAACACTCCTAATAAAGGTGGGTTTTCTAGACTTAAAGCAAAGTCTAATGACTCATATGTTCTAACTTAACTAAGCTAGGGTTTAAGATGACTTCACAAAGTCAAGGCAGGGTAATGAACTATCCATGACACAAGGGTCAATGGAGAGACTTTTCCTTTGGAAGGAGAGGGAGAGGCAACTTGGATGAGAACTAAAAAGTTCCATCACTTGGGGAGGAAATACTTAACAAAGCAATAAACATTTAAGCAAGAAGAATAAGGAATATGGTTACAACCAAGCAAGCATGCATATTACAATAGGCAAGGATCAAATAAAACCAATGGTTACAACCAAGAATCACATATCTTAAGAAAGATGAAGGTAACAAACCCCAGAGACATATTCACAAATATGAAAACAACAGTCATATAAATAAGTCACAACTTAAAATGATCATGTTATAAATTCAAAGTATATCAAATGTAACAACATTTAGGCATTGATGACAATCAAATACGCACGGAACAAACACAACAGTTAATTTCAAGACTTTAGGAAGAGAACAATAATTTTATGGTAACCACCAACACGAAATGAAATCTCAACATGTTAACAAACATAAAGAAATCCAATAACAATAAATCTCACAAGATAAGTCAAGCATGGTATAAGGGAAATTTAATCGAAACGTACGGTAACGACCTAAGAACGAATCTACTAACAAGCAAGCCAAAAGGCATTGTAAAAATAAACAAATTGAGATCTTAATCCATCACATGAAAATATACATTACAATGAAAAAGTTGCAAAAAGAACGGGTTGAAAATAATGAACGACGAATAAGTTATGAATTATTGAAGTTTCAAAGTTTTAATGAAAATAAAAGGAAACAAGCAAATAAAATGAGAAATGGCATGGGGAGGGGTTGAACCCACGCCCTTGTGTTTACAAACACAACACTCTAACCAACAAGCCACTAAACGCGCGCATGGTATGGGATGGAAAGAGAGAAGAAAATAAATCAAATGACAAATTGAAAATAAAAATGCCAAAAGAGTTGATCACCAAGGATTGAACTCAGGCTAGGCAAGTGAAAGGGGTGATATGCGCGCAAGTTGATTACCACTGGGGTGGCTATACATCCAAGTATAAAGCCACCCCCATAAATAGATAACACTAAAATATGATGGATTTCTGGGAAAAAAGCAAGTCACCAAACCAAAAACGTGAAGCAATCAAACTTGGTCAAATCTTAATCTTTTTTTTGTGAAATTTAGTCAAACATGAATGTTTTTTAATGAGGATTATGATGGTATCAACAAAATTATGAAATGATGTCTCTAACAAGAAACACGATTGAAAATGCAAGTTGACATTTTGAGATACATTTAAGAAAATCACACCAGCTCTGAGTTCAAACACATCAAATAGGCATTGCACACAACACATACATATCATAATAGAGGTATTAATCACTTAGGGCTCAAGCATAGATTAAAAGAATGGAAAGTGGCTCATGAATTACAAATGAAGCAAACTGTCAAAACAGATGGAAGATGTGATCATGTACACATGGCCTAACAGTCCTAATCATGTCAATTGATGTTTCTAAAGTTTACAAACCAAACATAAAGGTTCAGGCAGAAGAAAGAAGCAAGATGCAGACATGACAGCAAAGTGAAAACTAAAGCAGCGGGCCAAACATGGATGCATACCAAAGCTTGGTCAGACAGAACAAGAAAATCATGAGGCCTCCACCAACATACTTAGAAATGCAGTGAGAAACAAACATATAACAATTACAATGCCAAACTCAAACTTAAAACACAACTGTCATGCCATAACAAGTGAGATTTGAAAAAAATGCAAGTTGAAAGCTAAATCATGGAATAAGCATAAACAGATTGAACAGGCTTCACACACAAACTTAAATCATGATATAAAGTGTGCCTACACTTCAAAATTAATCACAAACAACATAGAAATGAAATTCACATACCAACTGCTCACTTAGGCATAAAAATGCATAAATTGAAACCAAACATGATTGGAACAGATTGAGATCAAAAAGACACCACACACAAGTCTCAGATATGATTATGAATGAGATTAACACTTAAGATTGATTGTGGAATGCACACAACACCAACTGACTATCAAGTTGCAAGTATAACACATAGGTGAGCAGGCTGTCAAGCAGATAAGCAAAGCAATCACAAAGATGTTTGATTCATACACATACAGGTCCTAAACACTATTTAGAGGTCTAATGCTTCATGGAGTAGATCAAAACAAATCAAACAGAAAAAATGAAGTGTGTGCAGCTGTGGTTTCAAGACAGTTTTAGCAACAATGTGGTTACAAGCTGGTCAAGTAGAACGTAGGTGGTCTCATGTCATAAACATAGCACATAAACATCATAAGTATAGAAATGAATGAGTTTCAACTCAGAAAAAAAGCATTGTGCATTTGGAGCAAGATTTGGTATAGCCATGGCATGTTTTGTGTTTAAAAATGCAACTTGAAGGTGAGATGATGAAATAAGTGGCCACAGAGCATACCAGCAACATAGACACCTCACAAACATAAAAATGAGAGAGATCATGCTTAGAAATTAAGACTTATGCAAACAGAAATGGATTTGGCATGTTGATGGCTATGAAAAGGCTGTTTTGAAACAGAAAAGTGGTATTGCAGGGCATTTTTCAAGTAATGATGTTCTAAAGCTAAACCAATGACACACACACATCATAATCATGCTAAAGGATACTTTCATGCTCACAAATCAGTTCAAATCATCATCAAATAGAAAATGGCATATTGAAACTCAAGAAATGCAAAAACAACAACACATTAAGGCAGCAGGTAAGTTTATGGCAGTTGGGATGATTTGGCACCACATACAAACTCAAAATATGTAGAACATTGATTCTAGGCACATAGATCAAGTAAAAATCAGTTAGAACAGAAAATGGTATGTGATTGGTATCATATGGTTTTGAAAATGCAGTTTGGGAGTGACAAGTTGTTTTTGAGAAAGCAAGGGCAACTTGGACATACACATACCACATACAACCTCAAAAAACACACATGAGTTGCTCAAGATAAAACTGGTATGTTGTTGCAAATTCTTGACAACAAACACACAAAACCTCATACTTTTCCTCAACAACAAAATCTTAAGTCCTCAACATTTTAACAAACTCAACTAGGAAAACAAGATCATATAAACACAAATCAATAGTTTAGAACACTTGAGACACAAAATGGCAAGCACAAGCAGTCCAATACAAAACTCATGATAATGGTAAAGTAAATGACACAAAAATAACACAAGTGTGAAACAAGAGCCAAACTAGATTCAAATATGATCTAGGGCAGGGGGATCTTATGAAACAACTTACAAGTTATACAAACATGACCAATAAACAAAGATTGACAAATCTAGGGCAAACACACCAACATTTCAAAGTTTGGATCTCTAAAACTACCTTATAGACAAAATCTTCAAAAACAAGTTATACATAATGTCAAAGCTCAATATTGGTATGTCGCTACTGCGAAAATCGGCGCCGGCTACGACAGAAGAGTCGCCACCGTGCGTTATTTATCCCACAAGAGGGAAAGGAAACGCTCAGAGTAAACCTAACGCAAAGAGGGAAAGGAATGATCATCGCAACCAAATCCTGGATTCGGGAGTCGGTTACGCAAGGGGAAGGTATTAGCACCCCTCACGTCCGTCGTACTCGACGGGATCCACGCTTGTTTTCTAGTACGGATTGTTATTCTATCTACTCTAAAGGTCTGGGTTAAAAGAAAATAAGATGACTCGGCAAAGTATCGCACTTTATGCCTACGTATTCCCGTCTGGAACGAGAAATCAGAGTCAACGTAGTTCGCCTACCTACGGGAAAGGAGGGGAAGGTTGCTCGCTAGGATACAACATCCTATGCCTACATACTTTCATACAGCATGAAAGATCAGAGCAAACGTAGTTCGGGCCACGGAAGACACAGATTTGTCTGGCTGTTTTTTAGATCCTTCTGAAAAGGTTTTTCTTGATTAGGAGTCCAAGCGGACAAAAATGACACTTTGATGTTTGTTTTGAATCTTTTACGAAAGATGTGTTTTTTAGTGTGTTTGCAATCTCTGACGCACTAGAGACTATGATTTGAGAGTGACTACGTCGTATGTCACCCTAAGGGTAACACACTAAGCAATCAGATTACTGAAGAGTGACCCTCCAGCAACCTTTTCTCAAATAGCTTAAGGCTCGTAGCGTACGACATCGATTATCCTTATTGTTGTGTTTTGAATTGTTTTGAGATAGAAGAGAAAGAAGCTCTAAAAAAAACCTAGGGTTGAAAGGGGAATCAAAACTACCCTAAAGTTGTCATGCATGGATAAAAACCTATTGTCTGTCATATTTTCCTCTTGCACAGAGAGAAACAGAGATCCTAGGGGATAAGCAGAAAAGAAAGCAAGCAAATACAAGAAAATGCATGCAATGCAGCAATACAAGCGAGGCAAGGGAGTCCCACTCTACCTCGATCCTGGGAAAACAACAGGCAAAGTGAAACAACATTCACTTCAAACCTAAGGGGCAAGCTATACAAGCCAACAAACAATACAGAAAAAAGAAAATAGCACCAGCTCTGACAGCAACAAACCAACTTCTACAGTAAGCAACACAAGCAACAACAACTCTGACAGCTATAGTTGATAAACAGCAAATGGGAATAACAACAACAACTTCAAGCAAGACCCCATCTTCAATCTTCAATGACCTTCAAATCTTAGGTAAACTCCTATCTTCAGAAAAATATCCCAGCTTTAGCAAGCATGAACCTCAACCAGTAAACAACTTCAACAAAAAGCAGCAAAACCCTAGCTTGAACAGACCACCAGCTTTGACAGGCACAAGCTTCATCTTCACCAATCTTCAATGAACTTCATCTTCAATAGGTTTCCATCTTCAATGAAATCACTCCAGAAGAGAATCAATTAATAGATGAATTTGAAATGTTAAGGGGCTTAGTGACAACCCAAGGAAATCACTAAGATCTTAACATGGCAAATGAAAGGTACCCTCAAGGTTCTACCTAACCAAAGCATGCTCTACATCCCTCCTAAGTAGAGGTGGAACTTCTTTGGGGGACCTTGTGTCATGGGATGGAATAGAGGCACAAGAAGCTCTCTATGTTTGAAAGAAGAAACAAGGCTACTCTAATGCTCTTCCTATGTATCCTAATCCCTAAGCCTCTGACAAGCACTCCAACAAAATGAGAAATCTTCAACTCCAAGCTTCTTCAAGCCATCCAAAGCAACTTCATTTGATCTTCAAGTCATCCAAGCACAGCCCAAGCCAAAAGCACCCCCAAAATGGCCCCCACCCAAACATAACCAAACCAAATATCCAATGGAGAAACCCACAATCACCACACAAGTTGCAAAAATCAAATAAAATGCTAAAGCTCATCAGAAAATCCTAGGTAAATTTCTAAGGGAACTTAACCCTATACCCAATACCCCATAGGAATCCCAAACCCTAGATCAATCATTTAATCCTTAAACTATGCACTAAACTACAACTATTTGTCTTGAAACCCTAATTCTAACACCTCTCCTATTCACCTCTCAAACTACCCTAAATTTTATTCACAAAAATGTGATAAAATTTCTAAGGGTACATGCTTCCCTAATCTAATCAGTCCAACAAGAATCAACTTAAAATCATTCACCAATTAGTCATAATAAAATCCACAAAATCATGTAGCAAATGTACAAAATTAAAGAAAATAATAAAATGGAGAAAACCAAATTAAATTGAAAAATGGATGAAAATGAGATTTATTAATTTCATAAAATCACAAATAAATCCAAGATCATGGAGGTATTTTTAAAATATTTTTTGGATCAATATTGGATTTATTATGAATTTTAGAAATCAAATGGATTAAAAATAAAAGAAATTAAAATGCTGAATTAAATGGGAGCCATTGGATCAATTGACTGGTAAGCGAATCCAAAGCTCCAGAGCGTGTCCACATGTGGTGATGACTGGCCTGCCACATCGTTTAATGAAACGATGCGTTTTGGTTTAAAGAGGGAACTCTGAAGTTTAAACACGAGCCATTGGATGATCATCTGAGCCAACCAGTCAATGCAATCTGAGGGCTGGAACTTCATCTTCTCCAAAAGCTCAGGCGACCTGAGACTATCCTCAGGGGGTGGTCCACGGTGGTTTCCACCGTCTTCTCCGGTGGAGTGGTGGTTGCAGGTGACCAAATCAAAAACTTCTTATACCAAACTTGATCAGAAAACCATAAGGATCATGAATATCACCTCTATTTCAACCAACTCTCAATGGATTTTAGAATTCGAATCAAAGTTCAGAAGATACCAAAATCTCAATGACCATTCTCAAAATTGAAACCATAGAAATGATCCTTAGGTTACACTGGTCATTCTAAGCTATCACACTCATGTTAATTCCTCAAGATTTCATGTAACTGAATCCAAACAGAAATTGGTGCACTCCCTCGATCATCACCAAACGATGCCAAACCAATCCTAAATCGTTCTACCAATCATAGGGAACCTAACCACATGCACATTGCTACCTAATTCAGCCTAGATCAAGGGGAAATCCAAGAGTTACATACCTGAAGAAATTGGATGAACAGAGGGATCAAATGCTCAATTCAAGCCCCAAGATTCTTCAAACACGATCAAGAATGCAAGATAAAGCTTCTTCAACCCTTAATTTGACCTGAATAGGCTTGCAACTCCAAAACCGATTCTGAGTTGAAGCTCTTGAAACTCAACTCCAATCTTCCTCTCCTCCACGAATTCTGCACCCAAAATGAGTCTGAACTCACTCCTCTCAATATATAGAAACTCTCTATGGGCTTTTGAGCCCAGTTTAAAGCCCAATTCATTGATCCATCATTTCTGATTTTTCTCTTGAAAATGCAATGCACCAGCCACGATTCTGAGCTTCCAGCTTGCTCTAGAATGTTCTATTCAACTGTAAATTGGTTTGTGAGTGTGAATGGATAGCTGGCTTGGCCTGAAATGCTTTGATTCTTGTTTTGACATTGTAACTTGTAATGTAAGTAAGCATTGTACAAAGCAAGTCATGGAATTAAGCCTCAATTCAAAAATGTGGAAATGTCATTGTGTTTAGAATCCAATTTCCATTCAAAATGACTACCCATATGCCATGTGTATGTCTCATAATTCAAAAATCCCAATTTCCCTCCTTTGAATCATTTGAAGAATCCCTCTTTTTAGGCCATTTTGGATCATTTTGTGAAGCAAGCCACTTTAATCACCCATGACTTCTTATCTGACATAAAAACATCATTTTAAGCACATCTCATGTTGAACATTTTTTCATTTGAGGAGTGGAAGATAGAGATTTTGACCTATGTTGAAAAATGACCTATAATTCAACTTTCCCAAAATACCCCTGGATTGCCAAGATCATAACTTGAGTTCTACAAATCTTCTTGAGGACTTCTAGTACTAAAATTAAAGGTAAGATCAAGCCCTAAAATTATTATGTTGGCCAAGAATCCATTTGAAAACTCCTTGAGGGGCAAAAGTTGCTTGGAAGTCAAGTGACTTTCACAGATAAATTTCAGTGTCCTCTGGTGACCTATAACTTGCAAGAACCATAACTTGAGTTCCATAAATCTTCTTGAAGACTTCTAGTACTCAAATTAAAGCTATTGAGAATCTCTAAAGATTTAATGTTGGCCAAGAATCCATTTGAAACTTGTAGTTTGACTTATGTGGCTTGGAAGTACAGTGCTATAAAGGGGATTTTACCCTAGGAACCCTGTCTCAACACCTCCAACCACTCTTGATTCTTTTGAATTTGATCTTGAATCATCCATACACATGCTTCAACATATCAATCCATGGCTTCCATGACCTAGAGCTAGGTATTTATGCCCCTTTCTTTGCTCTTCTTGACCTAGGGTTACCCAGATGAAACCCTACTTGTACACACCTCAACCATGGCTCTTGAACTTGATACAATGACTTGACTTATCTTCAACATGGCCTTCTAGGCATCCTATGAGCTTTGTACACACTCCATACCCTCAATTCACGCTTCATACCCCATTGATGATCTCCAATACACCTCAAGTTAGGATAGAAATCCACTTGTTGACACTCAAATATCCTCAAAGCTTCAACCCATTCCTTGATGACTTGGATGTTCTTCAGCTTGAATAAGGCCCCTTGATGTGATTCTTTAGATAAGGATGGCACTTGATCCCCTATTAGATGACTTGCTATGTTATGATATTGCAAATGATTGGACCATGTACATGATGTAACTATGCAAATGATAATGCAATTAAAACATAAACCAGGTGAAATAGGTTGAGCAAATTTTAGGGTGCAACAGCTGCCCCTATTCAAACGGCTTGGACCCGACTGGGTGAAGAGCGAACGGCCTTCAAAAAATCGAGGTACGAGACGGTTGAATACCAAAAACCCGGAAATTTGCCAACCACAGAAATAAACTGCACAAACTGCTCGGAGAACAACATCCACCAACTGAATCAGGTTGTTACGGCAACAAACTGATCAATCATCTGATATCAAATCCGATTTCAATGTCAAACGCCTGTGTAACGCCCCAGGCTTGGAACTCCATCTTATCAAAACACCCCGCCTTTTGTCCACGTTAAAACTCCGCCGTCTGTTAATACGGAGAAAACAAATTAGCGACCATGCTGGGGATCATTTTCATCAACCCGAACAAGATTCTATCACCGCGGGGATAGAACTTTGTCCATGTTAGGATGCTATATTCCATCAACACAGAAAAATCCCAACGACTTCGCTGGGGAAACATTTCTGTCTAATCACAGGAGACCCTGCTTATCTCTGCATTAGCTAACTCCGTTGGGCCCAACCCACAAACAACTTGGAGGAGGACTCAACTTGGGCTAGTAATATTGCGTCAACACGAGGAAATCACGGCGACTTCCTTGGGGAAAATTCATCCGCCTGTTTCATACGGGAAGACCATCTGCCTGGTCACAGGAAAAAACACATCTTCCTAATTCTTACAGGAAAGTTCATCCGCCTGCTTCATACGGGAAAAGTTCGTCCGCCTGTTTCCTACGGGAAAATTCATCTGCCTGATTCTTACAGAAAAATTCATCCGCCTGCTTCATACGGGAAAACACATCTGCCTGATCCTTACAGGCAAATTCATCCGCCTGCTTCATATGGGAAAACACATCTGCCTGATTCTTACAGGAAAATTCATCCGCCTGCTTCATACGGGAAGACCATCTGCCTGGTCACAGGAAAAACACATCTGCCTGATTCTTACAGGAAAGTTCATCCACCTGCTTCATACGGGAAAAGTTCGTCCGCCTGCTTCCTATGGGAAAATCCATTTGCCTGATTCTTACAGGAAAATTCATCCGCCTGCTTCATACGGGAAGACCATCTACCTGGTCACAGGAAAAACACATCTTGGATATAGCTTCCTTGCCTATTCTTAGTAGTAGCTAACTCCACTGGGAATATTCTGAAAATAACTGCCCGACACCCGTTTCGACAACAAGTGACCACTTCTGAAATTTTAATTTATGAAACCCTGTAATGCTGCTGGGAAAGCAAACCTGAAGAAAAACACTCTGCTGGTCGGATAAGAGAAACTTCAATCAATAATTCTGTGGGGATAATAACATGAACTGTATCATCACATGTCTCACAGCGAGACTTTGATCGTCTGGTAATAGATCTGAGCTGCAACTTCAAACTCTTGCTGAGAAACACACCTGAAAGCAAAAGGTTAACCAACTTGATTTATGTTCAAAATGTGTATGTTTGACAATGGCGTAATGCTCCATACGGCACGGAAATGCTACGCGTTTCTGGGTAGATGCAATCATGATAATATATGCAAATGCAAATGCAGGTTCAGGCTGCTGGAGAAGGCTCTGACAAGCTTGCTTCAACATGGCTGTCGAGGACAAATACCACCCTGTTGGGGATGAACGGGTATCGCAAAGTATTCTGGCAAAATAAATGTCGGAAACACAACCAAACTCTGCCGAGGAGAGATTAAACATCGATTTCCGCTGGGAGGAAAGAACAACACCTGTTGGGAAGATTAACTCAGCTGGGGAAGAAGCGACCCTTTTGGGAGACAACTGTTTGGGTACAGTTTACAAACTCGGAGCTACCACTCCGCTGGGGCTAATCATCCTGACGAAAGCATGACGACCTGTGGGGAGAAAGAAAATCATCCTCGGTGGGGATGATCCTTCTGAACCTACTATGACTTGGTTATGTGCCGCGGAAATACTCCCAGCTGGGGATTGAACGTGCACATCTTCGACTCTCTGGGGAGTATAACCTTTGCATGGGACACTGATCTTGTCTTGCTGGGGATATCCTGTGGACAACTTCCATGAGGATACTCTTCTAGGGAAAATAATCCCTCCTTCGGTAAGGGATAACATCATCTCAACCTCTGGGGATAAGGTGCAAACTGCTGGGAAATAGCGTCAAGTAAGGTCAAGTCCTTCATTCAGAGCCACTGGCTAGGGGATACAATTTTCTGACTGTCTGCTCCAAGGGTGAGAACCCTGCAAAACACAAACGAGACAAAACAAATCTATACAACCAAATCTATTTGGGTTAATGTCCACGACATCTCCTCAGTCAATTCGAAGTTTTATCAATCATTGGCAAGGGCCAGCAAAGTTATGCAAATGCTGGTTTATCAAAACATCGACATTTTTCACATACAAAATAGTAAAGCACAAACACCAAATACTGAATAACATGTTTTATTGATTAAGCCTGTAAATAGGCGAAGCTTTGTACATCGGATGCAACTCCTGAAAAGAAGAAGTTACGCACAAACAAATATACAAACATGCATTAATACAAATACAAATCAAATTTGTACACATGTCAGCAACGTGGTGCAGACAAACATCATGAGCTGATCCTCCTATGACTCATCTGACTCTGGCGCTTTCCCGGTATTCAATTTTCGGAAGAGATTGTGTTGGATAAATGAACCCCCAGGTACTCCCAAACCACTAAGCAATGTAGTATCAAATTCGGACCGCAATCATTTGCTTTTTCAATCCCTAACTTTTGCGTGAACCGCCCTTTGCGGGTTTTCAATTCACCGGGATACCCTTTTTTGCCGAAGTCGCCCTTTGCAGGTTTTCGACTTCGCGGGTGTACATCTTTTCAATTTTATCCCTAACTTTTGCCCGAACCTTTTATTCATTTTTCTTTGGTTCGCCGGGATGCCCTATTTTTGCTTGGACTCTCTTTTTTCTGTCCAGCGGGTCTCTTTTAAGCAAAGTATTTTTTAACTGCGTCTGAATTTACAGGCGACGTAAAGTCTTCACCGTCCATGGTGGACAACAACAAAGCTCCTCCGGAGAAGACTTTTCTAACAACGTATGGACCTTCATAGTTCGGCGTCCATTTGCCCCTATGATCTGTTTGTGGCGGGAGCATCCTTTTCAGCACAAGGTCGCCCGTCTGAAAGCTTCGCGGACATATCTTCTTATCGTACGCTTTCTTCATCCGGCTCTGATACAACCGACCATATGCTAGAGAAGCTAGCCTCTTCTCATCCATTAAACTGAGTTGATTCAGTCTATCCTTAACCCATTCTGCCTCATCAAGTTGGACATCTCGTAAAACCCTCAAGGAAGGAATCTCAACCTCCAACGGTAACACTGCCTCCATTCCGTATACAAACGAAAAAGGGGTTGCCCCGGTTGATGTGCGTACCGTCGTACGATAACCGTGCAAAGCAAAAGGTAGCATCTCGTGCCAGTCCTTGTAGGTCACAACCATCTTCTGAACAATCTTCTTTATGTTCTTATTGGCCGCTTCGACATCGCCATTCATCTTAGGTCGGTAAGGAGAAGAGTTGTGATGTTCAATTTTGAAATTCTGACACAGCTCTTTCATCATCTTGTTATTCAAATTCGAACCGTTGTCGGTGATAATCCGCTCAGGGATTCCATATCTGCAGATAATATCTCGTTTGATAAATCTGGCGACCACTTGTTTGGTGACGTTGGCATATGATGCTGCCTCCACCCATTTGGTGAAGTAATCAATCGCCACCAAGATGAACCGGTGTCCATTGGATGCCGTAGGCCCAATCTTGCCGATCATATCAATTCCCCACATCGAGAAAGGCCACGGTGATGACATCACATTCAGAGGACTCGGAGGTACATGGACTTTGTCCGCATAAATTTGGCATTTGTGACACCTCTTTGAAAACTTGAAACAGTCTGTTTCCATAGTTAGCCAATAGTAACCTGCCCGCAACAATTTTCTCGTCATAGCATGCCCACCAGCATGTGTACCAAATGTGCCCTCATGTATCTCTTCCATGAGCAACTTTGCCTCTTTCTCGTCTACACAGCGTAGCAACACCAAGTCGTGGTTTCTTTTGTATAGGACACCATCTGGATTCAGATAGAAATTGCCAGCCAATCTCCTGAGAGTCTTCTGATCTCGACTGGATGCCCCAGTCGGATACTCCTTGTTCTTCAGGAAATTCTGGATGTCAAAGTACCAGGGTTTACCATCGGGAGCCTCGTCAATGGTAAATACGAATGCAGGCCTATCGAGCCGAGAGATAACAATCCGGGGAGCCTCGTTCCAGAAGTTAACTTTATACATTGAAGACAATATCGCCAGGGCGTCAGCCATTTAATTTTCTGCTCGCGGCACATGATGCAATTCCACCTTGTCAAAGAAAGGCAACAATCTCCGTGCATAGTTCATATATGGTATCAAATTGGGCTGACGTGTCTCCCATTCTCCTTTAATCTGATTCACCACTAGAGCTGAGTCTCCGTACACATCCAGATGTTTGATTCGCAAATCGATAGCTTCTTCCAGACCCATGATGCAAGCCTCATATTCAGCCTCATTATTGGTAACGGGAAAAGTCAATCGGGCAGTAAAGGGGATGTGCGACCCCTAAGGAGTAGTGATAATTGCACCTATTCCGCTACCATAGGAATTAATAGCTCCGTCAAATATCAACTGCCATTTGGAACCCAGCTCTGGTCCTTCTTCCGGCAACGGTTCTTCGCAATCTTTCATTTTCAGGTACATGATATCCTCGTCAAGAAAATCAAACCTCATCGATTGGTAGTCCTCAACAGGCTGCTCCGCAAGGCACTCAGACAGAACGCTACCTTTAATAGCCTTCTGTGAGACATATTGGATATCGTATTCTATTAACACCATCTGCCATCGGGAAATTCTTCCGGAGAGTGCTTGCTTCTCAAACACATATTTGATTGGATCCATTTTTGAAATTAGCATGGTTTTATGATTCAGCATGTATTGCCTCAAACGTTTGGCGGCCCAGGCCAGTGCGCAACACGTCTTCTCGAGCATTGAGTATCTGGACTCACAGTCGGTAAACTTCTTACTCAAATAGTAGATCGCATGCTCTTTACGTCCGGTCTCGTTGTGTTGACCGAGAACACAACCCATACTTTCCTCAAGAACCGTCAAATACATAATCAAAGGTCTCCCGGCCACTGGGGGTATCAAAACAGGAGGTTCCTGCAAGTATTCTTTTATCTTGTCGAACGCCTTTTGACAATTTTCATTCCAGGTCAACACCTGATCCTTTTTCAACAACTTGAATAACGGCTCGCATGTTGCAGTTAAGTGAGATATGAACCGGGCGATGTAGTTCAACCTTCCTAAAAACCCGCGCACTTCTTTTTCTGTTTTAGGCGTCGGCATTTCTTGTATTGCTTTTATTTTCGCAGGGTCAACCTCTATTCCCTTTTCGCTCACGATAAACCCTATCAGTTTACCCGATCTCACCCCGAAGGTGCACTTATTATGGTTCAGTCTCAACCTGAACTTCCTAAGCCTCTTGAATAGTTTTAGCAGATTAACCAAATGCTCCTCCTCCGTCTGGGATTTTGCAATCATATCATCAACATAAACCTCGATCTCTTTATGCATCATGTCATGAAAGAGAGTCGTCATGGCACGTTGATATGTTGCCCCTGCGTTCTTCAATCCGAAGGGCATCACTTTATAACAAAATGTTCCCCAGGGAGTAATGAAAGTAGTATTCTCCATATCTTCTGGCGCCATTTTAATCTGATTATAGCCTGAGAAGCCATCCATGAAGGGGAATACGGAGAACTGAGCAGTGTTATCGACCAGCACATCAATGTGAGGAAGTGGAAAGTCGTCCTTCGGGCTCGCCTTATTCAAATCACGATAGTCTACACACATTCGCACTTTACCGTCTTTCTTCGGTACTAGTACTATATTAGCGACCCATGATGGATAAGTTGTAACAGCTAGGAAACCAGCATCCCACTGTTTCTGAACTTCCTCTTTGATCTTCACAGCCATATCCGGTCTAGTTCTTCGGAGTTTCTACTTAACAGGCGGACATTCCTCTCGCAGTGGCAGACGGTGAACAACCATATCCGTATCCAACCCAGGCATATCCTCGTACGACCAAGCAAATATATCAATGTACTCTTTGAGCATCTCAACCAACCTTTGCTTGATATCGCTCTGCAGCGCAGCCCCTATACGGATGTTTCTCACAACCTCTCCCGACCCCAAATTGATAATCTCAATGACTTCCTCGTGAGGCAGAATGATTCTTTCTTCTTGTTTCAATAACCAGGTCAACTCTTCTGGCACGTCGCCATCTTCGACAACCTCTTCCTCAGCCTGAAATACCGGGTGCTCAAAGTCGAAGTGAGTCATAAGCGGTTCATAGATGTCATCTGAAATAGTAATCCTGCAAAGGAAATGGTTAAATGCTTCAAAACACAGACAAAGCAAATAACCATATTGCCATTTTATTGTTAAAAACAAAAACAGGAAAAAACAGGGATCACAATATTTGTATATGAAAAACGCCTTTATTTCATGATTAAACAATGTAATGTACATAACCAAATGGCCCTAAGCAAAATCACTATACCCCGGGTAGGACACAGGATTATTCAACAATTAAGAAAACAAATCATTACTGTTTAGTTGTCACAGGAACAGTTTCCCAGATAGACCAATTGCAGAGACTTTGTCCTGGCACGCTTGGCTTGATCCACGCGTCCATATCACAGTCGCTATCTCTGTCGTTAGCATCAGAAACAACATTGATAGTATCATGGCATACTCCATTTGGTGTAATTGTTATCGGCCCTCTGAACTTGGGTGTTCCTGAAGAGGATGCTGATGACGGAGGATGATATCCAAGCCCGAATCTATCCATTTTTACCGGAATCTCCACCACTTGCCCCCAGCCTTTAGTCTCACCAGTCTGCACTAAAGCCTGAGCCTCCTTGTAAGATGACACTGCCACATCTGATATTTTGCTGGAACCCTGGGCTTTGTCTTTAATTCGCAACCCCTCGAAGGCCTGACAGGATGTTTCGTGTATTTCGCCGTCGACCTCGACATATTTGAACGAAGATAAATGGCTAACCAGAATATCTTCCTCTCCACAAACAGTGGCGACACTATCCCCAACCATATACTTCAGCTTTTGGGTGCAACGTGGATGTGACAGCCCCGGCAGCATGAATCCATGGGCGCCCAAGAAGGCAACTATACGCTGGCTGGATGTCCATTATATAGAATTCAGTTTCAAATATTTCAGGCCCCACCTGTAACGGTAATGTTATTGATCCGAAAACCGACCTCCTCGTTCCATCGAACGCCCTCACCACTAAATCACTGGGCGTGCAAATAATCCCCCTAATATCCAACTTCATCATGGCTTTCTTCGGTAGCACATTCAGGGAAGATCCAGTGTCTACTAAAACATGGGACATGACCGTGCCCCGACATTCTACTGACACATGTAATGCCATATTGTGCTCTCGCCCTCTCGGAGTCAAATCAAAGTCTGTGAAACCCAAACTGTGCCCCGCATTGACATGCGCCATCACCCCTTCTAACTAATTAACAGAAACTTCTTGAGGAACAAACGACGTGTCTAGAATCTTCAGCAAAGCGTTCCGATGGGCCTCGGAACATAACAGCAATGATAGGATGGAAATTTTTGACGGCGTTTGCTGGAGGTGCTCAACGATTTTGTAATCACTTTTACGAATGAGCCTCATAAACTCCTCCACATCCTTAAGTGACGTTTCCTTTTCATTCGAATGAGAAGGACCACCCTCAGTTACCTTGGCTTTACCCTTGGCTAATCTTTCTGCCTCTACCTCGGGTGACGTGAAGATTCTTCCGCTTCTGGTCATACCCCCTGTTCCGACAACATTATCTACAACCCCAGCTGGTTGTCTATTGACTTCAATTTTCTCACCATCGCAATATACCTCCAACCCATAAGTCCACGGCACTGCCTTAGTACTCTCAAAAGGCACTGGTCCTGCTTTGGTAATTGTGATCGTCGGCCGCCTGGCAGGTGCCGTTATCGTTATTGTTTTCCTCAGAATCATCACCGTCGCAACATCGTTCTGCTCATCACACAACGCCTCTACAGGCTTTTCAACCGTGGTTCAATCGAATTGCAAGGTACCTTCATCCATCATAGCCTGAATGCCCTGCTTCAACTCATTACAACCCTCTGGCTGGGTCCAACAATCCAAGCAAAACTCGTCACATCCCGAGAATACACCCCCTTTTAACATGCTTTTAATCTAACCCAACGGTGTTTTCAGCTCATTGACATCCATCCTTAGATTCAAATTTTCTTCTGTCAAGATGGCATTTGCCCCATGATTGGGCATTGGCTGTTGTACGATATTTGGACCCACCTGTCCAAAGTTGATAGCTTTACTATCCAACAAATCTTGAACTTTGTGTTTAAATGCCTGACAAGCTTCTACATCATGCCCGGGTGCCCCGGAATGGAATTCGCAATGTTTGTTAGCATCATATCCATAAGGAAGTACTGACCCTGTAGGCGGTGCCAAAGTCCTCTTTTCCACCAAGTTCAACCCTAGCAGGGTCTGGAGGAGTTCTGCATACGTGGAAGGAGGTGCGTCGAACACTCTTTTCGGTCTCGCATTTTGTACCCTTCTCTGGCCGGGATTCTGTCCTTGCTGTTGATGTGGTTGTTGTTGTTGTTGTTGCTGCCCTTGTTGAGGAAAAGGGATAGTGACACTAGCTATCTGTTGAGGCTGAACATACTGATTTCTTCCTCTGCCTCTGCCCCTGCCACCAAACACGACACTAGTATCACCCTGTCGTCTACCACCGAATGTTTTTCTTGTACCTCCTGTTGAGGTAGACTCACCTGCTTGGAACCTTCCAACTTTAATCCCGTTCTCGATCATCTCCCCCATAAGAATCAAATCTGAGAAGCTGCTCAATGACACACTAAACAATTTTTCGTAGAACACCCCCGTAAATGTCCCAATGAACATGTCATTCATCTCCCTTTCAATTAAAGGAGGATGCACCCTCGCTGCCATATCGCGCCACCTTTGCGCATACTCTTTAAAACTTTCACTGTTCTTCTGCGACCAACCCTGCAATTGGACCCGGTTTGGCGCCAGATCGCTGTTATATTTGTAATGTGTCACGAAAGCATCAGCCAACTGCTTCCAGGTTTTGATCTGGGTGGGCTCCAACCCCATATACCATTCTAGTGAAGGTTCTGATAAGCTGTCCTGAAAGAAATGCATGAGCATCCTTTCGTCATCCGAATACGCGGACATCCTTCTGTAATAAGAGCGGACATGGACCTTAGGGCAGGTGTCCCCCTTGTATTTGTCAAAAGTGGGAGCCTTGAACTTCAATGGCACCCTCAGCCCTGGTACCAAGCCCATCGTAGTCATATCCAAACCAGTGGAGTTCTGATTCACTACCCCCTTCATCTGTTCTTCAAGCATTCAGATCCTCTGCACAGGATCAACAGGTCCTTCAAATCCCATGCCTCTTCCAGAAAAGGCGTCCTCCTGGCGGTCTTCACCCCAATTCACATTTTCATTTCCATATCCGTCGTAACCAGTGTTGCGACCAAACCCTTGCTGATTGATCATGGGACCTCGTCCCCTGTTACCGAAACCTTGATTGACCCCAACAGGTCCAAACCCAGTGTTGACAGGAATCACCCCAGCACCATTCATATTACAAAATCCACCATACCCCTGGTTAGCGTTACCAAAATCGTCGTAACCGAAACCCTGAGTGTTGAAGCCGAATTTCTCGTCCTGATTGACGTAATCAAATCCCTGATCATTGTAGCCGAAACCATTGTTGCCAAAACCATTACCGCCATTGTTGTTACCACCGCCTTGGTTGGCGTCCCCAAATCCAACATTGTTAACAACAGTCTTATTTCCATTCCCTGTGTTGCCATTGCCAACGCCAGCGCCATTGTTTACAACCACAACCAGTGGGATCACTACAGGTGGAACCACAGGCGTAGGGGTTCCATCCTCCGGAATAGTCTCAACATGCACAAAATTGTGGTCATTGTTGCCATTCCCATTAGTCCGCGTCAGCAGCGGCTGTACCAAAGTCTGGAGGCTCTCCTGGCCCTTAGCAATGTTCTCCATTGCTTGCATGAACAGATTCAACTTCTCGCGGATTTCCTGCATCTCAACTTGGACTTGATCCATGATTCTCTTGCAGTTGTTTCGGGTTGAGTAGCGGTGGACTCTTTGTTCGTCAATCCTGAAAAACCTGAAGATGCAGGAAATAACATATAGATTCAAAAAATATCGGTCACGCAATATGAATGCAGATGCAAACGTGTAAACATGCTACAGGTTATATTCCTCCCCCCCCCCCCCCCCCCCCGATTCTAGTTTCGGAGAGAAGGCCATCACGACAATGGAGTCCCCATCAATCAAGCAAGGAATCAAGAAACCCTCATATATAAACGAATGCCACGAGGCTGAGTACAAGAGTACAACTGAATACAACTGAAGAGACCTCGGGCAACAAGCCTGGCGATGGTCCAAATACAAGTACAGACAATAAAAGCGAGGCAAAGATAACTCAGGCCAAGTGGCGCTCTCTAACGCCTTCCAATATCCTCAACGTCTCTGAACGACCCAGTCTGGAGATTAGCTCTTGTATCAGTAAGGCATGCCGCTCGGCAGTGGATCTCAGCTTTTTGGCGTCGTCCTTGCAGGTTCCTTCGTCAACACACTCGTCGGGTCTGCATCTCTTGGAGCCGGCCTTCACTTCATAACCTCTCAGCTTCTTGTCAAGGTCACTTACTCTAAACTCAACAGCGCTCCTAAGTGATGTCTCTTCAGCAATCTTTGTGTCCTGGGCTCTAATCTGCGCCTCTAGCGTGGCAATCTGCAGCTTCAGTTCATCTCCACGCTCCTTCCGCTTGGTAAGCGTGGCATTCCATAATGCTTCCCACTTGCTGAGGCGGGAATAAGCTTTGCTTAAAAGTTCCTTCTTGGAAGTAAGCACCTTGCTAACACCGTTCAAGGTTATTCCCACTTTTTCTTTCTTGTTGGTCTCTTCCGTCAACTCTGAACCCAACCTATTAATCAATTCAATTTGTTCCCTCACAGTGAAGGTAGCTTCATTCTTCTCATGAAGCAACTGAAAGATCTCTTTCTCTAACTCATCATTGACTTTCTTCAATTCTTCGTTTTCGGCCAACAATTTGTTATACTTTTCAAGCTCTATCGAAGTAGGTGCCTCAATCACTGGAAGATACAGAGGTTCCACAACAGGATAAGGCATCAAGGAAATACTAGCTCTCTCGCGGATCCAAGCCAAATAAGGATCATAAGCTTTGTTGTTGCCCTTACCAAGCAAAGCTTTCCCTCTCCTATGAACGTTAGCTCATGCATGTCTCAATCTGATCAAAACAACCGCGTCTAATAAGCCCGTGAGATACAGAGATTCCTGTATCTCCTCCTCAATAGGAGCGTCCCTCAAAGCATAACCAAACTGTCTCACCAGCAGCGAAGGGTTATAGTTAATACAGCCTTTCCGTCCAATCAAGGGGACATTCGAAAAGCCACTGCAACTATATATAATGTCGGTGCCAAGCATGCCCCACTCAAACCAAACGATGATCTCAGCAGACAGTCCCATCAACCGGGAAGACCAATCCAAAGTATCAACAGCATCAACAAACGGCCCTGTCTTCGGAAGATGTCCCTGGAACCACCTGTACAAAAGAGGAAGACAGCAGGAAACATTCTTGCCACAACGTTTCTCATTCTTGTAGTGAATGGAATGATAAACATCGCCCAAGAGAGTAGGAACAGGATTCTTCGAGGTAAGAATCAAGAAGGCATCTGAGTCGACAAAATCTGGCACATTAGGAAACAAGACAATCCCGTAGATGCAGACAGCTAGAATGGCGCTGAAGGCAACCCAACATCCGTTCTTCGCGCATTGTGTAGCCTTCTCAACCAGGAAAGACAAGTGGAAACCATAAGCTCCGTTCAGCTTGACCAACCCTCCATGGAACTCAGAAGCGTCCAAACTGACAATCTCAGCAAGTGTAGCCAACTCAGGCTCAGCATCAACATGTATAAAGGGCATCTGGTCTAACACGGGAACTCCCAACATAGCAGAATACTCCTCCAAAGTGGGTGCCAGAATATAGTCGAGAAATAGGAAACATCTCAGCTACGGCTCATAAAACTGCATCAAAGTATACACCCCAGTCGTCTCAAATGCGGAAGGGCTGTATAACAAACTAAACAATCTCCCATAGGATACTCTGAACTCAGACCTCACTCTCTCATCTGCTAGAGAAACCAATCCCAGCAAGGAACTGATATCAGGCGAATGCAACCGGTAAGCAACTGTCCTTTTCGTGGACTCCATGTCTGGCCAGAAGATATACTAGAATCAGAGGGGAATGAACACACCTGCAATATAAATACACGTTAATGATATGCAAAATGAGTATGCAACAATGCAATATGCAAAATAATTCAACAGGGATCAAGTGATATATTGCTGAGGAGATCCATCCATAATATTTGTCTCCTTAGACCCACAATACTGCTCAAACCTGATCTCGACTGACCCATAACAATGCTCCAGCCTGGTCTCAACAGACCCATAACAAAGCTCTGATGAAGAAACCCAGGTAACCACACATACTGGTCCAATATCAAGAAAACCGGGTAGTCTAGAGGTCCAGTTTCCTGCATGCCCCAACCCCTCTCACAGGTAGATGTCCTATCAACTGACACAAGGTATGGCATCCTATGCGGTCGTCGGCGTCACAGACTTTCAAGACTGATGATACGATACCCAGAAGGTGTGGCGTCATCATGTCCTGAAGAGGCCCTCCTCAGCCAACTTCCAATTGATCGGTCCCCAGAGTCGACAATCCTCGGGTCAGACAACTTGTCGAGCCCTAAGGGTCAGGCAAGAAGCATCAAAGAGAATCTCGTCCGAGTGCAGATTTCGCGGCTAGCTGGTGCGAGCTAAGCAAGCAGGCTAACCACTACTTTATACTTCTAAGTATAGGTGTAACCTCAAGCCCAGGTCTGGCTTATCTCTCAACAAATCACCCCCTCCCCACAACAGCAATAACAATATAAAGCTGATAATAAAATGCGGAAAGTAAAGACAGAAAAGTAAATCTATACAGCACCCACGACGGGAAAACAAGCGCTAGGATTGACTCGCGTAGGGAACCACTGGAGTCCCCAGCAGAGTCGCCAGCTGTCTCTACTGCGAAAATCGGCGCCGGCTATGACAGAAGAGTCGCCACCGTGCGTTATTTATCCCACAAGAGGGAAAGGAAACGCTCAGAGTAAACCTAACGCAAAGAGGGAAAGGAATGGTCATCGCAACCAAATCCTGGATTCGGGAGTCGGTTACGCAAGGGGAAGGTATTAGCACCCCTCACGTCCGTCGTACTCGACGGGATCCACGCTTGTTTTCTAGTACGGATTGTTATTCTATCTACTCTAAAGGTCTGGGTTAAAAGAAAATAAGATGACTCAGCAAAGTATCGCACTTTATGCCTATGTATTCCCGTCTAGAACGAGAAATCAGAGTCAATGTAGTTCGCCTACCTACGGGAAAGGAAGGGAAGGTTGCTCGCTAGGATACAACATCATATGCCTACGTACTTTCATACAGCATGAAAGATCAGAGCAAACGTAGTTTGGGCCACGGAAGACACAGATTTGTCTGGCTATTTTTTAGATCCTTCTGAAAAGGTTTTTCTTGATTAGGAGTCCAAGCGGACAAAAATGACACTTTGATGTTTGTTTTGAATCTTTTACGAAAGAAGTGTTTTTTAGTGTATTTGCAATCTCTGACGCACTAGAGACTATGATTTGAGAGTGACTACGTCGTATGTCACCCTAAGGGTAACACACTAAGCAATCAGATTACTGAAGAGTGACCCTCCAGCAACCTTTTCTCAAATAGCTTAAGACTCGTAGCGTACGACATCGATTATCCTTATTGCTGTGTTTTGAATTGTTTTGAGATAGAAGAGAAAGAAGCTCTAAAAAAAACCTATGGTTGAAAGGGGAATCAAAACTACCCTAAATTTTTCATGCATGGATAAAAACCTATTATCTGTCATATTTTCCTCTTTCACAGAGAGAAACAGAGATCCTAGGGGATAAGCAGAAAAGAAAGCAAGCAAATATAGTAAAATGCATGCAATGCAACAATACAAGCGAGGCAAGGGAGTCCCACTCTACCTCGATCCTGGGAAAACAACAGGCAAAGTGAAACAACATTCACTTCAAACCTAAGGGGGCAAGCTGTACAAGCCAACAAACAATACAGAAAAAAGAAAACAGCACCAGCTCTGACAGCAACAAACCAACTTCTACAGTAAGCAACACAAACAGCAACAACTCTGACAGCTACAGTTGATTAACAGCAAATGGGAATGACAGCAACAACTTCAAGCAAGACCCCATCTTCAATCTTCAATGACCTTCAAATCTTAGGTAAACTCCTATCTTCAGAAAAATATCCCAGCTTTAGCAAGCATGAACCTCAACCAGTAAACAGCTTCAACAAAAAGCAGCAAAACCCTAGCTTCAATAGACAACCAGCTTTGACAGGCACAAGCTTCATCTTCACCAATCTTCAATGAACTTCATCTTCAATAGGTTTCCATCTTCAATGCAATCACTCCAGAAGAGAATCAATTAATAGATGAAGTTGAAATGTTAAGGGGCTTCGTGACAACCCAAGGAAATCACTAAGATCTTAACATGGCAAATGAAAGGTACCTTCAAGGTTCTACCCAACCAAAGCATGCTCTACATACCTCCTAAGGAGAGATGGAACTTCTTTGGGGGACCTTGTGTCATGGGATGGAATAGAGGCACAAGAAGCTCTCTATGTTTGAAAGAAGAAACAAGACTACTCTAATGCTCTTCCTATGTATCCTAATCCCTAAGCCTCTGACAAGCACTCCAACAAAATGAGAAATCTTCAACTCCAAGCTTCTTCAAGCCATCCAAAGCAACTTCATTTGATCTTCAAGTCATCCAAGCACAGCCCAAGCCAAAAGCACCCCCAAAATGGCCCCCACCCAAACATAACCAAACCAAATATCCAATGGAGAAACCCACAATCACCACACAAGTTGCAAAAATCAAATAAAATGCTAAACTCATCAGAAAATCCTAGGTAAATTTATAAGGGAACCTAACCCTATACCCAATACCCCATAGGAATCCCAAACCCTAGATCAATCATTTAATCCATAAACTATGCACTAAACTACAACTATTTGTCTTGAAACCTTAATTCTAACACCTCTCCTATTCACCTCTCAAACTACCCTAAATTTTATTCACAAAAATGTGATAAAATTTCTAAGGGTACATGCTTCCATAATCTAATCAGTCCAACAAGAATCAACTTAAAATCATTCACCAATTAGTCATAATAAAATCCACAAAATCATGTAGCAAATGTACAAAATTAAAGAAAATAATAAAATGGAGAAAACCAAATTAAATTGAAAAATGGATGAAAATGAGATTTATTAATTTCATAAAATCACAAATAAATCCAAGATCATGGAGGTATTTTTAAAATATTTTTTGGATCAATATTGGATTTATTATGAATTTTAGAAATCAAATGGATTAAAAATAAAAGAAAATCAAATAAAAGAAATTAAAATGCTGAATTAAATGGGAGCCATTGGATCAATTGACTGGTAAGCGAATCCAAAGCTCCAGAGCGTGTCCACGTGTGGTGATGACTGGCCTACCACATCGTTTAATGAAACGATGCGTTTTGGTTTAAAGAGGGAACTCTGAAGTTTAAACACGAGCCATTGGATGATCATCTGAGTCAACCAGTCAATGCAATCTGAGGGCTGGAACTTCATCTTCTCCAAAAGCTCAGGCGACCTGAGACTATCCTCAGGGGGTGGTCCACGGTGGTTTCCACCGTCTTCTCCGGTGGAGTGGTGGTTGCAGGTGACCAAATCAAAAACTTCTTATACCAAACTTGATCCGAAAACCATAAGGATCATGAATATCACCTCTATTTCAACCAACTCTCAATGGATTTTAGAATTCGAATCAAAGTTCAGAAGATACCAAAATCTCAATGACCATTCTCAAAATTGAAACCATAGAAATGATCCTTAGGTTACACTGGTCATTCTAAGCTATCACACTCATGTTAATTCCTCAAGATTTCATGTAACTGAATCCAAACAGAAATTGGTGCACTCCCTCGATCATCACCAAACGATGCCAAACCAATCCTAAATCGTTCTACCAATCATAGGGAACCTAACCACATGCACATTGCTACCTAATTCAGCCTATATCAAGGGGAAATCCAAGAGTTACATACCTGAAGAAATTGGATGAACAGAGGGATCAAATGCTCAATTCAAGCCCCAAGATTCTTCAAACACGATCAAGAATGCAAGATAAAGCTTCTTCAACCCTTAATTTGACCTGAATAGGCTTGCAACTCCAAAACTGATTCTGATTTGAAGATCTTGAAACTCAACTTCAATCTTCCTCTCCTCCACGAATTCTGCACCCAAAATGAGTTTGAACTCACTCCTCTCAATATATAGAAACTCTCTATGGGCTTTTGAGCCCAGTTTGAAGCCCAATTCATTGATCCATCATTTTTGATTTTTCTCTTGAAAATGCAATGCACCAGCCACGATTCTGAGCTTCCAGCTTGCTCTAGAATGTTCTATTCAACTGTAAATTGATTTGTGAGTGTGAATGGATAGCTGGCTTGGCCTGAAATGCTTTGATTCTTGTTTTGGCATTGTAACTTGTAATGTAAGTAAGCACTGTACAAAGCAAGTCATGGAATTAAGCCTCAATTCAAAAATGTGGAAATGTAATTGTGTTTAGAATCCAATTTCCATTCAAAATGACTACCCATATGCCATGTGTATGTCTCATAATTCAAAAATCCCAATTTCCCTCCTTTGAATCATTTGAAAAATCCCTCTTTTTAGGCCATTTTGGATCATTTTTTGAAGCAAGCCACTTCAATCACCCATGACTTCTTATCTGACCTAAAAACATCATTTTAAGCACATCTCATGTTGAACAGTTTTTCATTTGAGGAGTGGAAGATAGAGATTTTGACCTATGTTGAAAAATGACCTATAATTTAACTTTCCCAAAATACCCCTAGATTGCCAAGATCATAACTTGAGTTCTACAAATATTCTTGAGGACTTCTAGTACTAAAATTAAAGGTAAGATCAAGACCTACAATTCTTATGTTGGCCAATAATCCATTTGAAAACTCCTTGAGGGGCAAAAGTTGCTTGGAAGTCAAGTAACTTTCACATATAAATTTCAGTGTCCTCTGGTGACCTATAACTTGCAAGAACCATAACTTGAGTTCCATAAATCTTATTGAAGACTTCTAGTACTCAAATTAAAGCTATTGATAAGCTCTACAAATTTCATGTTGTCCAAGAATCCATTTGAAACTTGTATTTTGACTTATGTGGCTTGGAAGTCCAGTGCTATACAGGGGATTTTACCCTAGGAACCCTGTCTCAACACCTCCAACCACTCTTGATTCTTTTGAATTTGATCTTGACTCATCCATACACATGCTTCAACATATCAATCCATGGCTTCCATGACCTAGAGCTAGGTCTTGATGCCCCTTTCTTTGCTCTTCTTGACCTAGGGTTACCCAGATGAAACCCTACTTGTACACACCTCAACCATGGCTCTTGAACTTGATACAATGACTTGACTTATCTTCAAAATGGCCTTCTAGGCATCCTATGAGCTTTGTACACACTCCATACCCTTAATTCATGCTTCATACTCCATTTATGACCTCCAATACACCTCAAGTTAGGAGAGAAAACCACTTGTTGACACTCAAATATCCTCAAAGCTTCAACCCATTCCTTGATGACTTGGATGTTCTTCAGCTTGAATAAGGCCCCTTGATGTGCTTCTTTAGATAAGGATGGCACTTGATCCCCTGTTAGATGACTTGCTATGTTATGATATTGCAAATGATTGGACCATGTACATGATGTAACTATGCAAATGATAATGCAATTAAAACATAAACCAGGTGAAATAGGTTGAGCAAATTTTAGGGTGCAACATGGTAACATAACAACAACATATCATTCATGAATGAAATACCTTAACAAAAGGAAATACCATAACTACAAAACCTAAGTTCTTAACAAAGAACTAGTATGGGACATCAATTACTATATTTCACAACAAGCATCTCAAAATGGTAAAACATGACAATGAATGAATACTAAAGAGGTTGAGCATCACATACCTCTTGTAGAAAAGTCTTGAGTAAGCTAAAAAGCTAAGAAACCCAGAGATCTTCTGCTTTGGCAAAGATTTGGAGCTTTCTTCCTCTTGAAGCAACAAGCTATCTTTCAAGACAGTTTGAGTTGTGAACTTCTCAGCTGGTTTTTGAGAGTTTGGACAGTTGAGATATGATGTGTATGAAGTGTTGGGAGTGTTGGAATGGTAGGAAATTCCTCAAGTAAAGATTTGGCTTCCAAAGTGTATGAAAGTCAACATACTAAGGTATGAAGGTTGACTTTTAGGAAAATGATGTTTTTGGGTGGTTTGAGTGTATGGACACCTTCTACACAATGTTTATGGATTGTGTAAATGTTTTTGAGTGGCTTGGAAGTGGTGGAACTGAGTTTGAGCAGAGTTTTGCTCAAGACAATTTTTTTTAGTGAAAACCTGAAGTTTTTGAAAAATGAAGCTTTTGAGAAAATGGTGGAGAGTTGAGAGCTGTTGTTTCTCTTGGTTTTTAAGAGTGCTCTGGTGTGCCTAACATCATAGAGAGTGCCTCTATTTATATTGAAAATGAAGGTGAGGGCAGATTTGGATTTTGCCACTTTTAGAGGGAGATTATGAAGTTTTGAAATGAATCTTGCCAAGATCTTTGTGGCAGCTCTACATATCAGCTCCATGGGAAAGTGCTAAGTAAAAATTAAGTGAGATGGGAAGGATGGGATTGATGAAGAGAGGCTAGGAAGGTAGGGGACTGCAGCTGCCCAATTTGCTTTGAAAAGTTTCTCTTTCATGACTTTTAAATGAATATTATAATGTCCACTTGCTCCAAGTTGCACAAACCCTCCAATTCTTCATTTTTTCTGGTGTTTGCATCATCCAAGCTTCAAAATATCAGAAAGGAACAAGATCCAATGGCTGAGGGTAGCCTAAGTTGATGAATTTTGAATTTTGAAAAGTGTTGGATTGGTAATCTCAAGTGTGGCAGCCCTAACTTTTATGACCCATAACTTTCTGCTCACACGTGTTATTGAGGAGTTATACCATAATTTAGAAAGCCCTCAAGTAGCTCTATAACTTCCATGTTTTTGAGATTTCCAAATTCTATATGGAACTAGGTTGAAAAGCCCTCCAAAGTTGTTAAAAAACAAGCCTAAAAGTGAAATTTTTCCAAGTTATTTTCCCTTCTTGAAATGAATTTTGTCATAACTCCAAATCTATGCATTTTTTGACCATGGACCACTTTGAGGATTTTGTAGGTCTTGTCAAGAGCTTTCCAATGAGCTTTGAACCACTTCATTTGGATGTGTGGTTGAGGAGTTATGGTCTTGCCCCTTTCAAAACCCTAATTCCCGACTTTTGCAATTACTTCCTAACCCTTGATCCAATGGTCATGAAATTTTATGGGAAGGTGTAATATGACATAAGGAACATTTTTTATTCACATCTTGAAGTCAAAATCCTCATTGTTGAAGAGTTGACGTTTCGGTCAACCGTTCGATCAATCGGTGACTACCGAGTCGACTGTTGAGGCTCTGGACCTTTTGAGGACTTGAAACTCTTTGGATAGACTTTACTAAGCCATAGGAACTTGATGGACCAAGATCCCACCATTGAAACACTTTTTAAATCAAAAGTCAAACTACAGTTGACTTTTCCTGATCGAAAACCCTAATCGGGTATCTTGAACTGCACTGTTCTCAATTCCCGGGTGACCGCCTCAAATTGAATTCATACTTGACCCAATGTAGTATTCTTGGTCTTGTTTGTAGTTGAATAAATACCATACATTGATTGATCATACCATCGAAGCCTCGATTTTGACGGTACGGAACCCTGATTCATCTGCATCTTGACAAAGATAAACTTGAAATGGGTTAAGGTTAGTCAATCAATTGAAAATGATCCTACAATGATGATGAGGATCTAAGGGGTCAAAATTTGGAGTGCAACAGATGCCCATATTTAAATATCTTCACTAGATGGTAATGAGAGATGACAATCCTCATAGAATCGCACTGAAAGGTATTTAAATATAGCAAACCAGAAATTTTGTCCCTTAGATCCAATGGTATGCAAAAGGACAAATACGAATATGCCATGAATCTAAATGATGCTTTATGATGCTTTATGATGCTTGAATGCAAGACAAATGCAGACACACGAGTAAATATAAAAGAACGGCTATACAACAAGTAACTACTCACGGGGACCCAACACACTGGGGAAAGGTTCAAGGCAAAGATTAGCAAGATAGTTCAAACATGACTAAAGATGTTGTTCAAAGGAATCTTTCACACAGGGGACACAAATTTTACCAGGGAAGACACATCTTCACTGGGGAAAGAAGACACAAACCTTACTAGGGATAATCAGATGAGGAAGCCCACCGGGGAAGAAGACAAATCTTCATCGGGGAAACGAAAGAAAAGAAACGCAAACCTCACTGGGGAAAGAACCCACTGGGGAGAACTTTGCTGGGGAAGAAATCCATTGGGGAAGCAAAACTTCACCGGGGAAATGACGGAACGAAGACACGAACCTCACTGGGGATAACCAGATGAGAAAATTCCTATGACGAAGAGTTCAAATGGGATCTTCAGGAAAAGGTTAGAAACAAGACCGGACGCGTCGGGGAAGCTAGTATCCACTAGTTCTCCGAGACTCGACTGGGAAAGCAAAAGCTTCAACAGGAAAACCGGTGACGACCAGAACAACAAATAGTTTCAAATAGTGCTAGTTTCCACTAAACCTACTGGGGAGAATGGTGATGACCAATCCATCCAGCGGTCTCCAAGAAGTGCTAAATACCATTAGACTTCCTGGGGATATGGTGACGACCAAATCGAAGTTCCAATTACAATTGGGAATTCCAAACAAAATTGATAAAACACAGGACTTCGGCTGGGACAATTAGTAACAACCGACTAATAACGATTAGTTTTCAAGCAATGCCAGTAATTACTGGACTTAGAGGGGACTGGTGATGACCAAATCGGGATCTACCAATAACAATTGATTTTGGATAATGCTAGTAACCACTAGATTTAACTGGAGAGATTGGTAACGACCGAGTCCAAGGAGACCAATAACTATTGGATTTTCAAAGAGTTTGGTAATGACCAGACCAAAATGATGATAACAATCCGATTTAAGTGATGCCAATAACTATTGGACTTAGGCCAACTGGTGACGACCAAATCAAAGTATACCGATAACAATTGGTCCTGGATAATGCTAGTAAACACTAGACTTCCCAAACGATGCTAGTGACCACTAGACTTAGAAAGATTGGTAATAACTGAATCAAGAGGTACCAATAGCAATTGGATTTGAAGGTAATACTAGTAACTACTAGATTCAAAAAGATTGGTAATAACTGAATCAAGAGGTACCAATAACGATTGGATTTGAAGGTGATACTAGTAACTACTAGATTCAGAAAGATTGGTAATAACTGAATCAAGAGGTACCAATAACGATTGGATTTGAAGGTGATACTAGTAACTACTAGATTCAGAAAGATTGGTAATAACCGAATCAAGAGGTACCAATAACGATTGGATTTGAAGGTGATACTAGTAACTACTAGATTTTAGCAAAGATTGGTAATAACCAAATCAAAAGGATTCCAATGACAATTGGTTGCCTTTATAACAGAATCAGTAACAACTGGGTTTGGAAAATTGTTGGTGACAACCAAGTCGAGACACTGAACACAATTGGTTTTAAACAATGCTAGTAACTACTAGTCTTTCAAAGATTATTGGTGACAACCAAATTAGAGATGAACATTGGTAACAACCGCCCATCTGTGTAAATTGGATATTGCTAGTCACCACCAGCTTCCCAGAGAAGGTAAGTAACCCCAGGATTTCAACTTCGAAGTGAAATTGTTGTAAAAGATCAAAGATAGAGGTAACGACCAAAGGATCTCAAAGGCGACACCCACACTAACAAAGACCAAAACCAAATGCAAACAAATGCGTATGCTGGTATGATGCTGTATGTAAAATGCAGACCGACCTGCAGGAACAAAGAAAAAAGCAAAATAAGGAAAACACAGAGGGAACTCGTCACGCTGAGTCTCAAATGCTTCAAGTCAGGCGACACTTTCTTCTGGCGTAGATAACAATCTTCCCAGACAAAATCTTCGTAATCCTGCAAAGGAGAAGTCTTTGCTAAAAAGCAGGAATTGATGTCGGACGTATCCAGTTTAGTCAGAGATGACCGCAAACTTTCACGACTTTGAGAACTGCATAATCTTATCAGATTACCTCTAGAGTCCTTCAATCATTTTGTCAAATTGCGTTTTCTTTTTTTAAAACAAAATTTAAATTTTTCAGACACTTTGCTTTTCAAAAAAATCTTTATTAACAAATAAGTGAAATTGCATAACAAAAACAGAAGATCATAACAATGATTGGCCAAAATCTGATTTTATTGATAGACAAGAACTTTACAAAGGGCAAAGCCTCGGAAACTTTATACGTTGGAAAAAAATGGCAAACAGAAAAGGTTACAGACTCCCATAATAATTCGGTTCTTTTAACTGTCTGTTCACTTGCTTGCTGCTTCTGGCGAGAATGACAGACGTTGGTCTTTCTTCTACCACCTTGCACAAGACTTTGCCCTCGGCGTTCGCCAGCTTTTAATCTTTGGACATCCGCCTCGCTGAAGCGCTGGAATCTCCTTTCTAGGTTTCTGTTTTTAGGCATAGTACTTTCTCACTGCATCTGATTTGATGGGATACTTGAGTTGTTCGCCATCCATAGTCTCAAGAATTATAGATCCTTCGGAGAAGACAGTTTTTACAATGAAGGGGCCATCGTAGTTGGGCATCCATTTGCCGCGCATATCCTTTTGAGTTGGTAGGATTTTTCTAAGCACAAGCTCTCCTTCCCTATACTTTTTGGGACGAACCTTCTTGTCAAACGCTCTTATCATTCTTTGTTGATAGATTTGACTATGACACATGGTCGTCATTCTTTTCTCATCAATGAGGTTCAATGAGTCGAACCTTTCTTTTATCCATTCGTCTTCCTCAAGCTTTGCTTCTGTCAAGATCTTTAAAGAAGGTATTTTGACTTCGATGGGTAGCACATCGTCCATCCCATATACTAAGGAAAAGGGAGTTGCCCCTGTTGAAGTTTGCACGGATGTTTGGTATCTATGTAAAGCAAATGGTAACATCTCGTGCCAATCCTTGTAGGTTATGACCATCTTTTGCACTATTTTCTTGATATTTTTATTTGCAGCTTCAACTGCGCCATTCATCTTGGGTCTGTAAGGAGACGAATTGTGATGTTTGATCTTGAAATCGTCACAGAGTTCCTTCATCATTTTGTTGTTTAGGTTCGACCCATTGTCAGTAATGATCTGGTTAGGAATACCATATCGACAGATGATTTCCTTTTTGATGAAGCGAGCAACCACTTGTTTTGTCACGTTCGCATACGACGCTGCTTCCACCCATTTGGTGAAGTAATCAATTGCAACAAGGATGAAGTGATGGCCGTTGGAAGCTTTTGGCTCTATTGCCCCAATCATGTCTATGCCCCACATTGCAAAAGGCCATGGTGACGTTATCACATTGAGAGGATGCGGAGGGACATGTACTTTGTCGGCATAGACTTGGCATTTATGGCATTTTCGGGCGAAGAGTATGCAATCCGTCTCCAGAGTTAACCAAAAGTAGCCTGCTCTTAAGATTTTCTTAGCCATGGCGTGGCCGTTGGCATGGGTACCGAACGTTCCCTCGTGAACTTCAATCATTATGAGATTTACCTCTTTTTCATCAACACATCGGAGTAAAACCATGTCGTGGTTTCTTTTGTACAAGGTGCCATTGCTGATGAAGAATTTAGCCGATAATCTTCGTATGGCTCTTTTGTCAATTCTGGATGCGTCAGCTGGATATTCTTGATTTTGAAGAAAATTTTTGATGTCGTGGAACCACGGTTTCTCATCAGTTTCTTCATCTATTGTCATAACATATGCGGGTACTGTCCTTCTTTCAATGCGAATCAGAGGTGCCTCGTTAACAAACTGGACCTTCCACATTGATGCCATCATGGCTAATGCATCAGCGATGTGATTTTCCGCTCTTGGTACATGCTTGAAGGTAATTTGATCAAAATATTCAGCCATTTCCAGGTTATGAGTTTTGTAAGGGATCATTTTTTCATCCCTGGTTTCCCATTCTCCTTTGAGTTGGTAGATCACCAAAGCAGAATAATCAATTACTTCTAAGATTTTGATGCGAAGACCGATAGCAGCTTCCAACCCTAAGATGCAGGCTTCATACTCGGCTATGTTGTTCGTACACGAGAAACAAAGTCGGGCTGTGACGGCAGTATACCCTTTGGTGGGATTTTTCAGAACCGCTCCAACACCATGTCCGTTTTTGTTTGACGCTTCATCGAACATCATTTCCCAGTGAGATCCAGGCTCGAGACCTTCTTCCGAACCAGACTCTAGTTTTGTGCGTTGAATATACATCACATCTTCATTAGTAAACTCAAACTTGAGTGGTTGATAATATTCCATGGGATGCTCTGCGAGGTGTTCTGACAAGACACTTCCCTTGATTGACTTTTGAGCAACATACTGAATATCGTACTCTGATAAGAGCATATGCCATCTGGCCAATCTTCCTGTTTGAGCTGGCTTTTCAAAGATGTACTTGATGGGGTCCATCTTAGAAATCAGCATTATGGTATGACAGATCATGTACTGTCTCAGACGCTTGGCGGCCCATGCTAAGGCGCAACAGGCTTTCTCTAGGGAAGAGTAACGACTCTCGCAATCGGTGAACTTCTTGCTCAGATAGTAGATTGTGTGTTCTTTCTTTCCTGACTCATCAGTCTGGCCTAGGACACAACCCATTGAATCTTCTAATACTGTCATATACATGAACAAAGGTCTTCCAGGTACAGGAGGAATCAACACTGGAGGTTCTTGTAAATACTGTTTGATTTTCTCAAATGCGGCCTGGCATTTTTCATTCCATACCGCCGTCTGATCTTTTCATAACAACTTGAAGATCGGCGTGCAAGTAGGAGTTATATTAGAGATGAATCTGGAGATGTAATTCAAACATCCTAGGAAACCTCTGACTTGTTTCTCTGTCTTAGGAGTAGGCATCTCTTGAATTGCTTTAACTTTGTCGGGGTCTACTTCAATTCCTTGTTAACTAACGATGAAGCCTAGTAATTTGCCCGAGCGAACCCCGAAGGTACATTTTGCTGGATTTAACCTTAGTTGATACTTTCAGAGTCTCTCGAATAGTTTTAACAGATGATCCAAGTGGTCTTCTTCGCTTTGGGATTTTGCGATCATGTCATCCACATATACTTCAATTTCTTTGTGCATCATATCGTGGAAGAGTGTGACCATGGCCCTCCGATACGTTGCCCCTGCGTTCTTCAAACCGAAAGGCATGACCTTATAACAATAGGTTCCCCAGGGTGTGATGAAGGTTGTCTTCTCCATGTCAGCTGGATCCATTTTTATCTGATTATAACCAGAAAATCCGTCCATGAATGAAAATATTGCGAAGCTAGCTGTATTATCCACCAAAGTGTCGATATGTGGTAAAGGGAAATCGTCCTTCGGACTTGCTTTGTTTAAATCCCTGTAATCGACGCACATTCTGACTTTGCCATCCTTCTTTGGGACTGGTACGATATTTGCCACCCATTCTGGATATTTGGATACCGCTAAAAAGCCTGCATCAATATGTTTTTTGACTTCGTCTCGGATTTTAAGAGCCATGTCTGGTCTTGATCTGTGAAGTTTTTGTTTGACCGGAGGACACTCTGGCTTCAGGGGGAGCTTGTGCATAACAATGTCGGTATCCAACCCTGGCATGTCCTGGTAAGACCGAGCAAATATGTCGACATAATCTATGAGGAGTGCTATTAGCCCATTTTTGATCTCGGGCCCCAGTGATGCCCCAATCTTGACTTCTCTTTTTTCTTCTTCTGATCCCAAGTTGATGACCTCAGTCTGCTCTTTGTATGGATGGAGATAAACATCTTCGTACTCAGCCATCCTCTTCAACTCTTCTAGGACTTCTAATTCTTCATCATTCTCTTCTTCAGCTTGAAAGACAGATGAACCACTAGTAGAAGGAACCGAAGGATCATAGGATTCTGTGGTGGATGGAGGTATTCTGCATGTTTTATTTTTGGGAACAATTAGACACACACACACACAAACATGCAGATGAAGGGTTGTTTTTATTTTTTTTCTCAAAAAAGATTACCATTTTTCCTTTTAACAAAAAGAGTGAAAATGATGCGCAGAAAATAAACAAGAGTTTTAGCAAAAACAATTTTTCATTAATAGATTTTCAAATTGCAAAGTGGCCCAATACAAAATAATTCGCAGGTCTTGGGCAAGACCAGGAATTTTAAAGAAAACATAAAGCTAACAAGCAAAATGAAATTACTCTAAAGGTAAAAAGACGGGGATTTCCACAGCCTCCCAGTTGTGCAAAGCTGCTCCTCCTCGAGTTATCATATGATCTAGATTGCAATCCTCATCCTCATCAATGATGGCATTGATTTGTATTTCGCCGCTGGTGAATATTTCTTTCAAAGACTTCTTCTTCATGGTGGTTTCTTCTGGATCGCCTTCTAGAGTTGGTTTGTAACCCAACCCTTGTCGATCGTTTTTGGCCCGAGCGTTGACTTCAATGATCTCTCCCCATCCCAATGGGACTCCAGCTTTTAGTGTTGCCTTGATACTCTAAACAGAGGTGAAGGATGGACCGCGAGTTATGTCAGATTCGTCGACTAGAACAGCATGGGCTATTTCTAGTGCTTGAAAGGCTATCTCAAGGGAATCTTCGTCAGCTTCGATATACCAGAACGAGGACAAGTTGCTTACCATTAAATCCTCTTCTCCATGAACGATGACCAACTGGTCATCCATAACAAACTTCATTTTCTGATGGAGAGTAGAAGTAACAGCGCCAGCTGCGTGGATCCATGGCCTTCCCAGTAAACAACTGTAGACCGGATTGATATCCATCACCTGAAAGGTGACTTCAAAGATCCGTGGTCCGATCATGATAGGAAGATCAACCTCCCCTATTAATGCTCTTCTAGACCCATCAAATGCCTTCACTATGAGAGATGTTGGCCTCATGTTAGCACCTTGATAAGCCAGCTTGGCTAGTGTCCTCTTCGGCATTACATTGAGCGCAGATCCTGTGTCAACAAGAACCCTGGACAATGTATCTTCTTCGCATTTAATCGACACATGCAGAGCACGATTGTGCTTGCGTTTCTCAGCTGTCAGATCATTGTCATCAAAGCTTAGCGTGTTGCAGGCCGTGATGTTTGCTACAATGGAGTCAAATTGCCCCACTGTAATATCTTTGGTAACATGGGCTTGTGTTAAGATTTTGAGCAGATCCTGGCGATGCGCCGGAGAGCTTAAGAGTAATGCCATGACTGATATCTTAGATGGTGTCTGATTCAGTTGGTCTACCACCCGGTAGTCACTTCTTTTGATGATTCGCAGGAACTTTTCTTCATCATTTTTTAGGCTTTCTTTTCCTTTGACCAAAGGCTCCTTAGTGACGACTACCTCTGGAATGGATTTTGGAGGAACAACAACTTTTGGGACCGAAATTGTTGGCGGAGGAACCACATTATTTGCCCGCGGTTGATATATGCGACCACTCCGAGTCATCTTGCTTCCACCGGCAATGTTAGCTACATTTGCTGGCTTCCTTTCTTTGAAGATTCCTTCACACCATGAATGGTCCTGCTTTGGTGTTACAGCCCTTGGGTGAGGTTTGGATCCTCCCCTTGGTTCGAATCTGGCTTTCCCTCTCCCAAATTTCGGGGGTGCATCATCACCGAATATCGGCCGAACATTTTTGTAGTTGTTGTTGTTATTATTTCTGAACACAACTCTTTTGTTAGATTCCTCAGGCATGTTAAACACGGGTTCAATGACAGCCACATCTTCCCCTTTCTTCCTGCGAGCAATCTCTATCATCCCTTGTTCGATCATCGCCCGAATGTCTTTTTTCACAATGTCACAACCTTCTGGGTTCAGCATGCATTGTTCGCAGTGTTCATGGGATGTCTTAAGCGTCCATGCCTGAGCAAGACGTTTGTGTAGGTCCGCCAATGGTACCTTAATCTCATCAATAGTAGTAACTGTCTTATCTTCAGACCCTTCACCTTCTTCAGTAATAGCATTTACTCCACCATGATTTGGCAGAGGATTATTCTTTACGTTCGGGTGATTATCTTCAAAGGAAAGAATTCATTTTTCAATTAACTCTCGGACGAGGTGCTGAAGCGCAAAGCATCCTTCAAGGTCATGGTCCGGAGCGTTCTCGTGAAATAAACAGCGAGCGTTGGTGTTGTAGTAGAATGGAAGTGGATTAGGTGGAACACCCAATTTTCTTGTCTTGACCAAACCTCTTTCTATCAACATGGGGAACATATCAGTGTAGCTCATTGGAATAAGCTGTATTTTTGGTCGATTCGCCTGATAATTCGCCCTTGGGGCCCTGTTTTGAGGCTGCTGACCCTACGACTGATGATATTGTTGTTGATTGTTAGAATGATATTGTTGCTGATTGTTGGATGCCCCATGCTAAGGACCCTGCTGTGATGACTGTTAAAAAACTGGAGTCACAGTTGCTATATATGATGATAGATGGTACTGCTGGCAATGGTTCCTGGAACTTTGCGCCTTCTTTTCGTATGTTATTGCACTTACATCCCCCTCTTTCTTTTTATGAAAATTGCTGACAGGCTTCTTTGCTACATTGGTGCTTGAATTAGTATTTGGAGTAGCCACTTTCCCAGTTTTTAAACCAGCTTCAACCTTGACCCCCACCGCCACGATATCAGAGAAGTTAGTTGTGACACTGTTGATTAGTCGCTCATAGAATTCCGATTTCACCGTATCTACGAACCAGTCTGCCAATTCCTTTTCAGTAAGGGGTGGCTCCACTTGAGCGGCAGTTCCGCGCCATCTTTGCGCGTATTCTTTAAAGGTTTCAGTGCTCTTTTGTGTCATGCTGAGGAGCTGACGACGGTCTGGAGCTAAGCCCATGTTGTATTTATATTGTTGAATGAAGTCTTCTGAAAGATCTTGGAAACCGTGGATCTTTGCTTGATCCAGGATGAGATACCATTTAGCCGATGCTCCTTTAAGACTGTCCTGAAAACAGTGCACCAACAGCTTGTCGTTTTCAATATGCGTAGCCGTCTGCCTGCAGTACATGATCAGGTGTACCTTGGGACAAGTAGTCCCCTCATATTTGTCAAACACTGGAATCTTGAACTTTTGGGGAAATACCAAACCGGACACCAGACATAGGTCTTTAGCGTCAGACCCGAAAACATTGCTTCCTTCGATGACCCTCATTCTTTTAGCCATAATGTCCATCTCTACCCTCGATTTTTCGTGCTTCTCATCCTCGGCTTCAGAACCGTCAGGTATGTCAAAGATCGGTTGTTGATTGTTGAAGACAGGTCGCACTGTAGTTGGTCCACCCGCCTGAGTGAAAATGGGATTCCTGATTGTTGAATCAAACATTGGATTAAGACTTGAAGACTGTATATTGCTGAATGGTGGCACGAAATCTTGAGACATGCCATAGGGAAATTCTGCAGTGGTAACCGGAGCTACTGTGACGTTGGCCGCTATCGTGGCGACTTCGGAGATTATCATAGACTGTGTGTCCATCTTTGCTTTGATTATATTGAGAACTTCCATAATCTGGCTGACATCACCCTTGATTCCTTTAATGTCGTTGTCCATTTGGTCGAACCTCTGTTCATTATCAGCCATCTTCTTCTGAGCTCTGGATCGAGTGTTGTATTTGTGAGTATTCAGCGTGACTCCCTTCTTTCTCTCTGAACAGGAACAAAGGATGAGCTGTGGAATTCGGATACAAGACCAATGCAGGATGAGATGTGAATGCAAATGTAAATGCAAATGCACAAACCATTCAAGGAAAAGCAAATTTTTGTTTACAAACAAAAAAGTTGGAACAACATGTAGCGACATGCTTAAAAAAGCGTTTTTCATTGATAATTTGAAGTCTATTACAATAGATGGCCCTTGCTAAAATAACAAGACCTTTCTTACAAGAAGTGAAAGTAAAAATGCAACATAGGATTACAATCCTTTTTAGGGAAAACAGGAAATGGTGGAACAATGATCATTCTAACAAGATGATCCTTCTCCTTCTTAGTCTTCAACATGAGCTTGGTCCTGGCAGATGATTTCCCATAGGTCTTCGTTCTCTCGTTGCGCTTTGATCAAAGCGTATTTCAGTTTTTCCCTGGTTGTGGGGACCTCTGGTTCCATCTCTATCTCATAATCATGAGTATAGAACATGGTCAAAGCTATTTCTTTCGACCAAAGCAAGTACCCTCTGGTAGTCAAACAGCATATGTTCTCCATTGGAGTTATACCCAAGAGGTGAGGATCTCTCTGAGCGTATTGAGCACGGGCTTCTAGTTCAGGGTTGCAACCAGTTTTGTAGAAGCAAGGTCTAAGCAGTTCCGGCTCGGGCTCCGGCCCGGTTGGATACCCATACTGACCCTGGGCAAGAACAGGATTGTAGGTGATGACCCCCTTCGTTTTAATGAGAGGTACATTGGGGAATTCTCCATAACTGGGAATCATGACTAGATTACCAAGGCTGATGTCATACCATGTGATGTCATAGTGCCTGAGAGTGATGAGCTTAGAAATCCATGTGCTTTTGTTGGGAAGCCTCCAAAGGATGTGAGTCCTGGGTAGATGAGAGGTAAACCACCTGTCATGTAGTGCGAGGCAGCATGAAAATGCCCGAGATCGTATAAGATGAAGCGGTGGATGACCACATAGGTATCTGCCAGTATCTCATTTACTGGATTTTTGATGATGAAGAGACGAATTGCCTCCTCATTGATGAAGTCATAACGGCTTGGGAAGAGATACAACCCATATATTAGACATGCCAAAATTGCTTCAAAGATGCCCAGATTCCTATTCTCATAATGATATTCGGCCATCTCCATTAAAGGTCCTGCTTCCATTCCGTACCATCCTCCTTTTGCTCTCATTGGTGGTAAATCCTCTTGCTTGATATGTAGGGCTTTGGCCAAATCCCTTATCTTCGATTTTCCATAAGGAAGTGTGAAAGTCCATGGAATCTTCAAATAGTCAGTGCACTCCTCTATGGTCGGGAGTAGCTGAAAGTCTGGAAAGACGAAGCAGTGGTAGGTTGGAGAATAAAACATGACCAGAGCCTGCAGCATGGGCTCGTTGACTTGAGCACTTATCAGTGGTAGGAGATCTCCATATTTGGCAATGAAGGCGGCAGGGTTCCTGACAAGTCTTGCCAACATCCTAAGACGGCCCAACCTCAAATCTGAGAAAGGAAGCATGTCTCTTCTCACCATGTTGTTGTCTGCAAAAAGAAAAGTTTGAATTTCCTTGAATGGTTAGAAAAAATGCATATGCAAATGCGTATGGTGTCATGGAACTCAAACATTTACGAACATCAAAAGTCGCCATTTCATTGATTAACAAAATAGGCTTACAAAATATCGTTTCCTCTTACAAGAGTTTTAAACATAAACAACAGCTAATGAATCCTAACAAGGTTCCCTTAGCAGCCTCATGTTGAGCTTCTTGATTTCTTTTTCCATCTGAGCCTTCTCAAGAATGAGCTTGTCCATAATTAACTTCCACGGAGTAGACTGAGGATTAGAAGGTTCTTCTTGTGCTTTCCTCTTCTTACAAGAGAGTACTTCTTCTTTCAATTTGAGTTGTTTCTAGAGTTCCGCATTCTCTTCGACGACCACCTGATACTTGTGCTTCTAAGCTTCTTCGGTTTGTCGCGCTTTGACTAAAGCGATTTTCAACTTTTCTTCTTCAGACATGAAGACCAAAGGGTGTTCTTCCTTCAAAGCCATGGGCTCTTGTTTAGGATAAGGCATCCTTAGTGTGATGGCTCTCTTTCGAACCTATTGGAGGTAAGGTTCCAAAGAGACACAGTTGAGTCTTCCAAGGTCCTTTTTTCCTTTCTTGTGTAGAGGCTTCTAAGCTTCTAGAATCTTTTCTTTTAGCTCTTGACTATCTTTTTCTTCTTTGAAGAAAATGTTTTCTACTTGAACACCATTGGGCTTTTCCTTTAGAGGGTATCCCAATTGCCGACGGGCGAGGACCGGGTTATAACTGATTCCTCCATTAGCACTGAGAAGAGGTACATTGCCAAAATCACCACAATTGTCAATGATCATTGTCCCATCATAGTCACGACTATACCAATCAATATCGGAGTGGGTGAGAGCCATGATCTTTTGTGACCACCATCCTTTCTTTGGATCCCAAAAAGTGTTTGCTTTGGGCAAGTGTGAAGTGAACCATTTGTATAACAAAGGAGCGCAACAAGTAATCATCCCTCCATTGTGAAAGTTCCTCAGATGAACAGAATGGTATGCCTCTGCTAGCAAGGTAGGCACAGGATTCTTCATCAAGAAAATTTTAACAGCATTGAGGTCCACAGAATTCTCGAAGCTAGGGAACAGAAAGATGCCATAAATGAGCAAGGCAAGGATAGCCTCAAATGCATCCATGCTTAAGTGATCCGCGTAATACTGAGCTTTCTCAACCAAGAACTCTACTTTTAGCCCAAAAACTCCCCCTTTTGTAATCAGATTCTTTTTAATATCAACCAATCCCAAACGTATAGCCTTAGCAATATCTTGCTCTTTAGGGTCCTCCTCCATGATCGGAAAAGGAGAATCTTCAAGAATGGGCAACCAACCAACTGAGAATATTCTTCTAGTGTGGGCACTAGCTGATAATCAGGAAATGTCAAACAGTGGTAGAGCGGATCATAAAACTGGAGGAGTGTAGAAAGAAGTCCACTATCCATCTTTATCTTCAACAGTAACAACAGCTTCCCATACCTACTTTGAAATCCCTCTGGATCTGTCACCAAGGTGCTCAACCTTCTCAAGTCATCTAGGTTAAAACCCTTGTAAGTGTACTTCAAAAATTTTTTCTTTCACTATTCATAACGACCTCTGATGTTTACAAATAAAAAAGTTTGAGTTCCATGAAACATGACGATATGATGTTATGAATGCAAGATGCACAAACACAAGCAAATGCAAAGATCACACATATGCACACCACACAAGCCTAGGTTTAAAGGGTGAGCGTGGATCCAAGGTCTACCCATCCCTAAGGATTTGCACTATGGATTGATTTGTACCTGCCGAACGGGTTCTACAGAGTTCCCAGAGTCATCAACCCATCTTTCGGATATTATCAACTTCCCAAATCACTTGGTAATCGATAATATTCTCAAGAGAATCTCGTCTGTGTGCAGTATCGCGTATCAACTATTTCGGAAATAACTTCCTTATAGTCATTGCACTACGTCCTAATAAGGCCAAAATGGGGTAGAATGTAACCTAAAAGTCCACAGTGTCATGGGCTCCTTCGTTGAAAGTAGCATTATTTTCACGAATACTCGATCAACAATACTAAACTTTCAAGAGGGCCTACACTGAGCGGTGGTTTCTCAAGTTAGCTTGGTCGGGAATCAACTCCCTATAAGCCTTCTTGAATATACCACCATCCTATCATAAGTGCACTCGAGTCCGGGTATAGGACCGTCTCACCACTCAAAACACCCAATATCCAACAAACAAACAAATATATTGATAAATATACTTGTTAAGAAAATATTTACAAATATAGCATGCAATTTAAACAAAATAGGCTAAACCCTCAAGTTAAGTAAAACCTTCCCCAGTGAAGTCGCCATTTCTGTTGCGGTGAGAATCGGGATACCAAGCTATTGATTAACTTGAATCTTAATTCTTAAATTCACAACCGGACTTTAATTTATCCAAAGGAAAGGTCTAAAGAAAGAAAAACCCTTTTCGTGATGTAACAACAATGCTAAGAGATTCAGGGATCGGGGGTTGGTTATGCCTAAGGTAGGTATTTTATATCATAAACATCTGTAGTACTCTACAGGAACCTTTTGTTTGTTTGTATGCTAAGTTTGGTAAAGATTGCTAAGGTTTGGAATTGGGTAAAAGGTGTAGGTAAAGACCTAAAGATAGCTTCTAAGCTTGCTCGCAAAGACATCGCGTCCTCTGCCTACGTATCCTAACTAGGATAGAATCAGAGCAATCGTAGTTCACCTCACTAGGGTTGAAGAACACTTGATTATGATCGAGGTTCAAAGAGGAACAAACATTACAATGCTTGTATAGAGTTTAACAAAACTCTCTAGATCTATGTTATAACACTCAAGAGGGGAGTAAATAACCATTACGATGATTCTTACATAGAGTTTACAAACTCTATCCTAGGGTTCTAGTTTGAAGAACACTCCTAATAAATGTGGGTTTTCTAGACTTAAAGCGAAGTCTAATGGCTCATATGTTCTAACTTAACTAAGCTAGGGTTTAAGATGACTTCACAAAGTCAAGGCAGGGTAATGAACTATCCATGACACAAGGTCAATGGAGAGACTTTTCCTTTGGAAGGAGAGGGAGAGGAAACTTGGATGAGAACTAAAAAGTTCCATCACTTGGGGAGGAAATACTTAACAAAGCAATAAACATTTAAGCAAGAAGAATAAGGAATATGGTTACAACCAAGCAAGCATGCATATTACAATAGGCAAGGATCAAATAAAACCAATGGTTACAACCAAGAATCACATATCTTAACAAAGATGAAGGTAACAAACCCCATAGACATATTCACAAATATGAAAACAACAGTCATATAAATAAGTCACAACTTAAAATGATCATGTTATAAATTCAAAGTATATCAAATGTAACAACATTTAGGCATTGATGACAATCAAATACGCAAGGAACAAACACAACAGTTAATTTCAAGACTTTAGGAAGAGAATAATAATTTTATGGTAACCACCAACAAGAAATGAAATCTCAACATGTTAACAAACATAAAGAAATCCAATATCAATAAATCTCACAAGATAAGTCAAGCATGGTATAAGGGAAATTTAATTGAAACGTAAGGTAACGACCTAAGAACGAATCTACTAACAAGCAGGTCAAAAGGCATTGTAAAAATAAACAAATTGAGATCTTAATCCACCACATGAAAATAGACATTACAATAAAAAAGTTGCAAAAAGAACGGGTTGAAAATAATGAACGACGAATAAGTTATGAATTATTGAAGTTTCAAAGTTTTATGAAAATAAAAGGAAACAAGCAAATAAAATGAGAAATGGCATGGGGAGGGGTTGAACCCACGCCCTTGTGTTCACAAACACAACACTCTAACCAACAAGCCACTAAACGCGTGCATGGTAAGGGATGGAAAGAGAGAAGAAAATAAATCAAATGATAAATTGAAAATAAAAATGCCAAAAGAGTTGATCACCAAGGATCGAACTCAGGCTAGGCAAGTGAAAGGGGTGATATGCGCGCAAGTTGATTACCACTGGGGTGGCTATACATCCAAGTATAAAGCCACCCCCATAAATAGATAACACTAAAATATGATGGATTTCTGGGCAAAAAGCAAGTCACCAAACCAAAAACGTGAAGCAATCAAACTTGGTCAAATCTTAATCTTTTTTTGTGAAATTTTAGTCAAACATGAATGTTTTTTAATGAGGATTATGATGGTATCAACAAAATTATGAAATGATATCTCTAACAAGAAACACGATTGAAAATGCAAGTTGACATTTTGAGATACATTTAAGAAAATCACACCAGCTCTGAGTTCAAACACATCAAATAGGCATTGCACACAACACATACATATCATAACAGAGGTATTAATCACTTAGGGCTCAAGCATAGATCAAAATAATGGAAAGTGGCTCATGAATTACAAATGAAGCATGAAAATGAAGCAAACTGTCAAAACAGATGGAAGATGTGATCATGTACACATGGCCTAACAGTCCTAATCATGTCAATTGATGTTTTTAAAGTTTACAAACCAAACATAAAGGTTCAGGCAGAAGAAAGAAGCAAGATGTAGACATGACAGCAAAGTGAAAACTAAAGCAGCAGGCCAAACATGGATGCATACCAAAGCTTGGTCAGACAGAACAAGAAAATCATGAGGCCTCCCCCAACATACTTAGAAATGCAGTGAGAAACAAACATATAACAATTACAATGCCAAACTCAAACTTAAAACACAACTGTCATGCCATAACAAGTGAGATTTGAAAAAAAATGCAAGTTGAAAGTTAAATCATGGAATAAGCATAAACAGATTGAACAGGCTTCACACACAAAATTAAATCATGATATAAAGTGTGCCTACACTTCAAAATTAATCACAAACAACATAGAGATGAAATTCACATACCAACTGCTCACTTAGGCATAAAAATGCATAAATTGAAACCAAACATGATTGGAACAGATTAAGATCAAAAAGACACCACACACAAGTCTCATATATGATTATGAATGAGATTAACACTTAAGATTGATTGTGGAATGCACACAACACCAACTGACTATCAAGTTGCAAGTATAACACATAGGTGAGCAGGTTGTCAAGCAGATAAGCAAAGCAATCACAAAGATGTTTGATTCATACACATACAGATCCTAAACACTATTTAGAGGTCTAATGCTTCATGGAGTAGATCAAAACAAATCAAACAGAAAAAATGAAGTGTGTGCAGCTGTGGCTTCAAGACAGTTTTGGCAACAATGTGGTTACAAGCTGGTCAAGTAGAAAGTAGGTGGTCTCATGTCATAAACATAGCACATACACATCATAAGTATAGAAATGAATGAGTTTCAACTCAAAAAATAAGCATTGTGCATTTGGAGCAAGATTTGGTATAGTCATGGCATGTTTTGGCTTTAAAAATGCAACTTGAAGGTGAGATGATGAAATAAGTGGCCATAGAGCATACCTAGAAACATACACACCTCACAAACATAAAAATGAAAGAGATCATGCTTAGAAATTAAGACTTATGCAAACAGAAATGGATTTGGCATGTTGATGGCTATGAAAAAGCTGTTTTGAAACAGAAAAGTGGTATTGCAGGGCATTTTTCAAGTAATGATGTTCTAAAGCTAAACCAATGACACACACACACATCATAATCATGCTAAAGGATACTTTCATGCTCACAAATCAATTCAAATCATCATCAAACAGAAAAGGGCATATTGAAACTCAAGAAATGCAAAAACAACAACACATTAAGGCAACATGTAAGTTTATGGCAGTTGGGATGATTTGGCACCACATACAAACTCAAAATATATAGAACATTGATTCTAGGCACATAGATCAAGTAAAAATCAGTTGGAACAGAAAATGGTATGTGATTGGTATCATAGGGTTTTGAATATGCAGTTTAGGAGTGACAAGTTGTTTTTGAGAAAGCAAGGGCAGCTTGGACATACACATACCACATACAACCTCAAAAAACACACATGAGTTGCTCAAGATAAAACTGGTATGTTGTTGCAAATTCTTGACAGCAAACACACAAAACCTCATACTTGTCCTCAACAACCAAATCTTAAGTCCTCAACATTTTAACAAACTCAACTAGGCAAACAAGATCATATAAACACAAATCAATAGTTTGGAACACTTGAGACACAAAATGGCAAGCACAAGCAGTCCAATACAAAACTCATGATAATGGTAAAGTAAATGACACAAAAATAACACAAGTGTGAAACAAGAGCCAAACTAGATTCAAACATGATCTAGGGCAGGGGGATCTTATGAAACAACTTACAAGTTATACAAACATGACCAATAAACAAAGTTTGACAAATCTAGGGCAAACACACCAACATTTCAAAGTTTGGATCTCTAAAACTACCTTATAGACAAAATCTTCAAAAACAAGTTATACATAATGTCAAAGCTCAATATTGGTAACATAACAACAACACATCATTCATGAATGAAATACCTTAACAAAAGCAAATACCATAGCTACAAAACCTAAGTTCTTAACAAAGAACTAGTATGGGACATCAATGACTATATTTCACAACAAGCATCTCAAAATGGTAAAACATGACAATGAATGAATAATAAAGAGGTTGAGCATCACATACCTCTTGTAGACAAGTCTTGAGCAAGCTAAAAAGCTAAGAAACCCAGAGATCTTCTTCTTTGGCAAAGATTTGGAGCTTTCTTCCTCTTGAAGCAACAAGCTATCTTTCAAGACAGTTTGAGTTGTGAATTTCCCAGCTGGTTTTTGAGAGTTTGGACAGTTGAGATATGATATATATATGAAGTTGGGAATGTTGGAATGGTAGGAAATTCCTCAAGTAAAGGTTTGGCTTCCAAAGTGTATGAAAGTCAACATACTAGGGTATGAAGGTTGACTTTTAGAAAAATGATGTTTTTGGGTGGTTTGAGTGTATGGACACCTTTTACACAATGTTTATGGATGGTGTAAATGGCTTTGAGTGGCTTGGAAGTGGTGGAACTGAGTTTGAGCAGAGTTTTGCTCAAGACAGTTTTTTCAGTGAAAACTTGAAGTTTTTGAAAAATGAAGCTTTTGAGAAAATGGTGGAGAGTTGAGAGATGTCGTTTATCTTGGTTTTTAAGAGTGCTCTGGTGTGCCTAACATCATAAAGAGTGCCTCTATTTATAGTGAAAATGAAGGTGAGGGCAAATTTGGATTTTGCCACTTTTGGAGGGAGATTATGAAGTTTTGAAATGAATCTTGCCAAGATCTTTGTGGCAGCTCTACATATCAGCTCCATGGGCAAGTGCTGAGTAAAAATTAAGTGAGATGGGAAGGATGGGATGGCTGAAGAGAGGCTAGGAAGGTAGGGGACTGCAGCTGCCCAATTTGCTTTGAAAAGTTTCTCTTTCATGACTTTTAAATGAATATTATAATGTCCACTTGCTCCAAGTTGCACAAACCCTCCAATTCTTCATTTTTTTTCTGGTGTTTGCATCATCCAAGCTTCATAATATCATAAAGGAACAAGATCCAATGGCTGAGGGTAGCCCAAGTTGATGAATTTGAATTTTGAAAAGTGTTGGATTGGTAATCTCAAGTGTGGCAGCCCTAACTTTCATGATCCATAACTTTCTGCTCCCACATGCTATTGAGGAGTTCTACCACAATTTAGAAAGCCCTCAAGTAGCTCTATAACTTTCATGTGTTTGAGATTTCCAAATTCTAGATGGAACTAGGTTGAAAATCCCTCCAAAGTTGTTAAAAAACAAGCCTAAAAGTGAAATTTTTCTAAGTTATTTTCCCTTCTTGAAATGAATTTTGTCATAACTCCAAATCTATGCATTTTTTGATCATGGACCACTTTGAGGATTTTGTAGGTCTTGCCAAGAGCTTTCCAATGAGCTTTGAACCATTTCATTTGGATGTGTGGTTGAGGAGTTATGGTCTTGCCCCTTTCAAAACCCTAATTCCCGACTTTTGCAATTACTTCCTAACCCTTGATCCAATGGTCATGAAATTTTATGGGAAGGTGTAATGTGACATAAGGAACATTTTTGATTCACATCATGAAGTCAAAATCTTCATTGTTGAAGAGTTGACTTTTCGGTCAACCGTTCGATCAATCGGTGACTATCGAGTCGACTGTTGAGGTTTGGACCTTTTGAGGACTTGGAACTCTTTGGATAGAATTTACTAAGCCATAGGAACTTGATGGACCAAGATACCACCATTGAAACACTTTTTAAATCAAAAGTCAAACTACAATTGACTTTTCCTGATCGAAAACCCTAATCGGGTATCTTGAACTGCACTGTTCTCAATTCCTGGGTGACCACCTCAAATTGAATTCATACTTGACCCAATGTAGTATTCTTGATCTTGTTTGTAGTTGAATCAATCTCATACATTGATTGATCAGACCATCGAAGCCTCGATTTTGACGGTACGGAACCCTAATTCATCTGCATCTTGACAAAGATAAACTTGAAATGGGTTAAGGTTAGTTAATCAATTGAAAATGATCCTACAATGATGATGAGGATATAAGGTGTCAAAATTTGGGGTGCAACACTGTGCTGTGGGGAGGGATTGTTCTGTTGAGAGATAAGCCAGACCCAGGCTTGAGTATAGACTTAGCATTAGAAGCGGAGATTAGTGGTGAGCCTGTATGCTTTGCATGCACCAGCTAGCCATGAAATTCACGCTCAGACGAGATTCTCTTTAACGATTTTATCTCTAGCCATTTGGGCTCGAAGGAATTTTGGATCTGAGGATTGTCGACTCTGGGAACCGATAACTTGTGAGTCAGCTAAGTGAGGCCTCTTCAAGAGATGATGATGCCAAACCAAAAATGGTGAACGTATCATCATTTCTAGAAAGTCTGTGACGCTGATGAACGCATAGGATGCCAAACCTTGTCAGTGGATAGTGTAAGTTCAGAGTATACCTAAGAGGGGGGTGAATTAGGCTTATAGAAACTTTTTCAGATTTTTGGTGTTCTTTAATTTTTCTTTGGTTATGTTCTTGGTGATGGATGCAGTAAAAAGCATAAAGAAAGTGGACACCAAGATTTATAGTGGTTCCCTTCACAATCCGAAGGTACTCCACTCCCCTTTCCACATGAAAGAGAGTTTTCACTATTGTTTTAGAAAGTACAACCTATCACACCATCAACCGGTGAGGCCTACAATCTAACAACAAAACAAACTAGTGTGCAAGAACAATCCTCTTGAAAAACACTAACCCTTGTGTCCAACAATCCTGGATCACAAGTCACAACAGACTATTCTGTAATTCTTTTTATAATTTGAGAATACAATAGTAATATCAATACAAAGATTGATCTTCTCCTTTAATCAGAATTCACAACTTAATCTCAATACAAGTGTTCAAACAAATGGATGTGAAAGGTTATGCAAGTATGAACACTTTTTGAATGTATTTGAAATAATTTGAAAAGTAGTGAATATGATTCAATGATTGTTTTTGAAAATTGTTGGAGGTGTTTGTTAATTTGAAATTATCAGAATTTATATCATCCAAAACACCATTTCAAAAGGGTATAATTGAGTATGAGTTAACACATGGAAAGGTATAACATTCAAATAATTTTTGAACTTGAAAGGAAACAATTTTTCAGAAAACGTTCAGTGTTAATCGGTTAACCATATAGGTTAATCGGTTAACACTGTAACGTTGGCCCAAAGAATTTAAAATTTTAGGGCGTTAATCGATTAACCTATATGGTTAATCGGTTAACACTATAAAAACTTTGAAAAATAATTAATTAAAAAGTGTTATACCAATTCCAAATGATTTTAAAACATGTTAATGCATTATGCAAAAATAGTTTATAGTTTTGAACACTTGTATATCAATTAAATTAGAGAATTTTGATATACCATAGCTTGTGTCCAAGTTTAAAGATGATCGAGCAAATGTACATGAAGCTTGAATGTTGATCACTTCCATAATACTTTGATCTTGGTCTTTTGAAAGCTTTTGACTTTTTGCACAGATGAAATGATCTTGAGTCTTATTGTTATTGTCATCAAAACCTTGAAACCTTGAGATGAAGCATGCTTCTACAATCTCCCCCTTTTTGATGATGACAACCAATTTAGCCTTGTGCAGTGCTTTGACGATTTTTGGTCCTGGTCTTGTTTCTCCCCCTATGTCCATGAACTCCCCCTTTCTAAAAACAGAGGCTAAAAACAGACAAAAAATATGCACACATAGACATTAGAAAGCCAAAGCTCTTCTCCCCCTTTGTCATTAGCAAAAAGGAAGGAGCTTTCAAACAAAACTAGAAAATATCGACAATTATGAAAGCAATCAAAAGAACAATCATGTAGGTAAGCAAAACATACTAAAATAGAATTAAACATGCAGCAAAGTGCAACCAAAGTAGTGTATGAGTACAACGCAAATGAAACAAAGTTAAGAACATAAACTTAAGACTTAATGACTAGAAAGCAATAAAAGACAGTAACATCAGCATATTCTCTAAATGTCCTCATCAGTCATATCCTCCTCGTCTTCTTCCTCTTCTTCTTTACCTTCTTCATCAGATACAACAAAGTTGCCAGTGTTGGTGCGGCGAGAGGTAAGCACAAGGTTTCGGAGAGAAGCAATGGCCCGAGAGGTTTCTCTATGTTGAGTCATCATAGTTTGGTAAAGGAATTCATTTGTAATGCCTCCTTCAGGTACGGGATAGGCTTGGTTGGCAGCGGCTCCTTCATCCGAATACTTATAAGTACCGTCAGTATCCTTAAAAATTCTAGTGTTCTTGACAATTGTAATTTCGTTAATCTCATTGGTGGTTGGTTCACGGTTAAGATCCAAAGTTGTCAGCTCCAAAATTCTTAACACCAGTCTGGCATACGGTAGACAGGTTGAAAGAGATAGTTGTTGTTGAAGGTGATACATGATGGTCAAAATCCAGTTGACACGAATCTTGTTCTTGATGGCAAAAAGAAGTTGCATTTTCAAATCGTTAATTTGGGCATGATTTGAATCCTTGGGAATCAGCACATAACAGATTACGTAATGAAGCATCCGATCAGAAACGGTAAGATTCTTTGCATAGCACAACAGACGAGTAGTGCGTTGGTTGGCGATAATCACCTCCTTTGGAAATCTGCAGATCTGATAGTAGAACTCCATCTTGTCGTAGTTGGACCATGGCCCTTCCACGTGGTTAATTCCTTTTCTCAGAAAGTACCCAGACGATGGTATTTTCAGCATTGAAGCAACATCAGACAGATTTTCTTCCACAATGCAGTCTCTAACAATTGTTTTCATAACATGCTCATCATTTGCATTCATAAACACAGACAACTTATGCAAAAAGGATTTGACAAGATCCGGATAGCAATTTCCAGAATCCGACACAAATTTATCGATCCTCTGATATTTGAGTAAAGCAGGAAAATCAAAAGATGATGCTGGAAAAGCCTTAAGATTCACATACTTTACCGGGAGGATGTGACGAACTCGGACTTTGAAATCCATTCTGCACTTCTTGGTTGTTTCGATAGGGATATCTTCTTCATCAGATACATAATGGTGTTCTGGTAGCTTTCCCTTGCCGCGGTTTGATGCTGAAGCCATGGATGAGTTTGATGGAACTGAAGTTGTGGGTTCTGAGGAAGTTAGGGTTTGAGAAGATGGGGATGGTTATGAGGAGTTATCCAACTTAGAGAGTGGGAGAGAGGTAGTGGGTTTTAAACTTAGGGTTTAAAGAGGGAAGTTCCAAATACTCTTTAAGAGGGAATAGGATTCCAAGGATATGGATTTTGGACACTTAGGAGAATATTGACTACATAAAAATGCATTTAACACGTATAATGTTTTAAAAATTCTAATTAATTTTCGTTTCTGATTTTTAGAAATTTGAACAAAGTTAATCGGTTATTGAATGGAGATGTAGATGTTACTTTCGTCGACACGCACAATCAACTCGCCGACATCTTCACCAAACCTTTGGCGAAAGAATCGTTCTACAAAATTCGGCGAGAACTTGGGATTCTTGATGAAGGTGACATCTGACCTTTTCTCTAATATGTGTATGCATTTTTTGTATTGTGTTTTCATGTGTATGCATTCTGTTTTTAAGTATTTTTTAAAATTCGTGTGTGTTAATCGATTAACCATATGGGTTAACCGATTAACACTGTAAGTTTTTCTGTAACAATTACATTTTTTAATATGTTAATCGATTAACCTATATGGTTAACCGATTAACACTGTTAAATTTTCAATTCTGACTCAATTTTTTAATGTGTTACCGATTAACCTATGTTTTGTTCTTGAATGCATGACCGGGTTCTTTGTAATGTTGATGGCACTTGTATTATCACATCGAAGAGGAATGCAGTCGAGGTCTACACCGTAATCGAGGAGTTGTTGCTTGAGCCACAGAATTTGTGAACAGCAACTTCCCGCTGCAATATATTCCGCTTCGGCTGTACTGAGTTCCACACATGCTTGCTTCTTGCAGGCCCATGACACTAATGCATTCCCGAGAATGTGACACGTACCACTTGTGCTTTTTCTATCGGTCTTACATCCTGCATAGTCAGCGTCAGAATAACCAACTAAAGAACAAGTACTACCTTTAGGATACCATAATCCGACGTTCATTGTCCCTTTGAGATACTTTATGATTCTCTTTACGGCTGTGAGATGCGATTCCTTCGGACTTGCTTGAAAGCGTGCACACAAACAAACGCTAAACATAATGTCAGGACGGCTTGCCGTCAAATATAGTAATGAACCGATCATACCTCAATATTTTGTTATATCAAATGGAGTACCGGATTCATCTTGATCAACGTACGTCCCGGATCCCATAGGAGTGGACATCGCCTTGCAACTATCCATATCGAATTTCTTCAACAATTCCTTGCAATACTTGGATTGGTTGAGGAAGATGCCATCCTTTGTTTGCTTGATTTGTAGTCCAAGAAAATAATTCAATTTTCCCATCATGGACATCTCGAATTCTCCTTGCATCATAAGTGAAAATTCTTCGCAAAGCTCTTTGTTTGTTGATCTGAAGATGATGTCGTCGACATAGACTTGAACTAATAAAGTGTTTCCTTTGATCTTCTTTATGAACAATATCTTGTCAACCTTTCCTTTTGTAAATCCCTTCTCACATAAGAAATTGCTAAGGCGGTCATACCATGCTCTTGGTGCTTGTTTTAGTCCGTAGAGTGCCTTTTTCAGTTTGTAAACATGCGAGGGATTCTTGAAGTCTTCAAAACCCGGAGGTTGTTTGACGTAGACTTCCTCATTGATGTAGCCATTCAGGAAGGAGCTTTTGACATCCATCTGGAACAATTGAAAATTCATAGAACAAGCGTAAGCAAGTAGTAATCTGATTGCTTCTAACCTTGCTACCGAAGCGAACGTTTCATCAAAATCAATTCCTTCCTCCTGGTTGTAGCCTTGTGCGACCAATCTTGCTTTGTTACGAACTATGATCCCATTCTCGTCAAGTTTGTTCTTGAACACCCATCTTGTTCCTATGATGTGCTTATGGTCTGGTCTTGGTACAAGACTCCAAACTTGATTCCTTTCGAATTGGTTGAGTTCTTCTTGCATTGCTACAATCCATTGGTCATCGCCTAAGGCTTCATCAATCTTGGTTGGTTCAATTTGAGACACAAAAGCCATGTTAAGACAAGCATCCTTTAGATTAAGTCGAGTTGCAACGCCTTGGCTAATATCACCAATAACTTTATCTATCGGGTGATCTCTATGCGTTCTCCATTCCTTCGGAAGATCTTTATTCTTCAATGATTTGAGTGACATCTTCTTGTGGTATTTCTTGATTCTTTGAAGTCTCTTCTTGTTGTTGTGAAGAACCTACTATATCATCATCGTCATCTATAATAATATTATCCTCTTTCGAGGGGTTTGTCTCATCAAACGAAACATGAATGGATTCTTCAATAGTAAGAGTTCTCTTATTAAAAATTCTAAATGCTCTACTATAAAGAGAATAACCAAGAAATATACCTTCGTCGAATTTCTCATCAAACTTACCGAGATTATCCTTATTGTTGTTGAGAACAAAGCATTTGCATCAGAATATATGGAAGAATGCTATATTTGGTTTTCTACCCTTGAACAACTCATACGGAGTCTTTTTGAGAAGTGGTCGAATATTGACACGGTTGCTTACGAAGCATGCTGTACTAACTGCATCTGCCAAAAAATATTTAGGAAGATTTGCGTCGCTGAGCATTGTCCTTGCAAGCTCCACCAGTGATCTATTTTTCCGTTCTACGACACCGTTTTGTTGAGGTGTTCTTGGTGCTGAAAAATTATGAGAAATTCCATGCTCTTCGCAAAAATCTTCAAAGTCTGAATTTTTGAATTCTCCACCGTGATCGCTTCTTATAGAGGCTATGGTGAGTGATTTCTCATTCTGAATTTGCTTCGCATACTTCTTGAATGCTTTGAAAGCATCATTTTTCTGCACTAAAAACAATGTCCATGTGTATCGAGAGAAATCATCAACAATAACTAAAGCATAAAAATTACCTCCGAAGCTTTTTGTTCTTGATGGACCAAAAAGATCCATATGCAACAATTGAAGTGGCCTTGATGTAGAAACCACTTGCTTGGATTTGAAAGTTGTCTTGGTCTGTTTTCCCTTTTGACATGCATCGCATAATTTATCCTTGATGAATTTTATTTTTGGGAGTCCAACAACTAGATCATGCTTTATCAATTTGTTTAGATGCTCCATGTGGATGTGAGCAAATCTTTTATGCCAAAGCCATGCCTCGTTGTTGTTTGCCATAAGACACTTTACCTTCAAGGAAGAGTCATCAAAAGAAATCATAAAAATGTTATTATATCTTTTACCTTTTAGCAAAATGTCATGAGTGACTTCGTGTTCTATCAAGCATTCCTCCTTTGTGAAGTTGATTCGGAACCCTTTGTCACACAATTGACTTATGCTAAGTAGGTTGTGTATAAGGCCTTCCACATAAAGAACGTCTCCGATGGTTGTAGATGGAGGTGCACCAACGATTCCAACTCCAAGAATTTTTCCTTTATTATTATCACCGTAAGTGACGTATCCCTTGGCCTTTAATGATAGACTTGAAAATTTGTTTATGTCTCCCGTCATATGCTTCGAGCAACCGCTATCAAGATACCATTGATTAGACGTTGTCTTGAAGCATACCTACAACACAAATTTAAGTAGTGTTAGGTACCCAAATTGCTTTGGGTCCTTGATAGTTAGTATCTTTTTCAACCCACACATAATACCCTTTAGCAACACCAATATTATGCACATAGCAAGCATTAGGTGTATGGCCTTTAATTCCACAATAAGAACACGTAGGTTGAAAGTGACTTCTATATCTAGGGACATAATTCTTTTTCTTCTCAACTTTTATCTTGTTATGATTTTGATGTTGATTTTTAGAAATGCTTCTCTTTTCTTTAGCAACTTGTCCACTTGCTCTTACAAAAATGGTCTCATTGGTACTTGGTTTTGAAAATTTAGAATACCCTAATCCACTTTTATCATTAGGATATCTTTGATGTTTAAGAATTTCTTCCAAGCCAATTTGACCTTTTTCGTATCTTTCTAAAACTCTTTTAAGTTGCACAATTTGAAAAGATAGAGATTCACAATTCTTACATACAAGACTTTGTTTTTCATTTATTAATTTCTGTTTTTCATTTTCAATATTTTTCATAAAAACAGAATTTTGTTCTTCTAAAAATGAAATTCTTTTCTTTTGTGCTGAGATGCTTTTATACAAAGTCTTGCATTCTTTTAGAAGTTCATCTATAACTTCTTGTGCATCATTATCATAAACAGAAAAATTGCTACTAACCTCATTTTCTTCATCGGAGTGGTGTGAAGCCATTAAAGCCATATTTGCACATTCATAGCTTTCCGACTCCGATGATGAACTTATCTCGTTATCATCCCACGCAACATAAGCCTTTTTGTTCTTGAAATCCTTTTTGCCTTTGAATTTTCCTTTATTTGCGAGTTTCGGGCAATCCGGCTTTATGTGACCTTGTTTCCCACATTCGTAACATGTAACTTCTTGATTTAATGTGGATACTTCCTTTTTCTTGAAATGTCTATTCTTTTTAGAAAAAGAGGAATTTTTATTATTATTAAAAAACTTACCAAGCTTCTTTACTAGAAGCATGAAATTTTCGTCTTCGGAAGATTCGTCATTTTTGTCATCCTTTGTGTCAATCTTCAAGGCAATTCCTTTGGACTTCTTGTCTTGACTTTCATGCTTCTCAAGCCTTCCAAGTTCCAGTTCATGCTCTTGAAGTTTGCCAAATAAGGAAGCGGATGTCATCGTTGAAAGACTCTTCTTTTCCGAAATAGCGGTCACCTTCGGTTGCCATTCTCATGTTAAGGATCTTAGGACTTTCAAGTTGAGATCATCATTGGTGAAGGTCTTCCCGAGAGCAATCAAATGATTTGTTAGATGAATGAATCTCTTTTGTAAGGCAACAATGGATTCACCAGGCTGCATACGGAACATTTCATATTCTTGACTTAAAGTATTAAGTCTTGATCTTTTTACTTCGGTTGTCCCTTCATGCGTTTCTACCAAGGTGTCCCAAATCTCCTTTGCTGATTTACACTGTGATATACGGAAGAATTCGTCCATACTGAGAGCACTTTGAAGTATGTTGATTGCTTTCTTCTCATTCAAAATTCTCTTCTTGTCATCTTCATCATATGAGGATTTTATCTTTGGAGTTCCAACACCATTTACCACACTTGTAGGAACATGTGGACCAGTTTCTACGGTTTCCCATATACCATCTCCTTGAGCCTCAAGATGTGCCTTCATACGGATTTTCCAAAAATCGAAATATTCTCCAGAAAAGAGTGGTGGCTTGTTACTACTTCCACCATCTTTGAAAACTGGGTTGGTACTTGCGGAAGCCATACTGAATCGTTAGGAACAGGTTACCTTAACCTGCTCTGATGCCAATTGTAAGTTCAGAGTATGCCTAAGAGGGTGGTGAATTAGGCTTATAGAAACTTTTTCAGATTTTTGGTGTTCTTTAATTTTTCTTTGGTTATGTTCTTGGTGATGGATGCAGTAAAAAGCATAAAGAAGTGGACACCAAGATTTATAGTGGTTCCCTTCACAATTCGAAGGTACTTCACTCCCCTTTCCACATGAAAGAGAGTTTTCACTATTGTTTTAGAAAGTACAACCTATCACACCATCAATCAGTGAGGCCTACAATCTAACAACAAAACAAACTAGTGTGCAAGAACAATCCTCTTGAAAAACACTAACCCTTGTGTCCAACAATCCTGGATCACAAGTCACAACAGACTATTCTGTAATTCTTTTTATAATTTGAGAGTACAATAGTAATATCAATACAAAGATTGATCTTCTCCTTTAATCAGAATTCACAACTTAATCTCAATACAAGTGTTCAAACAAATGGATGTGAAAGGTTATGCAAGTATGAACACTTTTTGAATGTATTTGAAATAATTTGAAAAGTAGTGAATATGATTCAATGATTGTTTTTGAAAATTGTTGGAGGTGTTTGTTAATTTGAAATTATCAGAATTTATATCATCCAAAACACCATTTCAAAACGGTATAATTGAGTATGAGTTAACACATGGAAAGGTATAACATTCAAATAATTTTTGAACTTGAAAGGAAACAATTTTTCAGAAAACGTTCAGTGTTAATCGGTTAACCATATAGGTTAATCGGTTAACACTATAACGTTGGCCCAAAGAATTTAAAATTTTAGGGCGTTATTCAATTAACCTATATGGTTAATCGATTAACACTGTAAAAACTTTGAAAAATAATTAATTAAAAAGTGTTATACCAATTCCAAATGATTTTAAAACATGTTAATGCATTATGCAAAAATAGTTTATAGTTTTGAACACTTGTATATCAATTAAATTAGAGAATTTTGATATACCATAGCTTGTGTCCAAGTCTTGAAAGATGATAGAGCAAATGTACATGAAACTTGAATGTTGATCACTTCCATAATACTTTGATCTTGGTCTTTTGAAAGCTTTTGACTTTTTGCATAGATGAAATGATCTTGAGTCTTGTTGTTGTTGTCATCAAAACCTTGAAACCTTGAGATGAAGCATGCTTCTACAGATAGGTCCTTACCTATGAGAGGGATGGGGGTGCAGGAAAATCTAGCCTTCAGATTACCCGGTTCTTTACAGTTTGGATTTATGTTCTTGATTGCGAGGGGTCCTAATGTCAGTGTATGGTTGTTACTAAAGCGAAGCGCCGGTCGTCTCAAACTACAGCACATCAATCTTGATCCCCTGTCGCATATGCATCTTGCATTTTCATTTGCATATCATTAACATGTATCTGTGTTTTAGGTGTAATTTTTCCTCGCTGATTCTAGTGACCTTGTTCCTGTTCTAACATGGAGGCTTTGAAGAAGACAGTTGCCTACAAGCTCCCTTCTCCTGACATCAGTTCTTTGTTGCGTTTGGTTGCTTTAGCAGATCAGAAGGTGAAGGCAGAGTTCAAGGAATTCTATGGGAAGTTACTCAGTTTGGTGTGCAAGCCTTCAGTGTTCGAGTTGAATGGCTTATATGCTCTATTCCAGTTTTACGACCCTCAGTTAAGATGTTTTATCTTTCCTAACTACGTCCTGGCACCGACATTGGAAGAGTATGCTGTGTTACTAGGGGTTACAGTATTGGATCATATGCCTTTTTACCATGTTGATACCGAGCCTGATCTAGTTAAACTTGTTGCAATTAATCATCTTGCCGCTTTAAAGTTCTCAGGAAGATTGACCAAGCTAAATGGGACATATGGGTTTCCTCTACCTTTTCTGGTTGACAAGGCTTTACAGCTCGCCAAAGACGGGTGTTGGATTGCATTCAATGCCATTCTCGCTCTGTGCATATATGGTATCATTCTGTTTCCCAACTTTCCTGACTTTGTGGATACAGACGCTTTATATATCCTTGCTTCAGGGAATCCAGTGCCAACATTATTAGGAGATGTTTACCATTTCGTCCATTACAAGAATGAAAAGTGAAGAGGTAAAAATGTGTCTTGTTGTGTACCCTTGTTGTATAGATGGTTCTTCAGTCATCTTCTGAAGAAAGGTCTGTTTGTTGCTACTGCCAGCACCTCAGATTGGTCTACTAGGTTGATGGGTTTATCTGTAGAAAACATCGTATGGTTTGATCATGACATACTTGGCACTAAAATCGTATATAGTTGCAGTGGCTTTCCGAATGTTCCATTGGTTGGAAGAAATGGCTGTATTAACTATAATCCCTCTTTGCTGATTAGACAATTTGGGTATGCTTTGAAGAGTCCTCCTAAGTAAGAAGAGATACAGGAATCTCTGTATCTCATCGGATTGCTAGAAGCCGATACTTTGGTCAGATTGGAGTATGCATGGAGTAACATTCATAGACGAGGTAAGGCAATGTTAGGAAAGAGCAATAATCGAGCTTATAACCCCTATGTGGTTTGGATCAAGGATAGAGCTGCCAAGTCTCTAATGCCATTTCCCTCAGTTGCACCCTTGTACCCCGTCGTGCCTGAAGAACCTACTACTGTGGATATTCAAAAGTACAACCAACTGTTGCGTGAAAAAGAATAATTGAAAAGAGCAAATGAAGAGTTAGAGAAAGAAGTCATCCAAATCCGAAGTGAGAAGATTGATGTTGTTCATGCCTTCAAAAGACAGACTGAACTTGTTAACAAGCTAGGTACATACCTGACAAAGGTGACCGGCGATAGAGAACGCACAGGCCGAGATTTGCATGATGTCTATAGTGTGCTCGCCATTAAGAAGGAAGAGTTGAAAAAGGCTTACACAAAGATCTCTAAGTTTGAATCAGTATGGAACGCCACGCTTACTAACAACAAGGAGCGAGAGGATAAGCTGAAGCAACAGATCACCAGATTGAAGAGACAACTCAGAGCAAAAGACGAGAAGATCTCAGCAGAAGAAGCTCTCAGATATCACAGCGAGCATAAATTGAACCAAGCTATCGCAGACCTGAAGGAGTGTAGGTTGAGGGCAGATACCAAGAGAAGCAGACTTGAAGCATGCTTTGGAAAAGAAGCCTGGGACAACCACGTTGATAGTCTACAACACACCATCAGCCAGTGAGAGCAACTCATTCAGGGTCTACTTGCCACACCTGGTCATCCTGAGACGATAAAGTTGCTTGTGGATTTCCGGATTTGCCGTCCAACTTGATTGTCCTTATCTTTCTTTGTATCTTGTCGTTCTTCTTACATATCGACCATCATCAGGCTTGTTGATTGAGGTCATCTCTATTTTGTACTTAACTGATGTATGTGCACTATGGATTGGCTTGTTATTATACGAGGAGTTGTTATTCTGTTCACTTGTCTATGGGATTTTTCATGGTTGCTTCTTCAGGGAGCTAGAATCGAGGGGGGAAATTTCCCTGAAACATATTTACATGTCTGCATTCTGCATATTTCGCATCATTTATCATTTTGCATAGCAGGTGTTCTTGGGACCGTTAATCTTATCTCTATGTGGTTCTAGGTTCACAGGATAGCAGACCCGGCATTCCACAGATACTCTACGAGAGGGAATCAACAAAGGATTATGGAGCAAGTTTAGGTCGAGCTTCAGGAATTTCGCAAGAGGATGGCACATTTTATGGACATGACGTAAGGCGTAGCCAACAGCCAGGAACATTTGAGGACATTGGTACAACCTCTGGTATCAAGGGTTGATGGAAGTAGAGTCTTACATGGTGGAACCCCTGTTGTACCTCCTTCAGAAAACAGTACGCCACGAACAGACGTTGTCCCAACGATTGTCCCTTCAGGCGGAGGAAACCCGACTGGAATTCCCATCCTAGTCCCAATAGGCCATGTACAAGGTAACAACGGTCCCCAGTGGGATCAAGATGATCAAGAAGATATTTTCTCTCTGGGAGATGTTGGGGCAGGATTGCAACCCGATGCTGATAGAAGATTCAAGGCGATTGAGGAAAAGATGAGAAGCCTTGAAAGTCAAAATAGTATGGGTCTGGATATGTCGAACCTAGGATTGATTCCTGGACTCAGGATTCCTCCAAAGTTCAAGGTGCCAGATTTCGATAAATACAAAGGAACAATGTGTCCAAGGGTGCATCTTCGCTCCTATTTCCGAAAGATGTCTGCATACTCCGATGATGAAAAGTTGTTGATGCATTTCTTTCAAGATAGTCTGTCGGGACCATCTCTCGAATGGTATATAGGTTTAGAGCCAGTTAATGTCAGAAGTTGGAAGGATCTGGGAGAAGCTTTTGTTCAGCACTACCAATACAACAGTGACTTAGCGCCAAACCGAGTGCAACTTCAGAATTTATCACAGAGAAGTAATGAATGCTTTAAAGAATACGCACAAAGATGGAGAGAGCTTGCTACCAGGGTTCAACCTCCCATGGTGGAGAGAGAGTTGATTGATTTGTTTGTGGCCACATTACCAGGAATTTACTATGATAAGTTAGTGAGTAGCATGTCTGGGGGCTTTTCGGACCTGATTATTACCGGTGAGAGGGTCGAAAATGGTATTAAAATGGAAAAGATACAGATGGGAGAGGGGACCTCATCTGGAGATGGAAGGAAGATTTTTGGTGTGAAGAAGAGAGATAACGAGACAAATGCAGTGTCCAGCTTTAACAATCGAAATAGATATCAGAATCAGCGTCAACAACGACCGTATTATCAACAACAACAACAACAACAACCTCCACAAGTAGCTAGTATTGCCATCCCGGCAGTACAACCTCAACAACAACCACGTCAGCAGCAACAACAACAACGACCTCAACAACAAAATTATGCACCGAGACAGTTCCAAGATCGGAGAAGGATGATGGATAGGCATTTTGAGACACCACTGATGCCCTATGCTCAGTTATTACAACACTTAATTCAGCTGCAGTTGGTCCAGAAAAGGACGATGGCACCTCTAACTGGCCAACCACCTCCCGGATATGACGCCAACGCTAGGTGTGAATTCCACTTTGGCGCCCCCGGGCACAACATCGATAATTGTAAAGCTTTCAAACACAAGGTACAAGACCTTGTTGATAGTAAGGCTATCAATTTCAATCATGATGCGCCAAACGTAGATCAAAACCCTATGTCTAACCATGGTAGGGGTGGTGGTGTGAATGCTATTGTCAGTGAAGAAGGCCTGAACTTGGTGTCCAATATGGAGAATCTGAAGACACCGTTAGGTTTTGTGAAGAGCAAGTTGTTAGAGGGAGGGGTGTTCCCGGGCTATAGAGAGGATTGTGAAGACTGTATGATTTGTTCTGAAGGATTTCATAATCTGAAGAACCATATACAACGCATGATGCATGAGGGCCTATTGCAATTTGATAGAATCTGTGAGAAGAATGTTGAAGAGATAGTCGTTGAAGATGAGGACGAGGTGGCAACCATTTCCATCCCATACAAGACAATTACAATTTTTGCGCCTCCAGCAAGGCCAACTATTGTATTCACAAAGGCAGGGCCTGTACCCTATGAGAGCACAAAAGCAATCCCTTGGTACTATGGGGATGAGGTCTATTGCAATAGTTAGAAATAGGAATTAAAGAATTCGCCCTTGGACTCGATTGATAATTTGGTAGGCACCAGAGGAATGACTCGAAGTGGAAGAGTGGTTGCACCTCCCGAGGCAAATGCAGACAAAGCTGACAAAGGAAAAGGAAAAGTAGTGGTTGAAGAAAGTTCTCAGACTAGAGAAAAGGAATCTTTACTGAAGGACGCCGAGGAATTCATGCGTTTGATAAGGAAGAGTGACTACAAAATTGTGGATCACTTGTAACAGACTCCTTCAAAGATTTCCATCTTGTCGTTGCTATTGTGTTCTGAAGCTCACAGGAATGCTTTGCTTAGGGTTTTAAATAATGTTTATGTACCTCAAGAGATATCTGTGAATCAGTTGGAAGGAGTGGTGGCCCATGTCAATGCAGGTAACGGGTTGGGATTCACTGATCGTGATTTGATACCGAAAGGAAAAAACCACAACTTGGCTTTGCATATTTCACTTGAGTGCCGAGGAACAGTGATGTCGCACGTCCTTGTTGATACAGGGTCGTCCTTGAATGTGTTGCCAAAGAAAGCATTGATGAAGATAGATCATCAGGGTCTTTATTGTACGCCTAGTAATTTGATTGTGCGAGCTTTCGATGGAACCCAAAGATCTGTTTTTGGGGAGATAACTTTGCCTATCCAAGTATGCCCGGAGGTGTTTGAAGCAGTTTTCTGCATCATGGACATTCAGCCTGCCTACAGCTGTCTGTTGGGTCGGCCCTGGATACACTCGGCAGGAGCTGTAACATCGACGTTGCACCAGAAGTTGAAGTACATGGTGGATGGGAATATTGAGACCGTTTGTGGAGAAGAAGACATCATGGTGAGCCATTTGTCCTCATTCAAGTATGTGGAGGTAGATGGTGAGATTCATGAAACATTGTGTCAGGCCTTTGAAACTGTTCAAATCAAGGAAAAGGCGCCAATCGAGGTCAAGACTCCAGAAATTGCCATGTCATCATACAAGGAAGCCCAAGCTGTAGTGGAATCTGGAGCAACACAAGGATGGGGGAAGGTGGTAAGTGTCCCCAACAAATAAGATAAGTTTGGATTAGAATACAGCCCGTATGCATCTTCGTCACAAGACGCTCCACGTTACAAAGGACCTGTTCAGTTCACTAGTGGTGGGGTGATATTCGAAAAAATCAACACTGTATCTGACGAGGAAGGAGATAGCGACTGTGACATGGATGCGTGGATCAAGCCATGTGTCCCTGGCCAGGGTTTGAAGAACTAGACTATGGAGGAAGTCATCTCTGTGATCTATGAAGAGTAATTGCTTTGTTTTGATTAATGCATCGCCCTATGTTCTGCCCAGAGCATAGTGGTCTTTATTTTGTAGGGGCCTTATCTGTTATGTGCGCAAACAATCTTTTATCATTATCAATCAAAAGGGCGTCTTTTCATTCAAAATTTTGTGATGTTTGTTTTTCTTGTTTTTATTTTTTAACAGTAAAATGGCAATGTGGTTGGTGTCTTTTTGTTTGCATATCATTTAAGCATAAAATCATCATCATTGCAGGTTACACATTTTAGGTACCATCGACTCAGACTCGCCTATGAATCAGTGTGACTTTGACAATCTGATCTTTCAAGCAGAAGAAGAGATTGATGAAGACGAAGACCTGCCCAAAGAGCTTGCCAGATTGTTAAGACAAGAGGAGAAGGTCATCCTGCCTCATCAGGAGGAAGTTGAAGTCGTTAACCTGGGAACAGAGGAAGATAAGAAGGAAGTCAGAATAGGGGCCGCGTTGCAAAGCGATGTCAAGCGAAGACTGGTTGAGTTACTCCAAGAGTACAAGGATGTTTTTGCTTGGTCATATGAAGATATGCCCGGACTCGACACAGATATTGTAGTTCATCGTCTGCCTCTTTGAGAAGAGTTTCCTCCTGTTAAACAGAAATTGAGAAGAACTAGGCCTGATATGACAGTGAAGATCAAAGAACAAGTCCAGAAGCAATTAGACGCCGGATTCCTGGCTGTGACAAACTATCCTCCGTGGGTTGCAAACAGCGTGCCAGTGCCTAAGAAGGATGGCAAGGTCAGGATGTGTGTTGATTATAGAGACCTAAATAGAGCAAGCCTAAAGGATGATTTTCCGCTCCGTCATATTGATGTGCTTGTTGATAACACCGCACAATTCTCAGTGTTTTCTTTCATGGATGGTTTTTCCGGCTACAATTAGATTAAGATGGCGCCAGAGGATATGGAGAAAACGACTTTCATCACGCCATGAGGGACATTCTGGTATAAGGTGATGCCTTTTGGTTTGAAGAACGCAGGGGCAACTTATCAACGAGCTATGGTTACTCTCTTTCATGATATGATTCATCATGAGATTGAAGTATATGTCGACGATATGATTGCAAAGTCCCAAACGGAGGAGGGACATCTGGTGAATCTTCTAAAGCTGTTTGAGAGATTGAGGAAATTTAAGTTGAGGCTGAATCCAAACAAGTGTACTTTCGGCGTACGGTCAGGAAAGTTATTGGGGTTCATCGTCAGTGAGAAAGGTATAGAGGTTGATCCTGCAAAGATCAAAGTAATTCAAGAAATGCAAGCACCAAAGACCGAGAAACAAGTTCGTGGTTTCTTAGGTAGATTGAACTACATTGCTCGGTTCATATCTCACCTCACAGCCACTTGTGAGCCATTATTTAAGTTATTAAAGAAAGATCAGGCGGTCATTTGGAATGAGAATTGTCAGAAAGCGTTTGAGAAAATAAAAAAGTATCTGCAGGAGCCTCCAATACTAATGCCCCCGGTGGCTGGAAGACCGTTGATAATGTACTTAAAAGTTCTTGAGAATTCCATGGGTTGTTTTCTTGGTCAACATGACGAGACTGGAAGAAAAGAGCATGCAATTTATTACTTGAGTAAAAATTCACAGACCGTGAGTCCAGATATTCAATGTTGGAGAAAAATTGTTGCGCACTGGCTTGGGCCGCCAAACGCCTAAGGCAATATATGCTAAACCATACAACCATGTTGATTTCAAAGATGGATCCAATTAAGTACGTTTTTGAAAAGCAAGCACTGTCAGGAAGGATTGCTAGATGGCAGATGGTTCTGACAGAATACGACATTCATTATGTGTCTCAGAAAGCTATTAAAGGGAGTGTTCTGTCCGAGTATCTCGCAGAGCAACCAATTGACGACTATCAGCCGATGAAGTTCGATTTTCCCGACGAAGACATTATGTACTTGAAGATGAAAGATTGTGATGAGCCACTACCAAATGAAGGTCCTGAGTTGGGTTCCCAGTGGAAATTGATCTTTGACGGTATTGTTAACTCCTACGGCAGTGGAATTGGGGCAATCATTACAACTCCCCATGGGACGCATATACCCTTCACTGCAAGGTTGACATTTCCCTGTACAAACAACGAAGCCGAATATGAAGCATGTATCATGGGTATCGAGGAAGCAATCGATTTGAGAATCAAGAATCTTGATGTCTACGGTGATTCAGCTCTGGTGGTCAACCAGATCAAAGGAGAATGGGAGACATGCCAACCAAATCTAATCCCCTATATGAACTATGCAAGAAGGTTGCTGCCTTTCTTCGATCATGTGGAGTTTCGCCATATGCCGAGAGCAGAAAATCAGATGGCAGACGCCTTGGCTACTTTATCTTCAATGTACAAAGTGAATTTCTGGAACGATGCGCCAAGAATCGTTATCTCACGCCACAATAGGCCGACATTCGTTTTTGCAATAGAAGAAGCTTCTGATGGCAAGCCATGGTATTATGACATCCAGAACTTTCTCAAGAATCAAGAGTATCCGACCGGAGCATCCATTCGAGATAAGAAGACCTTGACGAGATTATATGGTAACTTCTATTTGAATCCAGACGGTGTACTTTATCGAAGAAACTTTGACTTAGTGCTGCTAAGATGTCTGGACGGAAAAGAAACGAATTTGCTTATGGAAGAGGTCCACGAAGGAGCCTTTGGAACGCATGCAGGTGGACACACCATGTCTCGAAAGCTGTTGAGAGTAGGGTATTATTGGTTAACCATGGAGACTGATTGCTTCAAATACGCCATGAAATGCCACAAGTGTCAGATTTATGCCGACAAGATTCATGTGCTGCCATGTCCCTTAAATGTTATGTCATCTTCGTGGCCTTTCTCCATGTGGGGCATTGATATGATTGGTAAGATCGAGCCAACTACGTCCAATGGGCATCGTTTCATCTTTGTGGCGATTGACTATTTCACCAAATGGGTCGAAGCAACCTCCTATGTTAATGTCACAAAGCAAGTTGTAACCCGGTTCATCAAAAGAGACATCATCTGCCGCTATGGGATATCTAAAAGGATCATTTCTGATAATGGTTCCAATCTGAATAACAAGATGATGAAGGAGTTGTGCCAAAACTTTAAGATTGAGCATCATAACTCATCTCCTTATCGTCCGAAGATGAATGACGTTGTGGAAGCGGCCAACAAGAACATAAAGAAAATAGTGCATAAGATGGTGGTAACTTACAAGGATTGGCACGAGATGTTACCTTTCGCTTTACATGGGTATCGTACTCTGGTTCGTACTTCAACCGGGGCAACTCCTTTCTCGTTGATGTATGGTATGGAAGTTGTCCTACCATTAGAGGTCGAGATACCTTCCTTGAGAGTTCTGGCTGATGTCAAACTGGATGAAGCAGAATGGGTGAAGAATAGGTTGAACTAGCTCAGTTTGATGGATGAGAAAAGGTTGGCGTCCATCGCATACGGTCGTCTATACCAAAGCAGGATGAAGAAAGCCTTTGACAAGAAGATACATCCTCAAAGCTTTCAGGCAGGTGATTTGGTGTTAAAACGGATCCTCCCACCATAGAACGATCATAAGGGCAAATGGACTCCCAATTATGAAAATCTGTATGTTGTGAACAAAGTCTTCTCCGGAGGAGCCTTGCTACTTTCAACCATGGATGGTGAAGATTTTATGTCCCCTGTGAACACGGACGCAGTCAAAAAATACTTTGCATAAATAGAACCCCTAGAAAGAAAAAGAAAATCCAGGCAAGAATGGGGCATCCCAGCGAACCATAAAAAGATAGGTTCGGGCAAAAATGAGGGATAAAAAGAAAACATGTAAACCCGCAAAGTCGAAAACCTGAAAAGGCGACTTTGACAAAAATGGGTATCCCGGTGAATCGAAAACCCGCAAGGGCGATTCAGGCAAAAGTTAGGGATTTGAAAAGCAAACGACTGCGGTCCGCGCGTAAATCTTCAGGGCATAGTGGATTATGGGAAGACTCGAGAATCATCCGTCCAAATCAATCTCTTCAGAAGACGAAGCATCGAAAAGGCGTCGAAGTCACGCGAGTCATAGTTGAGTCGTTCTATGATGGTTGTCTATGCCACATTGCCGACATTTTTGTATATTCTTGTACATTTCTGTATTTTGCTTATGCAGCTTTCTCATTTCAGGAGTTGCGTCCCCTTGTAAATTTGCCTATTTACAGGCTATCCATTAATAAAGCACACTATTCAGAAAACCTTTGTCTTTGATTTAGTTTTTACCGTTTTGTTTGCAAAAGACGCCTGATGTTTTTGATAAAACTTTGCATACATAACTTTGTGCACTCTGCTAACCATAATCGAAACAATGTTTTTGCTTGAATAATGTCACAGGTGACAAGTAAGATGACGCTTGCGGCACAACATATTTGTTTGTTTATCATTTGCAGGACACTCATCCTCAAAAACTTTTCCAGAAGTCCTGCATCTAAAGGAAGTGCGCAAGCTAAGCATGTTCACCCTTCAGCAGTTTGAAACTTCATACAGTTAGAGTCATCCTCAGCAGGTCAAGATTGGTGTCTCCAGCAGAGAAGGATCTTTTCTAACAGGTAGATGCGGATGTATCCCCAACAGTGGAATGGATGCAGAATTTCATCTTCCCCACAGAACCTGGACAATTAGCTCCTGTCCCCTCAGAGTCCGGGACGCTGTTTCATTTTCCCTAAGCAGAGGTCGATGTTGATGAGTATTGTGCTCATTTTCTCTAAGCAGAGGTCGATGTTGTAGAGTATTGTGCTCATTTTCTCTAAGCAGAGGTCGATGTTGTTGAGTATTGTGCTTATTTTCCCTAAGCAGAGGTCGACATTGATTCCCTCCCTATCTAATCCCCAGCCAAGTTAGTGTTTTGGTTTTCTCCCCCCGAGATTGTTCATTCTCTGTCCTCAACAAGGTTTGATTTTGATCCCCAGCGGATTAGATTTGTGCTTAGCATAGCAGCTTTACCCGGAAGTTATCTCGGAGGCCATCCAAGGCTTATTATTCCCCAGCATGAGTGTGTAGGCACTAGACGTGCCTAGTTTTCCCCCAGCAGAATGGTTTTCCTCCCTTCAGCATTTATTTTGTTGATGTGGTTCCTTTGCATTTGCATCGTGCATAGGATCCTCCCAAACGCGTAGCATTTCCATTTCGTATGGAGCATTACGCCATACCCAAACATGTGCATTTGAAACATAAGCCATGTCATTATCTCTTTGTTTCAGGTGAATCTTGCAGATGATTAATATCTTTACCCGTGTGTTGGCTAGACTCCGGTTCATGTTGTTTCCCCAGCGGAGTCCTTTTGTGATTATCATCATTGGATGATCCTAATTTCGTTTGGATCTTGATGCTCGCTTTCATTTAGAGGAGGTTTGGCGGCGATGTCAAGGGATTCGGTTTTTCAGCGGCGATGTTGGATGTTTGTTTCTAGCGGCGATGTCAAGGGATTCAGTTTTTCAGTGGCGATGTTGGATGTTTGTTTCTGGCGGCGATGTTAAGTGATTCGGTTTTTCAGCGGGGATGTTGGATGTTTGTTTCTGGCGGCGATGTCAAGTGATTCGGTTTTTTCTGCGGCGATGTTGGATGTTTGTTTTGAGCAGCGATGTCAAGTAATTTGTTTTTCAACGGCGATGTTGGATGTTTGTTTTGACGGCAAAGTTGGACTGTTGAAGAGTTGACGACGAGGTTAGATGGTGTTGAAAAGTTGACAGTGAAGTCAGCTTATGTTGAGAAATTGACGGCGAAGTCAAAGTATGTTAAGAAATGACAGCGAAGTCAGATTATTTCGAGAAACGACGGCGAAGTCAGACGATTGTTTTGAATGACGGTGAAGTCAAGTTGTTTTAAGAATGGACGGCGAAGTCAGATTATTTTGAGAAAAGACGGCGAAGTCATATTATTTTAGAAGTTGATGGTGAAGTCAGGTAGTTTTGAGAAATGACAGCGAAGTCAGGAGACTTTAAAAGATTGACGACGAGGTCAGATGTTTTACTAATTTTATGCAGAAAAGGACGGTGAAGTCAAGTGTTTTACAGATTTAATATGGAATCCTGACGGTGAAGTCAAATTATTTTGATGAATGACGGCGAGGTTAGATGTTTACTTGGTTGGTGATTGATGGCGAAGTCAGATACTCTACTTGATGTAGGCTCCTGACAGCGATGTTGGAGGTTTCTTTCAACGGTCGGCAAATTTCCGGGTTCTTTGGTATTCAACCATCTTTTACCTTGATGGTGTGAAAGTCGTTCGCTTTCCACTCATTCAGGTCCAAGTCGTTTGAATAGGGGCAGCTGTTGTACCCCAAAATTTGCCCAACCTTTCCTTTGCTTGGTTTATGTTTCATTTGTTCTAGCATATTGTATTGCATAGCATTTTGCATTTTTCAGGGGATCAAGATATGTGTGAGCAACAAGAGAGATGTGCCAGAGGTTCTAAACCTAATCAAGAGGTTGTATTCAAGTCAACAAGAAGGGTATCATCATCAGAGACAAGGCAGAGCCCTTTGGATAAGCAGATAAGTGTATGTGGTCCACCTCCTGTCTAGGAGGCCATTTGAAGGTCATCTGAGGATCCCCAAGCCCATGATCATGATGGGAGATTGTCATTTAAGCTCATTGGAGGCTTTGAGAGTCATTGTGGAGTTCATTCAAGTGTTTATGACAAGTGTGAAGAGTTACAGTTGAAGATTGTGCAATTAGGGTTTTCATCTGGTCAACCTTGAGTCAACTGTGAAATTGAAGGAGATCAAGACTCAATTCTAAGTCTTTATGGTAAAGTAATGTTGTGTTAAGGTACATGGAATATCATTTCTAGATCAATTTGTCAAGAAGCAAGAGTATGAGGAGTGACTGAATTAGGGTTCTTAGGGTAAAATCCCATGTTTAGTGCCTAACTTCAAGACTACCTATCTCAAGATACAAGCCTCATATAAACTTTTAGCCAACATGGGACTTGTAAGGCATATTCTTAGCTTTAATTTGAGTACCAGAAGTCCTTGATTGGATTTATAGAACTCAAGTTATGATCCAGACAAGTTATAGGTAATCAGAGGGATGTGATTTTCGTCAACAAAAGTCAACCAACTTCCAAGCCATTTTTGACCTAGAAGGATGTTTCTCCTCAACTTTTGTCCAACATGAAAGTTGTAGGGCATGGTCGTAGCTTTCCAAAAAGTACTAGAAGTCTTTCATCTGATTTGTAGAACTCAAGTTATGAGGCTTGCAAGGCAGGGGTATTTTGGGAAAGTAAGATTACAGGTTATTTTCATTATAGGTCCATTTCACCACTTTGCACACTTCAAATGAAAATCTTTCCAACATCAAACTTGCTCCAAATGGGGTCATTTGCATTGTAAAACATCAAGGTGTCAAAGATTGGGCTTGGATTGAAGAATCCCCAATGGAAATTCATGGAAAAAAAGCCTTAAAAGATCAAAGCTGCACTTAATTCATTTTTCAACATTTTTGTGCAAATAAGTGCATATTTTGAGTGCAAAACATGTTTTAAGAACATTGGCAATTTCAGAATTTGGATTTGAGTTGTTTTGACATGCCATTTTCAAGGTTTCTTAAATAGTAATCAACACATCAAAACCTCACCATAAGACCAAACCAATGGGCAATCCTCATCCCTTGGATCAACATTGAGATTATGCAAGTCAGCCATGCCTTCTTTACATTTGGGCAAGTAAAAATTCGTGTACCTTGCAAGTGGGAAAGTTTGAAAAAGGTGAAACTTGGTTTGGGCTTAAGGAGCTGTCATTGGGCCTCCTTTTGATCTGAACCCAACATATATTATCCCAGGAACATGTACAAGTCTTCAGAGGTGAGTTTTGTGAGAGACAGAGAGAGAGGAAGAACAACTTTGAAAAAGTGAGAGCAAGAGTGAAAATCGTGTTTGGCATTTCACTGAGTTTCAATCACTTTTAAACATCCAAAAACATTCCTTGAATGTTGTTGGACGTTTCTGAACAATTTATTACAAGCTTTGGCCAGTCATTGATCTCTGAGGAAGTTTGCTTTTAGGTTTCTTACTTTTCATTTTATCTCACTGTTCAAGCATCTAATTCGTGCCATTCTTACATATTTACAATCCTTGCATATCATAGTTCATTTCTGGTATCATTTGGTGGTTGTTTGTTGAACTTTAAGTTTTGAGCTTCAAGCTTGTTGTTTGCGTTTTTATTTTATCTTGAGGTTTTAGGAAAAACCCATGACCCGTAGATGAATTTCCATATAAAGTTTGTTGGATTTGGTTCGGTTTTGGTTCATATGTTGTTTTAGCACTATTCACGATTTGCACTACACGGTCGGAAGTTTAAGGAAGATGACCAGAATCACTATTCACGGTTGTTTGACTTCTCAATGGAGAAGATGATCCCGTTACCGTGCGATCTGATGACTTTCGTTCACACCCGTGTGATTAAGAAACACGGTATTCCCTCATTTGACCGTGCACACATGATTCCTTTTGAATCTCATTAATTTGTTGGCACGTTGAGGAGCCTTGGATCTGTTGACCGGTCACTTGATCCGTTGGCTCACGTTTTTTCCAGCATTTTCTTTTTCTTTTATTTGTTTTATTATTTTCTTTTGTTCTTTGTTTCTATTTAATTCTTTAAAAATAGCTACAATGTTCAAAAAAATTCACAAAAATATGTTTTAGAAACCTTGTGATGTCTATTACTTTTAGACATTTTTTATTTTATTTTTCAGATTATGTTTCTTTTTTTTATAGAATTAAATATTGGAGTTGTTTTAAATGGATTAAATTGTGACATTGCTTACTCTTTTAATTGTTTCTCTCATTTTCTTTGGGTCCAATGACTAAAATTTAGTCCTCATATCAATGATGAGTTGAGGAATTTTGAGGACCATTTTGCCCCAGTTGGTTGATTTTTGATACTTTACATTTGACCCTATGCAATCCTCCTTCACAATGGAGCACCCTTGTGAATCAATTTCTATGGTGATGTTGTGAAGTGAATTTGATTGAGTTCTCTTGGCCTCTGATTTCCAATGCATTTATGGTTTTCTTGCATTTTATTTGTTAATTTTGGGATCATTTTCCTATTTTTAGAGTAGCTTGCAAGTCAAGCTATTCCAAGGAAGGTCCATACAAACATGTTGACCTAGTTTGCTTGGGATATGACATTTTTGGATCCTTTGAGCCTTCAATGCCTTTTGATTCATGTTGATAACATGTTAAGGATGATGCTTGCTCATTTTTAGGTCATTATATTGTGTTTAGCTTGTTCTTTTGGTTGCTTACATTTGAGCTTTCAATTAGGTTTCTTTGTGAAACATGTGTGCTTCCTTTTGGGAATTGACTTGCACTCCTTTGTGCTTTGCTTTGCTTTGCTTTGGCCTTTGAGAGCTTTTAATTTATGTCCCTTTTTGTCCAATGACCTAGGAATATCATTTAAGGTGGCTTGGTCTCTTCTTTGGAGGTACTTGAAGCATACCTAAAATGATGGAATCCTTGAGGACTTTTCTTGGTGTTTTCTTTGTGCTTCTTTGTATTTTGCTTGTGATGCTCATGGTTGAGTGTCTATTGTGAGTTCCTTGCTGTCCTAACATGATCTCCCATCCTCACTTTGCCTTAGGCTTTATTTATATTTCATTTGTGTTTTGTTTTGTGCCTTGTGGTTGATGTTGTTTGGTTTAGGCCATTTCATCCCATTTTAGTGCACTTGTTTGTTTTCATTAGTGCATTTCATTATCTTTTCTTTTCTTGCACATTTCATATTGTTGTTTGAGGTTGAGATGAGCTTGTGGTGTTCCTTGCCCCACACCAATTTCCTCCCTCATTCCATGTTTGCATTCTTACATTGTTCATGTTGTTTTTGTTTCTTCTGTTGTCTCTTTTCCCTTAGGACCTCTGATCTCTCTTGTTCAAGAGAGGTTATGATAGACATTAAGATCTTAACAATGTATGACAACAGTAGGATAGTTTCATTCCCCTTTCATCCTAACTTTAGGAGTATTATGCATGACAACTTTAGGGTCCAGTCTCCCTTAGTTTGTGTCTCTCTTTTCTCATCTCCTAAACAATCAAAAACACCTAATAAAGGTTAATGAATATTGTACGTTATGAGCCTTAAGCTACTTGGGAAATGGTTGTTGAAGGGTTTCTTTTCAATGGCTTGATTGTTTAGTATAGCACCCTTTGGGTGATATGCGACGCAATCACTCCTAAGTCATAGTCTCTAGTGCGATATGAATTACAAACCAATTCCAAAACACTTCTTCTTTAAAAAACACAAAAACAATCATTCAAACTTATTTTTGCCCTTTTGGGGCCTTTAATCCTTTGAGAAATCATTTTCATAACAAGAGTGTTGTTAACTTTTAGTTCTACCGCAAACGGTAACGCCTAAGTCTCCCATGCTCGAGCTGCATACACCAACTGCTAGAACTACTTGTTAACTCTACTCGTCTAAAAACAGTTGAATAAACCTGTGTTCCCCGTTAGCCCGAACTACGCTTGCTTTGATCTTTCATACCAGTTGAAAGTACGTAGGCACAAGACACGATATCTTGGCGAGCAACCTTCCCCCTTTTCACCCGTAGTTAGTCGAACTACGTTGACTCTGATTTCTCATTTCAGATGAGATACGTAGGCACAAAGCACTGTTGCTTTGCCGAGTCATTTCTTTTTCTTTTGTCCTCAAGCCTGTAGTTAGATAGTCTCAATCACCCTTTTAGATAGACAACAAGCGTGGATCCCGTCGATTACGACGGACGTGAGGGGTGCTAGGGGAAGGATTGAGTACGTATTTGAAAAGAAAGCACTGTCAGGAAGGATTGCTAGATGGTAGATGGTTCTGACAGAATACGACATTCAGTATGTGTCTCAGAAAGCTATTAAAGGGAGTGTTCTGTCAGAGTATCTCTCAGAGCAACCAATTGACAACTATCAGCCCGGGATAAGAAGACCTTGAGGAGGTTATCTGGTAACTTCTACCTTAATCCAGACGGTGCACTCTATCGAAGGAACTTTGACTTAGTGCTACTAAGATGTGTGGACGAAAAAGAAGCGAATTTGCTTATGGAAGAGGTCCACGAAGGAGCCTTTGAGACACATGAAGGGGGCATGCCATGTCTCGAAAGCTGTTGAGAGCAGGGTATTATTGGTTAACTATGGAGTCCGATTGCTTCAAGTACGCCGAGAAATGCCACAAGTGTCAGATTTATGCCGACAAGATTCATGTGTCGCCGTGTCCTTTGAATGTCATGTCATCTCCATGGCCTTTCTCCATGTGGGGCATCGATATGATTGGCAAGATCGAGCCGACTGCATCCAATGGGCATCGTTTCATTTTAGTGGCGATTGACTATTTCACCAAATGGGTCGAAGCAGCCTCCTATGCTAATGTCACAAAGTAGGTTGTAGCCCTGTTCATCAAAAGAGACATCATCTGCCGCTATGGGATACCTGAAAGGATCATTACTGATAATGGCTCCAATCTGAATAACAAGATGATGAAGGAGTTGTGCCAGAACTTTAAGATTGAACATCACAACTCATCTCCTTATCGTCCAAAGATGAATGGCGCTTTGGAAGCGGTAAACAAAAACATAAAAGAAGATAGTGCAGAAGATGGTTGTGACTTACAAGGATTGGCACAAGATGTTGCCTTTTGCTTTGCATGGATATCGTACCTCGGTGCATACTTCAACCGGGGCAACTCCTTTCTCGTTGGTATATGGTATGGAAGTTGTCCTGCCATTAGAAGTCGAGATACCTTCCTTGAGAGTTATGGCTGACGTCAAACTAGATGAAGCAATATGGGTGAAGAATAGGTTGAATCAGCTCAGTTTGATGGATGAGAAAAGGTTGGCATCCATCGCATACGGTCGTGTATACCAAAGCAGGATGAAGAAAGCCTTCGATAAGAAGATACGTCCTCGAAGCTTTCAGGTAGGTGATTTGGTGTTGAAGCGGATTCTCCCACCATAAAATGATCAAAGGGGCAAATGGACTCCCAATTATGAAGGTCCGTATGTTGTGAGCAAAGCCTTCTCTGGAGGAGCCTTGCTACTTTCAACCATGGATGGTGAAGATTTTACGTCCCCTGTGAACACAGACGCAATCAAAAAATACTTTGCTTAAAATAGACCCGCTGGAAAGAAAAAGAAAATCCAGGCAATAATTGGGCATCCCGGCGAACCATAAAAGGATAGGTTCGGGCAAAAATTAGGGATAAAAGAGAAAAAATGTAAACCCGCAAAGTTGAAAACCCGAAAGGGCAACTTTGGCAAAAAGGGGTATCCTGGTGAATCAAAAACCCGCAAGGGCGATTCAGGAAAAAGTTAGGGATTTGAAAAGCGAACGACTGCTGTCTGCGCATAGATCCTCAAAGCATAGTCGATTATGGGAAGACTCGAGAATCATCCGTCTAAATCAATCTCTTCCGAAGACGAAGCATCGGAAAGGCGTCAAATTCACGCAAGTCGTAGTTGAGTCGTTCTATGATGGTTGTATGTGCCACATTCCCGACATTTTTGTAATTCTTGTGCATTTCTGTATTTTGGCTTACGCAGCTTTCTCATTTAAGGAGTTGCGTCCCCTTTGTAAATTTGCCTATTTACAGGCTATCCATCAATAAAGCATACCATTCAGAAAGCTTTTGTTTTTGATTTAGCTTTTACCGTTTTGTTTACAAAAGACGCTTGATGTTTTTGATAAAACTTTGCATACATAATTTTGTGGGCTCTGCCAACTATAATCAAAACAATGCTTTTGCTTAAATAATGTCACATGTGATAAGTAAGACGATATTTGTTGCACGAAACATATTTGCCTGTTTGTTATTTGCAGGACTCCCAGCCTCAAAACTTTTCCAGAAGTCCCGCATCCAAAGGAAATGCGCAAACTAAGCGTGTTCACCTCCCCAACAACTTGAAACTTCATATAGTTAAAGGTTACCCTCAACAGGTCGAGATTGGTGTCTCCAGCAGAGTAGGAGCATTTCCAACAGGTAGAGGTAGATTTATCCCCAGCAGTGGAATGGATGCAGAATTTCGTCTTCCCCACAAAGTATGAACGATTAGCCCCTGTCCCATCAGAGCCCGGGACATTGTTTCATTTCCCTAAGCAGAGGTCGATATTGTTGAGTACTGCACTCATTTTCCCCAAGCATAGGTCGATGTCGATTCCCTCCTTACCTAATCCCCAGCCAAGTCAGTAGGTTGGTTTTCTTTTCTCCCCCCGAGATTGTTTATTCTCCATCCTCAACAGAGTTTGATTTTGATTCCCAACGGAGAGGATTTGTGCTTAGCAGAGCAGTTTTACCCGGAAGTTATCTCGGAGGCCATCCAAGGCTTGTATTCCCCAGCATGAGTCCGCAGGCACTAGACGTGCCTAGTCTTCCCCCTAGCGGAGTTGTTTTCCGCTCTTCAATATTTATTTTGTTGAAGTGGTTCCTTTGCATTTGCATCATGCATAACATCCTCCCAAACGCGTAGCATTTCCATTTCGTATGGAGCATTACGTCATACTCAAACATGTGCATGTGAAACATAAGCCAGGTCATTATCTCTTTGTTTTAAGTGAATCTCGCAGATGATTAGTATCTTTGCCCGTGTGTTAGCTAGACTCTGGCGCATGCTATTTCCCCAGCGGAGTTCTTTGTGATTATCATAAATGGATGATCTTAATTAGCGGATGTTTTGGCGGCGATGTCAAGAGATTTAGTTTTTCAGCGGCGATGTTGGATGTTTGTTTTTGGCGGCGATGTCAAGAGATTTGGTTTTTCAGCGACGATGTTGGGTGTTTGTTTTTGGCAGCGATGTCAAGAGATTTGGTTTTTCAGCGGCGATGTTGGATGTTTGTTTTTGGAGACGATGTCAAGAGATTTGGTTTTTCAGCGGCGATGTTGGGTGTTTGTTTTTGGCGACGATGTCAAGTGATTTGGTTTTTTAGCGGCGATGTTGGATGTTTGTTTCAGGCCGCGATGTCAGAGGATTGTATCTTTGGATTTAATGTCTGTTTGTATTTAACAGAGGCCTGACATTAATGTCAGATGCTTTTACTTGATGTTGAGGCTTGACGGCGAAGTCAGATTGTGTTGAGAAATGATGACGAAGTAAGATGGTTTGGGAAATGATGACGAAATCAGATTATTATGTGGAGTTTTTGACGGCGAAGTCAAATGTTTCACAGATTTAACATTGAGTTCTGACGGCGAAGTCAAATTAGTTAGATGTTTGTCTTCTGACGGTGAAGTTAGATGTTTGTCTTCTGACAGTGAAGTTAGATGTTTGTCTTCTGACAGTGAAGTTAGATGTTTGTTTTCTGATGACGAAGTCAGATGTCTGGTTACTTGACGACGAAGTCAGAGGTTTAAATTGCTGGCTGTGATGTCAGAATTTTTTGTTCCCCACAGGTGTTTGGTTTCCGATGGCGAAATCGGATGATGGGTCTGACGGCGAGGTCGAATTATTTTGATGAATAACGGCGAGGTCAGATGTTTATTTATTTTGAGGGATGACGACAAAGTCAGATGATTGATTACCGATGTTGAAGTCATATGATTATTTGACTGATGGCGATGTCAGATATTCTACTCGATATAGGCTCCTGACGACGATGTTGGAGGTTTCATTCTACGGTTGGCAAATTTCCGGTTTCTTTGGTATTCAACCGTTTTTTACCTTGAATGTCTGAAAGCCCTTCGCTTTTCATCCCTTCAGGTCCAAGTCGCTTGAATAGGGGCAGCTGTTGTACCCCAAAATTTGCCCAACTTTTTCTTTACTCGGTTTATGTTTCATTTCATTGTTCTAGCATATTGCATTGCATAGCATTTTGCATTCTTATAGGGGATCAATATATATGTGTAACAAGAGGAATTTTCCAAGGGCTCTAAACCTAATCAAGGGTTTGTATTCAAGTTGTCAAGTGGTTATCATCATTAGAGACAAGTCAAAGCCCTTTGGACAGGCAGAAAAGTGTATGTGGTTCACTTCCTGTTTAGGAGGCCATTTGAAGGTCATATGAGGGTCACAAGTTCATGGTTATGGAGGGAGGTTATCACTTAAGCTCATTAGAGGCCTTGAAGGTCATTGAGGAGCTCATCCAAGTGTTTATACCAAGGGCAAGTGGCTGCAGCTGAAAAGGGTGAAATTAGGGTTTCAATTTTAATCAAGATAAAGTTTGTTTCTTCAATAAAACTTGTTTCCATGGATCTAAATATGTCCTAAGGTGTTTGGGGATGAAAGATTGACCATCAATTTTAATCATAAGAGCTTCAATTGATCAGTCAATTGAAAATCAGAAGATTTGGGGGAAAAAGTCAACTGTAGTTTGACTTTTAATTTAAATGGTGTTCCAATGGGAGGATCATGGTCCATGAAGTTCATATGGCTTAGGGAAGTCTACTCAAGAAGTTTCAAGGCCTCAAAAGACCCGGATCATCAACAGTCGACTCGGTAGTCATCGATCGATCCTTCGGTTGACCGAAAAGTCAACTCTGTACTCATAAGGAATTTGACCTCAAAGTGTGAATAGAAAATGTTCCTAATGGCATATTGAACTTACCCATGAAATTTCATGACCATTGGATCAAGGGTTGAGGAGTAATCGAGAAATCGGGAAATTAGGGTTTTGAAAGGGGCAAGACCATAACTCCCTAACCACACATCCAATTGAGTTGGTTCAAAGCTCATTGGAAAGCTCTTGGCAAGTCCTACAAAAGTCCCACAGTGGTCCATGAGCAGAAAATGCATAAATTTGGAGTTATGGCCAAATTCATTACAAGAGGGAAAAATAACTTAGAAAAATTCTAAGTTATTGAACCTTTTAGGCATGTTTTTCAGCAACTTTGAGTGGATTTTTGACCTAGTTCCATTTGGAATCTGAAGATAATGAAAACATGAAAGTTGTAGAGCTACATGAGGGCTTTCCAAAATGTACTATAACTCCTCCATAGCTCTTATGAGTTGAGAGTTATGAATTCAGCAAGTTGAGGTTTTAACACTTGAGTTTAACATTTTCACTTTTTCACAAACTCACCTTTTGACCACTTGAGCTATTCTCAACCATTGGATCATGTTTCTATCTGCTATTTAGAGAGTATGATGTGAAGAAATGCAGTAAACCAAGAGGATTGACGTGTCTTGCAAGTGGGAAGCAAGTTGCATTATTTTAATGGAAGAAATGAGGAAAGAGAAACTTTATGGAGGAAAGTCTTGCAGCTGCAGTTCTCCTACTCCTAGCCATACTTCAGTCACTTCTTTGTCATTCATGCCACTTGATTTATGCATAAACTATAGCAAAAAGCTTGGATTTGCAGTTGTCCACAATCTTGAACAAATTTGCACTTTACAAAAATCCCTCCAAAATGCAAAAGACAAATCTGTCCCAAACCTTCCCTTGCCTATAAATAGAGGTTTCCTCTATGTGGAAAGGTACACCAAATCACTCTAAAACCCAAGAGAAAACCCTTGCTCTCATCTTGCTTTGCATTTTCTTACAAGTGAAGAAAACCACTCCAAAATACCTTAAAATCTGCCTTGAGCAAAACATCTTCCAAAGTCATTTCCACCCATTCAAAATCATCACAAACCATCCACACAATCCACAAATGATGTGTGGGAGGTGTTCAAACTCTTAAACCAGTCATAACCCTCATTTTCCCAAAAGTCAACTTTCAACCAAGGAAAGTTTGACTTCACATACAAAATCTGTCAAAACACCAACCAGGCCTGTTTTGATCATTGTAAGCCTCCAAACACCCTTGGTTTATGATGTACCAACTGTCCATGACCTGAAAAACCATCATCATCACTTGTTTCAAGTTTTGTCCTAAGAGTTCACTTGTTTACTTCAAGTGCAAGAAAGGTTGTCATCTTCATCAAGGCATTGGATTGGATTTTATTTGAAGGCTTCAAGGTTTTCCATACTGCACAAACTTGCTTGGAGGTCTACAAGAGGTTGGTAGTTACTATACCCCTTTAAACTGTCATGATATTTTTTGATGTGCATTAGTTTGGTTTGAGATTAAAAGCAATGTGTTTTGAATGCAAGGCACTTCATGTTTGAATTTGTTCTATTCTGCTTGTTTGCTCATCAATGTGTACCACTTTACCATGTTGTATTGCTATGTGCTAAACCTTAAGTTTCTCTCAAATGCTACCAAGTATCATGTATGAGCAAGTGAAAGTTGGTTTACAACTGTTTTGAAGTTTGATGTTGTCCAGTTTGTGAATATTATTGATTTGTTTCTGTTACAACAGCATTTTTGAATCATGAACATGTTTGTTAGCATTTTGACTTGGAAATACCTATATGTTGGATCCATGTGGTGCTGATCTCATTTGAAACTAGTTTGGTTTTGGTTCTGCACTTTTCTGTTCTTGCATTTTTTCAAAATCATGTACCTTTTCAACTCATAGGTCATTTTTATTTCTAGCTTACTTTTGAATCTTTTTTGTGCTCGAACCTGGTTTATGACACATTTGGAGTATGCTTGTAAGTTGTTTTTGTGCTGTTGGATTTGGGATGACTCATGTGATGTTGATGACCAACACCATTTTTTGCTGTCTTAATGCTTGTGACTGTCATGATACTATTGTTAGGTTAGGCCTTTGTCATAAGCTTGCTAACTGCCATATGCACATCTAGAATTAGGGATAACTATTGATCATTGGCACTGTCATATATTTGCTGCCAGTTCTATTTTCACCTCATGTGCTACTATCACCATGTTAAGCCTTCTTGCATTTTGTGTCTGAAATCATGTTTGTGATGTGTATGAGATTCATTTTATGTGTATTGAGCTGAGGCAGGTATGCTGCATCATGACTGTCCATGTTTTCCAACATCATTTCAACATTTTGTTCAATCTTGCAACTTGCATACCGATTTTTGGTTTGGGGCTATTTTTGATTAACCTTTGCATCTAGAATCATTGATCTACATATTTGAAAGATGTGCACACCTTCATTTAACCTTCATCATTTCTGTTTTGCATCACATCCACCATAGTGCATATCACAAGCCATAGTTGCAGCTTGCATATCAGTTTTTGATTGGAATTGTTTTTGTATGATTTTTGCATCAAGAATCCATGAACCATGTATTTGCAACTTATGCATTCTCCATCTGATCATACTTCTTTCTGTTTTGAGTTGTGGCTTTCAAATTGCATTTCCAAGCTTTTACCTTGCAACTTGCATACCAGTTGTTGATTGGAGTTGTTTTTGTATGTTCTATGCATGTAAAATCCATGAAAAACATATTTGAAACTTGCTCAGGCCATTACATTAGTTTAAAGGCATCTGGTTTGGTCCTTTGATTTCAAAATGCATATCACACACTCACATTGCAGCTGCATTCAAATTTTGATTTGTGTGCCTCATCTTGAAAAATTGACATTACCATTGCATTCCTTGTTGAATTTCACCCAATATAGACCTAAATTTTGCTGAAAATGATTGAGTTTTGACAAAGTTATGATCGAATCATATTTCAAGTTTTGCCTTGGCTTGCTTCTAAAGTTGCCCAGCCAGATGCGCCATTTCAGTATTTGATTTTATGGGGTGGCATTGATACACGGATGTATCGCCACCCCAATGGTTGTAACTTTGCCTTGCATTGCCATGTACCCGTGTTCGAGCCCGGCTGGGGCGTTTTTGCTTTCCATTTATCATTTTTTCATGCTTTTAATATTTTACTTTTTCCTCCAATTTGTTTTCACTTGTGACTGAGTGGTAGAGTTGGTTTTGACCTATGTTTGGAACCCCCAAGGTCAAGGGTTCAAATCCTAGTGTGAACATTTCTTTTTTAAGCATTTGATTATTTCTTTTCTTCCCTTTTATTTATTTCTTTTCTTGTTTCTATTTTATTTATTGTAAAAATAGTTTCAAATATCCAAGAACCAAAAAAATCATTTGTCTATTATTTTTAATATGTTACTTTATGTTCCATGTTTTTATTTAATTTTCCATTTTATTTCATCATTTTTATTTTGAATTCATCATTTTATTTTACTTTCTCATTTCATCTGCGATTGATTTATCTGTTGTTTGGGATGGGAGTAGGAGAGACATTAGGTGTTCAATCCTATGCATGATAACATTAGGTTAGTTTTTTTTCCCTTTCACCTCAATCTTAGGATCACCATTGCATGACAACTTTAGGTTTGGTTTAGTCCCCCTTTAGTGCGTCTTTTCTCTTCTCATCTCAAAACAATCATAAAACACCTAATAAAGGTTAATGAATATTGTACGTTACGAGCCTTAAGCTACTTAGGAAATGGTTGTTGAAGGGTTTCCTTTCAATGACTTGATTGTTTAGTATAGCACCCTTTGGGTGATGTGCGACGCGATCACTCCTAAGTCATAGTCTCTAGTGCGATATGAATTGCAAACCAATTCAAAAACACTTCTCTTCTAAAAAACACAAAAACAAAATTCATTCAAACTTCTTTTTGCCCTTTGGGGCCTTTAACTTTGGAAAAATCATTTTCATAACAAGAGTGTTGTTAACTCTTAGTTCTACTGCAAACGGTAACGCCTAAGTCTCCCATGCTTGAGCTGCATACACCAACTTCTAGAATTACTTGTTAACCCTACTCGGACCTAAAAAATAGTTGAACAAACCTGTGTTCCCCCGTTAGCCCGAACTACGTTTGCTCTGATCTTTCATACTAGATGAAAGTACGTAGGCACAAGATGGCGATGTCTTGGCGAGCAACCTTCCACCCTCCTTTCACCCATAGTTAGCTGAACTACGTTGACTCTGACTTCACATTTCAGATGAGATACGTAGGCACAAAGCACCATTGCTTTGCCGAGTCATTTCTTTTTCTTTTACCCTCAAGCCTTTAGCCAGATAGTTTCAATCACCCTTTTAGATAGACAACAAGCGTGGATCCCGTCGAGTACGACGGACGTAAGGGGGGCTAATACCTTCCCCTCGCGTAACCGACTCCCGAACCCGAGATTTGGTTGCGATGAGCAATCTTATCCCTCTTTTCGTTAGGTTTTCTCTGAGTGTTTCCTTTCCCTCTCTTGAGATAAATAACGCACAGTGGTGACTCTCCTGTCATTGTCCACCTCGATTTTCGCAGTAGCGACACATGGTAACACAAGCCTTATCTAATCATATGTGTGTAATCAAGCCTGGGTAATCAGCTTATCTCTCATGAAACCAGCCTCACCCAAAAGCACAACAGCAATAGAACAATATGATAACAGTAATCAAATGCAACAAATGCAATAATATACAACAGATAAAGTAAATGATTACACAAAAATAAACACCCAATGAAAAATAAACAGACAAGCACTAGGATTGACTCACATAGGGAACCAGATTCCCCAACAGAGTCGTCAGTTGTCGCAATTGCGAAAAACAACCGGCGAAAAAATAGAAGAGTCGCCACCGAATGTTATTTATCCTGACATGGAAAGGAAACAATCGAATAAAACCTCAAAAGGGGAGAAGACATGATCTCCCAATAAAATCCTAGATTTGAGAGTCGATTATGTGAGAGGGAGGTATTAGCATCCCCTCACATCCGTTGTACTCAACGGGATCCACTCTTGTTGTTCTAATCAAAGGGTGTGTTTATCTAAAGCTTATATGCTAACAGAAATGAAAAGGAGAAAACAAAAGGAGACTCGATAGGACTTCGTCGTCCTATGCCTACGTATTCCCTTGTGCAATGGGAAAGTCAGAGTCAACATAGTTCAAAGGATTACGGGTGATGGGGGAAGGTTGCTCGCCAAGACTTCATTGTCTTATGCTTATATATCCTTATTATGACGAGAATGAAGAAATCAGAGTTGTAGTTCAACACATGAATTGTTAAGTATTTTTTATGAGCGACGTTAAGTTTGCATTCCAGCAATTAGGGTCGATGATTGTTTGCGGTAGAACAAAAATAACATACTTTTTCTGAAAATGGTTTAATGAACAATCCCAAAAGATAAAATGATTTGTAGTTTGTTTATGAGTTTTAACAGAAGTGGATTAACTTTGTTTGAAATGCACATCACACTAAAGTCTATGACATAAGATCAAATACTTCACGCTAACGATCTAAGCGTCTTGCGCACAAAGTACCCTAAGATGAGGTTAGAAATTCACCCACTCATCTTTTCCCATGTGCTTAAGCCTCGTGGCACACAATGCACATCATATTTATTAAGTATTTTGATTTTGTTTTTAGAAGAGAAAGAAGACTCAACGGGCAAGAGAAAATCTAAGAGAAACTCACCTAGATGTTGTCATGCAATATGGCCCTATAGTTGAGGATAAGAGGGAAGCCTACCTAATGTTATCATGCAAATGATTAAAAGCCTAATGTCTATCCTACTTTGAACCTAATCAAAAATTAAGTTCAAGCAAGGAGTCTTAAGGGAGCATATGAATAAACACAACTAAACATTAAACAAGCTCAATCTTAACAACATCGAGTATTCAAAACTCAAAGGAGAAGAAATGAGATGAAGAAAAGAAAGATGTCAAAGCAACGCAAGTATAAACTAAGGAAATAAACCAAAAACAACAGTAATAACAGTGCTTCAGCATAACACAAAAGTAAATTCCAGCAAACAAGCAAGAACAACATTTAACAGCTTCTATTTCCAGAACAAAACATATATATTATCCAATAGAACAAAATAGCATCGTTTAACAACATGTATGTACAGAACAACAATGTATGCAACATAATTTCTATATTCAATCAATTGATGCACATGATGAATTTAACAACATCAACCAATGAGAATTCATGTGCAATTTCAAACATTGGTAAGATTAAGCAAGCACAAATATCTCAAGTATCAAATCACCAATCTCATCAAGACAAATTAAAAATCATCAAGAAAAATAACCAAAGTTAATCAACAAGATTCTAATGAAACTTAACATCAAGAATTAACTAACGTTAAGAACAAGGTATAATAAATATTAATTATCAAGATTCTAATGGAGATTAGCAAGAAAATCAATTAGAGATTCTATAATAATTTAACCAAAGGATCAACAAGAAACCAAATCGAAATTCACCAAAACTCAATGAAATTCAAATGGAAATTAAAACCAAGTTCAACAAATATTCAAATAGGAGTTCAATCAACGCAAAATTCAATTAAGATCAAAGATTATAATCAAAGTTTATAAACAAAATGTAACAAAAAATTTAATTGAAATTAACAACAAAATCTAGTTGACGATCAACAAAATTCCTAAACAAAGTATATCAAAAATTTAATCAAAGAAATTAATCAATAGTCCAAAATCTAATTATCTAAAACAAATTAACCAAACTCAAATGATTAAAAATCTAATTAACTAAAATCTAAAATCAAACCCTAAATAATCCAAAATCAAAACAAAATAAAAAAAAATTAGCATTAACTTCTAAGAAAAATCTGCAAAATCTAACAAAACAAGGAGTGCGGATCAAGAACAAGGTGGTAGGAATTCAAAATCCGGCTTTGAAGCCCAGGACCCACAATAATATGGCTAGAGTAAAAAAAAAACACGGGCTAAAAAAACACTAAATGGATCCAACAACTAGTGGCTCGGTCCATCATTTCTTCTTAAAGAAAAAATCACAAAACATTATGTTAAAAGCCAAGAGTGAAACACATAATCACATTTGCCACAAAAGGGAAAACGAATAAATCCGCCATAGAAGACCAACCACTACTTCATCAGATCGAACAAGCTTGCATCAAATTTCAAAAACAAGAAAACACAGTCAAGTGAAAAGGATATTCAACATGGTAAGACCAACAACAATGGAAACGGAATCGAAAGCATAATCACTTTTTCCTTCCCTCAGGTTCGCCTTCTTCTCTCACTCTCTTACTCGTTACAACTTTCCTCTTCTTCTACCCTTTCAATTCTGGTTCAACTTTCGTTCTGGGTTATGTTTGAAGATAATGTGAAGAAGGTTTGTGTTGTGGGTTCTATATCAGATTTGGGGGATGTGGTTGATGAAGGTTAGGGTTGAAGAGGGATTTAGAGTTTGAAGAAGGGTTTGCGTTGGAGGAATGAAGGGTTGAGTTGAAGAAAGATTGTGGAGTGGTTTTGGGTCGTATGGGGAGTGAAGAATGGATCTGACAGAGTTTTGTTGGCTACTGTGGCTTTTAGAGATGAGTTGAGGAAGAGATTTATTTATAGGGGAAAAGGTGAGAATGATTTATGAATGTTCATGTCGTTTTGGGATTATTTTCATGACGTTTTGGAGAATGAATTGTGTTGTACAAATTGGAATTGTGGGGTCAAGTTTGGTCGCAAATTTGTTTATGCAAGAATTATGTACGTTGTGTGGTATGTTGCATTGAGTACGCGTTTTGTGCGTCTTTGCATTGAATGATTTGCAAATTAGTTTGTGGTTTGCAAATTAGTTTGTGGGTGTTGGTCCTGGTGACGTATGGATGGGTATTTTATGACTCATGATGGGTTTTATTTCCAGCTGTGCATTATGTTGGATGGTGCGTTTATGGTATATTGCAGGTGCATTGATGTGCAGGTGCATAATCATGCTTGTGGTGTGTTGTGGATTGTTGAGGCAAGTTTCAATTTGGCTGGGTTTTGTTTTGTGTATATCAGGTTAAAGATTTGTGTGGGAAAGGAAACTTGGAGGTTTTAATTGGCTTGGATATTAGGTGTGGAGGTTACGTGTTGTTTGGCTCATGTGATGGTTTCAAAGCAAGTTTTGGTGGGGATTCAATTGGAGTATTCATGTGAGCAGATTGGCTACTATCAACAACATGTCTCTTCAACAATTGAGTGGGTCATGTTGTAGGATTTATTTTGACTTTGCGATGGTTTATTAGTGTACCAAAGTTTTTTGTGATTTTCTTTAGAATGGGCTTTAATGATTTTTGTGACATTTTTGTAATTCAAATATGAACATGGACTTTTGGTGAGAACTTTATTAGGATCTTGATGGGCTTTTGGATATATCTCTTTTTTGACAATTGATTTCTTGTGTAATACGGGCTTTTAGTGAAATTAGGTGCACCTCCATATCTATTTTTCATCATGCCTAAAACTTGAATTCTTTTGATTAACTTCATGATCATTAAAACTTTCGAATTGTTTGGGATTCAGAAGTGAAAGAAATTATTTTATCTACTAATGGTGGACAAATTGGGGTATTAAAAAATCATGTGCCTATTGCCACAGTTTTAGATATAGGTATTTTGAGAATACGCCTTAAGGACCGATGGTTAACGATGGCTCTGATGGGTGGTTTTGCTAGAATCGGCAATAATGAGATCACTATTTTAGTACCTGATGCAGAAAGGGCTAGTGACATTAATCCACAAGAAGCACAACAAACTCTTAAAATAGCAGAAGCTAACTTAAATAAGGCTGAAGGCAAGAGACAAACAATTGAAGCAAATCTAGCTCTCCGGCGAGCTAAGACACGAGGGCATTCCAATTAGAATTGAACTCCAAAATTCTCAATTTCTTGCTTGAAATGGATGTAACTTACATTTAACCTTGAGAAATAGATTCTACCATAAATTAATCTCTAAATTTTGCCACTTGACTCATAATACCAGACTTCTCATTGTAGACCTTCTTGTAAAAAATATAGACTTGAGGAACCCTGCCTTGAGAATCAGGATTTGAAATACGAACTCCATTGCCTAAAACCCTAATTTGGAAAGAAATTTCTCCTTGATAATCTTTAACCATGAAGCACTTGCATTGGTACAACCTGAGAACTTGATCCATTCACAATTGTCTTAATTTGACATGCAAACCTAATTGGATCCTCAGACACCCATCACCTGAATCACGCACATCCTGGCCTTGATCTTGAAACAAACTCTTTCCTGACTAACATTAGGTCAAAACTAGATGAATTAAAAACACATACTGCACTCATTTAGATGAAGCATATGCACACCGATGAAGAAAAATAACCTAAAATATTGATAATCAACAAAAACCTAGTTCTTCAGTCTCCACTAGAACCATGATGAAACCTTAATCACTTGATGCCTCTTGAGAAATCCTGAAGTAGATAAAGTTGATACTTGATGAATCTCGACAAAGGAAAGCCTTATAGCTGGATGAACTTTGATAGAAAGATACTCATGATGATGATAAATTAACCCTTGCTTCAAACTTGAATGAAGGTATCTCAAAGAAAATAAGAACCCTGATTCAAAGAACCTCTTGATCCCATGCCTTAGGAACTCGATGCAAATGAATGAGTGCAAATTTATGACTTAATGGGTGATGCAGATGAATGCAAGCAATAGCCAGTTAAGGTTAGCAAATTTATGACTTAATGACTCATCGGGAATTCTTAGGTCACCAATTGGGGAGTCTTGCATCAAATCTGTCACAACTGCTCAAAGTGGATACTCACCGAGGAATTATCATAACCATCTGAAGTAGATACCTACTGGGGAATCACCCAAAAATGTCAGATAGAGACCCATTGGGGACATGTGTGAGGCATGTCACAAGAACACACTTGTTTAGGAGACACTTGGTCCTGTACTAAAAAAATTGCATGATGGACAACAAAAAATCTTGTGATCAAAACAAGCTTCAATTCTCAAATGCCTCATATCACATGGTTTATGAGAGGAAGTCACCTTAAGAGGATTTTACAGAAAACTTAACATGAAAATGTCTTAGTGTCTTCAAACTCTTGGAGAGATTTATCGAATCTTGACATAATTACCCCAGATTGATTGTATTATGCATAATAGAGTCTTCAGATTTGCCTTTTAGGGATGGTCATAGAATCAGCTTGAAAAGGGAGCCAGTGACAACTGGACGTTGGATACCAATAACAACTGGACTTTGACAATCAGTGCCTGTAACAATTAGGAAACAACTTGCCCCTGCTTAGCAAAGTTTTTAGGCAGCATGCCCCTGTATATGGCCATTCTCTTGAAATGATTGGCCATTTACTCCTCCGAGTTTCAAGTCTCAAAAGATTAAGTTAATCACTGATGTTCATATGCAAACTTCTATGATATTAAGCAATGTTAGCAAGCAAAAGAATGTTAATTCTGAAATTGATAATGCAACACACATGTTTGTCATGAAGTTTTTTTATCGAAAATATATCGCAATAACTTGTGACTGAATCACTAGTTAGGATGTATCATTAATTTTCTTTTACAAAGCCAACACAACTTTCGAGCATAGCTCACAAGGACTCGAAAAACATTATCTCATTGAGTATGCTTTCGAAGTAACCTGTTTCAATTAGGTCTTTTGAGAGTTGTAACGTGGCTTGGTTCATATGTTCGGTCAAATTGATGCGAGCACACATCTCTCAAGAGGAGTTTTAATATGGTTTAGAAACCACTAAGGCTTTGGACATAGCAGTCACTCACCTTTTTTGTTTTTTTTGTCTGATCACACGACCTTTGTTATTTGTTGAGGATTTTGTCGTAATCCTTTCTTTTTGTTTTTCACGTTTTTTATTCATTCCCTAATGTTTTCCTGGACTAAGTCTTTTTGGATTTGACCTCGAAGTCCAGCGGGATGCCCCAATTTTGCATACACCTCCTTCATATAGGTTTTGATCTAGCGGGCTTTTTATTTTTACTTATGAACAAGTCGTGTGATTCTAAGTTATTTTGACTTGTTAAAAGGATTGTGATTGCCTCATTTCTTAGCTAGTAGCAAACAAACTTGGATACCAATGACAATTGGGTCTGACTCTTAGCCTCTTAATGTGTGAGGGTAAGCTGAAGTGGATCCTTAGATGTTCACTCCTTTTTATGAATGTTTGGGTGCTCAATCAGTTTAACTTAAAACTATCCAGCCCCTTGGTTAAATTGAGGGTTTTTTGATTTGGAAAAGAAAAACTCCTACTTCAAGGCTCAAAAGGGTTAAAGAGGGATTATCTTCCTTATATCTCTAGTGTTTGGGAATTTGAAACAATGCCTTACATCATCAACAGGTTTTATTTAAAAGCATACAAGAATAGATCTTGTGTTTTCATTTTCATCATCCTCCCTACAATTCTCTGCCAAAGCAAGAGATTGAGTGGTATGGGCATTTATAAAGTAGAAAAAGCATTTAAACGAGTGAATATGAATGGATTTCTTCAAGACAAACATATTCATTGCATTAATCACTCAACATAAGCAAGTCCATACAATGCCAAAACAAACACAGAAAGTTATATATGAAAAGCAACAAATAAGCTTAAAATCTGAAAAGGCAAAGGCCTAAAGGACAGTCTTTTGCATCAGTCCACCATATGCATGGAGGAGTTTGTTCCACGCTTAAGAAAAAGAGTGATTTGAACCCGAGGTTCTCACATTTTGAAGGACATGATGCCTTTTTGGACTAGCTCCTTCACCTTTCCCTTGAAGACATAGCATTCTTCAATGTCGTGGCCAGGTGCCCCTTGATGGAATGCACAAAAGGTGTTAGTCTTGAAGTAGCTCTTATGGATCATCGGGATGGCAGGTGGCGTCTCTGTCTTGATCAAACCCTTTTGTACGAGAACAGGGAACAACTTAGCATAGTACACTAGGTTGTCTCTAGAATCGCCGCTCCGCTCAGGCTGCTGATTAATGGAGGAAGAAGGACTAACATGTCATTGCAAGATGACCAATTCTTTGACCAAAGTAGTCAAACGCTTTTTAGCAACCTTCAAGTTTGCAACTTCATCTTAGAGCTCTTTATTTTCTTACTCGTGGTTATCTACCAAGGTCTTCATCATGGTAGAGAACGCCCATATGGGCCCTCAAGGTGGCGATCTCCTCGCGAAGTGCCTAGTTTTCTTATTTCAATTGGTCCATCTTCTCTTGAAATTTGGCTCGAGTATTGTGGTTATGAATTGGTGAAAACTGGAGAGCAGACAATGGGATGAGCTAGACAAATGCAAATGAGATGCAAATGTGATGACATGTGCATGAATCCAATGCAAATTCAAGGAACTCGAAAGTTATATTTGCAAACATTATAAAAAGGAGAACATATCTTTTACATAACAGAAAAAGTCTCATTTAATTGATTTAAATTTGAAGCTTACAAAACGGATTACACACTTCCAAAAGTCATGCAAAGCGAACAAATACAAGAAAAAGGAAACTAGGAGTCCTAATCAATATGATGAGAATATCCTTTCCCTCCTTGCGATCTCTTCGTAAGCCTCTCGATTTGCTCTTGCATCTTGGCCTTCTCGAGGATGAGTTTGTCCACATACAACTTCCATGCAACTGAATTTGGAGGAACGTTAGAATTGACAATAGGCACTGATGATACGCTAGAGGAAAGTAAATCCTCTCGCCCCTTCCTCTTCTTGGCGGAATTTTCTTCTTCCTTTTGCTTATGAAGCTTCTGATGTTCTTTCTCATGATTGACGACTTGATACTTGTTCTTCCATGCATCCCTTTCTTGCTTTGCTTTGGTTAAAGCATTCTTCAACTTCTCCTCCTCACTCATAAAGATCAAAATGGGGTCTCTAGAAGCCATGGGTATTGGCTCATGACGGGGGTAGGTCATCTTCAACTTGATAGCCCTATCTTGCATCCATTGGAGATAAGGCTCCAAAGCGATGCAATCAGACTTTTCTAATATGGTCGCTCCTTTCTTAAGAATGTAACACCAAGCATGTACGATTTTCTCTTTAAGCATTGAATTCTCAAATTCCTTGAGGAAAAGTCCTTCCAAGTAGATGGTATTAGGTTTACCCTTCATGGGATAACCAAGCTGTCGACGAGCTAGAACTAGATTGTAGCTTATGCATCCTATTACCAAGAATAGGCACGTTGGGAAAATCACCACAACTATCAATCATAGCCACCGCTCAAAATGTAGGACTATACCACTCAATAACGGAATTTGTGAGCGACATAATCTTTTGCGCCCAAAGCAACCCATCCTTGAGATCCCCAAATGTGGCTGACCAAGGCAAGTGTAAAATAAACCACTTGTAGAGAAAAGAGGTGCAACAAGTAATCATTACTCCTCCATGAGAATTCCTCATATGCACAGAGTGATAGGCGTCAACAAGCAAAGTTGGGACTGGATTCCCAAGTAAGAAGATCTTGATAGCATCAATAATAACAAATTCGTCAATGTTGGGAAAGACGAAAAGTCTATATATGAGAAAAGTGAGGTGGCTTCAAAAGCATCTACACTCTTCTTGTCAGCATATAGTAATGAGCTTTCTCCATCAGAAACTTGGGGGGTAACCCAAGGAGTCCTCCTTGTGTGGTCATATGAGCCTTGATATTTGACAACTTTAGATAAGTGGCCTCTGCAATATCTTTTCCTCTAGGCATATCCTCCAAACCTGAGAAATGAGCTTAATAAGTAATAGTAAGTCCAACCAAAGAAGAATACTCCTCCAATGTGGGCATCAACTGTTAGTTGGGGAAAGTAAAGCAATGGTACAATGGATTATAAAAATGCACAAGTGTAGAGAGAATTCCATCAACCATCTTGAGTTTCAATAGAGATAAGATCCTCCCATACCTATCCTTAAAAGTCAAAGGGTCTTCAACCAAAACTCCTAATTTCCTTAAGTCTTCAGACTTTGGGCTTTTGAAAGTGTATTTCTGAGTTCTTCTCCTTCCAAAATCCATTCTATAATGTTTTCAAAACAACTCTAAGTTCCTTGAAAAGGGTTTAAAAAAAGGTGCATGAATGCATGGATGAATGTATGAACAAGCACACATATACACATATACACAAACAAATATGGGGTTTAGGGTTTGAGATCATGAGCATGGGGTCATGGTGTAACCATCCCAAGGGTATGTACTATAGGTTTTTGTACCTGCGAAACACGGTTCTAAGAGGTTCCTAAAGTCATTAACCCATCTTTTGGATATTATTAACACACCAAATACTTGGAAATCAATAATATTCTCAAGAGAGTCTTGAGTGTAGTATCACATATCAACTACTTTGGGTTTACACCCTCATAGTCACTGCACTATATCCTAAAAAGTCCAAGTGGGGTAAGAGGTAACTAAATGTCCTCAGTTTCACAGGCCCTTAGGTTGAAAGTAGTAAAGTATTCACGATTACTCGTTCAACAAATACTACCCTCAAGAAGGCCTCCACTGAGCGGGGGATCTCAAGTCAACTTCTTCGGGATTACTCCTTCAAAGTCTCCTTGACTATACCACCCTTCCTATCTTATGTGTTCTCTCAAGTCTGGGTTTGAATTATCTCACCACATAAAGGTATACACCCTGACAAATAGAAAAATCAAGAAAAATAAGCAAACAAATATATACAAATAATACAAATAAATAAGATAGGCTTAACCCTCTTAGGGGAGAGTCCCCAGTGAAGTCATCATTTCTGTTGCGGTGAGAATCAGATATCAAGCTATTGTATTAACTTGAATCACAAAACATTGAATGTTCACCACCAAAATTTAATTTATCCAAAGGAAAGTGAAAAGATCAAAGAAAACCCTAATTGTGCAATGTAACAACAATGCTAAGAGATCTAAGATTCGGGGGTTGGTTATACTAAGGGAAGATATTAGCACCCTAAGTATCTATAGTATTCTATAGGAACCTCTTGTTGTATTTATGTTATGTTATTGTTTGTTTTCTATGTTAGGGAATGTTTTATGAGGAAAGACCTAAAAGTATTGCTAAGTATGCTCGCCAAAACTTCATGGTCTTATGCCTACGTATCCTAACAAGGATGGAATTAGAGCAACTGTAGTTCACCTTAACAAGAGTAAAGAACACTTGATAGTGATCAAGGTTCATAGGGGAAGGTAAGTGTTCATAACAATAACACTTATAAAGTTTACAAACTCTATCCTAAGGCTAAGTTGAAAGGGTTAATGACTCTAACAAGGTCAAGAGGGAAGTTAACGTAAGGATAAGCTACCTATGACATTAAGTCAAAAACTAGTCCTAAAACTTAGGTTTTCTACCACTCAAAACTTCACATATAGGTAAGATAAATTACAAGCAACACATGTACACATTCAATACATTAATGTCTACATATTTGCTTTAGAAATCACATGATAATAATGCATGTATCATGAGTTTCAAAATTCAAGTTTCTTACCTATTAGAGCAAGGTCCAATGCCTCTTTACAATGCTCCTAGAAATTTTATGATGATGTAGTTAGGCTCCAGAGACTTAAATGAACTTGTTTGAATGAATGGTTTGATTGGAAACAACCTATAACCCCTCACACAAATGTTCTTGCAAAATGTGAAAGTGATATGGAAGGTGATGGTATGAGTGCTACAGAACTTGCTTATGGGTTTAAACAAACTCTAATGAGTATTTATAAGTTGTTTTAAGTGTTTGCTTTGGTGGAGCATGAGCAAAATGGGAGTTGGGAGCTTTTGGCTTGAAGTTTTCAAAAATGATATTTTTATGCAAAACTTGGTCTAGAGGCGGTTTGAGGTATTGTTCTTGTGTGATTTCTCTCCCCTTGAGGCTTATATGATGCCTATATTTAAAGGATAAGTGGAGGGAATAAGAAGTAACAATGTTTTGGAGTTTTGGTTTAGTTAGAATCCAAATGCTAGTTTCATGAAGAATGGTGGTTTCTAGGTGATGTACAAACTAGATTAGAGTGGTTGAGAGGTTTCTTCTACAAAAGGGAAAGGTTGGAGGCTCAAGGGAAAGGTTATTTGAGGTTTAAAGTGCTTTAGAAGAATGGTATGGGAGCCTTTTTTTCAAAATGATCTATTAATGGTAAGAACACTTGGATAATGCCTCAACTCCTTGGATAATGCTTCAAGATTTTGTGTAATCTTCTGAAAAATGAAGGATTTGCAAGTTACGTGAGCTATAATCAAGGAATTTTCAGCATGGAATGGTTTTGCAACAAGTCCATGACATGAAAATGACCTTAAGTTCAAGTTTGGAATGCCAACTTCTTTCCTTCAAAATGCATAGCTCATAAATGGTATCAATGAGTTCTTAGACTCTTTGGAAAGCTGGGAACATGCTCTACAACTTTCATGTTTTAAGTTTTCTCTGATCCAAATTGGACCATGATGAAAAATGGCTCCCAAGTTGGTTGCTTTTACAAGGCAGATTTTGATTGAAAATTTTCTCTAAGTGTTTTCTCTTTGTTCATCAACTTCATGGCCTCATAACTCATAATATTTGAATGCTTTGGGAAAATAACCTCAAGGACAAAGTTGTGGTATGTTATAAGCTCTTCAAATTGATCTTTTGTGCAAAGAAAATGGATGTCTGGACTGGAAGTTATGGCATTGGCAAGTTAGCACCAAATTAGGGTTTTTTTTCTTCCATAACTTAGAAAAATTCCACATTTCTTCATGGTTTCCCTCCTTGCAAGTAACCTCGACTCTCTTGATTTTTATTAATCAAATTCAATCATCAAACATGTTTATAATTAATTTTAAATTGAGAAGTTCATATTTGGTCAAAACCCCTAAAGTCAAAGGTTTGACTTTGTAGTGAATGGCTTGTGTATCAGATGAATCTCCACTTATTGATCTTCAATAAATTCAATCTCTTGGGATATTTTAACACCGTGGGTGAACTCCAAGGTTTCATTTGAATTTCTTGAATAATGTCCCAATGCTTGAGATCATGTCTTGGTTAAAAGTCAAAGATGCAGTTGACTTTGGTTGAAAAACCCTAATTCATGACCAAATGAATTTGAACTTTGAAGAACTTGTAATGAGGTCATATTGCACTTGATATTGATGGAGGGAAATATATTGAGTGTATAAGAACTTGTTTGACTGATGATCCATCCAAAACATTGACTGGTCAATCCTTTGAGCCTCTCAAGGCAAACCATAATCCATAGGAAACAAAACAAAACAATGTCTTGATAATTGGTTAGCCATGCATGAATGATTAACCTAGAATGTTATGCAAATGATAATGAATTCTAGGGGTAAAATTTGGGGTATGACAATAAGGTTATGAAGTGATTTGTGCAAAGTTTTGATGGGGTGAATGTGATTTGATGATGAAGTAAGGGATTATATGTTTATATAGATGAATCAAGATGAAAATTGAGAGGTAAATTTAGTTAGAAATTGGTTAGGAGTTTTTTAATTTATGGCTACAAGATAGTGATCCGTGGCTCACATTAATCAATGGTGGAAATTTTTTAGGTTATAATTAGTTAGAGTGAAGAAAATTTGTGAGGATGTCTTAGTTTTGGGCTAAACTCAATGCAAAATTTAAGTTAGGAGTGTGTTATTTTGAAGGAATTTGAGATTAGTTAGGATTTTAAATTGATTTTGGTGGGAAATATGCATAACTAACTTGGGTAGTTAGTTAGGGCAATGGGTCAATTGATTAGGGTAAGTGGTTAGTAATTTTTTTAGAGATAGTTAGGTTAGTTAGTTAACTGAAGTTGACAGTTAGGGTTAGTAGTTAGTTAGAATTGAAGTTTGAATTGGTTATCTATGTATAGCATAAATGTATATTGATATATGTATGGCAACTTATGTGCATTGGGTCTTCAATTGTCAGGGCTACTTGAAATATGTTATGTTTCTTAGCATGTATGGAAAATATATGGAGTTGTCATTGATGCATTTTTAAATGGTAATGTATGTGTGGATAATTGTGGACTTCATATGTGTGCTGAATTGGTATGTTCGGAATTGTTTAGACTCAAATGCATAATGTAAAGTATATGTCGAGTTGTATAGTGTTGTGTAGGTATGCATAGTATATTTTAGATGGCATAACATTATTGTGATGATGCATGTTTATTGTGAATGTGTGAATGCATATGTGCTTGGTTTGATGTTGGCATGTTATGTAGAACTGTCATGATGTTGATGTTGTTTGGATTGTGAAATAAGTAGATGGACTGTCACGGAATGATATGGATGCATATGTGTTTTGACTTGCATTGCTTACTTATGCCAGGGTTTTGTTTTGATCATGAAGTTTGCATTGCCTTGGTGTTTTTGTCATGAGCTTTGGATGTTAATGTCATTGTGGTTATGTATTGCAGGTCTGGTACATGTTCTGGTATAGTATATAAAGTTTTAGCAATATAAGCATTTTAGCAACATGAATGAACATGTGATGCAATGACCATGATGTTGATGTTTGTAAATTAGAAGACTTGAAGGAAAAATGGAGGACCATGAAGATGAAAAAGAATAGGTTTAGGGAGATGTCTGACCTTGGTCAACAGCTGACCAAAAGTCAACTATTGGTCAAACATAGATTTTTTGTAACTTTTCCAATTCTAAATTTTTGTAGTGGATTTTTGGTATTTTGAGTATGAACTTGGACCTTGTATGGTTGATAGTTAAACTTGTAACTTATTCTTCAAGTAATAAAATTTTTCCCTCCATTTTGGATATTTTTGAATTTAAATTTTAAACTTTGAATCCAATTTAAATGAAGCATCTTAACTAAAAGATCAATATCCCATCCATGGCTAATATGTAAAACCTCATTATACTTGGTCAACAAAAAGTCAACCTTCCATGGTTGACTTTGTTGACCAAAAGTCAACCTTATGTTAATAGTTTCTAAATCTTCTTGTTCATGATGTGTACTAATACAACCACTATGCTTTAAACATAAGTAGAGATTCCAAATATTAGGTCAAAAAATGGGTCAATATTCAAAGTTGACTTTGACCAAAAAGTCAACTGTAACACAATAGTCTCAAATGCTTGTTTCACAAGTGCACACAACAAGAAACCCTAGTCCAAGCAACCTCTGGGATATCTTGTGCCATAAGTAACTAATAAATCATCTGATCAAGTTATCCACATCCAAGTATTGAGACATCCAACTGAAATACAAAAATAGGAATCTCTGAAACAATAATGTTACATGTAGATGGAAGTGCATATGAATGATCCTAAAAAATTAATGATTGGGGTAAATGTATGCAGATGAATCAAAAGCCATGAGCAAGATAAAATGAAAATAGGTGGGGAAAATTAAGGTACTGTGCACTTAAGTGGGATTTTTTATCTAGCAACCCATATAAGGGATTTTATAAATAGCGCCATCGTGCAAAACCTTTCACATTCGACGAAATTCAGTTTTGAACTCTAGTCGTAATCCCTCTCTCTCTCTCTCTCACACACACACACACACACACACACACACTCATAATATTCATTTGCATTAGCTACACTTATATTGAAGGCATTATGTTCGTGTGAACTGAGTATAATGTTTTTCTTTGTTCAACACTAGTGATTATTCATCTAATTCTGCTTCAAAATTGTTAATTACTACAAAAGATAATCGTTTCTATCATGGATATTGATTATTCGTAAGGATCGAATCAAGGTAAATTTTTGTTTTCCTCTGCTTTTATGTCGTTATTTCCCTTCAGTGATACTCATATGTTACTTGAATCTAATCTCACATGTTTATTGGTTTCTTCCTTGCTTCCTTCACTTCAGTAACCACTTAGTTGTCTTCTTCATCACCTTCATTCCTTTCTTCACCATACTCAACACCTTTTTTAGACACATACGTATAAACATAGTCACCTGATACATTTTCTTCAGTTTGTGGAAGTTCATCTACATTGTTACTGACAACCTTGAAGGTGGGAAAAACACTTAGAAGGGGGGTTGAATAAGGGTTTTGAAATAATTATGGCAATAAAAACAACACAGTATTTTTATCCTGGTTCGTTGAACTCAACTAATCCAGTCCACCCTACCAAGGTGATTTGTCTTTCTCAACAAGGACTTAATCCACTATATTCAAACAGATTACAGTGTCAACCACTAAGAACAACTGTCTTAGTCTTCTCAAGAAATCCTGACCACAACTTAGTCTTTTTAAGGAACCTTTTACAAAAAAATGTAAACTAACAAGTGTTTAAGATGCTTCTAAAAAGCTATGTCACAACTGTGATTTTTACACTTAGATTAAGAACGAATAAAAACTATTTAGCTAATGAAATATATTGAACGAGAGCTTGAGAGTAGTTTTCAATTTGATTTCTCAATAATTCATCAACTTTGAAATGTTGTTGAAGACATCCTTTTATAGAGAAGAAAGTCCAATGCTTGAAGACAGTGCGTAGCAGAGTAGCCATAGCCTTTTTGTCTTCTATTGACTTTAGCTTTCCCAGAAGAGGAATGTTCAGACAAATCCCTTTTGTCTGATTTCCTGTGCCATACATGAATAAGGAAAGAGTCGTTTGGAATATGCCAACGGATATATCTTTGAATAATATCTTCTTCAACAAGCTTCTGTCTCAAAGTTATCAACATCAGAGTCTTTAAGTGATCAGAGTTTGATGGTATCAGAGTCTTGATGTTATCAGAGTTTTACAGCCAATGTGTTTCAGCGTGAATATCAATCAGAGCCTCCGTACTTGCAGCGAAAAATACTTTCAGAGTCTTCTTGAAACAATGCTTGAAACTCTTCATACAAATTCTTCAACTACGCTTCAGAGTCTTCTGCACCTTCTGCTTTAAAGTCTTCTGCAGCTTCTGCTTCAGAGTCTCTTCTGGCAGCGCTCAGAGTCTTCTGGTGACTTGCTTCTGATGCTTCAGAACTTTGCGTAGAGTAATGTTCAGATGCATTTTTGCTTCCATAAGAATATTTAATTTAATATCTGAAACAAAAACACTAGAACAAAATTAGAGTATATATTTTCTTAATACAAAATTTCATTAGTGTTATCATCAAAACATAGAGATATATTAAACACCAATCTGTGTTCTAACAATCTCCCCCTTTTTGATGATGACAAAAACATAGGAAATTTTGTTCAATAAAAGGATAAATATATATAACTCCCACTGAGATAAAGAATCTCCCCCTGAAATGAATACTCTAATAGAGGAAAATACTTCCCTTTTTGCATGAATATACTTTTCAGATTAAGAGCCTGGTTAGAATCCTGGTTAGAATATACTTTTCAGAATCAGATCTTGATTTACTTTCCAGAATCAGAGCTTGATTTACTTTCCAGAATCAGAGCCTGGTAATCAGAACCTGGTTTGAATTAAGGTTTGGTTTGGGGATTCTCATGGTAACTTCAATGAATTTTGTCAGATGATACGTTATAGTTATGAAAGACTAAAATTCAATGTTAGTTATAATTTATTATGTCTGAATTCCATTTTAGTAACTGTTTATTTTTGAACAATCAGAATTTCTTTTTCTCCCCCTTTTTATCATAATAAAAAAGAAAAAACTTTTTAAGACAGAAAAGAAGAACAGAGAAAAATAACATGATAAAACAAATAGAAACAGAAACCAAACATGGTCATTGATAAACAATATTCAGATGATAAACACATAATCAAATCAAACATAATATGCACAAACAACAGAAAAACAACTAAGGTTGACGAGAAACAATCATCTTCAGAAGGTTTGTGATCTCAGAGGTAGATTCTTCTTGCCTAGCCATCCACGTCTTGATCTCATCTGTGATTTGTTCTTTCTTGACCATCCATGTTCTGATCTCTTTGTTGCTGGCTTCTAGTTGAGCAAACTTTTCTTCTAAATCTGGATTTTCTGTCTTGATTACAGAAGAAGCAGGAGCAGATGCAGATGCAGGAGCTGGAGCACTATCAATGACCATAGAAGATGCAGATGCATTTTCTTGTTCCAGAATCGTCAGAGCTGACTGATTATATACCAGAGTTTCTTCATGTGCATATTCTTCTGTCAGAACTTCTGTAGGAGCAGATTCTTCAGCAATCACCGAATTAGCATATTCTTCAGAAGATGAATTTTCCAGAAAAAGGGTTGGCGTTCTGGTAACATTCCAGAGAGTCTGACTGACAGTGTCAACAAATCTGATCTTCACATCATCAGAGCAAACGTTCTTTAGATTTGAAGCAACAATGTTGAATCTGAATATGAAACTATTCCAAATAGCATCAGAGTCATCTGGATTGATGCTTCTGAGGCATTTTTCCTTAACAGCATCTAAATTCATCTTTATTTCATTTTCAAAATTAGCAATCAAAACATCAACATTCAGCCTAGGTTTAGGTTTCAGGTAGGCTTCCAGAGGTGATGTTTTGGGTTGTTCTGGTGGGGGTGGTATTATAAAGGTTGGGATAATGAACATAGGACGAGAGAAAGATGGAAAAGATGTTTGGCCAGATGATTCAGTGATAGCCTGACGTTTTGGATAAAAGTTTTTAAGTTTGAGTCCAGAGGGAAGGTCATCAGATGGAAAAGGTTTTAATGAAGCAAAAGAAACAAAAGCAGTTGATCTTGGTTTTGGAGTGGGTTGAGAAAGGATAAAGGTTACTTCTGGGGGTATATCAGATTTAGTAGATTCACCTGAATCTGCAGTGTGACATGAGGTAGAAGAAATGTAAAAGAGAGTTTTGAGGAGTTGGATGTCCAGAATATCTGAATCAGATATATAGGATTCAGATGGTTAAGGAATTTCTGGTTGAGGATCAGATGGGATAGGTTCTTCTAGTATAGATTGTTCAGGTTGTTTAGATGTTATGGGTTCAGTTTGAGATGTAGGTGGATTTGGTTCAGTAGAAGTTTGTGGTTCAGAAGTGATTGGAGGTTCAGTAGTAATTTTTTCAGTTTGAGTGGATATAGGTTCAGGTTGAGGTGTGGGAACAAATTCAGTTACAGTTTGTGTTTCAGATGAAGTTTGTTGTACAAAAGTGGGTGGTTGTACAGATGATTGAAAAGGTACAGAAGTAGTTTGAGTTTGAGAAGAAGGGGGTAAAGGGACAGAGCTAACTGTTGATGGTTCTGTTACTATTTCAGAAATATGAGGTAAAGATGAATTACTACCTGTCTTCTTTATTTTCTTGATTGGAACAAATGAAGCTTCTCCAGAAGCTTTTCTCTTCTTCTTCTTCTTTGGTTCCTCATAAGATTTATGTTTCTTCTTGCTTGCAAATTCTTCTTCTGAAGCCCGTTTCCTCTTCCTCAGATTTTCCTCATAAAAATCTGGTACAGGTTCTCTAGCACGCTTAAGAATATCTGCAGGAATTGGGGTTCCATCTTCCTTACACATCTGAATGTACTGAAGAATTACATCTCTAGGTTCATCAGCACAGAATATAGGAAAATCATCTATTGGAACTCTTCTCTGACTAACTTCTTCAATATTGAGCTTAGCAGGAGCAGATGTGAGTTCATCCACAACTCTCATCCTTTGGGGACTCTTTGCATTCAGAGGTTTTCTGACAATAGAGGCAAGTTCTTCTTTCAATCCAGCTTCATACAGATGAGCCACCAGTCCATTCTCAGTCAGAATATTTGAGATCAGTCTTCCAAAAGGAATCTAAGTCCTGATCTTCTGACCCTTGGTCTTGAGAGATTCTCTGGATGCATTAATGTGGTTCCACAGATGCATGAAGATAATGTGTGGCAGATCCACTTTTGTGCTCTGACTCAGGCAGAACATGAAGTACAATTGTTCATTGTTAACATAATCAGGAGAGTTTGTAGATTTTCTGTGGTGTATACAGCCTAGAAAAATCTTGGCCCAGATCTTGTATTCAGGTTTCAGATCCTTAAACTTGTTTGAAGCTTGTCCAGATGTAATCACTTCATCATAAACTTCCTCCATATCAACACGCCCAGCTGGCAGATGAGAAACACCATCAGTTTCTTCATATCCAATGAGCTTCCTGATCAGATCTTCAGTTATGATAATCTCTTTTCCTAGAACTGAAGAGACTATGAACTTGGGGTAGACAGATGCGTGAATCCAAAATTCTTTCACCAAATATGGATAAACTGGTCCAAACAGTCTGTCAAAGTATTTCACCCAGCCTTGAGCGTCAATAGTAGGACGCAAGTCAAACCCATTATCAGCCATGGAGTCAAAATCCACCATTGATTCACATAAAACTTCAAGTTGATCAACTGGTGTTAGAAGAGTTCTAACTGGTTCTTTGAAAGCAACAACACCCATGTTAGAAGATGAAACAACAACCATAGTTGATTGAAACTGAGTAGAAGTTGATGAAGAAGTAGCCATTGTTGTTCTTGAGAGAGATTTAGGGTTACAAATAGTTTTGGGTTTGGGAGAGAGATGAAAGCAGTGAAACAGACAGAAATGCATACCAGAGTGTGAGAGAGTGAAAAGTGTGAGAAGTGAAGTGTTGTGGAATTTATAGAAGAAATTAGGGCACACATAGAGTCACACGTTCAGCACGTTTACACTTAGCATTTAATTTCATTTAATAAAAAGAATATAATCATTTCAAGCATTTAATGATTCTGACAATTTGGGGGGGGGGGGGGGAACGAGAAACTCAATATTCAAAACAATACCTCAAACGTCATTTCAGTAATGTGCACTCCACCTTTTCAGATTTAGAGTTACACGTGTTTGCTTGCATGTGCTTCTGAAACATCTTTGAGAAATGAAACGTTAGCCAATGTTCAGATCCTCTGAGGCTTGTTAGTTCAGATACACACAAATGAATAAACAAAGAAATTAACAGAAGTAATACTTCAGAGTTTAAGCATTTTGCATCTGAGTAAATTTGCTTCTGATAAACATTTTTTTCTGGACAAAAATCCATACTTATATTTTTCAGAATAAATTTAAACCTAACTTCAGCAAGGGGTTTAGTAAAGATATCAGCCCATTGATGGTCTGTATCAACAAAGTTTAAGCATAAAATTCCCTTCTGAATATAGTCTCTAATGAAGTGATGTTTAATTTCTATATGCTTATCTTTAGAGTGTAAAATTAGATATTTAGATAATCATATAGCAGAAGTATTATCACAGAAGATAGAAATGTTACTCTCATAAATCTAATAATCTTCTAGTTGACTCTTCATCCAGAGCATCTGAGTGCTACAACCAGCTGCAGCTATATATTCTGCTTTTATGGTTGAAAGAGCTATTGTAGGTTGCTTCTTGTTGTACCAAGAGATTAGGTTACTCACCAAAAACTGGCAGCTTCCAGAAGTACTTTTTCTTTCAACTCTGTCTCCAGCGTAATCAGCATCACAGAATCCAACTAACTTAAATTCATCAGATTTTCTGTAACACAAACCCACATTAGTAGTACCTTTCAGATACCTCAGGATCCTCTTAATAGCTGTTTAGTGAGATTCTCTAAGATCTGATTAGAATCTAGCACACAGACAGACACCAAAGAGGATATCAGGTCTAGAAGCAGTCAAATACAGAAGAGAACCAATCATACCTCTATAGAGCTTCTGGTCTACCTTTTTACTTAGCTCTTCCTTACCTAGAGTGCTTGTAGGATGCATTGGGGTCTTTGCTAATTTGCTTTCGTTCATGTTAAACTTCTTCAGAAGCTCCTTCACATACTTAGTCTGATATATGTAGGTGCATTATGGAGTTTGGTTAACTTGAATTCCCAGAAAGAATCTGAGTTCTCCCATCATGCTCATCTCAAATTCAGCCTGCATAGGTAGAGCAAACTCCTTTCCAACGTAATATTGGTAGATCCAAATATAATATCATCTAAGTAAATTTGACAAATTAACAAGTCTTTCTTAAATGATTTATTGAAGAGAGTTGTATCCACTTTGCCTCTGATAAAATTCTTTTCCAAAAGAAAATTACTTAATCTCTCATACCAAGCTCTAGGAGCTTGTTTTAAACCATAAAGTGATTTCTTAAGTTTAAAAACATGTTCTAGAAATTTATCATTTTCAAAGCCAGGAGGTTGATGAACATAAACTTCCTCTTCTATAATACCATTTAAGAAGGCACTCTTAACATCCATCTGATATAGAGTTATGTTATTTTGTGCAGCAAAAGAAATGAGTAGGCGTATAGACTCTAACCTGGCCATAAGAGCATAAGTCTCTGTGTAGTCAATTCCTTCTTGCTGACTATATCCTTGAGCAACTAGCCTTGCTTTGTTTCTTACAACTTCTCCTTGCTCATTCAGTTTGTTTCTGAAGACCCATTTAGTTCCAATAATATTGAATCCTTTTGGTCTTGGAACCATATCCCAGAAGTCATTTCTGGTGAATTGATTTAGCTCTTCTTGCATAGCAAGTATCCAATCATTATCGTTCAGATCCTCATCCATAGAAGTTGGTTCTATGATAGACACCAACCCAAAAAGTGATGTTCTAGATGATCTGATAAAAGATCTTGTTCTGATGGGTCATCCTTCTTTCCAATGATCATTTCTTTTGGATGAAAAGATTTGATTCTGGATGATCCTTTAACAGTTGGTTCTTCAGAAATGTTCAAATTGTTCATCTGAGAAGCCAATGGAGTTGCATCTGGCGTTGCTTCTGGTTCTTTTACTTGAGCCTTTTCTGCCTCTGAGTCTTCAGAGTCTGTGAGAATGACTTCTCTATCTGCAAAATTTTCAAGCTGCTTTGGCTTTTGATTGCCAAGCTTATCATCAAATTTAACATGAATTGATTCCTCCACAATCTGTGTCTCAGTATTGTATACTCTGTAGCCTTTAGAGCGTTTAGAATACCCAAGCATGAAACACTTATGTGCTTTAGAACTAAACTTGTTCAGATTCTCTTTAGTATTCAACATAAAACATACACATCCAAAAGGATGGAAATAAGAAATGTTGGGCTTTCTATTCCTCCACAGTTCATAAGGAGTCTTCTCCAGAAGAGGTCTTACAGGCACTTTGTTCTAAACATAACAAGTTGTATTCACTATTTCTGCCCAAAAATGTTTTGCCATGTTTGTCTCGTTGATCATGGTTCTGGCCATTTCTTGCAATGTTCTATTTTTCCTCTCTACAACTCCATTCTGTTGAGGAGTTCTAGGGCAGGAGAAATCATGTGCAATGCCATTTTCTTTAAAATATTTTTCAAAAAATTTATTTTCAAATTCACCACCATGATCACTTCTGACTTTAACAATTTTAAATTCTTTTTCAGTTTGGACTTGTTTGCAGAAGTCAAAGAACACAAAATGTGACTCATCCTTGTGTTTTAGGAATTTTACCCATGTCCATCTGCTGTAGTCATCAACAATGACTAATCCATACTTCTTGCCTCTGATGGATGTAGTTTTCATTGGTCCAAACAGATCAATATGAAGCAGCTCTAATGGTCTTAAGGTTGAATCAACATTTTTAGTTTTAAAAGAAGATTTTGAAAATTTTCCTTTCTGACATGCTTCACAAAAAGCATCTGAGTTGAACTTCAACTGAGGAAGTCCTCTGACCAGATTGAGTTTATTAATCTGAGATATACGTCTCATACTAATATGCCCTAATCTTCTGTGCCAGACCCATTGCTCATCATTAACAGACATAAGGCATTTTACATTTTGAACCTTAAGTTCTGAAAGATTAATTTTGTAAATGTTGTTCTTCCTTTTTCCATTAAAGAGGATTGAGCCATCCTTTTGAGTGACAGCCTTGCAATATTTTTGATTGAAGATTATATCATAACCATTGTCACTTAATTGACTTATGGACAATAGGTTATGTGTTAATCCTTCAACAAGTAAGACATTAGATATGGAAGGAAGATTACCATTACCAATAGTTCCAGAGCCAACTATCTTTCCCTTCTGGTTCCCTTCAAACTTGACGTCTCCTCCAGATCTAAGTTCCAGGCTTTGGAACATAGACCTTCTTCCCGTCATGTGACGTGAGCAGCCAGAGTCCAGGTACCATGATTGGTGTTTTGACTTTGCTGCTAAAGACATCTGCAACAGATATTATTTTGTCCTTAGGTACCCAGATCTTTTTGGGTCCTTTAGGTTAGTTGCCTTAAAGTTTTGTCTGAACTTCTATCTTTTGACAGCAGGTTTGTTCTGACTAACTTTAGGTTTAAACACAGGAATGTTCTGACCAGAACATGTGTGTTTAATATCATTAAAATGACCAAACTTAAAGTGAGTATACAGAGGAGTATGCTTAATGATTAGTTTATCAATAGATGTTGGATTTAAATCCTTCTTAGAAGAAGATTCATATCCAATACCCTTCATGTTGTTTCTGCTTACGCCATAGATCATTGAAGCCATCTTGCTTCTATCTAGGCCTCTTGTCAGAAACTTTTGAAAACTATAGTCATATTCTTCTAAAATGTTTTTAGATTTTTACTTAGCTTTAGCTTCAGAATCTTGTTGAGCTTTTTCTAATTCATTTTTAATTTTCAAATTGTTTTCTTTAAGCTCAGCAACTTCTGTTTTCAGAAGATCATCCTCAGTTACAAGATTGTTTTCAAGCTTCTTGTACTTGAGCTTAATCTTACTATAGTTTTCCAGCATTTCAGATGAACTCTCAATAAGTTCTGCTCTAGAAAGTTCAGAAAATACCTCTTGAGAATCAGATTCAGATTCAGATCCAGATGTTTCTGCATGGTCCTCCATGCCAGCCATAAGTGCCATGTTTGCACATTCTTCTTCTGACTCTGATGAAGATTCAGATGCATCTGAATCATCCCAGGTTGCCATCAGAACTTTCTTTTTATTATCAGACTTCCTTCTTGGCTTCTCCTTCAGAAGTTTTGGGCATTCATTCTTATAGTGCCAAGGCTCCTTGCATTCATAGAAGACCACCTCTTTCTTTCCAGATCTTCAGTGTCCAGAAGACTCTTTACGTTGATCTGGTTTCTTGAAGTTTCTGAACTTCTTCTGTTTATGCTTCCAGATTTTGTTGATCCTTCTGGACAGCAGGGACAATTCATCTTCTTCTTCTTCAGAACTTTCTTCTATAACCTGCAAAGCTTTGGCAGATTTGTTAGACTTTAAAGCAACAGACTTACCTTTCTTCTGAGGTTCGTCTTCTTCTAGTTCAATCTCATGACTCCTCAAAGAGCTGGTTAGTTCCTCCAGCGTGATCTTGTTCATATCTTTTACAAGCTTCAGGGCTGTGACCATTGGTCTCCATCTGGTTGGCAAACTTCTGATGATCTTCTTGACATGATCAGCAGTGGAGTAACCCTTGTCCCGAACTTTCAAGCCAGCTGTGAGAATCTGAAATCTAGAGAACATAGCTTCTACATATTCAGATTCCTCCATTTTGAAGGCTTCATATTTCTGGATCAGCGCCAGAGCCTTGTGTTGCACCCTAAAATTTGACCAACCGGGTCCCTATCTGGCTCTATGTTTCGACGCATGACCGCATTCGCATCCGCATATCGCATACAATGCATTTTTTCAGTTGTTTTGATTTTATTGGGATCATAGCCCTCGTCTCGCGTCTCAGGTGCTTTTAGCAGGTTTAGATAGGTAGAATCATATTTTTGGGAATTCGTGCTATTCCCGGTGTTTTCAGCTCGCGCTGTTGTTTTTAGGGATATTTCGGTGTCCATTGATTTTTACCGGTTACTCCGGTGCGCTCTCGTGGTCCTATTTGTCGTTCTATGCTATTTTTGTTCCCTCTGGAATTATTAGGAATTTTCTAGATTTTATTAGCTATTATTAGATTTTTTATAGAGTTTAATGTTTTTAATAGCTTTAAAATCATTTTTAGAATATAATAGATTTTTAATAGATAATAAATAGATTTTAATCTTTGTTTTAATAGTTTTAAATCAATTTTGTAGAATTTAATAGATTTTTGATTTAGATATTAAATAGCTTTTAAATGTTTTTAGAATAATATAGAATAATATTAGATTTTTCTTTTATTAGTTTTAAATATATTTTTTAATATAGCAAATTTGTAGATATAGATTTTAATCTAGATATAGGAATTAATAGTTTTTTTTAATAATAGATATTAATAGATATTAGTTTTAGTTTAATATAGAATTTAATTAGATGTTAATTCTCCTTATTAGGGTTAATTAGGACTTAATAGAGATTAATTAGGATTTTAACCTTTTGTTTAGATTTTAATTAGAGTTTGTTAGAATTAATTAGATTAGATTAGTCTTAATTCTGAGATTAGTTAGTTGAGTATTAGCTAGTTAATTAGGTTTAGTCTTAATTAGTTTTTAATTGGGTTTAGTCCATTTTTGTTCAGATTTTTTGGGGTTTATTGTATTTTCGTTGGGCCCAGTGTGGTGTTGGAGGCCCAGAGTTTCAGTCCAAAGTCCATAATTGCTTGTCCATATTTAAGTCTGCACCACGTGTTGCATTAGGAGGAAGCCACATCAATTTTTACAATTCACCAGAAGAGGCCACATCATTTTTCATCTTCCTCTCCCACTGACACATCACGCTCCACTTTCCCCTCTTCCCCCCACGTGGCTTCATACAACCCTAACCCCTTGACACTTGTCACCACCTCCACATCCCCCTCATGCATGCAACGTCGCCGGTAATCTCCCACCGGCCGGCATGCAAAGTCCGCCGGCCACCATAACCACCACCTCCTAACCTACTCCGGCCACCACAACTGTTCGCCGGGAAACTGGAAAAACTCCAAAAATTCATCTTCTTCTCCGATCCGACCTTCAAATCAAATCTCCAGATCACGCCGGAAAACTCAAACTCCAACCGTCGAAAAATTCATAGAACCTTCATCCAATCATCATCAGTTCATCAATACAACTCAAGATCCTCCAATTTTCATCCTCGCTTTTCCAGCCTTCAACAACTCTTCCAACAAGATTCTTCGTCTGTTCATTACAGCATTCATAGATTGATCGAAAGCCTTCAAGAACTTCACATGTTCTTCGTTGATCCTCCAGAAATTCAACGATCTTCATGAAAATCTTCTCAGTGTTCATACCGTTTCCAGAATCTTCAAACAACTTTCGTCAGAATTCATCTAGGTTCTTTAACCTTCACATGAAATCATCACAAACTCATTAGATCTACTTCATCCTTTATATTTTCCAGAAAATTTCTTCAAAGATCTCCGAACGTCATCTTAAAATCCTCCACCATCGCTTCAAGAACTCTCCATCCGAACCTTCATCATCACACCAACATCGTCTTCAAATCTCCAGCAACGTCAAGAACACAGACCTTCAACATTTTCTGGAGACTTCGAACTTCTTCAACGATCCAAGAACGGCACCAACGATCTTCAGGACTCTTCAACAAATCTTCAAAAAATCTTCCTTCTCCAGGAATCATTCAGATCGCATCAGGTATTCCATTATTTCTTCCGTCAAGAACACCGAACGTCATCCTATCTTCCTCGCATGCAAGATCCATATCAGCGCCACGATCTCCAAGTAGCGAACTCAGTTTTTCCATGTTTTTTACTTGAGTCTTCTGTTTCAATGCTTGTGAGGTCCAAACGGAAGATTGGGTGAGGAGAAAAGAGTTTGAGCTTGGATTTTGGTTAGAAGGGGGGCGGAGGCGAATCTGAGATGGAGATTGAGATGGAGATTGAGAGAGAGAAGGAGATGAGAGAGGAACGGCGCGAGGAACAGTAAAGGGAGAAGATGGAAAATTAGGGTTTTACGTCTTCTGAAGATTGGACCGTGTTTGGGTTTGGGGCCACGAGGCCCAGAGTTTTTGTTTCTTACACCTGTCCCTCCGTTTTTTTGCTGAAGGACTTTGGGCCTGAGCCCAACGGGATTTTGGCTGGCTATACCCCCGGCTCACTTCCTGAACCCCCCTCCCCATTGTTTTGTTTGGCTGAACTGAATTGTTGGGCTGGGCCCTTATTGTTGTGTTATTTTCCTGCATTATTTCTGTTGCAAATCCCCTTTGTAACTTGTACCCCCTCCCCCTTGTATTTATTTTATTTCTTTTATACTCATTTGAAAAAAAAAAAAAAAGAAGAGAAAGATTTTACATGAAAAAATATTTTGAAAAAGAAATATGAAAAGAAATGTGAAAAAAAGAAATATTGAAAAAATGAGAAGAGAAAATATTGGAAAAAAGAAGAATATGTGAAAAATAAAGAAATAAAAAAATATTAGTTTGTAGACTTAATATTTTTCTTTTAGGATACAACTTTTCATAGAGTTTATTTTTACCTTTTAGATGTAGGTTTAGAAGTCCACTTGTTAGGGGACTATTTTCCATTTGATTTTTCGTGATGAATAGGATAGGGTTTTTAGGAGATTATTTTCCAGTATTCAATCATTGTAATCATTTTTCAGAATATTAATAAAATGAGATTTGAGCTGTGGTCCCGAAAGTAGCCGAACTACAGCTGCTCTGATTTCTCGTACCAGACGAGAATATGTAGGCATAGGATGCGATATCCTAGCGAGCACCCTAACAACTAACCTTTTGTTCTCTCGCTGCTGTGTGATCGAGACTTTCCCGCTGACGATTGATGTTATCCTTTTCTCTTGCCCGAGTGCATTTGAGACCAGACCGTAGTTTTAGTTCCCATAGGTTCCCGTACCTTTAAAACCAGATTAATCTCTCACTCCTGTGTGAGAACACCCAGTCTAGCCGTAGTTAGCCTGAACTACGTAAGCTCTGATCTTCCATGCTGTGTGGAAGTACGTAGGCACAAGACGCGAAGTCTTGGCGAGCCAATTCCCTGTAGTTTCCCGAACTACGTTTACTCTGACTTTCTCTCTTGAGAATACGTAGGCGTAGAGTGCGACGCTCTATCGAGTCAATTCCCTTCCGTCTAGATTTAGCAGCCGTAGATAGATTGTTTTTGCATCCTTTAGACAAACCAAGCAAGCGTGGATCCCGTCGAGTACGACGGACGTGAGGGGTGCTAATACCTTCCCCTTGCGTAACCGACTCCCGAACCCAGGTTTTGGTTGCGATGACCATACCTTTCCCGTTTTTTGCGAGGTTTACTTCGAGCGTTTCCTTTCCCTCCGTTGGGATAAATAGCGCACGGTGGAAACTCTTCTGTCAGCCGGCGCCGATTTTCGCAGTAGCTACAGCTGGCGACTCTGCTGGGGATCCAACGTCCCCTGGCTGCTAAGGACTGCGATAGTTCCTCATGCATGTGGGATCCAACGTCCCCTAAGAGAGTCAATCCTAGCGCTCGTTTGCTTGTCTTTTGGGTGTTTATTTCTGTATTGCTATTATCTGTTGCCGTTGTGGTGGGGAGGGTGATACTTTGAGTGATAGCCGGACCTGGGCTGCTTGAGTATGCATTTAGACGTAGTTGTGGAGATTAGTGGGCGAACCTGTTTGCTGAGCAGGCAAGAGTTCCCCACGAAATTCACGCTCAGACGAGGTTCTCTCCGAGGTGCTTCTCTCCGATCCTGAGGATCGTAGGGGAGTCCAGACGTGAGGATTGTCGACTCTGGGGACCGATCAATTGGAAGTCAGCTAAGTGAGGCCTCTTCATGAGATGACGATGCCACTCCTTCTGGGAATCGTATCATTCCTCATGAAAGTCTGTGACGCTGATGACCGCATAGGATGCCGTACCTTAGGTCCATACCCGTGAGTGGGGGTTTTTTTGCGAGAACCTTGACTTCCAACCTACCCGCTATCTTGGCGTTCTCTTTTAGAGAGAACGTACTCCGTCAGCAGTATAGCAGCATGCAGAGCGTGTTGTGGGGGCTGTGATCCCGTGTTTGCTGCATTGCATTGCATTTGCATAAGCGTCTTTGCATCATATTGCATAGCATTTCTCCAGCTGGCCAGAGTTCTTATCCAGCCTTTGTTTTGACTCAGAGGGCGATTCTCGTGGGATTGTTTGAGGTAAGTGTGGATTGTTAGAAGACGACCAAGGGGTTGAAAGAGATCAAGCAGAATCAAGCAGTGTCGTCAGTTGAAAGTTGCTGATAGTCATGACAGGAAACGACTTCCAGATTGCTGATGCCTTGTCAGGCTTTATTATGACGACCAATCCTTTGTATGATTCCACGTCTGACGAAGGCTTTCCGCAAGTGAATAACCTTACTGCAGCTCAACTTGTGCAGACTTCTGTTAGAGGCCAAAATCTGCACCAACAGTTTGTCGCCCCAAGTGAACGTTCTTCTTCTGATGCCGCGAATTATCAGAATGTTATTCCTGCTGGTTTGATCTCCCGAAGAGAAGTTCCGATAGTGAGGACTAATAATCCATTAGCTCTTGTGCAAGCTAAGAGGTTGCACGCATTAGAGGAACAAGTCAAAGCCCTGGAAGTTAAGAACGACGTTGGTCTCAATGCTTCAAATATGTGCTTGGTTCCTGACCTGGTGTTGCCTTATAAGTTCAGAGTGCCGAAATTTGAGAAGTACCAGGGAGATAGCTGTCCGAAGCAACATTTGGTGATGTTCTGCAGAAAGATGACTTCGTTTGTGCAAAACGACAAGTTGATGATTTACTGTTTTCAAGACAGTTTGATTGGGGCATCTCTACGTTGGTATATGCAGTTAGAGAAGGATCAGATTCGATCATGGGTAGATTTAGCCAGAGCTTTCCTGAAGCGGTATGATTACAATATGGATACAGCTCCCATTCGCATGGAGTTGCAATCTTTGTCTATGGGGATCAATGAACCTTTCAAAAAGTATGCTCGGAGATGGAGGGATTTTGCTGCCAGAGTGGAACCACCGATCCCTGACCAAGAGTTAGCAGGCATGTTCGTAGACTCCTTACAAAGCCCGTACTTTGAGAGATTGCTTGGAGTTTCGCTGAACTTCTCCGAATTAGTGGGAGTGGGAGAATGTATTGAGAATGCTATAAAGATTGGAAAAATTCAAATTGTCTCAAGCGGTCAAGCTAGTGAAACTGAATCTCTTCATGAAGAAGGAGTTGTGATCAATGCCATCATGCCAGATGTTGGGTATCCTCGAGAGGAATCGGTGAAATCTGTGAGATCAGTATCTCCTGTGCCTTGTTATGCTGGACAGACAGCTGTGCCTAGGGCACCATATCAGGAATCTTATATCGCTTCCCTTGCAAATTAGCGAACTCGTGGCCGAGGTTATCAGAATCAGCGTCAGAATCAGAATCGACCTCGTAACAACTTGGAACGAAGGAATGCTCCTTCTCACCCAGTTCCTGTGCCGTACAGTCAGCTTTTGCCATAGTTAGTCCAGAGTTCTTTGGTGGAACCTAAAGCTCTCAAGCCTGTGCCAGAACCTTACCCTCCTGGGTATAATCCCCATGTTCAGTGTGGTTATCATGGCGGATCACCGGGGCATTCGACTAAAGATTGTAAAGCGTTTCAGGCGAAGGTACAACAGTTGATCGACCAGGATTGCATTTCCTTTCGAGAAGGATTTCTGTTTGTTCATCCTAACTGCTCAGCTGTCTAAGCTCGTAGATTCGGAAGGTATTCCCCAGCAAAAGCCAATGATCCAGACAGGAAGGCGCCCCCAGCATTGGCAGTCCTCAGACTTTTTCTCATTTGCATTTGTAGTTTCTTATCTGTTAGTTACTACTTGCTTTTAAACATTGTATGTTTCGAATGGTAATAATAATAAGGTGACTATGCATTTTTCTGAATTAATCATGTCGCTGTCGCTCATTTACTGCATTGCACTGACACTTGCATTTTATTCACTCCACTTCGTCACTGTGACTAGCAAAGACTGGAGGGAGGATGACGAAATAAACTCATAACCGATGATCGTATGCTTTTAGATAAGACCTTACCGATGACGTACAAGGCATTGTTTCAAATCCCCTAAACACTGGAGATATAAGGAGTTAGTCCCTTGTTAACCACTTCGAGCCAAGAAGTAGAAGTTTTTTCGGACTTTTTAAACCCTCACATCTTAACCCGGGGCAGGGTAGTTGTCAGTTAGTTTGACCAAGCATTCAAGTCTTACAGAGGAGTGTTGTCTTTCGAGGATCAATTACAGTTTATGCCTCTCAAGAGGTCGTACCTCGTCAACCACAATGGTTAAACCTCACCAATCAAGAGTGAGACAGTTACAATCCTTTCGGAGCAATCAAGACAACCAGTGTCACACGACTTTGTTCTAAAAGAAAGAAGAAAGAAAGCCCGCTAAGTAAAAAGAAAGAAAAAGCTGGAAAGCTAATACTTAGGCAAAAATCAGGGCATCCCGCTGGACTTCAAAAGAAAACGAAAAATCGAAAAGAACTAAAAAGGAGTCAGTCCAGGCAAAAATTAGGGAATCAAAAGAATGAAAAAGAAGGGATAGAAAAAAATATAGATCCCCAGTAGAGTCACAAAGTCGTGTATACAGACACCGAAAGCGAAAAGGAGTAACTGTTGCTCCGAAGAACCCTGTGAGTTCCTTAATTATGGTTCTTACCATTCAACATACCTCTCGAAGAGGCGAGCGCTGGTGCCAGGTTAACTGAACCTTAGGATCGGAGATCATCACGTAGAAGGGGTGGGTACAAATCAAAATTTGAGCCAAATATCCTTTGTTTCGCGAACCGTGAACCCGACCACGATACAACCCTTAAAAGACCTAATCGAGGTAGGGTTTATTCTGAAAGCACATTACGATAAGGTTGAGTAACCTGACTCCCTCATGATTTGCTAGTCACATCCTTGTTGTGTTTTTCACTGACCACATAAGCACTACGTTTGAACTTTGGTTCATTCGTCACTCACAATCATGACATGTAAATGAGTGACAGCTCAAAATTTTTCAAAATCTGCATGAACACTGCATTAAGATTACCATTCGTAAATAGTCAGTTTTAATTGCAGGTTAGTAGTTGACATGAAAGAAATTCCAGCAGGGAATAATCGAACTGGATAATTCAGCAGTCTGGGTCAGAATGGTATATTGTGAAGCCCTGTAAATCCGGGGCATTGACTTCCAGTGAGTTCGGAATCAGTTAGTCTGAGGACAAGTCCCGAAGCTTCAGTTGATCAGAGGCAGTATGCTTGAGAAGCAGTTGATCAGAAGTGAGTCTTCTCGAGAGCCAATCAGGGGCAATTATGCAGAACGTGGAGATTTGAAAGCAAATACTTCAGGTGGATAATAAGATCAGGTTAAGTCGCTAGAACGCTCATTCAGGGGCAAGTCACCGCAGAGAGTGTTGAAACCAACTGGGTTGATAGGGGTTTAATGGAGATTGAATTCTGTTGTCGTACAGATACCGGGGCAAGTAATCTCGAGGTCGTCGCGTGGTAAGCTGTTCAGAGCAATACTCCCAAGAGTTAGATTGGGGCAAGTGGAGTGCACTGGGGCAAGTTATTCAAGCCAGTCTGTTTATCCCCGGCCGGAGTTGAGTATCGGGGAATTGTGTCATTACCCTTATAAAAAACCTTAACATTTCAAAAAAGGCCTTGCTGTCGTTGGATCATTGACCTACAGTTTAAACCTGTTACATGTCAGTAACCAGTCATTTCCAAAGTCCAGTTCTCGCCTGGCAAATCGGTAACCAGTTCTCGTCTGGCCCACCCTATTGTAAGCATCAGTTCTCGTCTGGTGTAGTTTATTGTAAGCATCAGTTCCCGTCTGGTGTAGTTTATTGTAAGCATCAGTTCCCGTCTGGTGTAGTTTATTGTAACCAGTTCTCGTTCTAGTCACCGTTTCTTCAAGTGTTGTATCAGTTCTCGTCTGGTACATGTCATCGCGTAATCAGTTCTCGTCTGGTCATCGTGTGTTTTAACCTATGTGTTATACCAGTTCTCGTCTGGTGTGTGTCAGCTTTCAGCCAGTTCTCGTCTGGTTGTCTATGCCTCAGTCTGTTATCTCGTCAGCCCCGTCTGATGTTCGAACCAAATCAATTCTCGTCCGATAACCTATTTTCCTATCAGTTCTCGCCTGGTAGTCTACCTTTGAATGCTAGTTCTCGTCTAGTATTTTCCATATCTTCCACTGTGTACATAATCCATGTTCATCCTAAACCAGAAAAGCAAAAACCTAAAGGTATCTGACACAGTAATTCCCAATGACTCGCATGTTGTCATGTTCCCCGATACGAAGCTCGACGGATACCAGTGCTCCGATTAATGTCTGAATTCCTTGTGGATGTTGTTAAATCAGAATTGCTACTCTTCAGCAGATGAAAGTTGCGTATTATCCCTGAAAGAGTTGAGATTGCATTCTATCCCGCATCAGAGTAGGATCAGGAGTATCCCCAGCAGATTAAGATTGATATCCTTGATAGTAGGGGCGTTTCCAGCAGTGTGCGGCGCGCAATCAATCCCAGTTTGGGTCAATCCCCACAGAGCACAATCAGTTGCCAATGGTTTGAAGAGAGCATCCCCAAGCAGGTTTGCCTTTCCATTTCTCCAGCAGGATGGTTATACCCAGCGGATTTGGTTTCCCTTTTCCAGCATTTATGTTGCTGAGATGATTCTGTGATATCAGGTTACCTTCGGTTGGAGTTGACGTTGCCTTCGGCATTTATTTTGCCAAGTGGTTTTTAGACCTGGTGTTCTCTGGCAGCTCGAGTCTGCATTTGCATTTGCATATATCGTCATAGCATTTATACAAACATATAGCATTTCCATGCCGTCTGGGCCTCGCATTTTCAAACAGAACGCATAGCATTTCCATGTCATATAGCATACGCATTTCAAGCATCATTTCAAGCATACGCATTTCGAAACATGGACCAGGTTGGTTACCTCATGGCTTTCGAATTTGTTCCCCCGCAGAGTTGTTTGAGTTAAGCTTCTCTTCTCCCTCCAGCGGAGTGATTTCTTCATTTTGGTTGTTACGTCGGCACTGAAAAAAAAAGATTGACATAGATCAGAATTCTGAAGCTGCGTCCTGTTGACAGAATGGGTGCCGAGCAGTCGATTCAGAAGTTCCCCAGGAGAATTTTCCTCAAGTTCGCCGTGAACTGTGAGATGACAGGATTTGATCCCATAAGAGAGATGGGAATCAAGTTGTTTGCTTCCCGAAGCATTATTCCAATACTTGTGGCGTCGCACAGGTGATTGATGTTGAAAAGGAGAGAAATTTTTATCAGATAATTGACCAGTTGTTGCCGTGACAACCAAACTTCAGTTTATTGGAGGCTATTCCTCAAGCAGTTTTGCAGTATATTCCCACGGTTGGCAAATTTCAGGGTTTCACTTGTATTCAACCGTCATCTACCTTTGAATGTTTGAAGGCTGAGCGCTCTTCAACCATTCAGGTCCAAGTCGCTTGAATAGGGGCAGCTGTTGCACCCTAAAATTTGACCAACCGGGTCCCTATCTGGCTCTATGTTTCGATGCATGACCGCATTCGCATCCGCATATCGCATACAGTGCATTTTTTAGTTGTTTTGATTTTATCGGGATCACAGCCCTCGTCTCGCGTCTCAGGTGCTTTTAGCAGGTTTAGATAGGTAGAATCGTATTTTTGGGAATTCGTGCTATTCCCGGTGTTTTCAGCTCGCGTTGTTGTTTTTAGGGATATTTCGGTGTCCATTGATTTTTACCGGTTACTCCGGTGCGCTCTCGTGGTCCTATTTGTCGTTCTGTGCTATTTTTGTTCCCTCTGGAATTATTAAGAATTTTCTAGATTTTATTAGCTATTATTAGATTTTTTATAGAGTTTAATGTTTTTAATAGCTTTAAAATCATTTTTAGAATATAATAGATTTTTAATAGATAATAAATAGATTTTAATCTTTGTTTTAATAGTTTTAAATCAATTTTGTAGAATTTAATAGATTTTTGATTTAGATATTAAATAGCTTTTAAATGTTTTTAGAATAATATAGAATAATATTAGATTTTTCTTTTATTAGTTTTAAATAGATTTTTTAATATAGCAAATTTGTAGATATAGATTTTAATCTAGATATAGGAATTAATAGTTTTTTTTTAATAATAGATATTAATAGATATTAGTTTTAGTTTAATATAGAATTTAATTAGATGTTAATTCTCCTTATTAGGGTTAATTAGGACTTAATAGAGATTAATTAGGATTTTAATCTTTTGTTTAGATTTTAATTAGAGTTTGTTAGAATTAATTAGATTAGATTAGTCTTAATTTTCAGATTAGTTAGTTGAGTATTAGCTAGTTAATTAGGTTTAGTCTTAATTAGTTTTTAATTGGGTTTAGTCTATTTTTGTTCAGATTTTTTGGGGTTTATTGTATTTTCGTTGGGCCCAGTGTGGTGTTGGAGGCCCAGAGTTTCAGTCCAAAGTCCATAATTGCTTGTCCATATTTAAGTCTGCACCACGTGTTGCATTAGGAGGAAGCCACATCAATTTTATAATTCACCAGAAGAGGCCACATCATTTTTCATCATCCTCTCCCACTGACACATCACGCTCCACTTTCCCCTCTTCCCCCCACGTGGCTTCATACAACCCTAACCCCTTGACACTTGTCACCACCTCCACATCCCCCTTATGCATGCAACCTCGCCGGTAATCTCCCACCGGCCGACATGCAAAGTCCGCCGGCCACCATAACCACCACCTCCTAACCTACTCCGGCCACCACAACTGTTCGCCGGAAAATCCAAATTCGCCGGGAAACTGGAAAAACTCCAGAAATTCATCTTCTTCTCCGATCCGACCTTCAAATCAAATCTCCAGATCACGCCGGAAAACTCAAACTCCAACCGCCGGAAAATTCATAGAACCTTCATCCAATCATCATCAGTTCATCAATACAACTCAAGATCCTCCAATTTTCATCCTCGCTTTTCCAGCCTTCAACAACTCTTCCAGCAAGATTCTTCGTCTGTTCATTACAGCATTCATAGATTGATCGAAAGACTTCAAGAACTTCACATGTTCTTCGTTGATCCTCCAGAAATTCAACGATCTTCATGAAAATCTTCTCAGTGTTCATACCGTTTCCAGAATCTTCAAACAACTTTCGTCAGAATTCATCCAGGTTCTTTAACCTTCACACGAAATCATCACAAACTCATTAGATCTACTTCATCCTTTATATTTTCCAGAAAATTTCTTCAAAGATCTCCGAACGTCATCTTAAAATCCTCCACCATCGCTTCAAGAACTCTCCATCCGAACCTTCATCATCACACCAACATCGTCTTTAAATCTCTAGCAACGTCAAGAACACAGACCTTCAACATTTTCTGGAGACTTCGAACTTCTTCAACGATCCAAGAACGGCACCAACGATCTTCAGGACTCTTCAACAAATCTTCAAAAAATCTTCCTTCTCCAGGAATCATTCAGATCGCATCAGGTATTCCATTATTTCTTCCGTCAAGAACACCGAACGTCATCCTATCTTCCTCGCATGCAAGATCCATATCAGCGCCACGATCTCCAAGTAGCGAACTCAGTTTTTCCATGTTTTTTACTTGAGTCTTCTGTTTCAATGCTTGTGAGGTCCAAACGGAAGATTGGGTGAGGAGAAAAGAGTTTAAGCTTGGATTTTGGTTAGAAGGGGGGCGGAGGCGAATCTGAGATGGAGATTGAGATGGAGATTGAGAGAGAGAAGGAGATGAGAGAGGAACGGCACGAGGAATAGTAAAGGGAGAAGATGGAAAATTAGGGTTTTACGTCTTCTGAAGATTGGACCGGGTTTGGGTTTGGGGCCACGAGGCCCAGAGTTTTTGTTTCTTACACCTGTCCCTCCGTTTTTTTGCTGAAGGACTTTGGGCCTGAGCCCAACGGGATTTTGGCTGGCTATACCCCCGGCTCACTTCCTGCACCCCCCTCCCCATTGTTTTGTTTGGCTGAACTGAATTGTTGGGCTGGGCCCTTATTGTTGTGTTATTTTTCTGCATTATTTCTGTTGCAAATCCCCTTTGTAACTTGTACCCCCTCCCCCTTGTATTTATTTTATTTCTTTTATACTCATTTGAAAAAAAGAAAAAAAAAAGAAGAGAAAGATTTTACATGAAAAAATATTTTGAAAAAGAAATATGAAAAGAAATGTGAAAAAAAGAAATATTGAAAAAATAAGAAGAGAAAATATTGGAAAAAAGAAGAATATGTGAAAAATAAAGAAATAAAAAAATATTAGTTTGTAGACTTAATATTTTTCTTTTAGGATACAACTTTTCATAGAGTTTATTTTTACCTTTTAGATGTAGGTTTAGAAGTCCACTTGTTAGGGGAATATTTTCCATTTGATTTTTCGTGATGAATAGGATAGGGTTTTTAGGAGATTATTTTCCAGTATTTAATCATTGTAATCATTTTTCAGAATATTAATAAAACGAGATTTGAGTTGTGGTCCCGAAAGTAGCCGAACTACAGCTGCTCTGATTTCTCGTACCAGACGAGAATATGTAGGCATAGGATGCGATATCCTAGCGAGCACCCTAACAACTAACCTTTTGTTCTCTCGCTGCTGTGCGATCGAGACTTTCCCGCTGCCGACTGATGTTATCCTTTTCTCTTGCCCGAGTGCATTTGAGACCAGACCGTAGTTTTAGTTCCCATAGGTTCCCGTACCTTTAAAACCAGATTAATCTCTCACTCCTGTGTGAGAACACCCAGTCTAGCCGTAGTTAGCCTGAACTACGTAAGCTCTGATCTTCCATGCTGTGTGGAAGTACGTAGGCACAAGACGCGAAGTCTTGGCGAGCCAATTCCCTGTAGTTTCCCGAACTACGTTGACTCTGACTTTCTCTCTTGAGAATATGTAGGCGTAGAGTGCGACGCTCTATCGAGTCAATTCCCTTCCGTCTAGATTTAGCAGCCGTAGATAGATTGTTTTTGCATCCTTTAGACAAACCAAGCAAGCGTGGATCCCGTCGAGTACGACGGACGTGAGGGGTGCTAATACCTTCCCCTTGCGTAACCGACTCCCGAACCCAGGTTTTGGTTGCGATGACCATACCTTTCCCATTTTTTGCGAGGTTTACTTCGAGCGTTTCCTTTCCCTCCGTTGGGATAAATAACGCACGGTGGCGACTCTTCTGTCAGCCGGCGCCGATTTTCGCAGTAGCGACACCTTGGTCTCCTTTACTTGGGAGTTCCCTTCATGAGTCATCTTCAAAGATTCAAATATACCAAATGTTGTTTCTCTGTTAGTAATTTTCTCATACTCAGTATGAGATATAGCATTTAGTAGAATGGTTCTTGCCTTATGATGATTCTTGAATTCTTTCTTTTGAGCTTCAGTCATTGACTTTCTGTCAATCTTATTGCCATCCCCGTCAGTGGGGTGAACATAACCATCAATGACTAAATCCCAAAGGTCAGCATCATATCCTAGAAAGAAGCTTTCAATTCTATCTTTCCAGTAGTCAAACTTCTCACCATCAAACATGAGAGGTTTAATGTTGATTCTATCTCTGTCCTCATATTTGTTGTTGGATGTTGAAGCTTCAGCCATAATGTATCAACCAAAATATATCAAGATTTTTCCCACTGGATCTTTTCTCTTTCACGGTTAAGTGATAGCACAACAGAGCCGGAGCTCTGATACCAACTGAAGGTGGGAAAAACACTTAGAAGGGGGGAGGGGTTGAATAAGGGTTTTGAAATAATTATGGCAATAAAAACAACACAGTATTTTTATCCTGGTTCGTTGAACTCAACTAATCCAGTCCACCCTACCAAGGTGACTTGCCTTTCTCAACAAGGACTTAATCCACTATATTCAAACAGATTACAATGTCAACCACTAAGAACAACTGTCTTAGTCTTCTCAAGAAATCCTGACCACAACTTGGTCTTCTTAAGAAACCTTTTACAAATAAATGTAAACTAACAAGTGTTTAAGATGCTTCTAAAAAGCTATATCACAACTATGATTTTTACATTTCGATTAAGAATGAGTAAAAACTATTCAGCTAATGAAATATATTGTATGAGAGCTTGAGAGTAGTTTTCAATTTGATTTCTCAATAATTCATCAACTTTGAAATGTTGTTGAAGACATCCTTTTATAGAGCAGAAAGTCCAATGCTTGAAGACTGTGCGTAGCAGAGTAGCTGTAGCCTTTTTGTCTTCTATTGACTTTAGCTTTCCCAGAAGAGGAATGTTCAGACAAATCCCTTTTGTCTGATTTCCTGTGCCATACATGAATAAGGAAAGAGTCGTTTGGAATATGCCAACGAATATATATTTGAATAATATCTTCTTCAACAAGCTTCTGTCTCAAAGTTATCAACATCAGAGTCTTGAAGTGATCAGAGTTTGATGGTATCAGAGTCTTGATGTTATCAGAGTTTTGCAGCCAATGTGCTTCAGCGTGAATATCAATCAGAGCAGAGTTTGAATATCAGAGCCTCTGTACTTGCAGCGAAAAGTACTTTCAGAGTCTTCTTGAAACAATGCTTGAAACTCTTCATACGAATTCTTCAACTACGCTTCAGAGTCTTCTACAGTTTCTGCTTCAGAGTCTCTTCTGGCAGCGCTCAGAGTCTTCTGGTGACTTGCTTCTGATGCTTCAGAGCTTTGCGTAGAGTAATGTTCAGATTCATTTTTGCTTCCATAAGAATATTTAATTTAATATCTGAAACAAAAAAACTTGAACAAAATTAGAGTATATATTTTCTTAATACAAAATTTCATTAGTGTTATCATCAAAACATAGAGATATATTAAACACCAATCTGTGTTCTAACAAACCTTACTCACATGATTGCCATCATCATTACTAGATTCAATTTCCTATTCATTAGACTCATCTTCTTCTATCACAATTTCAGACATGTTGTTTTCAATATCACAAAAAAACATTCTTGCAGATGAATTATAATGGCTTCATTCACAGGTTTTCAGGAATAGTTATTTCACTAAGGAACTTGTGAATGTTGTTTTCACTGGGTGAATTATCACATGTATATAGGGTTCTTTTATTTGATTAGTGTTGTCAGATTTATCATCCACAACATCCTTAGTTTGTATACTAGGTTTTGTGACTATACGAGCTTCCTTAGGCGAATGACAATTTGAGGGATCAATGGATTTAGAGGGTTTAGTGTACTTAGTTGACTTACCTTTCTCTATGTCAGGGAAAACCACTTAAAGAGGAACAACATCTAAAACATCATCATATGGTTAGGTTGTTTCCTTTGCATGAGAGAGAGAGTGGATTCTTTAGTGCTTTTTGGTGCCTTCATTGTAGTAGTAGCTTTTTGAACCTTTACACGTTAGGTCAGCCATTGTGAGCGGGATACAATCACTCAAATTTTAAGTTAATTCTTCTTGAACTCCTTCAGATGTTAGATAGGGGAAGGACTTCTGGCTTTACCATCAACTATTCCTCTGATCATAATGCATTTAATCTTGAACCATGAATGTCTACTACCGTGTCATCACCTTTGGACACCTTCTTCACATTTTTCATAGTTTTATTTTCTTTGTTGGATGTATTTGTTCCTTGGCAAGTGCCAACCATTTTTTTGTAGAAAACTAAGAATGAAGATGAACCATTTGAGAGAGATATACTAGAGTCTGGGAAGATGAATGGTGATTAGTATGAGAGAAACGCTAAATAAAATGCAAATGATAAATGTAATATTTTGAATACAAAGATGTTTTGGTTTCTTATTGGATTTAAAAATATTCTTTACATGATTCTTAGGAAATATTGGATGAATTTACAAGAATCCAGTCCATTTGGTTTTCAGGTACATAAGCATTAACTTCTACAAGGTTTCCATAACACACAACCCTAATGCATATCTCAACTTTTCCAATTGAGTGGCATTTAGAGCTTTAGTAAAAGTATGCTTAAGTTGTTTTCAGTAGGAACATTATTAAGAGAAACGATTATTCTTCCTTAAGTTCTCTGATGAAATGATGTTTGATTTCAATATGCTTGGTACGGCTATGCTACAAAGGATTCTTTGAGATGTTGATATCACTCATATTGTCATAGTATAATTTCATAACATCTTGTGTAACATTGTACTCTTTCAACATTTGCTTCATCCATATTAGTCGAGTGTAACTACTTCCTGAAACAATATACTCAGCTTCTATGGTGAATAGGGAAACACAATTTTGCTTTTTGTTGAACCATGATATTAGATTGTCCCGAAAAAGTAACACCAACCTGAGGTAATGCTTTTATCATCATCATTTCCTATCCAATCATCATTTTAATACCGAACTAGAATGGAGTTGTCATCAAAGGATTATATAATCCTATGGTCAAAAATTCCACTTATATACTTGATAATTATTTTTTTTACTTGTGTGAGATGATTCATTTAAGTATTAGCTTGAAAACAAGCACATACACCTACAAGGAAGGTGATGTCGGGTCGGGTAGTAGTGAGAGACAATAGAATGCTAATCATACTCATATAGGTACTTTGATCAACAATCACTTCTATATTATTTTTAGTAAGCTTTACATGAGTGGAAACTGGAGTGCGTTTATGCCTAGAATTTTCAAGACCAAACTTCTTTACAATATGTTTATCTTACTTGTTTTGGAAAACATAGATGCCATCTTTCACATGTTTAACTTGAAACCCAAGAAAATAAGTAAAATCACCAACCAGTGTCATTTCAATCTCATATTTCATTTTTTGGACAAAATGTTATACCATCTTGCTTGACATTCCTCCAAACACAATATCATCCACTTATATTTTAGATATCATTAGATTTCATTATTCTTTTTTTACAAATAGAATTTTGTCAATACCCTCTCTAATATATCCATTGTTGGTGAGAAACCCAGTAAGTCTTTCATACCAATGTTTATGGGCTTGTTTCAACCCATAGAGTGTTTTCTTGAGCTTATAAACATTATCTAGAGAACAGGGAATAATGAATCCTTTGGGTTGTTCAACATTAATTTATTCATTCAAATATCCAATTAGAACTGCAATTTTCATATCCATCTGATAATGTTTGAACTTTAAAAGACATGATATCCTTCGTAACAACCTTATAGCTTCTCAACGTGCGACTAAGAAAAATGTTTCATCAAAATAAACTCCCTCTATTTGGGAATACACTTGAGTTACTAGACACTCCTTTTTTCTTTTTACATTTCCATTTTCATCAGACATGGTTTTATAGATCCACTTGGTACCAATAATGTTGGCAGATTAGGTTCGGGAAATAATTCTGAAACTTTATTCCTTTTGAATTGACCAGGTTGTTCTTGCATCGAATTGATCCATCATTGATCCATCATTTATCCTTGAGCGCTTCCTTGACATTCTTGGGTCCACTTATGGATATGAAACTCATGTTGGCTATCAAGTCTCTATAATTTTTAGACTCTTTTGATCTGGTGATGACTTCATAATTCAAATCCTCAATTATGTTTTCAATGGTATGATCATTCTGAATTCTTGTGGAAGGACATGTACTTATTGGATCACTATGTTCTCATCTTTATTAAGAAAAACTATGTTGGTATTCTTGTTTGATACATCAGATGTAAAACGTTACTCATGATATGTAGACTCCTCCTCTTGTTGACTAAAGCTTTGTATTAGGTATCATTAATAATAACATTTATGGGATCCATTATGGATTTTGTTTGATTATTGAATACATTGTATGTCATATTATTTCTAAATTAGCCCAAGAATGCACCTTTGTCACTTTTAGGATCTAGCATATGTATTTGCTCTCTATCGACAAGAATATAACATTTGCTACCTAAAACATAAAAATATCTCAGACTTGGCTTTCTTCCTCTCCAAAGAAAGAACTTGATGTGGATCCTGTCACGTAAAAATATTTCAGACTTTGCTTTCTTCCTCTACATGTTATAATTGTCATTTGATGTGGATCCTGTCATTAGTTGAACTTGATGTTTATCAGTGACAATGCACTCAAAACATATATGACTTAGTAGTTCCTCTTTAGATTTCCACACTTATTGATGGTAAATATATTTTATAGCATTCTAGGAAGAATGAGGATGGTAATGGCAGAAGGGTCTACCATATAACTTTTAGCAATATTGTCATATATGACCTTTTCAACAACAATAGCAATGTACGTAGGATACTTTGGAATAAGCATTAGGGTCTTAGTTAAGATGCCTAATAGGATGTTGACACTTGTGGTTTGACATGATGAACCCCCTCTTCTTGATATGTAGGAAAATTTTTGTATTTGAGTTGAATGAGTCAAAATTGAATCTAACTTATTTCGTGTTTCTTTCTAGCTTTCTCATCCCTATAATTTCATCAAAGATTTCAATCATGAAATTTAACATGCAAAAAAATTTAGCCATACCTTCAAGTTTGGAGTTTAAGTGATCAACTTCTTCTTTCAAGTCAGAGATGGTGGCTATGAGGTGTGCCTTGTCTTGAAGCAGAACTTCAAACTTATATTTTTGTTTCTCACTAGCTTTGTACTCTTCATTCCATTTGAGATACAACATCTTGTAAGATTAAGCAAGAGCATTATCATGCTATTCGTTAACACTTCTTTCACAATCATTTTATTCAATTTATTTTATCCTTATACGAATCGTGAAAGCAACCACACTAATGGCTTTTTTAGTTTCACTCTCCTTATCTGACTCATCATAAAAAAGGTGGAAGTATATCCCTTCTTTATTTTCCTAATAAAGTTGGTACATTCAGCGCGAATGTGTCAAAATGCTTCACATTCATGACATTGGTGCCCAACCAACAAGCCTGGTGATGGTCCATACACAATGCATAAGCGACAACATATATACAGAAAAATAATCAAGCTGGACAGAGAGATCGGAAGTCCTCTAGCAACTTATGAGTCTCGGGATGATCTTGCCGGGTAAGTAATCCCTGAATGAGCAGCTCTCGCTGGACAACGGTACGCTGTAGGCCCTTAGCATAATCCTCATAGGCTCCTTTCCCAAAACAATTTTCAAGCTTGCATCTCTTAGAGTTAGCTCTCAACCTGCAATATCTCAAGTTTGCAATAGCTTGATTCAACTTGTTTTCACTGTCACGCCTGAGCGACGCTTCCACTGAAATCTTTTCGTCTTTGGCTTTCAACTGAGTCTTTAATTTGCTAATCTGCAACTTCAACTTATCTTCGCGCTCTTTATGGTTGGACAAGGTGGCGTTCCACTGGGCGTTGAACTTGGAGATCTCTAAATAAGCTTTGTCTAAGTCCTTCTTCTTGGTAGTAAGAACACTGCTCACAACTTTCAAATCCAAGCCTAAGCGCTCACGAGCGTTGGTCTGCTGAGTCAAATATGTACCCAATCGGTTCACGAGTTCAGTTTGCTTTTTGAAGGAATATACAACATCATTTTTTTCTCCCCGGAGCTGAACAATTTCTTTCTCTAACTCCTCATTGGCTTTTCGTAGCTCTTCTTTTTCAGCCTATAACTGATTGTATTTCTAAACATCTACCATGGTTGTCTCCTCAATCATGAGGGGGTATAAAGGCACAATTGAGGGAAATAGAATCGGAAACCTCTTCGCTCTATCCTGAATCCAGTTCAAGTAAGGATTATAAGCACGACTATTACTTTTCCTTAACAATGATTTTCCCTTCCTGTGAATGTTGTTTCAAGCGTGCTCAAGTTTGGCTAACATGTCACTATCCAACAGCCCGGTGAAGTACATACATTCCTGTACCTCTTCTTCCTTGGGAGGATCTCTCAATGCATATCCAAACTGCCTAACCAACAATGACGGATTGTAGTTGATGCACCCCTTTCTTCCAATTAGAGGAACGTTAGGAAATCCGCTGCAGCTATAGATGATTTATGTACCAAGTATATTCCTTCAAACCAAGTGATGTTCTCAGCTGACAAACCCATCAGACGTTCCGACCACTCCAATGTACCTGCAGAAGTAATGAAGGGACCAGTCTTGGGCATATTACTGGAAAACCATCTGCACAATAAGGGAACACAACATGACACATTCTTCCCTCTTCGGTTCTCATTCTTGTAGTGAACCGAGTGGTAAAAGTCACCGAGAAGCGTGGGTATTGGATTCCCCGAGGCAAAGATATGAAACACGTCCAGATCTACAAACTCCGACATATTAGGAAACAAAATGATGCCATAGATGTAGAGGGCTAGAATGGCATTGAATACAATCCAACAACCATCTAGGGCGCATTGTTGGGCCTTATCAACAAGGAACTGCAAGGAGAAACCAGGCACACCATTCCATTTAGTCAACTTTCCTTCTATCTCTGGGGCATCCAGATGTAGGGCAGCAGAAAGCTTAGCCAGATTAGGCTTAGTGTCCGTATGGAAGAACGATATCTGATTCAGAATAAGCACATCTAACAAGGCAAAATACTCTTCCAAGGTAGGTGTGAGGACATAGTCAGGAAATGTGAAACATCTCAGCCACGGGTCATAGAATTGTAGCAGAGCATACAAACCATTAATCTCGTACGCTGAAGCCTTGCAGACAAAACTGAGCAATTTCCCATAAGATTTTTTGAAATCCTCCAGTACCTCTCTATCAACCACGGAAATCAAACTGAGCAGAGAACTAATGTTTGGAGTAGGAAGCTTGTAGGCAACTGTTTTCTTCAGGGGTTCCATGTCGGAAGCAGAGAGAAAGACCACTAAAATCAAGGAAGGAAATATGCACCTGCAACATAAATACATGTTAATGAGATGCAGATGAAAATGCAAAATGCAAAAATGCAAACATGCAGCAGGGGATCAAGATTGTTATGTTGTAGCTTGAGAAGAACCATCGCTTCGCTTTGGCAAGAACAGTAACACAACTCTGATAATAGGAACCAACTGACACCAATAACTCAGATTCATACTGTAAAGAAAACCGGGTAATCTAAAGGTCAAGGTTTCCTGCATAACCCAATACCTCTCATAGGTATGAACCTATTCCACTAATAAGGTTAGGCATCCTATGTGTTCATCAGCGTCATAGACTTTCAAGAAATGATGATACGTTCACCATTTCTAGTTTGGCATCATCACCTCCCGAAGAGGCCTCACTTAGCTGAATCACAAATGATCGGCTCCCAGAGTTGACAACTCTCAGATCCAAAATCCCCTCAAGCCCAAAGGGCTGGAAAAGAAATCATCAAAGAGAATCTCGTCTGAGCGCGAATTTCATGGGGAACTAGTACATTGCAAAGTATGTACGCCCTCCACTAATCTCCACTACTAATGCTATGTTTGTACTCAAGCCTGGGTCTGGCTTATCACTCATTAGCTCTTCCTTCCCCACAGCACAATGTTGCACCCTAAAATTTGCTCAACTTATTTCACTTGGTTTATGTCTCACAGCTTTAGCATTTGCATATTAGGTCATGTACATAATTAATTCATCTGCATAGCATAGCATGGGCAAGTCATCCAACAAGGGACCAAGTGCCATTCTTATCTCTATGAGCCTATCAAGAGGTTCTTATTCAAATTCAAGCCTATCCAAGTCATCAGAAAGAAATTGAAGTTTGAGAAGTTAGTGGACCAAGCAGTGGATCTTTCTCTTATCTCGAGGGGGTTTGAAGATCATCAGAGAAGTTGTGAGCTATGAATTGAAAGAATGGAGGGTATATAGACATCATGGAAGACCTAGAGGGTCATTTTGAAAGTGAGACAAATCATTGATGTGATTACAAGAGCTGCAGTTGAAGACAATCAACTAGGGTTTCATCTGGGTCAACCCTAGGTCAAATGCTTGATTGAAGGGCATCAAGGCCTGTTTGAAAGGTATGGTATGCCTTCATCTGATGTGTAGAACTCTACTTATGATCTTGGCAAGCCAGGGGTATTTTGGGAAAGTGGAATTACAGGTCATTTCAAGCATATGCCCAAAACTCCTATTTCCAAATTTCAAATGAAGAAATGTTCAACATCAAACTTGCTCCAAATGACATTTTGAGTCTAGTAAAGTGGTTGTGGCAAGTTGGAAATGCATGGAACTTAGATTTGCAAAAGTGACCAATATTAAAGGGAAAATTACCTTTTTAAATGACCAAAATTGTGATTTTTTTGATACAAAAGTAAAACCAAGCATATGACCAACCATTTTGAAGGGAAATTGCATTTTAAGATCATTGGCAATATTAGTTTTTTGGTTTGAAGTCAAGAAATTGGAGTTATCATAATTTTCTTGTAAGAAAAGATACACTTGCCAAATCAAGCTAAGACCAAGGTGCAAGGCAAGGAATGGTTTCTACACTCTCTAATTGTCATGAAAAGAGAAATTCAAGAGATTTTGAAGGGCTGTAACAAGGCAATGCAGGATTGGTTTTGCAACTTGGCCATTTTCATTTTCTCATGCAATGATATGAATAACTTCTCATGGGATTAATCTAGCATCTTCCAGAACTTTCCATCATCATCTATATAAACCCTAGAGCTGATCCATGAAGGGGTTGAACTTCATTTGGATCCAAAATTCATAGTTTCACTCCATCTTGCATTTTTGCAAATTCATTCAAAACTTCTCAATTCTTCATCATTCATTCAATTTTATGATCCAGTCCCATTCAATAATCATCCCTGAGTAGATTACAAGCAAGATCTGAAGAGGAAACTGCAAGAATCGTGCTATGCAATCTTCTCTCATCCAAGTGCAATTGAAGTTGGTTATGGTGATCCAAGTGGTTTGAGCAAGAATTGTTGCATACAGAAGAAAGATTATAGTACACTGAGTGATCTTGGAGCATTGCAAGCTGTGGATTGAAGAGGATCCTCATCTGTTTTCAACTTTTTACCAGGTTAGTTTTTCTCACATTTTGGCTCAAATTAGGTAGCATGATAGAGATTTGTTAGGTTAAACATGGTTTAGGTGGTTAGATGATTGATTCTGGAGCTTTAGGCAAGATTTCATGGAGGTTGACATGCGAGTGCAAATTCGGTTTGGACCTAGAACACAATGGTTAGGATGTTATAATCTTAGATAATTAGTTAGATTTGTTCAGTGTGGCATAAGGATTATTGTTGTGCAAAGAATAGTGAGATTGGTGATGATTGAAACCTGGTGAAATTTTGATTTCTTGATGTTATCCCTTTCGGTTTGGATGATAGAGGGTGATTTAAAACAAACCAACACCATGGTTGTGTTCTACGCAAGAAATAGGCCAACTTTGGTTTTTGTATCGTGCAAATTGGTGGAGTAATGAAGTCACACGATGGAGGAGAAGATCTGCATGTGCATGTGTTTCCATGGAGTCTGAAACCCTAGGTGACCAAGGTAGAAGACGAATCAAGGCCCGTTGGATTGAGGAGACTTGTTTGACTGAGAACATCATCTAGCGGTCCACATTCAAAGATGAGATTGGGAGGGAAGCCTGGGCGTGTAAAACGCCGCGTTTCATTAAAACGCTGGCGTGGGCCTTTCATGATTTTGCTTTCCCCACCCCCCTGACCAAGGCCCAATTGAAATGAACTCTATTTGCCTGCTATTTACACCGTTGCATTTTCTTTTTTCTTTTGATTTTAATTTGATTTTCTGAAATCCTTGGGCCAGGCGCGCGCTTACTCCTTGCACCCCTATGTTCTGGGCCCATCATGATACTAACTGCTTTTTATTTCTATTCATACCCCCTCATCATTTTTCATATTAATTTTCTCCAAATTTTTACAAACTTTAAAAATTCATATAAAAATGAAAAAACATTATTTTTTAATGGGATTTTTTTCCCATTTTCTATTTTCTGTCTAGAAAAATATGAAAACATAAAATTGTCATTTTACTTCATTTTCATATTTTTTGCATATTTTTACATTTAATAGCTTTGTTTAATTCTTTTGGTTGATGCTACCAATTGTTGAATTTAGTTTAGGAGCTTCCTTTAGGATTTTCACCCCATTCTTTTTAGTACAACTAGATATGGATATTAGGTGCCCCCCTGATTTTTATACCATTTTTTTTAGGATTTATTTTAGGTAGTTTAGTTAGAAACTATTAGGATAGTCAATTAGGGTTGTGAATATAACATAGGTATAACAAAACAAGTTTCTTTTTGGGTTTTCTTTAGGGCAAATTAGAAGATGGGACTATAGGGGTATTATGGGTAAGTGATAGATCCCTTAGAAAATGCTAGAAGTTCCCCTATTATATTAATACTATTAGTATATTCTTATAATTGATTGATTGTGTGGTGTGCCCTTTCTAGGGTTATTGTTTGACTATGTGGGGTATTGGGTTTGCTTGGGGTTTGGGTTTGAGCTGAAGACTTTGTTGATGAAGCCATTGAAGACAAAAGGAGTGAAGATCAATTTCAGGAGTTGATGAAGAGTATATCTTGCTTGCAGCTGTTGAAGATTATAAGGAACTAGGAGCTAGGTAGGGCTTAAAGTAGAAACTTGCTTCATAAACATGGAAGGTCTTGTTTTCCTCCATCCCTCTCTGTGATTCAGAGTCTCTCTAGGATACTCACCCCCTTCCTTTGGAAGGCTTGGTGACAGTATCTAAGAGATAGAACTCTTGAGAGAAACATTCTACATCTTGTTAACAGTCTGTTTGCCACCTTTGGCGGTCAACTAACTGTTTAACATCCCAATTCATTCTTTTGATTGTTCCTCATCTTGGAGAGTCTGATTTGAAGAAAAGCCATGAAAGATTGAAGATAGAGACTTTGCCTGCTGCTGTCTGAAGCCCTGCTGTTTGAAGCTGTTGAAGATGATTACTGTTGATGCTTGCTTGAAGCCTAGAGATGTTTGAAGATGACTTGAAGATATATGATGGAGCTTGCTGTGCAGAGTTGCTGTTTGCTGTTTATTTTTGCTGTTCATAATTTTTGATGTATTGTTTGAGTTTCCCGGACTGTATTGTTTGCCTATTAATCTGTTAGGTTGAAAGCGAATTTTGTTCGCTTTTGCCTGTTGTTTTCTAGGTTCGAGGTTGAGTGGGACTCCCTTGCCTCGCTTGTACTGCTGCATTCATGCATTTTACTGCTTTATTGTATATTTGCTATTGTTTCTGTTTCCGTTTATCCCTTAGGATCTCTGTTTCTCTCTGCGCAAGAGAGGAACATGATAGACATTAGGTCTTAACCCATGCATGATAACATTAGGTTAGTTTGATTCCCTTTTCAACCATAGGTTAGAGTTTTCTCTCTTCTTTCTCAAAACAAACAGAAAAACACAATAAATATTTCAAACACAATAAAAGACACTTCTTCCGTAAAAGAATGTGAACTCATCAAAACGTCATTTTTGTCCGCTTGGACCAGTAATCAGAAGAACCCTTTTTTCAGAAGGAGATAAAAGCAACCAAGACAGACTTGTGTCGTACGTGGCCCGAAATATGTTTGCTCTGATCTTTCATACTGTATGAAAGTACGTAGGCATAGGATGTGATATCCTAGCGATCAACCTTCCCCTCCTTTCCCGTAGGTAGGCGAACTACGTTGACTCTGATTTCTCGTTCCAGACGGGAATACGTAGGCATAAAGTGCGATACTTTGCCGAGTCATTTTCTTTTCTTTTAACCCCAGACCTGTAGAGTAGATAGAATAACAATCCTTTTGACAGAAAACTAGCATGGATCCCGTCGAGTACGACGGACGTGAGGGGTGCTAATACCTTCCCCTTGCGTAACCGACTCCCGAATCCAGGTTTTGGTTGCGATGACCATTCCTTTCCCCGTTATGCGGTAGGTTTACTTCGAGCGTTTCCTTTCCCTCCTTTGGGATAAATAACGCACGGTGGCGACTCTTCTGTTCAGCCGGCGCCGATTTTCGCAGTAACGACAGCTGGCGACTCTGCTGGGGAACCAACGTCCCCTGGCCGCTAAGGACTGCGATAGTTCCTTATGCATTTGGGATCCAACGTCCCTTAAGCGAGTCAATCCTAACGCTTGTTTTCCCGTCGAGGATTTTGTATGGATTTACTTTTCAGTCATTTGCTTTCAGCATTATATTATTGTTATTATTGTTGTATTAGGGTTGTGACGGGTGTTTTATGATTGAGAGATAAGCCGGACCTGGGCTTGAGTGCACCTAGAATTAGAGTGGAAAGTAGTGGGCGCGCACATGCTTTGCATGTCCTAGTGTCCCGCGAAATCCACACTCAGACGAGGTTCTTCTGGTAGGCCTCCTGTCCTACCCTTTGGGTGGCTCGGGTTGCTGGTTAGTTGGATTGTCGACTCTGGGAACCGATCATTTGGAAGTTGGCTAAGTGAGGCCTCTTCAGGATTCGATGATGCCACTCCTTCTGGGAATCGTATCATCAACCCTGAAAGTCTGTGACGCCGACGACCGCATAGGATGCCATACCATTGTCAGTACTAGGACACCTACCTGTGAGAGGGTTTGGGGGCTATGCAGGTAACTAGACCTCCAGATACCGGTTTGTTCCTTGATTTGAGATTTAGGCTACCTGTGGACAGTTATTGGGGTCTGTCAGAGACCAAGTTGGAGTGATTATTGGGTCTGAGGCTTGATTGGAACTTATATATGGGGTCTGTCTGAGACCATGGTTTGAAGAATATTGGAGGGTCTGTTGGAGACCTGGTTCTTGGTGTGATTTGGGCTTCTCAGTCGGAGCACTTGGTCCTTTGTTGCATTTTATTTGCATTTCATTGTTTGCATAACCATTATCATCGCATTCCATTAACGTGTGTCTGTGCTGCAGGTGAATTTGCATATTCCCTGATTCTAGTGTCCGGACTTCTGATTCTTGATCATGGCTGGTTTGAGAATGACAGTTGCCTACAAGTTACCTACCCCTGATGTTACTCCCCTGCTTGGTTTGATTTCCCTTGCTGATGAGGATGTCCGGAGAAGTTTCAGGCAGAGTTACGGAAGACTGTTGAGATTGGTTCGCAAACCAACTGATGTTGAACTGAATGGGCTGTATACATTGATGCAATTCTATGACCCTGTCTTGAGATGTTTCACATTTTCTGACTTTATTTTGGGGCCTACCATGGAAGAGTACGCAGAGTTTATTGAGCTACCAGTACAGAATAAGGTTCCTTTTATTCACTTTGACGCTGAGCCCAAACTGGAGGACTTAGCTAAGGCTTTGCACATGGACGCTTCTGAGCTATTGATGACTTCTTGGCGCGGGGTTCCAGGCTTCTCCCTCCAGTTTCTGATTAGTAAAGCCCAGGAATACGCCAAGAATGGATGCTGGATAGTCTTTAACGCTGTTTTGGCTCTGTGCATCTATGGGATAGTGCTGTTTCCCAATTTCCCGAATTTTGTGGACATTGATGCATTTCATTTGTTTCCTGCTGGCAACCCTGTACCCACATTGATCGGGGATTTCTACCATTCGCTGTATTACAGAAATGAGAATAGGAGAGGCAAGAACGTCTCTTGTTGTGTGCCTTTGCTGTACATGTGGTTTAAGAGCCACCTCCCCCTAAAGGGACCTTTTGTAGATGATGCAACTACAGCTGACTGGCCGGAGCGCCTGATGAGACTATCTTATGAAGACATTGAGTGGTTCGACCGAGACTTGCTGGGGTCTGAGCTTATTTTCAGTTGCTCTGGGTATCCGAATGTGCCCTTGATAGGAAGGAAAGGATGCATTAATTATAATCCATCTCTGTTTGTTCGCCAGTTTGGATATGCATTGAAGAACCCACCTAGGGAAGAAGAAGTACAGGAATCTCTGTACTTCACCGGTGACTTGAATGGAGAGTTACTAGCCAAGCTTCAGCACACTTGGATGCGTATCAACAGAAGAGGGAAACCACTATTGGGGAAGAATGATTGTCAGGCTTATGTACCATACAAAGTTTGGATCCAAGAGAGAGCAAAACAGTTGCTAATGCCGTTTCCAGCTGCACCAGTCCGTGTTCATATTCTAGTGGAGGAACTAACCACCGTTGCTATGGAGGTCTACGAGCGAGTGGTAAAGGAGAAGGAAGCCTTGCTATTGGCTAATGAAGAGTTAGAAAAGGAACTGGCTCAGATGCGTAGTGAGAAGAACAAGGTTGTGCATTCTTTCCAACAGCAGACTGAATTGGTAAACAGGCTAGGTGCTGAACTGACCGAAGAGAAAAAGAAGCGTGAACGCCTGGGGAAAGAATTCAGAAGCTCTCATGATATGTTGGAGTCCAAGAAGAAAGCACTCGATGCCGCCCACCGGGAAATCTCTTCTTGTAATAAAACGTGGAATGCAACGCTAACCAACAACAAAAAGAGGGAAGACAAATTGAAGCAGCAAATTTCTGAGCTCGAAGAACAGTTGAAGGCTAGCACTAAAAAGTATGAAGAGGAGGTGATGGCAAGATATAGTCTTCAGAATGCATTGAACAAGGCCATCGAAGGCAAGAAAGAGGCTGTGTCTCAGAAACGGAAGCTAGAGGATCGCTTCGGAGAAGGGGCATGGGAGGAATCTGCTGGTGATTTACGATGTGTCCTCAAGCGAAGAGATCTACTTGTTGAGGGTCTGCTTACCCGACCAAGTCATCCAGAGACTAAAAGGTTATTAGAGGAGTACCAGGCATATGAGAGCGCTTGACCATTTCATGTATTAATGTGTATGCTTTATTTGCATTGTGCTGACCATCACCAAGATTGTTGGTTGAGGTCATGCCTTCTAATTGTACACTCATTGATATTGTATTCCGGGCTTAATGGATTTCTCTGCAATATATGAGATGTTTTCTATGATTCGGCTCCGAACTTCTTATTGCTATCACTGTCACCCCACTGACACATTCGCACTAGAATCGGGGAATGATATTCCCTAATGCACAGACACATATTGCATTGCATTCACATTCATATTGCATTATAGGTGATTATTGAACTGTATCTCACTTCCTGCACCGTACAGGTCTTTTCAGGATTGAAAGTCAACGCCCACACCGATACTCCACTCGTACCAACTGCAGAAGAGTTATGGATCAGATGCAGAATGAAATGCAGGACATGCGTGAGAAGCTGGTGCTATTCATGCAGACAATGAAGACCATTGTGAAAGGCCAGGAGAACTTGCAAGCTTTGGTGCAGCCTTTGCTGATGAGAAATGTTGGGCACGGGAACGAAGACCATAATTCTGTGCGAGTTGACACTATTCACGGGGATGGTACTCCCACACCGGTAGCTCCACCTGTGGTGAACATACCTGCTGTCAATGTGAACAACGGCGCTGCCGCCGGGAACGGTAACGCAGGAATCGGTAACGAGACTGTCGTCAACAACGTTGGGTTCGGAGATGTCAATCTGGGTGGTGATAATATGGGAGGTAATGGCTTCGGTAACAACGGATTTGGCTTTAATGACCAGGGGTTTGATCATGCTGGGAAGTACGACTTCAACGCTCAGGGCTTCGGACAGGACGGATTTGGTATTACCAATCAGGGTTATGGCGTATTCGGAAATGGAAATGGTGCCGGGATAATGTCTTTTGGACCTGCCGGAGTCGCTCCGGGGTATGGTAACAGGGGGCGGGTCCCTGTAATGAATCAGAATAGATTTGGCCGTAACAACGGGTACGATGGATACGGAAATGGGAACGGTAATTGGCTAGAAGATCAGCAAGAAGATGCTTTCTCTGGTGGAGGTTTTGAAGGTCCTATGGATGATTCTCAGAGAATCAAGATGCTCGAGGAGCAGATGAAAGGCGTCGTGAATCAAAGTGTTGTTGGTTTAGATATGACCACAATGGGTCTGGTGCCTGGTCTGAGGGTACCACTAAAATTCAAAGCTCCCACATTCGACAAATATAAGGGGGATACCTGTCCAAAGGTGCATGTGCGATCATACTATAGAAGGATGTCGGCCTATTCAAACGATGAGAGAATGCTGATGCATTTCTTTCAAGACAGCTTGTCTGGTCCTTCCCTTGAATGGTACATGGGGTTGGAGCCAACTCAGATAAAGACTTGGAAGCAGCTGGCTGAAGCATGTGTGGCTCATTATAAGTACAATAGCGACTTGGCACCCAACCGGGTCCAATTGCAGGGGTTGTCCCAGAAGAAAGACGAGAGCTTCAAAGAATATGCGCAGAGGTGGCGCGACCTGGCAGCACGAGTTCATCCTCCTTTATATGACAAAGAAATGAATGATATGTTCATAGGAACATTTACTGGTGTGTTTTATGACAAGCTGTTTCATACTTCCTTGGGCAGTTTCTCAGACTTAATATTGATGGGTGAGAAAATTGAAAGCAACATTAAACTAGGAAGGTTCCAAGCTGAGAAATCCACTTCAGCTGGCAGTAACAGAAGGGCTTTCGGTGGTCGTCTTCAAGGTGATGCAAGTGCAGTATTCGGGGGCCGAGGCCGAGGCCGGGGCAGAGGTCGGAATCAGTACAATCAGCCGCAGCAGGTGGCAAGTGTTACAATCCCATTTCAGCAACAGCCAATACCACCACAGCAGCAGCAACCACAACAGGGGGTACATCCTGCCCAGCGCAGAATCCAGGGGGGCAAACCAAGGAGGGTGTTTGAAACGCCTCCTTCAACGTATGCAGAATTGCTACAGACGTTACTAGGTTTGAACTTGGTGGAAAAGAGGACTATGGCGCCAGTAACAGGCACTCCTCCGTACGGCTTTGACGCGAACAAGCACTGTGAATTCCACTCCGGGGCTCCTGGCCACGACATAGAGAGTTGCCACGCGTTCAAACATGTGGTACAAGATCTGTTGGATAGCAAGGCTATCAATTTTGGACAAGCGGGTCCAAACATAGTACAAAAGCCCATGCCCAACCATGGGGCAAATGCTGTTTTAACTGAGGAGGGTTTGAACTTGATCGTGAATGTTGATGACCTCAAGACACCGTTGTGTGAGATAAAGAGCCGATTATTGAAAGGAGGTGTGTATCCGGGCTGCGATGAGTATTGTTTAGAGTGTTGGACCCAAGCTGGGGGTTATGCTGAATTGAAGAAGGGCATTCAGACCTTGATAGATGGAGGCACCTTACAATTCGATAGAACGGCAGTTGAAGAACCTGCAGAGTTATCAGCGGATAAGCAAAGTGACGTAGCTACCGTGACAATTCCCCGAAAAACAATAACTATAACAGCGCCAGCCAGGCGACCGCCGATCACTATCACCAAGGCAGGACCAATCCCTTATGAGAGCACTAAGGCAGTACCCTGGACCTATGGGTTGGAAGCATACTGTGATGGGGTGAAAATTGATATTAATAAACAGCCAGTTGAGGTTGTAGACAATGTCGTCGGCACCGGAGGGATGACGAGAAGTGGGAGAATCTTTATATCACCTGAGGTAGAGGCTGAACGACTGGTGAAAGGAAAAGGAAAGATGAATGAGGATGTCCCTGTGCAGAGGAACGAAAAAGAAACGTCGTTGAAGGATGTAGAAGAGTTTATGCGCCTTATTCGTAAGAGTGATTATAAGATTGTTGAGCACCTTCAACAGACGCCATCGAAGATATCCATACTGTCGTTGCTATTATGTTCCGAAGCTCATAGAAATGCATTGTTGAAAGTTCTGGATACGTCCTTCGTACCCCAAGATGTTTCTGTGAATCAGCTGGAGGGGGTGTTGGCACATGTGAACGCAGGCCATAGCTTGGGATTTACAGACTTTGATTTAACCCCGAAGGGGAGAGAGCATAACATGGCGTTGCACGTCTCAGTTGAGTGTAGGGGCTCAGTCATGTCCCATGTACTGGTAGATACCGGATCTTCCTTAAACGTGCTGCCAAAGAAAGCAATGATGAAATTGGACGTCAGGGGAATCGTGTGTACGCCTAGTGACTTGGTGGTCAGGGCATTTGATGGTACACGAAGAACAGTCTTTGGATCCATAACATTACCTCTGCAGGTAGGGCCAGAGGTTTTCGAAACTGAATTTTACATTATGGACATCCAGCCCGCATACAGCTGTCTTCTCGGACGACCCTGGATCCATGGTGCTGGGGCAGTCACATCTACCTTGCACCAAAAGCTGAAATACATGGTAGGGGACAGTGTGGTCACGGTTTGTGGAGAAGAAGATATATTGGTTAGCCATCTGTCATCATTCAAGTATGTAGAGGTCGACGACGAGATTCATGAAACACCCTGTCAAGCCTTTGAAGGGTTGCACATCAAAGACAAAGTTCCCGGGCCGAGTAAAGCGTCAGAGGTGGCCGTCTCGTCATACAACGAAGCTCAGGCTCTAGTAAAGACTGGTGAGGCAAAAGGCTGGGGCAAGGTTCTGGATATTCCCGTAAAGATGGACAGATTTGGGCTGGGATATCAACCATCGTCATCAACGCCTGCTGCTGGGGCACCCCGTTTCAGAGGACCGATAACAATCACAGCCAGTGGAGTGTATCACGAGGCCATCAACACTGTTTCAGATTCCGAAGAAGGAGACAGTGATTGCGACATGGACGCCTGGATTCAGCCGAGCGTGCCAGGACAAGGATTATGCAATTGGTCTATTCAGGAGACTGTTCCTGTGACAATTAAACAGTAATGCTTTGTTTTCTTAATTGTTGAACAATCCGGTGTCCTACCCGGGACATCGTGATTTTGCTTAGGGCCATTCTGTTATGTACATTGCACTGTTTAATCGTTAAATAAAAGGCGTTTTTTCATGTACAAATATTGCGATCCCTGTTTTTACTGTTTTTGTGTTTTACAATAAAATGGCAACGTGGTTATTCGCTTTATACGCATTTTGAAGCATTTAACCATTCCTTTTGTAGGATAATATTTTCAGATGACATCATCGAACCGCCTATGACTCATTTCGACTTTGAGCACCTGGTATTTCAGGCCGAAGAAGAGATTGTTGAAGATGGTGACGTTCCCGAAGAATTGTCTTGGTTGGTAAAGCAAGAAGAACGAGTCATTCTGCCTCATGAGGAGGTCATTGAAATTATTAACCTGGGGTCGGAAGGGGTTGAAAAGAACATCTGTATAGGAGCCGCGCTGCAGAGCGACGTCAAGCGAAGACTGGTTGAAATGCTCAGAGAGTACAGTGATGTGTTCGCTTGGTCGTATGAAGACATGCCTGGGCTTGATACGGATATGGTTGTGCACCGCCTGCCGCTAAAAGAAGAATGCCCGCCGGTCAAGCAGAAGCTTCGCAGAACTAGACCTGATATGGCAGTGAAAATTAAGGAGGAGGTTCAAAAGCAGTGGGACGCTGGTTTCTTAGATGTTACAAAATATCCCTCATGGGTCGCTAATATTGTACCAGTGCCGAAGAAAGACGGTAAAGTGAGAATGTGCGTAGATTACCGTGATCTGAACAAAGCAAGCCCGAAAGATGATTTTCCGCTTCCTCACATCGATGTGCTGGTTGACAACACTGCTCAATTCTCCTTATTCTCCTTCATGGATGGCTTCTCGGGCTATAATCAGATTAAGATGGCACCAGAAGACATGGAGAAGACTACTTTCATCACACCTTGGGGAACATTTTGTTACAAAGTGATGCCCTTCGGATTAAAGAATGCTGGGGCAATGTATCAGCATGCAATGACGACTCTTTTTCATGATATGATGCATAAAGAGATCGAGGTTTATGTCGATGATATGATTGCCAAATCCCAGACGGAGGAAGAACATTTGGTGAATCTGCTGAAGCTATTCAAAAGGCTTAGGAAGTTCAGGCTGAGACTAAACCCTAACAAGTGCACCTTCGGGGTGAGATTGGGTAAACTGCTGGGGTTTATTGTGAGCGAAAAAGGAATAGAGGTTGATCCTGCGAAAATAAAAGCAATACAAGAAATGTCGAAGCCTAAAATAGAAAAAGAAGTACGTGGGTTTTTAGGAAGGTTGAACTACATCGCTCGGTTCATATCTCACCTAACAGCTACGTGTGAGCCATTATTCAAGCTATTGAAAAAGGACCAGGCTGTAACATGGAATGAAAATTGTCAAAAGGCGTTCGATAAAATAAAACAGTATTTGCAGGAGCCTCCTATTTTGATACCCCCAGTGGCAGGGAGACCCTTGATTATGTATTTGACCGTGCTCGAGGGAAGTATGGGTTGTGTTCTCGGTCAACACGACGAGACAGGAAGAAAAGAGCATGCAATATACTACTTGAGTAAGAAGTTTACTGAATGTGAATCTCGATATTCAATGCTCGAAAAGACTTGTTGCGCGTTAGCCTGGGCCGCCAAGCGTTTGAGGCAATACATGCTGAACCATACAACCATGCTCATCTCGAAGATGGATCCTATCAAATAAGTATTCGAAAAGCAGGCATTATTGGGGAGAATTGCCCGTTGGCAGATGGTTTTGACCGAATATGACATCCAGTATGTTTCACAGAAGGCTATAAAGGGGAGTATATTGTCTGAGTACTTGGCAGAGCAGCCTATTGAGGACTACCAATCGATGAGGTTTGATTTTCCTGACGGGGATATCATGTACCTAAAGACGAAAGATTGTGAAGAACCGTTGTCGGACGAAGGACCAGAGTTGGGTTCAAAATGGCAGTTGATCTTTGACGGAGCTGTAAACTCCTACGGTAGCGGAATAGGGGCAATCATCACTACTCCACACGGGTCACACATCCCGTTTACCGCTCGATTGACCTTTCCAGTTACCAATAATGAAGCCGAATACGAAGCTTGCATCATGGGGCTTGAAGAAGCCATTGATTTGCGAATCAAAAATCTGGATGTATACGGAGACTCAGCTTTGGTGGTGAATCAAATAAAAGGAGAATGGGAGACACGTCAGCCTAATTTGATACCATACATGAATTACGCGAGGAGATTGTTGCCTTTCTTTGACAAGGTTGAGTTACATCATGTACCGCGAGCAGAAAATCAGATGGCTGACGCCCTGGCCACATTGTCTTCCATGTATAAAGTCAACTTCTGGAATGAGGCTCCCAGAATTGTTATCTCCCGGCTTGACAGACCCGCCTTCGTATTTACCATTGACGAAGCATCTGATGATAAACCCTGGTATTTTGACATCCATAATTTCTTGAAAAACAAAGAATATCCGGCTGGGGCATCCAGTCACGATCAGAAGACTCTCAGGAGATTGGCGGGTAATTTCTATCTGAATCCAGACGGTGTTCTATACAAGAGAAATCACGACTTGGTGCTACTACGTTGTGTAGATGAGAAAGAGGCGAAGCTGCTCATGGAAGAAATACATGAGGGTACATTTGGTACGCATGCTGGTGGGGATGCTATGACGAGGAAGCTGCTGCGGGTAGGTTATTACTGGCTAACTATGAAAACCGATTGTTTCAAGTTTGCGAAGAAGTGTCATAAGTGCCAAATCTATGCAGATAAGATCCATGTGCCTCCGAGTCCTCTGAATGTAATGTCGTCACCGTGGCCATTCTCAATGTGGGGAATCGATATGATTGGAAAGATCGAGCCGACGGCATCTAACGGACATCGGTTCATTCTGGTAGCAATCGATTATTTTACCAAATGGGTTGAAGCGGCATCCTATGCGAATGTGACTAAGCAGGTGGTAGCCAGGTTCATCAAGAGAGATATCATTTGCAGATATGGAATCCCCGAGCGGATAATTACCGACAACGGTTCAAACCTGAATAACAAAATGATGAAGGAGCTGTGTCAGAGTTTTAAGATCGAGCATCACAACTCTTCTCCTTATCGACCCAAGATGAATGGCGCTGTGGAAGCGGCCAATAAGAATATAAAGAAGATTGTGCAGAAGATGGTGGTGACCTATAAGGACTGGCATGAGATGCTACCTTTTGCTTTGCACGGTTATCGTACGACGGTACGCACATCAACCGGGGCAACCCCGTTCTCGTTGGTATATGGAATGGAAGCAGTGTTACCACTGGAGGTTGAGATTCCTTCCCTGAGGGTATTACGAGATGTCCAACTAGACGAGGCAGAATGGGTGAAGGACAGGTTGAACCAGCTGAGTTTAATGGATGAGAAGAGGCTAGCTTCTCTAGCATACGGTCGTTTGTACCAGAGCCGAATGAAGAAAGCATATGATAAGAAGATACATCCTCGGAGCTTTCAGACGGGCGACCTTGTACTGAAAAGGATTCTCCCGCCACAGGCAGATCACAGGGGCAAGTGGACCCCCAACTACGAAGGGCCATACGTTGTCAGAAAAGTCTTTTCAGGAGGAGCTTTGTTGTTGTCCACCATGGACGGTGAAGACTTCACGTCGCCTGTGAATTCGGACGCAGTTAAAAAATACTTTGCTTGAAATTGACCCGCTGGACAGAAAAAAGAGAGTCCAGGCAAAAATGGGGCATCCTGGCGAACCAAAAACAGAATGAAAGGTTCGGGAAAAAGTTAGGGATAAAATTGAAAAAATGTACACCCGCGAAGTTGAAAACCTACACTGGGCGGCTTCGGCAAAAAAAGGGTATCCCGGTGAACTGAAAACCCGTAAAGGGCGGTTCACGCAAAAGTTAGGGATTTGAAAAGCAAATGACTGCGGTCCGAATTTGATACTGCGGTGCGCATTGGTGCGGGAGAATATACCTGAGGGGTCGATTATCAGATACAATCTCTTCGGAAGTGTGAATATCGGGAAAGCACTAGAGTCAGGCGAGTCATAGGAGGATCAGCTCATGATGTTCGTCTGCATCCCGTTGCCGACATGTGTACGAATTTGATTTGTCATTATATTTATGCATCTTGTGCATACTTGTATATTTGTTATGCGTAGCTTCCTCTTTCCAGGAGTTACACCCCGTGTACAAAACTCTGCCCATTTAGGGGCCCAATCAATAAAACATGTTATTCAGTATTTGATGCTGGTTCTTTACTGTTTTGTACATGACAAACGCCCAGGTTTAATAATACTAGCAAGTGTATAACGTCGCTGGCCCTTGCCAATAATTGCTAAAACTTTGAATTAACTGAAAATAATGTCACTAACACTAACCTGAATAGATTTTGTTGCATAGACTTGTCTTGTCTCGTTTGTGGTGTTGCAGGTTTTTTGACCATACGAAGTGGACGATCAAAAGATTGCAGTACTGACCAGAGGCTCGTAACGGAAAGACTCGATCCCCATGCAGGTCGCGCTTCTGAGATAACAATGTTCCTTACTGAAGAAAGATCAAATTCCCCAGCTAGTTGCAGCTTATCCGAAGGACATTCCCCAGTAGGGTCGTTTACTCTCAGCAGAATCGAGGATTCCAAGATCAAGGGCTGTATTAAGACAGTGTGGTGTCCCCCAAAAGGATTCCCCATCCCGAGCGGAGTGGTTTAGCCTCAGAAGATTAATGTTTCCAACTTGTGAGCTGTACTCAGACAGTTTACCCTTCCCAGTAGGGTCGTTTACTCTCCCCCAGCGGAGATAGTTGATTGTCCCCAAGAGAATCGTTTTGTCCTCGGCGGAGTTCTCTCTTTTCAACAAGTGTTTTCTTTCCTCCCAGTGGAACTCAAAGGTTAAAACTCTCCCCGGCAGAGTTGATCATGTGTCCCGGCATTTATTTTGTCGGAATATCGTGTGATACCCGTTCACTCTCCAGCAGAAGTCCAATCAGGATTGGCGCATTCAAGTATTCCTCAGCAAAGCGGGCTTCACTCTTCCAGCATTTATTTTGCTGGAATAATTCTGTGACGCCTGGTTATCCCTAGCGGAGTTAGCGTTGTCTTCAGCATTTACTTTGCTAAAGCGGTTTTCTGTATCCTAGCAGTTCGAGCTTGCATCTGCATTGGCATATAGTGTCATATTTGCATCTACCAAATAAAAACGCGTAGCATTTCCATGTCGAATGGAGCATTACGTTATTGTCAAACATATGCATTTTGAAACATAAACCAGGTTGGTTAACCATTTGTTTTCAAGTATTGTTTCCCTTGCAGGTGGAGAGAGCTCTTGCTCAAATTAATTGTCAAACATTCAAGATCTCGGCATGAGATGTGTAATGGTAATGTCAGTTGTGGCATTATTCCCCACAGAGTTGCTTGCTTAAGTTTCTCTTACCCCTCCGGCGGGGTATTTCTTCAGGATTGCTGTTATAACAATATCAAAAGAGTTCGTGAATCGATTTTTGGAGGTTGTCTGGCAGTGTGGATTCAGAAAATCCCCAGGAGAGTCCTTCTCAGATTTGCTGCCATGTCAGCACTGAAAAATTGGAAGACTAGGCTCATATTGTGTCATCCATCTGATTGATGAAGCCAGCTGATGCAAAGATGGGCAGAAAACCTGTATTTGACAGAGTATTCCCCGTAGCAGAGGCGGAGTTATTTTCCTGTATTTGGCAGAGTATTTCCCGTAGCAGAGACGGAGTTATGTTCCTGTATTTGACAGAGTATTTCCCGTAGCAGAGGCGGAGTTATGTTCCTGTATTTGACAGAGTGTTTACCCGTAGCACAGACGGAGTTATTTTCCTGTATTTGACAGAGTGTTTACCCGTAGCAGAGACGAAGTTATTTTCCTGTATTTGACAGAGTGTTTACCCGTAGCAAAGACGGAGTTATGTTCCTGTATTTGACAGAGTATTTCCCGTAGCAGAGGCGGAGTTATGTTCCTGTATTTGACAGGGGGTACCCGTAGCAGAGGCGGAGTTATTTTCCTGTATTTGGCAGAGTATGTACCCGCAGTGGTGGCGGAGTCATTTTCCCGTAATAATGACAAAATTTTCCCGCAGTGGTGGCGGAGTGATTTCTCGTAGTGATGGCAGAGTGATTCTCCTGAATCGTTGGCAGGGTCACGTTTTGTTGACAACAGTACTTCTCCCAGTGAAGTCAATAAGTTCATTCCAGTATTGACAAGATAATGTTGAAATCAGATTTATAGATAATGTTCCCCAAGCAGTTGTGCAGTTTATTTCTGCAGTTGGCAAATTTCCGGGTTCTTAGTATTCAACCGTCTCGTACCTCGAATGTTTGAAGGTCGTTCGCTCTTCACCCAGTCGGGTCCAAGTCGTTTGAATAGGGGCAGCTGTTGCACCCTAAAATTTGCTCAACTTATTTCACTTGGTTTATGTCTCACAGCTTTAGCATTTGCATATTAGGTCATGTACATAATTAATTCATCTGCATAGCATAGCATGGGCAATTCATCCAACAAGGGACCAAGTGCCATTCTTATCTCTATGAGCCTATCAAGAGGTTCTTATTCAAATTTAAGCCTATCCAAGTCATCAGAAAGAAATTGAAGTTTGAGAAGTTAGTGGACCAAGCAGTGGATCTTTCTCTTATCTCGAGGGGGTTTGAAGATCATCATAGAAGTTGTGAGATATGAATTGAAAGCATGGAGGGTATATAGACATCATGGAAGACCTAGAGGGTCATTTTGAAAGTGAGACAAGTCATTGATGTGATTACAAGAGCTGCAGTTGAAGACAGTCAACTAGGGTTTCATCTGGGTCAACCCTAGGTCAACCCTAGGTCAAATGCTTGATTGAAGGGCATCAAGGCCGGTTTGAAAGGTATGGTATGCCTTCATCTGATGTGTATAACTCTACTTATGATCTTGGCAAGCCAGGGGTATTTTGGGAAAGTGGAATTACAGGTCATTTCAAGCATATGCCCAAAACTCCTATTTCCAAATTTCAAATGAAGAAATGTTCAACACCAAACTTGCTCCAAATGACATTTTGAGTCTAGGAAAGTGGTTGTGGCAAGTTGGAAATGCATGGAACTTAGATTTGCAAAAGTGACCAATATTAAAGGGAAAATTACCTTTTTAAATGACCAAAATTGTGATTTTTTTGATACAAAAGTAAAACCAAGCATATGACCAACCATTTTGAAGGGAAATTGCATTTTAAGATCATTGGCAATATTAGTTTTTTGGTTTGAAGTCAAGAAATTGGAGTTATCATAAGTTGCTTGTAAGAAAAGATACACTTGCCAAATCAAGCTAAGACCAAGGTGCAAGGCAAGGAATGGTTTCTACACTCTCTAATTGTCATGAAAAGAGAAATTCAAGAGATTTTGAAGGGCTGTAACAAGGCAATGCAGGATTTTTGCAACTTGGCCATTTTCATTTTCTCATGCAATGATATGAATAACTTCTCATGGGATTAATCTAGCATCTTCCAGAACTTTCCATCATCATCTATATAAACCCTAGAGCTGATCCATGAAGGGGTTGAACTTCATTTGGATCCAAAATTCATAGTTTCACTCCATCTTGCATTTTTGCAAATTCATTCAAAACTTATCAATTCTTCATCATTCATTCAATTTTATGATCCAGTCCCATTCAATAATCATCCCTGAGTAGATACAAGCAAGATCTGAAGAGGAAACTACAAGAATCGTGTTATGCAATCTTCTCTCATCCAAGTGCAATTGAAGTTGGTTATGGTGATCCAAGTGGTTTGAGCAAGAATTGTTGCATACAGAAGAAAGATTATAGTACACTGAGTGATCTTGGAGCATTGCAAGCTGTGGATTGAAGAGGATCCTCATCTGTTTTCAACTTTTTACCAGGTTAGTTTTTCTCACATTTTGGCTCAAATTAGGTAGCATGATAGAGATTTGTTAGGTTAAACATGGTTTAGGTGGTTAGATGATTGATTCTGGAGCTTTAGGCAAGATTTCATGGAGGTTGACATGCGAGTGCAAATTAGGTTTGGACCTAGAACACAATGGTTAGGATGTTATAATCTTAGATAATTAGTTAGATTTGTTCAGTGTGGCATAAGGATTATTGTTGTGCAAAGAATAGTGAGATTGGTGATGATTGAAACCTGGTGAAATTTTGATTTCTTGATGTTATACCATTCGGTTTGGATGATAGAGGGTGATTTAAAACAAACCAACACCATGGCTGTGTTCTACGCAAGAAATAGGCCAACTTTGGTTTTTGTGTCGTGCAAATTGGTGGAGTAATGAAGTCACACGATGGAGGAGAAGATCTGCATGTGCATGTGTTTCCATGGAGTCTGAAACCCTAGGTGACCAAGGTAGAAGACGAATCAAGGCCCGTTGGATTGAGGAGACTTGTTTGACTGAGAACATCATCTAGCGGTCCACATTCAAAGATGAGATTGGGAGGGAAGCCTGGGCGTGTAAAACGCCGCGTTTCATTAAAACGCTGGCGTGGGCCTTTCATGATTTTGCTTTCCCCACCCCCCTGACCAAGGCCCAATTGAAATGAACTCTATTTGCCTGCTATTTACACCGTTGCATTTTCTTTTTTCTTTTGATTTTAATTTGATTTTCTGAAATCCTTGGGCCAGGCGCGCGCTTACTCCTTGCACCCCCATGTTCTGGGCCCATCATGATACTAACTGCTTTTTATTTCTATTCATACCCCCTCATCATTTTTCATATTAATTTTCTCCAAATTTTTACAAACTTTAAAAATTCATATAAAAATGAAAAAACATTATTTTTTAATGGGATTTTTTTTCCCATTTTCTATTTTCTGTCTAGAAAAATATGAAAATATAAAATTGTCATTTTACTTCATTTTCATATTTTTTGCATATTTTTACATTTAATAGCTTTGTTTAATTCTTTTGGTTGATGCTACCAATTGTTGAATTTAGTTTAGGAGCTTCCTTTAGGATTTTCACCCCATTCTTTTTAGTACAACTAGATATGGATATTAGGTGCCCCCCTGATTTTTATACCATTTTTTTTAGGATTTATTTTAGGTAGTTTAGTTAGAAACTATTAGGATAGTCAATTAGGGTTGTGAATATAACATAGGTATAACAAAACAAGTTTCTTTTTGGGTTTTCTTTAGGGCAAATTAGAAGATGGGACTATAGGGGTATTATGGGTAAGTGATAGATCCCTTAGAAAATGCTAGAAGTTCCCCTATTATATTAATACTATTAGTATATTCTTGTAATTGATTGATTGTGTGGTGTGCCCTTTCTAGGGTTATTGTTTGACTATGTGGGGTATTGGGTTTGCTTGGGGTTTGGGTTTGAGCTGAAGACTTTGTTGATGAAGCCATTGAAGACAAAAGGAGTGAAGATCAATTTCAGGAGTTGATGAAGAGTATATCTTGCTTGCAGCTGTTGAAGATTATAAGGAACTAGGAGCTAGGTAGGGCTTAAAGTAGAAACTTGCTTCATAAACATGGAAGGTCTTGTTTGCCTCCATCCCTCTCTGTGATTCGGAGTCTCTCTAGGATACTCACCCCTTTCCTTTGGAAGGCTTGGTGACAGTATCTAAGAGATAGAACTCTTGAGAGAAACATTCTACATCTTGTTAACAGTCTGTTTGCCACCTTTGGCGGTCAACTAACTGTTTAACATCCCAATTCATTCTTTTGATTGTTCCTCATCTTGGAGAGTCTGATTTGAAGAAAAGCCATGAAAGATTGAAGATAGAGACCTTGCCTGCTGCTGTCTGAAGCCCTGCTGTTTGAAGCTGTTGAAGATGATTACTGTTGATGCTTGCTTGAAGCCTAGAGATGTTTGAAGATGACTTGAAGATATATGATGGAGCTTGCTGTGCAGAGTAGCTGTTTGCTGTTTATTTTTGCTGTTCATAATTTTTGATGTATTGTTTGAGTTTCCCGGACTGTATTGTTTGCCTATTAATCTGTTAGGTTGAAAGCGAATTTTGTTCGCTTTTGCCTGTTGTTTTCTAGGTTCGAGGTTGAGTGGGACTCCCTTGCCTCGCTTGTACTGCTGCATTCATGCATTTTACTGCTTTATTGTATATTTGCTATTGTTTCTGTTTCCGTTTATCCCTTAGGATCTCTGTTTCTCTCTGCGCAAGAGAGGAACATGATAGACATTAGGTCTTAACCCATGCATGATAACATTAGGTTAGTTTGATTCCCTTTTGAACCATAGGTTAGAGTTTTGTCTCTTCTTTCTCAAAACAAACAGAAAAACACAATAAATATTTCAAACACAATAAAAGACACTTCTTCCGTAAAAGAATGTGAACTCATCAAAACGTCATTTTTGTCCGCTTGGAACAGTAATCAGAAGAACCCTTTTTTCAGAAGGAGATAAAAGCAACCAAGACAGACTTGTGTCGTACGTGGACCGAACTATGTTTGCTATGATCTTTCATACTGTATGAAAGTACGTAGGCATAGGATGCGATATCCTAGCGAGCAACCTTCCCCTCCTTTCCCGTAGGTAGGCGAACTACGTTGACTCTGATTTCTCGTTCCAGACGGGAATACGTAGGCATAAAGTGCGATACTTTGCCGAGTCATTTTCTTTTCTTTTAACCCCAGACCTGTAGAGTAGATAGAATAACAATCCTTTTGACAGAAAACTAGCGTGGATCCCGTCGAGTACGACGGACGTGAGGGGTGCTAATACCTTCCCCTTGCGTAACCGACTCTCGAATCCAGGTTTTGGTTGCGATGACCATTCCTTTCCCTGTTATGCGGTAGGTTTACTTCGAGCGTTTCCTTTCCCTCCTTTGGGATAAATAACGCACGGTGGCGACTCTTCTGTTCAGCCGGCGCCGATTTTCGCAGTAGCGACAACTGGCGACTCTGCTGGGGAACCAACGTCCCCTGGCCGCTAAGGACTGCGATAGTTCCTTATGCATTTGGGATCCAACGTCCCTTAAGCGAGTCAATCCTAACACTTGTTTTCCCGTCGAGGATTTTGTATGGATTTACTTTTCAGTCATTTGCTTTCAGCATTATATTATTGTTATTATTGCTGTATTAGGGTTGTGACGGGTGTTCTATGATTGAGAGATAAGTCGGACCTGGGCTTGAGTGCACCTAGAATTAGAGTGGAAAGTAGTGGGCGCGCACATGCTTTGCATGTCCTAGTGTCCCGCGAAATCCACACTCAGACGAGGTTCTTCTGGTTGGCCTCCTGTCCTACCCTTTGGGTGGCTCGGGTTGTTGGTTAGTTGGATTGTCGACTCTGGGAACCGATCATTTGGAAGTTGGCTAAGTGAGGCCTCTTCAGGATTCGATGATGCCACTCCTTCTGGGAATCGTATCATCAACCCTGAAAGTCTGTGACGCCGACGACCGCATAGGATGCCATACCATTGTCAGTACTAGGACACCTACCTGTGAGAGGGTTTGGGGGCTATGCAGGTAACTAGACCTCCAGATACCGGTTTGTTCCTTGATTTGAGATTTAGGCTACCTGTGGACAGTTATTGGGGTCTGTCAGAGACCAAGTTGGAGTGATTATTGGGTCTGAGGCTTGATTGGAACTTATATATGGGGTCTGTCTGAGACCATGGTTTGAAGAATATTGGATGGTCTGTTGGAGACCTGGTTCTTGGTGTGATTTGGGCTTCTCAGTCGGAGCACTTGGTCCTTTGTTGCATTTTATTTGCATTGCATTGTTTGCATAACCATTATCATCGCATTCCATTAACGTGTGTCTGTGCTGCAGGTGCATTTGCATATTCCCTGATTCTAGTGTCCGGACTTCTGATTATTGATCATGGCTGGTTTGAGAATGACAGTTGCCTACAAGTTACTTACCCCTGATGTTACTCCCCTGCTTGGTTTGATTTCCCTTGCTGATGAGGATGTTCGGAGAAGTTTCAGGCAGAGTTACGGAAGACTGTTGAGATTGGTTCGCAAACCAACTGATGTTGAACTGAATGGGCTGTATACATTGATGCAATTCTATGACCCTGTCTTGAGATGTTTCACATTTGCTGACTTTATTTTGGGGCCTACCATGGAAGAGTACGCAGAGTTTATTGAGCTACCAGTACAGAATAAGGTTCCTTTTATTCACTTTGACGCTGAGCCCAAACTGGAGGACTTAGCTAAGGCTTTGCACATGGACGCTTCTGAGCTATTGATGACTTCTTGGCGCGGGGTTCCAGGCTTCTCCCTCCAGTTTCTGATTAGTAAAGCCCAGGAATACGCCAAGAATGGATGCTGGATAGTCTTTAACGCTGTTTTGGCTCTGTGCATCTATGGGATAGTGTTGTTTCCCAATTTCCCGAATTTTGTGGACATTGATGCATTTCATTTGTTTGCTGCTGGCAACCCTGTACCCACATTGATCGGGGATTTCTACCATTCGCTGCATTACAGAAATGAGAATAGGAGAGGCAAGAACGTCTCTTGTTGTGTGCCTTTGCTGTACATGTGGTTTAAGAGCCACCTCCCCCTAAAGGGACCTTTTGTAGATGATGCAACTACAGCTGACTGGCCGGAGCGCCTAATGAGACTATCTTCTGAAGACATTGAGTGGTTCGACCGAGACTTGCTGGGGTCTGAGCTTATTTTCAGTTGCTCTGGGTATCCGAATGTGCCCTTGATAGGAAGGAAAGGATGCATTAATTATAATCCATCTCTGTTTGTTCGCCAGTTTGGATATGCATTGAAGAACCCACCTAGGGAAGAAGAAGTACAGGAATCTCTGTACTTCACCGGTGACTTGAATGGAGAGTTACTAGCCAAGCTTCAGCACACTTGGATGCGTATCAACAGAAGAGGGAAACCACTATTGGGGAAGAATGATTGTCAGGCTTATGTACCATACAAAGTTTGGATCCAAGAGAGAGCAAAACAGTTGCTAATGCCGTTTCCAGCTGCACCAGTCCGTGTTCATATTCTAGTGGAGGAACTAACCATCGTTGCTATGGAGGTCTACGAGCGAGTGTTAAAGGAGAAGGAAGCCTTGCTATTGGCTAATGAAGAGTTAGAAAAGGAACTGGCTCAGATGCGTAGTGAGAAGAACAAGGTTGTGCATTCTTTCCAACAGCAGACTGAATTGGTAAACAGGCTAGGTGCTGAACTGACCGAAGAGAAAAAGAAGCGTGAACGCCTGGGGAAAGAATTCAGAAGCTCTCATGATATGTTGGAGTCCAAGAAGAAAGCACTCGATGCCGCCCACCGGGAAATCTCTTCTTGTAATAAAACGTGGAATGCAACGCTAACCAACAACAAAAAGAGGGAAGACAAATTGAAGCAGCAAATTTCTGAGCTCGAAGAACAGTTGAAGGCTAGCACTAAAAAGTATGAAGAGGAGGTGATGGCAAGATATAGTCTTCAGAATGCATTGAACAAGGCCATCGAAGGCAAGAAAGAGGCTGTGTCTCAGAAACGGAAGCTAGAGGATCGCTTCGGAGAAGGGGCATGGGAGGAATCTGCTGGTGATTTACGACGTGTCCTCAAGCGAAGAGATCTACTTGTTGAGGGTCTGCTTACCCGACCAAGTCATCCAGAGACTAAAAGGTTATTAGAGGAGTACCAGGCATATGGGAGCGCTTGACCATTTCATGTATTAATGTGTATGCTTTATTTGCATTGTGCTGACCATCACCAGGATTGTTGGTTGAGGTCATGCCTTCTTATTGTACACTCATTGATATTGTATTCCGGGCTTAATGGATTTCTCTGCAATATATGAGATGTTTTCTATGATTCGGCTCCGAACTTCGTATTACTATCACCGTCACCCCACTGACACATTCGCACTAGAATCGGGGAATGATATTCCCTAATGCACAGACACATATTGCATTGCATTCGCATTCATATTGCATTATAGGTGATTATTGAACTGTATCTCACTTCCTGCACCGTACAGGTCTTTTCAGGATTGAAAGTCAACGCCCACACCGATACTCCACTCGTACCAACTGCAGAAGAGTTATGGATCAGATGCAGAATGAAATGCAGGACATGCGTGAGAAGTTGGCGCTATTCATGCAGACAATGGAGACCATTGTGAAAGGCCAGGAGAACTTGCAAGCTTTGGTGCAGCCTTTGCTGATGAGAAATGTTGGGCACGGGAACGAAGACCATAATTCTATGCGAGTTGACACTATTCACGGGGATGGTACTCCCACACCGGTAGCTCCACCTGTGGTGAACATACCTGCTGTCAATGTGAACAACGGCGCTACCGCCGGGAACGGTAACGCAGGAATCAGTAACGAGACTGTCGTCAACAACGTTGGGTTCGGAGATGTCAATCTGGGTGGTGATAATATGGGAGGTAATGGCTTCGGTAACAACGGATTTGGCTTTAATGACCAGGGGTTTGATCATGCTGGGAAGTACGACTTCAACGCTCAGGGCTTCGGACAGGACGAATTTGGTATTACCAATCAGGGTTATGGCGGATTCGGAAATGGAAATGGTGCCGGGATAATGTCTTTTGGACCTGCCGGAGTCGCTCCGGGGTATGGTAACAGGGGGCGGGGCCCTGTAATGAATCAGAATAGATTTGGCCGTAACAACGGGTACGATGGATACGGAAATGGGAACGGTAATTGGCTAGAAGATCAGCAAGAAGATGCTTTCTCTGGTGGAGGTTTTGAAGGTCCTATGGATGATTCTCAGAGAATCAAGATGCTCGAGGAGCAGATGAAAGGCGTCGTGAATCAAAGTGCTGTTGGTTTAGATATGACCACAATGGGTCTGGTGCCTGGTCTGAGGGTACCACTAAAATTCAAAGCTCCCACATTCGACAAATATAAGGGGGATACCTGTCCAAAGGTGCATGTGCGATCATACTATAGAAGGATGTCGGCCTATTCAAACGATGAGAGAATGCTGATGCATTTCTTTCAAGACAGCTTGTCTGGTCCTTCCCTTGAATGGTACATGGGGTTGGAGCCAACTCAGATAAAGACTTGGAAGCAGCTGGCTGAAGCATTTGTGGCTCATTATAAGTACAATAGCGACTTGGCACCCAACCGGGTCCAATTGCAGGGGTTGTCACAGAAGAAAGACGAGAGCTTCAAAGAATATGCGCAGAGGTGGCGCGACCTGGCAGCACGAGTTCATCCTCCTTTATATGACAAAGAAATGAATGATATGTTCATAGGAACATTTACTGGTGTGTTTTATGACAAGCTGTTTCATACTTCCTTGGGCAGTTTCTCAGACTTAATATTGATGGGTGAGAAAATTGAAAGCAACATTAAACTGGGAAGGTTCCAAGCTGAGGAATCCACTTCAGCTGGCAGTAACAGAAGGGCTTTCGGTGGTCGTCGTCAAGGTGATGCAAGTGCAGTATTCGGGGGCCGAGGCCGAGGCCGGGGCAGAGGTCGGAATCAGTACAATCAGCCGCAGCAGGTGGCAAGTGTCACAATCCCATTTCAGCAACAGCCAATACCACCACAGCAGCAGCAGCCACAACAGGGGGTACATCCTGCCCAGCGCAGAATCCAGGGGGGCAAACCAAGGAAGGTGTTTGAAACGCCTCCTTCAACGTATGCAGAATTGCTACAGACGTTACTAGGTTTGAACTTGGTGGAAAAGAGGACTATGGCGCCAGTAACAGGCACTCCTCCGTACGGCTTTGACGCGAACAAGCACTGTGAATTCCACTCCGGGGCTCCTGGCCACGACATAGAGAGTTGCCACGCGTTCAAACATGTGGTACAAGATCTGTTGGATAGCAAGGCTATCAATTTTGGACAAGCGGGTCCAAACATAGTACAAAAGCCCATGCCCAACCATGGGGCAAATGCTGTTTTAACTGAGGAGGGTTTGAACTTGATCGTGAATGTTGATGACCTCAAGACACCGTTGTGTGAGATAAAGAGCCGATTATTGAAAGGAGGTGTGTATCCGGGATGCGATGAGTATTGTTTAGAGTGTTGGACCCAAGCTGGGGGTTATGCTGAATTGAAGAAGGGCATTCAGACCTTGATAGATGGAGGCACCTTACAATTCGACAGAACGGCAGTTGAAGAACCTGCAGAGTTATCAGCGGATAAGCAAAGTGACGTAGCTACCGTGACAATTCCCCGAAAAACAATAACTATAACAGCGCCAGCCAGGCGACCGCCGATCACTATCACCAAGGCAGGACCAATCCCTTATGAGAGCACTAAGGCAGTACCCTGGACCTATGGGTTGGAAGCATACTGTGATGGGGTGAAAATTGATATTAATAAACAGCCAGTTGAGGTTGTAGACAATGTCGTCGGCACCGGAGGGATGACGAGAAGTGGGAGAATCTTTATATCACCTGAGGTAGAGGCTGAACGACTGGTGAAAGGAAAAGGAAAGATGAATGAGGATGTCCCTGTGCAGAGGAACGAAAAAGAAACGTCGTTGAAGGATGTAGAAGAGTTTATGCGCCTTATTCGTAAGAGTGATTATAAGATTGTTGAGCACCTTCAACAGACGCCATCGAAGATATCCATACTGTCGTTGCTATTATGTTCCAAAGCTCATAGAAATGCATTGTTGAAAGTTCTGGATACGTCCTTCGTACCCCAAGATGTTTCTGTGAATCAGCTGGAGGGGGTGTTGGCACATGTGAACGCAGGCCATAGCTTGGGATTTACAGACTTTGATTTAACCCCGAAGGGGAGAGAGCATAACATGGCGTTGCACGTCTCAGTTGAGTGTAGGGGCTCAGTCATGTCCCATGTACTGGTAGATACCGGATCTTCCTTAAACGTGCTGCCAAAGAAAGCAATGATGAAATTGGACGTCAGGGGAATCGTGTGTACGCCTAGTGACTTGGTGGTCAGGGCATTTGATGGTACACGAAGAACAGTCTTTGGATCCATAATGTTACCTCTGCAGGTAGGGCCGGAGGTTTTCGAAACTGAATTTTACATTATGGACATCCAGCCCGCATACAGCTGTCTTCTCGGACGACCCTGGATCCATGGTGCTGGGGCAGTCACATCTACCTTGCACCAAAAGCTGAAATACATGGTAGGGGACAGTGTGGTCACGGTTTGTGGAGAAGAAGATATATTGGTTAGCCATCTGTCATCATTCAAGTATGTAGAGGTCGACGGCGAGATTCATGAAACACCCTGTCAAGCCTTTGAAGGGTTGCGCATCAAAGACAAAGTTCCCGGGCCGAGTAAAGCGTCAGAGGTGGCCGTCTCGTCATACAAGGAAGCTCAGGCTCTAGTAAAGACTGGTGAGGCAAAAGGATGGGGCAAGGTTCTGGATATTCCCGTAAAGATGGACAGATTTGGGCTGGGATATCAACCATCGTCATCAACGCCTGCTGCTGGGGCACCCCGTTTCAGAGGACCGATAACAATCACAGCCAGTGGAGTGTATCACGAGGCCATCAACGCTGTTTCAGATTCCGAAGAAGGAGACAGTGATTGCGACATGGACGCCTGGATTCAGCCGAGCGTGCCAGGACAAGGATTATGCAATTGGTCTATTCAGGAGACTGTTCCTGTGACAATTAAACAGTAATGCTTTGTTTTCTTAATTGTTGAACAATCCGGTGTCCTACCCGGGGCATCGTGATTTTGCTTAGGGCCATTCTGTTATGTACATTGCACTGTTTAATCGTTAAATAAAAGGCGTTTTTTTCATGTACAAATATTGCGATCCCTGTTTTTACTGTTTTTGTGTTTTACAATAAAATGGCAACGTGGTTATTCGCTTTATACGCATTTTGAAGCATTTAACCATTCCTTTTGCAGGATAATATTTTCAGATGATATCATCGAACCGCCTATGACTCATTTCGACTTTGAGCACCTGGTATTTCAGGCCGAAGAAGAGATTGTTGAAGATGGTGACGTTCCCGAAGAATTGTCTTGGTTGGTAAAGCAAGAAGAACGAGTCATTCTGCCTCATGAGGAGGTCATTGAAATTATTAACCTGGGGTCGGAAGGGGTTGAAAAGAACATCCGTATAGGAGCCGCGCTGCAGAGCGACGTCAAGCGAAGACTGGTTGAAATGCTCAGAGAGTACAGTGATGTGTTCGCTTGGTCGTATGAAGACATGCCTGGGCTTGATACGGATATGGTTGTGCACCGCCTGCCGCTAAAAGAAGAATGCCCGCCGGTCAAGCAGAAGCTTCGCAGAACTAGACCTGATATGGCAGTGAAAATTAAGGAGGAGGTTCAAAAGCAGTGGGACGCTGGTTTCTTAGATGTTACAAAATATCCCTCATGGGTCGCTAATATTGTACCAGTGCCGAAGAAAGACGGTAAAGTGAGAATGTGCGTAGATTACCGTGATCTGAACAAAGCAAGCCCGAAAGATGATTTTCCGCTTCCTCACATCGATGTGCTGGTTGACAACACTGCTCAATTCTCCTTATTCTCCTTCATGGATGGCTTCTCGGGCTATAATCAGATTAAGATGGCACCAGAAGACATGGAGAAGACTACTTTCATCACACCTTGGGGAACATTTTGTTACAAAGTGATGCCCTTCGGATTAAAGAATGCTGGGGCAATGTATCAGCGTGCAATGACGACTCTTTTTCATGATATGATGCATAAAGAGATCGAGGTTTATGTCGATGATATGATTGCCAAATCCCAGACGGAGGAAGAACATTTGGTGAATCTGCTGAAGCTATTCAAAAGGCTTAGGAAGTTCAGGCTGAGACTAAACCCTAACAAGTGCACCTTCGGGGTGAGATTGGGTAAACTGCTAGGGTTTATTGTGAGCGAAAAAGGAATAGAGGTTGATCCTGCAAAAATAAAAGCAATACAAGAAATGCCGAAGCCTAAAACAGAAAAAGAAGTACGTGGGTTTTTAGGAAGGTTGAACTACATCGCTCGGTTCATATCTCACCTAACAGCTATGCGTGAGCCATTATTCAAGCTATTGAAAAAGGACCAGGCTGTAACATGGAATGAAAATTGTCAAAAGGCGTTCGATAAAATAAAACAGTATTTGCAGGAGCCTCCTATTTTGATACCCCCAGTGGCAGGGAGACCCTTGATTATGTATTTGACCGTGCTCGAGGGAAGTATGGGTTGTATTCTCGGTCAACACGACGAGACAGGAAGAAAAGAGCATGCAATATACTACTTGAGTAAGAAGTTTACTGAATGTGAATCTCGATATTCAATGCTCAAAAAGACTTGTTGCGCGTTAGCCTGGGCCGCCAAGCGTTTGAGGCAATACATGCTGAACCATACAACCATGCTCATCTCGAAGATGGATCCTATCAAATAAGTATTCGAAAAGCAGGCATTATTGGGGAGAATTGCCCGTTGGCAGATGGTTTTGACCGAATATGACATCCAGTATGTTTCACAGAAGGCTATAAAGGGGAGTATATTGTCTGAGTACTTGGCAGAGCAGCCTATTGAGGACTACCAATCGATGAGGTTTGATTTTCCTGACGGGGATATCATGTACCTAAAGACGAAAGATTGTGAAGAACCGTTGTCGGACGAAGGACCAGAGTTGGGTTCAAAATGGCAGTTGATCTTTGACGGAGCTGTAAACTCCTACGGTAGCGGAATAGGGGCAATCATCACTACTCCACACGGGTCGCACATCCCATTTACCGCTCGATTGACCTTTCCAGTTACCAATAATGAAGCCGAATACGAAGCTTGCATCATGGGGCTTGAAGAAGCCATTGATTTGCGAATCAAAAATCTGGATGTATACGGAGACTCAGCTTTGGTGGTGAATCAAATAAAAGGAGAATGGGAGACACGTCAGCCTAATTTGATACCATACATGAATTACGCGAGGAGATTGTTGCCTTTCTTTGACAAGGTTGAGTTACATCATGTACCGCGAGCAGAAAATCAGATGGCTGACGCCCTGGCCACATTGTCTTCCATGTATAAAGTCAACTTCTGGAATGAGGCTCCCAGAATTGTTATCTCCCGGCTTGACAGACCCGCCTTCGTATTTACCATTGACGAAGCATCTGATGATAAACCCTGGTATTTTGACATCCATAATTTCCTAAAAAACAAAGAATATCCGGCTGGGGCATCCAGTCACGATCAGAAGACTCTCAGGAGATTGGCGGGTAATTTCTATCTGAATCCAGACGGTGTTCTATACAAGAGAAATCACGACTTGGTGCTACTACGTTGTGTAGATGAGAAAGAGGCGAAGCTGCTCATGGAAGAAATACATGAGGGTACATTTGGTACGCATGCTGGTGGGGATGCTATGACGAGGAAGCTGCTGCGGGTAGGTTATTACTGGCTAACTATGGAAACCGATTGTTTCAAGTTTGCGAAGAAGTGTCATAAGTGCCAAATCTATGCAGATAAGATCCATGTGCCTCCGAGTCCTCTGAATGTAATGTCGTCACCGTGGCCATTCTCAATGTGGGGAATCGATATGATTGGAAAGATCGAGCCGACGGCATCTAACGGACATCGGTTCATTCTGGTAGCAATCGATTATTTTACCAAATGGGTTGAAGCGGCATCCTATGCGAATGTGACTAAGCAGGTGGTAGCCAGGTTCATCAAGAGAGATATCATTTGCAGATATGGAATCCCCGAGCGGATAATTACCGACAACGGTTCAAACCTGAATAACAAAATGATGAAGGAGCTGTGTCAGAGTTTTAAGATCGAGCATCACAACTCTTCTCCTTATCGACCCAAGATGAATGGCGCTGTGGAAGCGGCCAATAAGAATATAAAGAAGATTGTGCAGAAGATGGTGGTGACCTATAAGGACTGGCATGAGATGCTACCTTTTGCTTTGCACGGTTATCGTACGACGGTACGCACATCAACCGGGGCAACCCCGTTCTCGTTGGTATATGGAATGGAAGCAGTGTTACCACTGGAGGTTGAGATTCCTTCCCTGAGGGTATTACGAGATGTCCAACTAGACGAGGCAGAATGGGTGAAGGACAGGTTGAACCAACTGAGTTTAATGGATGAGAAGAGGCTAGCTTCTCTAGCATACGGTCGTTTGTACCAGAGCCGAATGAAGAAAGCATATGATAAGAAGATACATCCTCGGAGCTTTCAGACGGGCGACCTTGTACTGAAAAGGATTCTCCCGCCACAGGCAGATCACAGGGGCAAGTGGACCCCCAACTACGAAGGGCCATACATTGTCAGAAAAGTCTTTTCAGGAGGAGCTTTGTTGTTGTCCACCATGGACGGTGAAGACTTCACGTCGCCTGTGAATTCGGACGCAGTTAAAAAATACTTTGCTTGAAATTGACCCGCTGGACAGAAAAAAGAGAGTCCAGGCAAAAATGGGGCATCCTGGCGAACCAAAAACAGAATGAAAGGTTCGGGAAAAAGTTAGGGATAAAATTGAAAAAATGTACACCCGCGAAGTTGAAAACCTACACTGGGCGGCTTCGGCAAAAAAAGGGTATCCCGGTGAACTGAAAACCCGTAAAGGGCGGTTCACGCAAAAGTTAGGGATTTGAAAAGCAAATGACCGCGGTCCGAATTTGATACTGCGGTGCGTATTGGTGCGGGAGAATATACCTGAGGGGTCGATTATCAGATACAATCTCTTCGGAAGTGTGAATATCGGGAAAGCACTAGAGTCAGGCGAGTCATAGGAGGATCAACTCATGATGTTCGTCTGCATCCCGTTGCCGACATGTGTACGAATTTGATTTGTCATTATATTTATGCATCTTGTGCATACTTGTATATTTGTTATGCGTAGCTTCCTCTTTCCAGGAGTTACACCCCGTGTACAAAACTCTGCCCATTTAGGGGCCCAATCAATAAAACATGTTATTCAGTATTTGATGCTGGTTCTTTACTGTTTTGTACATGACAAACGCCCAGGTTTAATAATACTAGCAAGTGTATAACGTCGCTGGCCCTTGCCAATAATGGCTAAAACTTTGAATTAACTGAAAATAATGTCACTAACACTAACCTGAATAGATTTTGTTGCATAGACTTGTCTTGTCTCGTTTGTGGTGTTGCAGGTTTTTTGACCATACGAAGTGGACGATCAAAAGATTGCAGTACTGACCAGAGGCTCGTAACGGAAAGACTCGATCCCCATGCAGGTCGCGCTTCTGAGATAACAATGTTCCTTACTGAAGAAAGATCAAATTCCCCAGCTAGTTGCAGCTTATCCGAAGGACATTCCCCAGTAGGGTCGTTTACTCTCAGCAGAATCGAGGATTCCAAGATCAAGGGCTGTATTAAGACAGTGTGGTGTCCCCCAAAAGGATTCCCCATCCCGAGCGGAGTGGTTTAGCCTCAGAAGATTAATGTTTCCAACTTGTGAGCTGTACTCAGACAGTTTACCCTTCCCAGTAGGGTCGTTTACTCTCCCCCAGCGAAGATAGTTGATTGTCCCCAAGAGAATCGTTTCGTCCTCGGCGGAGTTCTCTCTTTTCAACAAGTGTTTTCTTTCCTCCCAGTGGAACTCAAAGGTTAAAACTCTCCCCGGCAGAGTTGATCATGTGTCCCGGCATTTATTTTGTCGGAATATCGTGTGATACCCGTTCACTCTCCAGCAGAAGTCCAATCAGGATTGGCGCATTCAAGTATTCCTCAGCAAAGCGGGCTTCACTCTTCTAGCATTTATTTTGCTGGAATAATTCTGTGACGCCTGGTTATCCCCAGTGGAGTTAGCGTTGTCTTCAGCATTTACTTTGCTAAAGCGGTTTTCTGTATCCTAGCAGTTCGAGCTTGCATCTGCATTGGCATATAGTGTCATATTTGCATCTACCAAATAAAAACGCGTAGCATTTCCATGTCGAATGGAGCATTGCGTTATTGTCAAACATATGCATTTTGAAACATAAACCAGGTTGGTTAACCGTTTGTTTTCAAGTATTGTTTCCCTTGCAGGTGGAGAGAGCTCTTGCTCAAATTAATTGTCAAACATTCAAGATCTCGGCATGAGATGTGTAATGATAATGTCAGTTGTGGCATTATTCCCCACAGAGTTGCTTGCTTAAGTTTCTCTTACCCCTCTGGCGGGGTATTTCTTCAGGATTGCTGTTATAACAATATCAAAAGAGTTCATGAATCGATTTTTGGAGGTTGTCTGGCAGTGTGGATTCAGAAAATCCCCAGGAGAGTCCTTCTCAGATTTGCTGCCATGTCAGCACTGAAAAATTGGAAGACTAGGCTCATATTGTGTCATCCATCTGATTGATGAAGCCAGTTGCTGCAAAGATGGGCAGAAAACCTGTATTTGACAGAGTATTCCCCGTAGCAGAGGCGAAGTTATTTTCCTGTATTTGGCAGAGTATTTCCCGTAGCAGAGACAGAGTTATGTTCCTGTATTTGACAGAGTATTTCCCGTAGCAGAGGCGGAGTTATGTTCCTGTATTTGACAGAGTGTTTATCCGTAGCACAGACGGAGTTATTTTCCTGTATTTGACAGAGTGTTTACCCGTAGCAGAGACGGAGTTATTTTCCTGTATTTGACAGAGTGTTTACCCGTAGCAAAGACGGAGTTATGTTCCTGTATTTGACAGAGTATTTCCCGTAGCAGAGGCGGAGTTATGTTCCTGTATTTGACAGGGGGTACCCGTAGCAGAGGCGGAGTTATTTTCCTGTATTTGGCAGAGTATGTACCCGCAGTGGTGGCGGAGTCATTTTCCCGTAATAATGACAAAATTTTCCCGCAGTGGTGGCGGAGTGATTTCTCGTAGTGATGGCAGAGTGATTCTCCTGAATCGTTGGCAGGGTCACGTTTTGTTGACAGCAGTACTTCTCCCAGTGAAGTCAATAAGTTCATTCCAGTATTGACAAGATAATGTTGAAATCAGATTTATAGATAATGTTCCCCAAGCAGTTGTGCAGTTTATTTCTGCAGTTGGCAAATTTCCGGGTTCTTAGTATTCAACCATCTCGTACCTCGAATGTTTGAAGGCCGTTCGCTCTTCACCCAGTCGGGTCCAAGTCGTTTGAATAGGGGCAGCTGTTGCACCCTAAAATTTGCTCAACTTATTTCACTTGGTTTATGTCTCACAGCTTTAGCATTTGCATATTAGGTCATGTACATAATTAATTCATCTGCATAGCATAGCATGGGCAATTCATCCAACAAGGGACCAAGTGCCATTCTTATCTCTATGATCCTATCAAGAGGTTCTTATTCAAATTCAAGCCTATCCAAGTCATCAGAAAGAAATTGAAGTTTGAGAAGTTAGTGGACCAAGCAGTGGATCTTTCTCTTATCTCGAGGGAGTTTGAAGATCATCAGAGAAGTTGTGAGCTATGAATTGAAAGCATAGAGGGTATATAGACATCATGGAAGACCTAGAGGGTCATTTTGAAAGTGAGACAAGTCATTGATGTGATTACAAGAGCTGCAGTTGAAGACAGTCAACTAGGGTTTCATCTGGGTCAACCCTAGGTCAACCCTAGGTCAAATGCTTGATTGAAGGGCATCAAGGCCGGTTTGAAAGGTATGGTATGCCTTCATCTGATGTGTATAACTCTACTTATGATCTTGGCAAGCCAGGGGTATTTTGGGAAAGTGGAATTACAGGTCATTTCAAGCATATGCCCAAAACTCCTATTTCCAAATTTCAAATGAAGAAATGTTCAACACCAAACTTGCTCCAAATGACATTTTGAGTCTAGGAAAGTGGTTGTGGCAAGTTGGAAATGCATGGAACTTAGATTTGCAAAAGTGACCAATATTAAAGGGAAAATTACCTTTTTAAATGACCAAAATTGTGATTTTTTTGATACAAAAGTAAAACCAAGCATATGACCAACCATTTTGAAGGGAAATTGCATTTTAAGATCATTGGCAATATTAGTTTTTTGGTTTGAAGTCAAGAAATTGGAGTTATCATAAGTTGCTTGTAAGAAAAGATACACTTGCCAAATCAAGCTAAGACCAAGGTGCAAGGCAAGGAATGGTTTCTACACTCTCTAATTGTCATGAAAAGAGAAATTCAAGAGATTTTGAAGGGCTGTAACAAGGCAATGCAGGATTTTTGCAACTTGGCCATTTTCATTTTCTCATGCAATGATATGAATAACTTCTCATGGGATTAATCTAGCATCTTCCAGAACTTTCCATCATCATCTATATAAACCCTAGAGCTGATCCATGAAGGGGTTGAACTTCATTTGGATCCAAAATTCATAGTTTCACTCCATCTTGCATTTTTGCAAATTCATTCAAAACTTCTCAATTCTTCATCATTCATTCAATTTTATGATCCAGTCCCATTCAATAATCATCCCTGAGTAGATTACAAGCAAGATCTGAAGAGGAAACTGCAAGAATCGTGTTATGCAATCTTCTCTCATCCAAGTGCAATTGAAGTTGGTTATGGTGATCCAAGTGGTTTGAGCAAGAATTGTTGCATACAGAAGAAAGATTATAGTACACTGAGTGATCTTGGAGCATTGCAAGCTGTGGATTGAAGAGGATCCTCATCTGTTTTCAACTTTTTACCAGGTTAGTTTTTCTCACATTTTGGCTCAAATTAGGTAGCATGATAGAGAATTGTTAGGTTAAACATGGTTTAGGTGGTTAGATGATTGATTCTGGAGCTTTAGGCAAGATTTCATGGAGGTTGACATGCGAGTGCAAATTAGGTTTGGACCTAGAACACAATGGTTAGGATGTTATAATCTTAGATAATTAGTTAGATTTGTTCAGTGTGGCATAAGGATTATTGTTGTGCAAAGAATAGTGAGATTGGTGATGATTGAAACCTGGTGAAATTTTGATTTCTTGATGTTATCCCTTTCGGTTTGGATGATAGAGGGTGATTTAAAACAAACCAACACCATGGCTGTGTTCTACGCAAGAAATAGGCCAACTTTGGTTTTTGTATCGTGAAAATTGGTGGAGTAATGAAGTCACACGATGGAGGAGAAGATCTGCATGTGCATGTGTTTCCATGGAGTCTGAAACCCTAGGTGACCAAGGTAGAAGACGAATCAAGGCCCGTTGGATTGAGGAGACTTGTTTGACTGAGAACATCATCTAGCGGTCCACATTCAAAGATGAGATTGGGAGGGAAGTCTGGGCGTGTAAAACGTCGCGTTTCATTAAAACGCTGGCGTGGGCCTTTCATGATTTTGCTTTCCCCACCCCCCTGACCAAGGCCCAATTGAAATGAACTCTATTTGCCTGCTATTTACACCGTTGCATTTTCTTTTTTCTTTTGATTTTAATTTGATTTTCTGAAATCCTTGGGCCAGGTGCGCACTTACTCCTTGCACCCCCATGTTCTGGGCCCATCATGATACTAACTGCTTTTTATTTCTATTCATACCCCCTCATCATTTTTCATATTAATTTTCTCCAAATTTTTACAAACTTTAAAAATTCATATAAAAATGAAAAAACATTATTTTTTAATGGGATTTTTTTTCCCATTTTCTATTTTCTGTCTAGAAAAATATGAAAACATAAAATTGTCATTTTACTTCATTTTCATATTTTTTGCATATTTTTACATTTAATAGCTTTGTTTAATTCTTTTGGTTGATGCTACCAATTGTTGAATTTAGTTTAGGAGCTTCCTTTAGGATTTTCACCCCATTCATTTTAGTACAACTAGATATGGATATTAGGTGCCCCCTTGATTTTTATACCATTTTTTTTAGGATTTATTTTAGGTAGTTTAGTTAGAAACTATTAGGATAGTCAATTAGGGTTGTGAATATAACATAGGTATAACAAAACAAGTTTCTTTTTGGGTTTTCTTTAGGGAAAATTAGAAGATGGGACTATAGGGGTATTATGGGTAAGTGATAGATCCCTTAGAAAATTCTAGAAGTTCCCCTATTATATTAATACTATTAGTATATTCTTGTAATTGATTGATTGTGTGGTGTGCCCTTTCTAGGGTTATTGTTTGACTATGTGGGGTATTGGGTTTGCTTGGGGTTTGGGTTTGAGCTGAAGACTTTGTTGATGAAGCCATTGAAGACAAAAGGAGTGAAGATCAATTTCAGGAGTTGATGAAGAGTATATCTTGCTTGCAGCTGTTGAAGATTATAAGGAACTAGGAGCTAGGTAGGGCTTAAAGTAGAAACTTGCTTCATAAACATGGAAGGTCTTGTTTGCCTCCATCCCTCTCTGTGATTCAGAGTCTCTCTAGGATACTCACCCCCTTCCTTTGGAAGGCTTGGTGACAGTATCCAAGAGATAGAACTCTTGAGAGAAACATTCTACATCTTGTTAACAGTCTGTTTGCCACCTTTGGCGGTCAACTAACTGTTTAACATCCCAATTCATTCTTTTGATTGTTCCTCATCTTGGAGAGTCTGATTTGAAGAAAAGCCATGAAAGATTGAAGATAGAGACCTTGCATGCTGCTGTCTGAAGCCCTGCTGTTTGAAGCTGTTGAAGATGATTACTGTTGATGCTTGCTTGAAGCCTAGAGATGTTTGAAGATGACTTGAAGATATATGATGGAGCTTGCTGTACAGAGTTGCTGTTTGCTGTTTATTTTTGCTGTTCATAATTTTTGATGTATTGTTTGAGTTTCCTGGACTGTATTGTTTTCCTATTAATCTGTTAGGTTGAAAGCGAATTTTGTTCGCTTTTGCCTGTTGTTTTCTAGGTTCGAGGTTGAGTGGGACTCCCTTGCCTCGCTTGTACTGCTGCATTCATGCATTTTACTGCTTTATTGTATATTTGCTATTGTTTCTGTTTCCGTTTATCCCTTAGGATCTCTGTTTCTCTCTGCGCAAGAGAGGAACATGATAGACATTAGGTCTTAACCCATGCATGATAACATTAGGTTAGTTTGATTCCCTTTTCAACCATAGGTTAGATTTTTCTCTCTTCTTTCTCAAAACAAACAGAAAAACACAATAAATATTTCAAACACAATAAAAGACACTTCTTCCGTAAAAGAATGTGAACTCATCAAAACATCATTTTTGTCCGCTTGGACCAGTAATCAGAAGAACCCTTTTTTCAGAAGGAGATAAAAGCAACCAAGACAGACTTGTGTCGTACGTGGCCCGAACTACGTTTGCTCTGATCTTTCATACTGTATGAAAGTACGTAGGCATAGGATGCGATATCCTAGCGAGCAACCTTCCCCTCCTTTCCCGTAGGTAGGCGAACTACGTTGACTCTGATTTCTCTTTCCAGACGGGAATACGTAGGCATAAAGTGCGATACTTTGCCGAGTCATTTTCTTTTCTTTTAACCCCAGACCTGTAGAGTAGATAGAATAAAAATCCTTTTGACAGAAAACTAGCGTGGATCCCGTCGAGTATGACGGACGTGAGGGGTGCTAATACCTTCCCCTTGCATAACCGACTCCCGAATCCAGGTTTTGGTTACGATGACCATTCCTTTCCCCGTTTTGCGTTAGGTTTACTTCGAGCGTTTCCTTTCCCTCCTTTGGGATAAATAACGCACGGTGGCGACTCTTCTGTTCAGCCGGCGCCGATTTTCGCAGTAGCGACACACAACAATAATGATATATAATGCTGAAAATAAATGCGGGAAAGTAAAAATAAAGTACATACACCCTAAAGATAAACAAACAAGCGCTAGGATTGATCGCATAGGGAACCGTTGGATTCCCCAGCAGAGTCGCCAGCTGTTGCTACTGCGAAAAAAGGTGCCGACAATGACAGAAGAGTCGCCACCGTTCGTTATTTATCCCAACAAGGGAAAGGAAATAATCAGAGAAAACCTGATGAAAAGGGATAAGATTGGTCATCGCAACCAAATCTTGGGTTCGGGAGTCGGTTACGCAAGGGGAAGGTATTAACACCCCTCATGTCCGTCGTACTCGACGGGATCCACGCTTGGTTGTCTATCTAAAAGGGTGATTGAAACTATCTAACTAAAGGTCTGGGACGAAAGAAAAGAAAAGTGAACTCGACAGAGCATCGCTGCTCTGGGCATACGTGTTCCCTCGTGTAATGGGAAAGTCAGAGTCAACGTAGTTCGACTAACTACGGGTGAACGGTGGGGAAAGGTTGCTCGCCAAGACATCGCGTCTTGTGCCTACTCACTCTCAACAGGTATGAGAGATCAGAGCAAACATAGTTTGGGATAAAGAGAACACAGGTTTGTTCATCTGTTTTATCCGAGTAAGGTTAAACTATCGTTCTAGCAGTTAGGGACGACGCCTGTTTGCAGTAGAACCGAAGCTTAACAATACTCTTTTATCTGAAAAGATTTTCCTTAATTAAGGGAGCCCCAAAGGGAAAAAGAGGAGTTTGACTGTTTGTTTTGGTCTTTTATTAGAGAAGTGTTTTGAATGAATGTTTATAGTTCATATTGCACTAGAGACTATGACCTAGGAGTGAATGCGTCGCATATCACCCAAAGGGTGCTACACTAAACATTCTGGTTATTAAAAGGAAACCCCTCAACAACCATTTCCTAAGTAGCTTAAGGCTCGTAACGTGCAATACTTATTAGCCTTGATTAGGTGTTTTAATATCATTTTGAGATGAGAAGAGAGAAATGACTCTAAAGGGGACTAAATCAAAACCCTAAAGTTATCATGCATCATGGTCCTAAAGTTGAGTTTAGAAGGGAACTCTATCCTATTTGTTATCATGCAAAGGATTCAACCTAATGTCTATCATCACTATCCTTAATCAAGGAAGTGAGAACCTAAGGGATCATGGCAATGGAAAGTAAAGCAACAACATACAATACTTGAATTGAAATGGGAATGTGAGTGAATTCACATGCAATGCAACATTACAAGCAAATGGAGGACACCTCAACCTTTAATGCAAACAAGAGCAAAAGGAAAAAACACACAAGAAAAGGGAGGACACCTCAATCTTTAATGCAAATAAGAAAACATAAAAAAGAAAACAACATCCAAGCAAAGGGAGTGTTGCACCCCAAAATTTTCTCAACCTTTTCTTAACTTGGTTTATGTTTCATTTCATTTCATTTTGTTCTAGCATTTTCATTGCATAGCATATTTCATTTTACAGGGGATCAAGAGGTTGTGTATAGCAAGAGAGGTCTTCTCAGAGTATTGAGCCTAAGCAAGGGTTGTTACTCAAGCTTGAATGGTCATCAGGACATCTTGAAGTGGTCAATGTCTTGTGAAAGGATAGATGGATGTGTTATTTATCCCAAAGGAGGGAAAGGAAACGCTCGAAGTAAACTTACCGCAAAGACGGGAAAGGAATGGTCATCGCAACCAAATCCTGGATTCGGGAGTCGGTTACGCAAGGGGAAGGTATTACCCCTAACGTCCGTCGTACTCGACGGGATCCACGCTTGTTTTCTAGTACGGATTGTTATTCTATCTACGCTAAAGGTCAAGGGTTAAAAGAAAATAAAATGACTCGGCAAAGTATCGCACTTTATGCCTACGTATTCCCGTCGGGAACAAGAAATCAGAGTCAACGTAGTTCGCCTACCTACGGGAAAAGAAGGGAAGGTTGCTCGCTAGGATACGACATCCTATGCCTACGTACTTTCATACAGCATGAAAGATCAGAGCAAACGTAGTTCGGGCCACGGAAGACACAGATTTGTCTGACTGTTTTTTATCTTTCTGAAAAGGTTTTCTTCTGATTAAGAGTCCAAGCGGACAAAAATGACACTTTGATGTTTGTTTTCAGTCTTTTACGCAAGAACTGTTTTTTATGATGTTTGCAATCTCTGACGCACTAGAGACTATGATTTGAGGGTGACTGCGTCGTATGTCACCCTAAGGGTAACACACTAAGCAATCAGATTACTGAAGAGTGACCCTCCAGCAACCCTCTCTCAAATAGCTTAAGGCTCGTAGCGTACGACATCGATTATCCTTATTACTGGGTTTTGAATTGTTTTGAGATAGAAGAGAAAGAAACTCTAAAAACCTAGGGTTAAAAAGGGGAATCAAACTACCCTAATGTTGTCATGCATGGATTACAACCTAATGTCTGTCATAATTCACTCCTGCACAGAGGAAATCAGAGATCCTAGGGGATAAACAGCGAAAGAAACAGATATACAGTAAACAGTAAACATGCATGCAATGCATCAATACAAGCGAGGCAAGGGAGTCCCACTCAACCTTGAACCTGGGAAAACAATAGGCAAAGTGAAACAGCTTCACTTCAAACCTAAGGGGCAAGCTGAACAAGCCAACAGACAATACAGAAAAAGAAATAAAACCCAACACCAGCTCTGACAGCAACAGCAGCAGCTTTGACAGCTACAGTTGATTAACAGTAAAGGGTTGACAACACCAACTTCAAACAAGATCCCATCTTCACTCCCCAATGATCCTCAAAGCTTTAGATAAGCTCTTATCTCTAAAAGAAACTCCAAACTCTGGCAAGCCATGAACCCCAACAAGTAAACAACTTCAAACAGCAGCAAGACCCTAGTCTTCAACAGACACCCAACTCTGACAGGCACAGGCTTCATCTTCACCAATCTTCAATGAACTTCATCTTCAAAAGGTTCCCATATTCAAGGCAAGCACTCACAGGAGAGAATCAACTAATAGATGAAGTTGGAATGTTAAGAGGCTTAATGATAACCCAGGGAAATCACTAAGATCTTAGCATAGCAAGTGAAGGATATCCTCAAGGTTCTACCCAAACAAAGCCTGCTCTACATCCCTCCTAAGGAGAGATGGAACTTCTTTAGGGGACCTTGTGTCATAGGATGGAATAGAGGCACAAGAAGCTCTCTATTTTTGAAAGAAGGAATCAGTCTAATCTAAAGCTCTCCCTATATCTCCTATCTCCTAAGTCTTCAAAAGCAACCTTCAAGGATGAGGATCTTCATGCATCAAGCTCTATCCTTTGTCTCCAATCATCCTCCAAGTCTTCATTTGCTCCAACAAAGCAAGACTCAAGCCCCAAACCCAATTAGAATAGCCCAACCCAAGCAAACAAGCCAAATACCCAAGAGGGAAACCCACAAACATCACCCAATTTGCAACAATCAAATAAAATAGGAATACTCATCATAAAATCCTAGATTAAATTCTAAGGGAACCTAACTATGTACCCTATACCCCACATAAACCCCAAGGCCTAAATCAAACCCTAAGTCTCCAAACTATTCCCTAAACTACACCTAAGTGTTGTAAAACCTAATCCTAACACCCTAAAGTTCATTACTCAAAACTATCCTAAATTTTATTCACAAAAATGTGATAAAATTTCTAAGGGTACATGCTTCCCTAACCTAATCAACCTCACAATAATCAACCAAAAATCATGCACCAATTGATCATACTAAATTCAGAAAAATAAGGTATCAAACAAATGCAAAATAAAATCAATAAAATTGTAAAATATACCAAAAAAATGAAAAATGCATAAATTAATGTTTTTATTATTTTATTAAATTTTAGAAACCCTAAGGAAAATAAGGAAAAAAATTCTCATCCAAAAATGATCTTTTTTCAATTTATTATGAATTTTTTATTAACTATGTTAAAACCATGAAATAAAAAGAAAAATAAAATGAAAATGGGAAATGGGCGTGTGGAATAGATATTAGAACCAGTTCAATTCCCCAAATGGGCTCAGAGGGGGGTGCGTATAAGAAGCGCGCTAGGCCCAATTTACTTCAGAAAATAAAATGAAAAAAACAAAAGAAAATGGAAAAAAGCTTGGTACGAATAGCAAGGTTTTTACGTTGGTTTCCATTGGGCTTCCCAGCTAGGGTGTTGGTAGCAAATTCTCACTTAAGCCCATGCCAATGTTTAAGTGAAACAGAGCGTCTCACTTCACTCAGACTCCTTCACAAAATTCCACACGTCTTGGCCGTTGGATCAGGCTTTGATCAAAGGTCTCCTAAGATCTAAGGGTCCTCCCATCGTCTTCTTCATTTGAATTTTGGAGGGAGAAGGAAGCCATGGCTGAACAGAGCTCGATACCTTCATCGTCTCCAAATGCAACTCCACTAATCCTCCTTAAAACTTAACCCTAATAACATCATCTGACTCGATTTTTTACAAGGAATTCACTCATGCTATCCATTGACATTGAATCATCTTCTTCCTCAAAACACGAAGAAATATTCAGAAAGTGCTCAAACCTAAATCATCACCAAACTCAAAATTGAGAGGCCTAAAATCATCACCATGCTACACTGAGCAAAATCCACTATCAAACTAGGTTTAAATCATCAAGAATCATCAGATATATCCCTGAACAGAAATGGTGTCATTTACAAAAGTGTCTCCAATCCTTGAATTTCTTTACCAGAAAGTTCCTAGCAATGATCTACATCTCACCTAACCATCTAAACCCTAACAATTATACCTATATCAAGCCATAGAATGAGATTTACATACCTGCAAAAATCGAGAAAACAGACCAAGCAATCCTTCAAATTAAGCTCCAAGATCTTCCAGCTACCTTCAATGATGTATGATCAAGCTTCTGTATGAAACAAATTGGACTGAAACTTCTTGAATCATCAAACTCGATTCTGACTTGCAAGATGAAAACTCAAAGAGCTATCTCACGATTCTTCACAGTTCTTGATCACCAATCTATCTGGAATCAATCACCAACACATGATCAAGCTTTTGAGTGCAAGAATTTGGATTGAAACCTCTCCAATTTGTGTAACCGATTTGTTTTGCAAATGGAAAACTCAATGTTCAATCTCTCCAACCTCTCTCAATCTGCACCAACTCAGGCTTTGAACCAGTTCTAATCCTTATATAGAATGTGTATGAACAATCTAGAAACTTCTGGAAAGCTCTATATGAGAAATCCAATTTCTCATCTCTTAAAATTTTCATGACAAGCTCCATACATGACAGTCACATATCAGCTTATGTTTGCCCTTGCTTTGTGTTTAATTTCTCTCCAAATGAGATTTAGGAAGTGTTTGGATTGACTAGAGCCTTGTAGCTGACCCAAGGAATGAATTTGCGTATGTAACTTATGATGTAAGTAACCATTTTACAAAGGAAGTCATTGAATTAACCCTCAACTCAAAAATGTGGCAATGTAATTGTTTCCAAAATATGTTTTCCAATCAATTTGGTATGTCATATGGCTAGGTTTGGACCCATAGCTCAAAAATCTCAATTTTCATCCTTGGTTCATTTAAAATTCACCCTTATTTTAGGCCATTTTTGCAATTTTGTGATACAAGCCCTTCCAATCACCCATGTCCTCTTATCTAGCCCAAAAACACCATTATAAGCACATCTCATGTTGAACATTTTTCCATTTGAGGAGTGGAAGATGGAGATTTTGACCTATGTTGAAAAATGACCTGTAATTCAACTTTCCCAAAATACCCCTGGATTGCCAAGATCATAACTTGAGTTCTCCAAATCGTCTTGAGGACTTCTAATACTCTATGGAAAGCTAAGATCATGATCTACAACTCTTATGTTGGCCAAGAATCCATTTGAAAACTCCTTGATGGACAAAAGTTGCTTGGAAGTCAAGTGACTTTCACAGATAAATTTCAGTGTCCTCTGATGACCCATAACTTTCAAGAACCATAACTTGAGTTCCACAAATCTTCTTGAAGACTTATAGTACTAAAATTAAAGCTATTGAGAAGCTCTACAAGTTTCATGTTGGCCAAGAATCCATTTGAAACTTGCATTTTGACTTATCTGGCTTGGAAGTTAGGCCTAAATTAGGGGATTTTACACTGAAACCCTAATTTGGCAACTCCTCCCACTCTTGATTCTCTTTGATTTATCCTTGGCACAACACCACAAATGTATCACCATATCAATTCATGAATCCCACATCCTTCAATTAATCTTTGATGCTCTTCAATCACTCAGTTGACCTGGGGTTGACCTAGGGTTGACCCAGATGAAACCCTAGTTGACTGCACTTCAACTGTGGCTCTTGTACTTGAGTCAATGACTTGTCTCATCTTCAATATGACCCTCTAGGCATCTCATAAGCTTTTTACACATTCCATACCCTCAATTCATAGCTCATACCCCCATTGATGACCCTCAATACATCTCAAATCAGGAGAGAAGTCTAATGGTTGTCTCTCAAACTTCTCAAAAGCTTCAACATTCCTTGATGACTTGGATGTTCCTCAGCTTGAATAAGGCCCCTTGATGTGCTTCTTTAGATAAGAATGGCACTTGATCCCTTGTTGGATGACTTGTTATGTTATGCTATGCAAATGATTAGATTATGTACATGATGTATCTATGCAAATGATAATGCAATTAAAACATAAATTAGGTGAAATAGGTTGAGCAAATTTTAGGGTGCAACAGCTGCCCCTATTCAAACGGCTTGGACCCGACTGGGTGAAGAGCGAGCGGCCTTCAAACAATCTAGGTACGAGACGGTTGAATACCAAGAACCCGGAAATTTGCCAACCGCAGAAATAAACTGCACGAACTGCTCGGGCACAATAACATCTGCTGACTGGATCCGGTTGTTACGACAACAAACTGATCAGTTAGCGACCGTGCTGGGGATTATTTTCATCAGCCCGAAAAAAGATTCTATCATCGCGAGGATATAACTTTGTCCACGTTAGGACGCTATATTCTGTCAAGATAGCAACATCCCGACGACTTTGCTGGGGAAACAATTTTGTCTGAACATTCATCCGCCTGCTTCGTACGGGAAAAATCATCTGAATACTGTTTCTCTGCCCACCTCTGCAGTAGCCACCTTCGTTGGTATAGCCCACAAACGAATTTGAAGAGGACTCTACTGGGGATAGTAACACGAGGAAATCACGGCGACTTCCTTGGGGAAAATACTTTTGTCAAATCTCGGAACATAACTCACATACTCTGTCTATCACGGGAGAATCATCTATCTGGATACCGGAACGTCCATCCGTCTGCTTCATACGGGAAACTCCATCTTCCTGATTCATACAGGAAAGTTTATCCACCTGATTCTTACGGGAAAACATAACACATCTGCCAGGTTCATACAGGAAAGTTCTTCCGCCTGATTCTTACGGGAAAGATAACACATCTGCCTGATACATACAGGAAAGTTCTTCCGCCTGATTCTTACGGGAAAAGATAACACATCTGCCTGATACATACAGGAAAGTTCTTCTGCCTGATTCTTACGGGAAAAGATAACACATCTGCCTGATACATACAGGAAAGTTCTTCCGCCTGATTCTTACGGGAAAACAAAACACATCTGCCTGGTTCATACAGGAAAGTTCTTCCGCCTGATTCTTACGGGAAAATACAACACATTTTCCTGGTTCATACTGGAAAGTTCTTCCGCCTGATTCTTACGGGAAAATACAACACATCTGCCTGGTTTATACAGGAAAGTTCTTCCGCCTGATTCTTACGGGAAAAGATAACCTTGGATATAGCTTCCTAGCCTATTCGCGGTAGTAACTAGCTCCACTGGGGATATTCTGGAAATAACTGCCAAACACTCATCTCGGCAACAAGTGATTACTCCTGAAATTTTGATTTTATGAAACCCTGTAACGCTGACGGAACAACAAACATGAAGAAGATACCCCGACGGTCGGATAAGAGAAACTTCAACCAGTAACTCTGTGGGGAATGATAACAAGAACTGTGTCATCATATGTCTCACGGTGAGACCTCGGTCATCTGGTAATAAATCTGAGATAGAACCCCATACTCCTGTTGAGAAACACATCTGAAAAGCAAAAGGTTAACCAACCTGATTTATGTTTCAAAATGCGTATGTCTAATAATGGCGCAATGCTCCATACGGCGTGGAAATGCTACACGCTTATGGGTAGATGCAAACATGATAATATATGCAAATGCAAATGCATGTTCAGGCTGCTGGGGAGCTTTGATAAGCTTGCTTCATCAACACGGCTGTTGAGGATAAATATCACCCTGATGGGGATGAACGGATATCATAAAGTACTCCGACAAAATAAATGCCAGAAACACAACCAACTCTGCCGGGGAGAGATTACACATCGATTTCCCCTGGGAGGAAAGAAAAACCTGCTGGGAAGATTAACTCAACTAGGGGAGAATCAACCCTTCTGGGGAACAACTTGTCTGGGTACAATTTACAAACTCGGAACTACCACTCCGCAGGGGATAATCAACCTGACGAGGGTATGACGACCTGCGGGGAGAAAGAAAACCATCCTCGGTGGGGATAATCCTTCTGAACTTACCATCTTGGTTATGCGCCATGGAAATCCTCCCAACTGGGGATTCAATGCGCACATCTTCGACTTTCTGGGGAGTATAAACCCTGCATAGGACACTGATTCTTGTCTTGCTAGGGATGTCCTGTGGACAACTTCCATGAGGATACTCTTCTGGGGAAACTAATCCTTCCTTCGGTAAGGGATACCATCGTCTCAACCTCTAGGGATGAGGCGCGACCTGCGTGGGGATTAGCGTCACACAAAGTCAAGTCTTTCACCACGAGCCTCCGGCTGGGGCCACAATTTTCTGATCGTTCGCTTCAAAAGTGAGAACCCTGCAAAACACAAACGAGACAAAACAAATCTATACAACCAAATCAATTCGGGTTAGCGTCCGTGACATTACTTCAGTCAATTCGAAGTTTTATCAATCATTGGCAAGGGCCAGCAAAGTTATGCGCATGCAAGTTTATCGGAACATTGGCGTTTTCCACATACAAAACAGTAAAGCACAAACATCAAATATTGAATAACATGTTTTATTAATAACAAACCTCTGAATAGGCAAAGTTTTGTACACCGGATGCAACTCCTGAAAAGAGGAAGTTATGCACACACACATACATATATGCACAAAAAGCATAAAAATACAAATACAAATCGAATTTGTACACATGTCGGCAACGTGGTGCAGACAAACATCGTGAGCAGATCCTCCTATGACTCGCCTGACTCTGGCGCTTTCTCGATATTCAATTTTCGGAAGAGATTGTGTTGGATAAACGAACCCTCGGGTACTCCCAAACCACTAAGCAATGCTTGTATCAGATCCGGACCGCAGTCATTTGCTTTTTCAATCCCTAACTTTTGCGTGAATCGCCCTTTGCGTGTTTTCAATTCACCGGGATACCTTTTTTGCCGAAGCCGCCCAATGCAGGTTTTCGGCTTCGCGGGTGTACATCTTTTCAATTTTATCCCTAACTTTTGCCCGAACCTTTTATTCATTTTTTATGGTTCGCCAGGATGCCCCATTTTTGCCTGGACTCTCTTTTTACTGTCCAGCGGGTCACTTTCAAGCAAAGTATTTTTTAACTGCATCCGAATTCACAGGTGACGTAAAGTCTTCACCATCCATGGTAGATAGTAGCAAGGCTCCTCCAGAGAAGACTTTTCTGACAACGTAGGGCCCTTTGTAATTAGGGGTCCACTTGCCCCTGTGATCTGTTTGCGGTGGGAGAATCCTCTTCAGCACAAGGTCGCCCGTCTGAAAGTTTCGAGGGTGTATCTTCTTATCATAAGCTTTCTTCATCCGGCTCTGATACAGCCGACCGTATGCGAGAGAAGCTAGCCTCTTCTCATCCATTAAGCTGAGCTGATTCAGTCTATCTTCAACCCATTCTGCCTCGTCAAGTTAGACATCTCGTAAACCCTCAAGGAAGGAATCTCAACCTCCAATGGTAGCACTGCCTCCATTCCGTATACCAGTGAAAAAGGGGTTGCCCCGGTTGATGTGCGTACCATCGTACGATAACCGTGCAAAGCGAAAGGTAGCATCTCGTGCCAGTCCTTGTACGTTACAACCATCTTCTGAACAATATTCTTTATGTTCTTATTGGCCGCTTCAACAACGCCATTCATCTTGGGTCGGTAAGGAGAAGAGTTGTGATGTTCAATCTTGAAATTCTGGCACAGCTCTTTCATCATCTTGTTATTCAAATTCGAACCATTGTCGGTGTTAATCCGCTCAGGGATTCCATATCTGCAGATAATATCTCGTTTGATAAATCTGGCGACCACTTGTTTGGTGACATTAGCATATGACGCTGCTTCCACCCACTTGGTGAAGTAATCGATTGCCACCAAAATGAACCGGTGTCCGTTTGATGTCGTAGGCTCAATCTTGCCAATCATATCAATTCCCCACATCGAGAAAGGCCATGGTGATGACATCACATTCAGAGGACTTGGAGGCACATGGATTTTGTCCGCATAAATCTGGCATTTATGACACCTCTTTGCAAACTTGAAACAATCTGTTTCCATAGTTAGCCAATAGTAACCTGCCCGCAGCAGTTTTCTCGTCATAGCATGCCCACCAGCATGTGTACCAAATGTACCCTCATGTATCTCTTCCATGAGCAATTTCGCCTCTTTCTCGTCTACACAGCGTAGCAACACCAAGTCGTGGTTTCTTTTGTATAGGACACCGTCAGGATTCAAATAGAAATTGCCAGCCAATCTCCTGAGATTCTTCTGATCTCGACTGGATGCCCCGGCCAGATACTCCTTGTTCTTCAGGAAATTCTGGATGTCAAAGTACCAGGGTTGACCATCGGGAGCCTCGTCGATGGCAAATATAAAGGCAGGCCTATCGAGCCGAGAGATGACAATCCAGGGAGCCTCGTTCCAGAAGTTAACTTTATACATTGAAGACAATGTCGCCAGGGCGTCATCCATTTGATTTTCTGCTCGCGACACATGATGCAATTCCACCTTGTCAAAGAAAGGCAACAATCTCCTTGCATAATTCATATATGGTATCAAATTAGGCTGTCGTGTCTCCCATTCTCCTTTAATCTGATTCACCACTAGAGCTGAGTCTCCGTACACCTCCAGACGCTTGATTGGCAAATCAATAGCTTCTTCCAGACCCATGATGCAAGCCTCATATTCAGCCTCATTATTGGTAACGGGAAAGGTCAATCGGGCAGTAAAGGGGATGTGCGACCCCTGAGGAGTAGTAATAATTGCACCTATTCCGCTACCATAGGAATTTACAGCTCCATCAAATATCAACTGCCATTTGGAACCCAACTCTGGTCCTTCGTCCGGCAACGGTTCTTCACAATCTTTCATCTTCAGGTACATGATATCCTCGTCAGGAAAATCAAACCTCATCGATTGGTAGTCCTCAACAGGCTGCTCCGCAAGGTACTCTAACAGAACGCTACCTTTAATAGCCTTTTGCGAGACATATTGTATGTCGTATTCGGTTAACACCATCTGCCATCGGGCAATTCTTCCGGAGAGTTCTTGCTTCTCAAACACGTATTTGATTGGATCCATCTTTGAAATTAGCAGGGTTGTATGATTCAGCATGTATTGCCTCAAACGTTTGGCGGCCCAGGCTAGCGCGCAACACGTTTTCTCGAGCATTGAGTATCTGGACTCGCAGTCGGTAAACTTCTTACTCAAATAATAGATCGCATGCTCTTTACGTCCAGTCTCGTCATGTTGACCGAGAACATAACCCATACTTTCCTCAAGAACCGTCAAATACATAATCAAAGGTCTCCCGGCCACTGGGGGTATCAAAACAGGAGGTTCCTGCAAGTATTCTTTTATCTTGTCGAACGCCTTTTGACAATTTTCATTCCAGGTCACAACCTGGTCCTTTTTCAACAACTTGAATAGCGGCTCGCATGTCGCAGTTAAGTGAGATATGAACCGGGCGATATAGTTCAACCTCCCCAGAAAACCACGCACTTCTTTTTCTGTTTTAGGCGTCGGCATCTCTTGTATTGCTTTTATTTTCGCAGGATCAACCTCTATTCCTTTTTCGCTCACAATAAACCCCTGTAACTTACCCGATCTCACCCCGAAGGTGCACTTATTAGGGTTCAGTCTCAACCTGAACTTCCTAAGCCTCTTGAACAATTTCAGCATATTAACCAAATGCTCTTCCTCCGTCTGGGATTTGGCAATCATATCATCAACATAAACCTCGATCTCTTTATGCATCATGTCATGAAAGAGAGTCGTCATAGCACGTTGACATGTTGCCCCAGCGTTCTTCAATCCGAAGGGCATCACTTTGTAACAAAATGTTCCCCAGGGAGTAATGAATGTAGTCTTCTCCATGTCTTCTGGCGCCATTTTGATCTGATTGTAACCCGAGAATCCATCCATGAAGGAGAATACAGAGAACTGAGCAGTGTTATCAACCAGCACATCGATGTGAGGAAGTGGAAAATCATCTTTCGGGCTCGCCCTATTCAAATCACAGTAGTCTACACACATTCACACTTTACCGTCTTTCTTTGGCACTGGCACAATATTAGCGACCCATGAGGGATATTTTGTAACAACTAGGAAACCAGCATCCCACTGTTTTTGAACTTCCTCCTTGATCTTCACAGCCATGTCCGGTCTAGTTCTTCAGAGTTTCTGCTTAATAGGCGGACATTCCTCTCGCAGTGGCAGACGGTGCACCACCATGTCCGTATCCAACCCAGGCATATCCTCGTACGACCAAGCAAATATATCACTATACTCTTTGAGCATCTCAACCAATCTTTGCTTGACATCGTTCTGCAACGCGGCCCCTATACGGATGTTTCTCACAACCTCTTCTGACCCCAAATTGATAATCTCAATGACTTCCTCATGAGACAGCATGATTCTTTCTTCTTGTTTCAATAACCAGGTCAACTCTTCTGGTACTTTGCCCTCTTCAACAATCTCTTCCTCATCCTGAAATACCGGGTGCTCGAAGTCGAAGTGAGTCATAGGCGGTTCATAGATGTCATTTGAAATAGCAATTCTGCAAAGGAAATGGTTAAATGCTTCAAAACGCAGACAAAGCAAATAACCACATTGCCATTTTATTGTAAAAGATAAAAACAGGAAAAACAGGGATCACAACATTTGTATATGAAAACGCCTTTATTTCATGATTAAACAATGTAATGTACATAACCAAATGGCCCTAAGCAAAATCACTATGCCCCGGGTAGGACACCTGATTATTCAACAATTAAGAAAATAAATCATTACTGTTTAGTTATCACAGGAACCGTTTCCCGGATAGACCAATTGCAAAGACTTTGTCCTGGCACGCTTGGCTTGATCCACGCGTCCATATCACAGTCGCTATCTCCTTCTTCAGAATTGGAAACAACATTGATGGTCTCGAAGCTCACCCCATTTGGCGTGATGGTGACTGGTCCTTTGAACCTGGGCACTCCTGAAGAGGACACTGATGACGAAGGGTGATATCCAAGCCCGAATCTGTCGTTCTTCACGGGAATCTCCAACACCTGCCCCCAGCCCTTGGTTTTGCCTGCCTGCACTAGAGCCTGAGCCTCTTTGTATGATGACACCGCTACATCTGATATCTTACTTGGCACTGGATCTTTGTCTTTAATTCGCAACCCCTCGAAGGCTTGACACGGTGTTTCATGTATTTCGCCGTCGACTTCCACATATTTGAACGAAGACAAATGGCTAACCAGAATATCTTCCTCTCCACAAACGGTGACGACACTATCCCCCACCATATACTTCAACTTTTGGTGCAACGTGGATGTGACTGCCCCAGCAGCATGAATCCATGGGCGCCCAAGAAGACAACTATACGCTGGCTGGATGTCCATTATATAGAATTCAGTTTCAAATATTTCAGGCCCCACCTGCAACAGTAACGTTATCGATCCGAAAACTGACCTCCTCGTTCCATCGAACGCTCTCACCACTAGGTCACTGGGCGTGCAGATAATCCCCCTGATATCCAACTTCATCATGGCTTTCTTTGGTATCACATTCAAGGAAGATCCAGTATCTACTAAAACATGGGACATGACCGTGCCCCAACATTCTACCGACACATGTAATGCCATATTGTGCTCTCGCCCTCTCGGTGTCAAATCGAAGTCTGTGAAGCCCAAACTGTGCCCCGCGTTGACATGCGCCATCACCCCTTCTAACTGATTAACAGAAACCTCTTGAGAAACGAACGATGTGTCTAAAATCTTCAGCAAAGCGTTCCGATGGGCCTCGGAACATAACAGCAATGAAAGGATGGAAATTTTTGACGGCGTTTGCTGGAGGTGCTCCACGATTTTGTAATCACTTTTACGAATGAGCCTCATAAAATCTTCCATATCCTTAAGTGACGTTTCCTTTTCATTCGACTGAGAAGGACCACTCTCCGTTACCTTGGCTAATCTTTCTGCCTCTACCTCGGGTGACGTGAAGATTCTTCCGCTTTTGGTCATACCCCCTGTCCCGACAACATTATCTACAACCCCAGCTGGTTGTCCATCGACTTCAATTTTCTCACCATCGCAATATACCTCCAACCCGTAAGTCCACGGCACTGCTTTAGTACTCTCAAAAGGAACTGGTCCTGCTTTAGTAATTGTGATCGTCAGCCGCCTGGCGGGCGTCGTTGTCGTTATTATTTTCCTCGGAATCGTCACCGTTGCAACATCGTTCAGCTCATCACCCAACGCCTCTACAGGTTTTACCACCGCGGTTCTATCAAATTGCAAGGTACCCTTATCCATCATAGCCTGAATACCCTGCTTCAACTCATTACAACCCTCTGGCTGTATCCAACAATCCAAGCAAAATTCATCACACCCCGGGAATACACCCCCTCTTAACAACGTGCTTTTAATCTCACCCAACGGTGTCTTCAACTCATTGACATCCATCACTAGATTCAGATTCTCCTCTGTCAGGATGGCGTTTGCCCCATGATTGGGCATAGGCTGTTGTACTATATTTGGACCCGCCTGTCCAAAGTTAATAGCTTTGTTATCCAATAAATCCTGAACTTTGTGTTTAAATGCCTGACAAGATTCTATATCATGTCCGGGTGCCCCGGAATGAAATTCGCAATGCTTGTTGGCATCATACCCATACGGGAGTACTGCCCCTGTAGGCGGTGCCAAAGTCCTCTTTTCAACCAAGTTCAACCCTAGCAGGGTCTGGAGGAGTTCTGCATACGTGGAAGGAGGTGCGTCAAACACTCTTTTTGCTCTCGCATTCTATACCCTTCTCTGGCCAGGATTATATCCTTGTTGTTGCTGCGATTGTTGTTGTCGTTGCTGCTGTTGAGGAAGCGGGATAGTGACACTAGCTATCTGTTGCGACTGAACGTACTGATTTCTTCCTCGGCCCCTGCCCCTGCCACCAAACACGGCACTAGCATCACCTTGTCGTCTACCACCAAATGCTTTTCTGGCACCTCCTGTTGAAGTAGACTCACCTGCTTGGAACCTTCCAACTTTAATCCCGTTTTCAATCATCTCCCCCATAAGAATCAAATCTGAGAAACTGCTCAATGACACACTGAACAATTTTTCGTAGAATACCCCCGTAAATTTCCCAATGAACATATCATTCATCTCCTTTTCAATTAAAGGAGGATGCACCCTAGCTGCCATATCGCGCCACCTTTGCGCATACTCTTTAAAACTTTCCCCGCTCTTCTGTGACAAACCCTGTAATTGGACCCGGTTTGGCGCCAGATCGTTGTTGTATTTGTAATGTGTCACGAAAGCATCAGCCAATTGCTTCCAGGTTTTAATCTGCGTGGGCTCCAGCCCCATATACCATTCAAGTGAAGGCCCTGACAAGCTATCCTGAAAGAAATGCATGAGCATCCTTTCATCGTCTGAATACGCGGACATCCTTCTGTAGTAAGAGCGGACATGGACCTTAGGACAGGTGTCCCCCTTATATTTGTCAAAAGTGGGAGCCTTGAATTTCAACGGCACCCTCAACCCTGGTACCAAGCCCATTATAGTCATATCCAAGCCAGTGGAGTTCTGACTCACTACCCCCTTCATCTGTTCTTTAAGCATCTTGATCCTTTGCACAGGATCAACAGGTCCTTCAAACCCCACACCTCTTCCAGAAAAAGCATCCTCCTGGTAGTCTTCGCCCTAATTCACATTCCCATTTCCATACCCATCGTAACCAGTGTTGCGACCGAACCCTTGCTGATTGATCATGGGACCTCGTCCCCCGTTGCCGAAACCCTGGTTAACCCTAATAGGTCCAAACCCAGTGTTGACAGGAATCACCCCAGCACCATTCATATTACCAAATCCACCATACCCTTGGTTAGCGTTACCAAAACCGTCATAACCGAAACCCTGAGTGTTGAAGCCGAATTTCCCTTCCTGATTGACGTAATCCAATCCCTGATCATTGTAGCCGAAACCATTGTTGTCGAAACCATTACCGCCATTGTTGTTACCACCGCCTTGGTTGGCGTCCCCAAATCCAACATTGTTAACAACAGTCTCATTTCCATTCCCTGTGTTGCCATTGCCAGCGCCAGCACCCTCGTTGACAATCACCACAGGAGGGGTCACTATCAGGTGGAACCACAGGCGTAGGGGGCCCATCCTCTGGAATGGTCTCAACGTGCACAGAATTATGGTCATTGTTGCCATTCCCATTAGCCCGCGTCAGCAGCGGCTGTACCAAAGTCTGGAGGCTCTCCTGGCCCTTAGCGATGTTCTCCATGGCCTGCATGAACAGGTTCAACTTTTCGCGAATTTCCTGCATCTCCACTTGGACTTGATCCATGATTCTCTTGCAGTTGTTTCGGGTTGAATAGCGGTGAACTCTTTGTTCGTCAATCCTGAAAAGCCTGGAGATGCAGGAAATAAGATACAGATTCAAGTAATATGGGTTATGCAATATGAATGCAGATGCAATTGTGTAAATATGCTACAGGTTATATTCCCCCCCGATTCTAGTTTCGAAGAAAAGGCCATCACGACAATGGAGTCCCCATCAAGCAAGAAATCAGAAAAACCCTCATATATAAGCAAATGCCAAGAGGCTGAGTACAAGAGTACAACTGAATACAACTGAAGAGACCTCAGCCAACAAGCCTGGCGATGGTCAAAATACAAGTACAATCAACAACAAGGCAAAGATAAATCAGGCCAAATGGCGTGCTCTGACATCTTCCAATATCCTCAACGTCTCCGAATGCCCTAGTCGGGAGATCAGCTCCTGTATCAGTAAGGCATGCCGCTCAATAGTGGATCTCAGCTTTTTGGCGTCGTCCTGGCAAGTTCCTTCGCCATAACTCTCGTCAAATCTGTACCTCTTAGAACCGGCCTTCACTTCATAACCTTTCGGCTTCTCGTCAAGGTTACTTACTCTAAGCTCCCCAGTGCTCCTAAGTGACGTCTCTTCGGCAATCTTTGCGTCTTGGGCTCTAATCTGTGCCTCTAGCGTGGCAATCTGCAACTTCAATTCGTCTTCACGCTCCTTCCGCTTGGTAAGCGTGGCATTCCACAAAGCTTCCCACTTGCTGAGACGGGAATAAGATTTGCTTAGAAGTTCCTTCTTAGAAGTAAGCACCTTGCTGACACCGCTCAAGGCTATTCCCACTTTTTCTTTCTTGTTGGTCTCTTCCGTCAGCTCTGAACCCAACCTGCTAATCAATTCAGTTTGTTCCCTCATAGTGAAGGTAGCTTCATTCTTCTCACGACGTAACTGTAAGATCTCCTTCTCTAAATCATCATTGGCTTTCTTCAATTCTTCGTTTTCAGCCAACAATTTGTTATACTTCTCACTCTCTTCCGAAGTAGGTACCTCAATCATTGGAAGATACAGGGGTTTTGCAGCAGGATAAGGCATTAAGGAAGTACTAGCTCTCTCGTGAATCCAAGCCGAATAAGGGTCATAAGCCTTGCTGTTGCTCTTACCGAGCAAAGCTTTCCCTCTCCTATTGATGTTAGCCCATGCATGTCTCAATCTGATCAAAACAGCCGTGTCTAATATGCCTCTGAGATACAGAGATTCCTGTATCTCCTTCTCAATAGGAGCGTCCCTCAAAGCATAATCGAACTGTCTTACCAGTAGTGAAGGATTATAGTTAATACAGCCTTTCCGTCCAATCAAGGGGACATTCGGAAAGCCACTGCAACTATATATGATATCCGTGCCAAGCATGCTCTGATCAAACCAAATGATATTCTCAGCAGACAGCCCCATCAACCGGGAAGACCAATCCAAAGTATCAACAGCATCAACAAAAGGCCCTGTCTTCGGAAGATGCCCCTGGAACCACCTGTACAAAAGAGGAAGACAGCAGGAAACATTCTTGCCACGACGTTTCTCATTCTTGTAGTGAATGGAATGATAAACATCGCCCAAGAGAGTAGGAACTGGATTCTTCGAGGCAAGAATCAAGAAGGCATCTGAGTTGACAAAATCTGGCACATTAGGAAACAAGACAATCCCGTAGATGCAGGCAGCTAGAATGGCACTGAAGGCAACCCAACATCCACTCTTTGCACACTGTGTAGCCTTCTCAACCAGGACAGACAAGTGAAAACCATAAGCTCCGTTCAGCTTGACCAAGCCTCCGGGGAACTCTGAAGCGTCCAAACTGACAATCTCAGCGAGTGTAGCTAACTCAGGCTCAGCATCAACCTGTGTAAAGGGCATCTGGTCTAACACAGGAACTCCTAGCATAACAGAATACTCCTCCAAAGTGGGTGCCAAAATATAGTCGGGAAATAAGAAACATCTCAGCTGTGGCTCATAAAACTGCATCAAAGTATACACCCCAGTCGTCTCGAATGCTGAAGGTCTGTATAACAGACTAGGCAATCTCCCATAGGATACTCTGAACTCAGCCCTCACTCTCTCATCTGCTAGAGCAACTAATCCCAGCAATGAACTGATATTTGGTGAATGCAACCGGTAAGCAACTGTCCTCTTCAGGGACTCCATGTCTGGCCAGAGGGGAATGATCACACCTACAACATAAATACATGTTAATGAAATGCAGTCATGAAAATGCACATGCATATGCAAACAAGGGACCAAGTGCAATGTTGGTGAACTGTGTTGCTCTGTGCTGAAGCCCGAGAACCATCAAATCTTCATCTCAAACCAAACCAACCACTCAAAAGAACCCTGCAACCACATCTCATTGACAGAGATAAACCAGGTATTCTGAGGTCAAAGGTTTCCTGCAAACAGACCCACCTACCTCTCACAGGTGTGAACTTAATTCGCAGACGAGGTACGACATCCTATGCGGGTTCAACGTCACAGACTTTCAAGAGCGATGATACGATACCCAGAAGGTGTGGCATCATCATCCCTTGAAGCGGCTTCACTTAGTTGAATCCCAACTGATAGGTCCCCAGAGTCGACAATCCTCGGGTCAGACAACTTGTCGATCCCTAAGGGCCAGGCAAGAAGCATCAAAGAGAATCTCGTCCGAGCGTAAATTTCGCGGCTAGCTGGTGCGAGCTAAGCAAGCAGGCTAACCACTACTCTCTACTTCTAAGTCTATGTGTAACCTCAAGCCCAGGTCCAGCTTATCTCTCAATAGATTACCCCCTCCCCACAACAGCAATAACAATATAAAGCTGATAATAAAATGCGGAAAGTAAAGACAGAAAAGTAAATCTATACAACACCCACGACGGTAAAACAAGCGCTAGGATTGACTCGCATAGGGGATATTCCTATCCCCAGCAGAGTCGCCAGCTGTCGCTACTGCGAAAATCGGCGCCGGCTATGACAGAAGAGTCGCCACCATGCGTTATTTATCCCAAAGGAGGGAAAGGAAACGCTCGAAGTAAACCTACCGCAAATACGGGAAAGGAATGGTCATCGAAACCAAATCCTGGATTCGGGAGTCGGTTACGCAAGGGGAAGGTATTAGCACCCCTCACGTCCGTCGTACTCGACGGGATCCACGCTTGTTTTCTAGTACGGATTGTTATTCTATCTACGCTAAAGGTCAAGGGTTAAAAGAAAATAAAATGACTCGGAAAAGTATCGCACTTTATGCCTACGTATTCCCGTCGGGAACGAGAAATCAGAGTCAACGTAGTTCGCCTACCTACGGGAAAAGAAGGGAAGGTTGCTCGCTAGGATACGACATCCTATGCCTACGTACTTTCATACAGCATGAAAGATCAGAGCAAACGTAGTTCGGGCCACGGAAGACACAAATTTTTCTGACTGTTTTTTATCTTTCTAAAAAGGTTTTCTTTTGATTAAGAGTCCAAGCGGACAAAAATGACACTTTGATGTTTGTTTTCAGTCTTTTACGCAAGAACTGTTTTTTTATGATGTTTGCAATCTCTGACGCACTAGAGACTATGATTTGAGGGTGACTGCGTCGTATGTCACACTAAGCAATCAGATTACTGAAGAGTGACCCTCCAGCAACCCTCTCTCAAATAGCTTAAGGCTCGTAGCGTACGACATCGATTATCCTTATTACTGGGTTTTGAATTGTTTTGAGATAGAAGAGAAAGAAACTCTAAAAACCTAGGGTTAAAAAGGGGAATAAAACTACCCTAATGTTGTCATGCATGGATTACAACCTAATGTCTGTCATAATTCACTCCTGCACAGAGGAAATAAGAGATCCTAGGGGATAAACAGCAAAAGAAACAGATATACAGTAAACAGTAAACATGCATGCAATGCATCAATACAAGCGAGGCAAGGGAGTCCCACTCAACCTCGAACCTGGGAAAACAATAGGCAAAGTGAAACAGCTTCACTTCAAACCTAAGGGGCAAGCTGAATAAGCCAACAGACAATACAAAAAAAGAAATAAAACCCAACACCAGCTCTGACAGCAACAGCAACAGCTTTGACAGCTACAGTTGATTAACAGTAAAGGGTTGACAACACCAACTTCAAGAAAGATCCCATCTTCACTCCCCAATGATCCTCAAAGCTTTAGATAAGCTCTTATCTCCAAAAAAAACTCCAAACTATGGCAAGCCATGAACCCCAACAAGTAAACAGCTTCAAACAGCAGCAAGACCCTAGTCTTCAACAGACACCCAGCTCTGACAGGCACATGCTTCATCTTCACCAATCTTCAATGAACTTCATCTTCAAAAGGTTCCCATCTTCAAGGCAAGCACTCACAGGAGAGAATCAACTAATAAATGAAGTTGGAATGTTAAGAGGCTTAATGATAACCCAGGGAAATCACTAAGATCTTAGCATAACAAGTGAAGGATATCCTTAAGGTTCTACCCAAACAAAGCCTGCTATACATCCCTCCTAAGGAGAGATGGAACTTCTTTGGGGGACCTTGTGTCATAGGATGGAATAGAGGCACAAGAAGCTCTCTATTTTTGAAAGAAGGAATCAGTCTAATCTAAAGCTCTCCCTATATCTCCTATCTTCTAAGTCTTCAAAAGCAACCTTCAAGGATGAGTATCTTCATGCATCAAGCTCTATCCTTTGTCTCCAATCATCCTCCAAGTCTTCATTTGCTCCAACAAAGCAAGACTGAAGCCCCAAACCCAATTAGAATAGCCCAACCCAAGCAAACAAGCCAAATACCCAAGAGGGAAACCCACAAACATCACCCAATTTGCAACAATCAAATAAAATAGGAATACTCATCATAAAATCCTAGATTAAATTCTAAGGGAACCTAACTATGTACCCTATACCCCACACAAACCCCAAGGCCTAAATCAAACCCTAAGTCTCCAAACTATGCCCTAAACTACACCTAAGTGTTGTAAAACCCTAATCATAACACCCTAAAGTTCATTACTCAAAACTATCCTAAATTTTATTCACAAAAATGTGATAAAATTTCTAAGGGTACATGCTTCCCTAACCTAATCAACCTCACAAGAATCAACCAAAAATCATGCACCAATTGATCATACTAAATTCAGAAAAATAAGGTATTAAACAAATGCAAAATAAAATCAATAAAATATTAAAATATACCAAAAAAATGAAAAATGCATGAATTAATGTTTTCATTGTTTTATTAAATTTTAGAAACCCTAAGGAAAATAAGGAAAAAATTCTCATCCAAAAATGATCTTTTTTCAATTTATTATGAATTTTTTATTAACTATGTTAAAACCATGAAATAAAAAGAAAAAGAAAATGAAAATGGGAAATGGGCGTGTGGAATAGCAATTAGAACCAGTTCAATTCCCCAAATGGGCTCAGAGGGGGGTGCGTATAAGAAGCGCGCTAGGCCCAATTTACGTCAGAAAATAAAATGAAAAAAACAAAAGAAAATGGAAAAAAGCTTGGTACGAATAGCAAGGTTTTTACGTTGGTTTCCATTGGGCCTCCCAGCTGGGGTGTTGGTAGAAAATTCTCACTTAAGCCCATGCCAATGTTTAAGTGAAACGGAGCGTTTCACTTCACTCAGACTCCTTCACAAAATTCCACACGTCTTGGCCGTTGGATCAGGCTTTGGTCAAAGGTCTCCTAAGATCTAAGGGTCCTCCCATCGTCTTCTTCATTTGAATTTTGGAGGGAGAAGGAAGCCATGGCTGAACAGAGCTCGATACTTTCATCGTCTCCAAATGCAACTCCACTAATCCTCCTCAAAACTTTACCCTAATAACATCATCTGGCTCGGTTTTTTACAAGAAATTCACTCATGCTATCCATTGACATTGAATCATCTTCTTCCTTAAAACACGAAGAAATATTCAGAAAGTGCTCAAACCTAAATCATCACCAAACTCAAAATTGAGAGGCCTAAAATCATCACCATGCTACACTGAGCAAAATCCACTATCAAACTAGGTTTAAATCATCAAGAATAATCAGATATATCTCTGAACAGAAATGGTGTCATCTATAAAAGTGTCTCCAATCCTTGAATTTCTTTACCAGAAAGTTCCTAGCAATGATCTACATCTCACCTAACCATCTAAACCCTAACAATTATACATATATCAAGCCATAGAATGAGATTTACATACCTGCAAAAATCGAGTGAACAGACCAAGCAATCCTTCAAATTAAGCTCCAAGATCTTCCAGATACCTTCAATGATGTATGATCAAGCTTCTGTATGCAACAAATTGGACTGAAACTTCTTGAATCATCAAACTCGATTCTGACTTGCAAGATGAAAACTCAATGAGCTATCTCACGATTCTTCACAGTTCTTGATCACCAATCTATCTGGAATCAATCACCAACACATGATCAAGCTTTTGAGTGCAAGAATTTGGATTGAAACCTCTCCAATTTGTGTAACTGATTCTGTTTTGCAAATGGAAAACTCAATGTTCAATCTCTCCAACCTCTCTCAATCTGCACCAACTCAGGCTTTGAACCAGTTCTAATCCTTATATAGAATGTGTATGAACAATCTAGAAACTTCTGGAAAGCTCTATATGAGAAATCCAATTTCTCATCTCTTGAAATTTTCATGACAAGCTCCATACATGACAGTCACATATCAGCTTGTGTTTGCCCTTTCTTTGTGTTCAATTTCTCTCCAAATGAGATTTAGGAAGTGTTTGGATTGACTAGAGCCTTGTAGCTGACCCAAGGAATGAATTTGCATATGTAACTTATGATGTAAGTAACCATTTTACAAAGGAAGTCATTGACCTATGTTGAAAAATGACCTGTAATTCAAAAATGTCATATGGCTAGGTTTGGACCCATAGCTCAAAAATCCCAATTTTCATCCTTGGTTCATTTAAAATTCACCCTTATTTTAGGCCATTTTTGCAATTTTTTGATACAAGCCCTTCCAATCACCCATGTCCTCTTATCTAGCCCAAAAACACTATTATAAGCATATCTCATGTTGAACATTTTTCCATTTGAGGAGTGGAAGATGGAGATTTTGACCTATGTTGAAAAATGACCTGTAATTCAACTTTCCCAAAATACCCTTGGATTGCCAAGATCATAACTTGAGTTATACAAATCTTCTTGAGGAATTCTAGTACTCTATGGAAAGCTAAGATCATTATATACAACTCTTATGTTGGCCAAGAATCCATTTGAAAACTCCTTGATGGACAAAAGTTGCTTGGAAGTCAAGTGACTTTCACAGATAAATTTCAGTGTCCTCTGATGACCTATAACTTGCAAGAACCATAACTTGAGTTCCACAAATCTTCTTGAAGACTTATAGTACTCAAATTAAAGCTATTGAGAAGCTCTAAAAGTTTCATGTTGGCTAAGAATCCATTTGAAACTTTCATTTTGACTTATCTGGCTTGGAAGTTAGGCCTAAATTAGGGGATTTTACACTGAAACCCTAATTTGGCAACTCCTCCCACTCTTGATTCTCTTTGATTTATCCTTGGCACAACACCACACATGTATCACCATATCAATTCATGAATCCCACATCCTTCAATTAAGCCTTGATGCTCTTCAATCACTCAGTTGACCTAGGGTTGACCTAGATGAAACCCTAGTTGACTGCACTTCAACTGTGGCTCTTGTACTTGAGTCAATGACTTGTCTCATCTTCAATATGACCCTCTAGGCATCTCATAAGCTTTGTACACATTCCATACCCTCAATTCATAGCTCATACCCCCATTGATGACCCTCAATACATCTCAAATCAGGAGAGAAGTCTACTGGTTGTCTCTCAAACTTCTCAAAAGCTTCAACATTCCTTGATGACTTAGATGTTCCTCAACTTGAATAAGGCCCCTTGATGTGCTTCTTTAGATAAGAATGACACTTGATCCTTTGTTGGATGACTTGCTATGTTATGCTATGCAAATGATTAAATTATGTACATGATGTATCTATGCAAATGATAATGCAATTAAAACATAAATCAGGTGAAATAGGTTGAGCAAATTTTAGGGTGCAAAACATAGCATATTTCATTTTACAGGGGATCAAGAGGTTGTGTATAATAAGAGAGGTCTTCTCAGAGTATTGAGCCTAAGCAAGGGTTGTTACTCAAGCTTGAATGGTCATCAGGACATCTTGAAGTGGTCAATGTCTTGTGAAAGGATAGATGGATGTGTGTGGGTCAGCTCCTAACTTGGAGGCCAATTGAAGAGCATCAGGAGATTGTGAATGCATGATTATGGGTATGAGATGTTGAGAAAGCTTATTGAGTACTTTGAGAGTGTCGCTACTGTGAAAATCGGCGCCGACTGAACATAAGAGTCGCCACCGTGCGTTATTTATCCCAACAGAGGGAAAGGAAACGCTCGAAGTAAACCTACCGCAAAGACGGGAAAGGAATGGTCATCGCAACCAAATCCTGGATTCGGGAGTCGGTTACGCAAGGGGAAGGTATTAGCACCCCTCACGTCCGTCGTACTCGACGGGATCCACGCTTGTTTTCTAGTACGGATTGTTATTCTATCTATTCTAAAGGTCAAGGGTTAAAAGAAAAGAAAAAGGTGACTCGGCAAAGTATCGCACTTTATGCCTACGTATTCCCGTCTGGAACGAGAAATCAGAGTCAACGTAGTTCGCCTACCTACGGGAAAGGAGGGGAAGGTTGCTCGCTAGGATATCGCATCCTATGCCTACGTACTTTCATACAGCATGAAAGATCAGAGCAAACGTAGTTCGGGCCACGCACGACACAAGTCTGTCTTGATTGTTTTTATCCTTCTAAAAAAGGGTTTTCTCCTGATTATGGGTCCAAGCGGACAAAAATGACGTTTTGATTGGTTCACATTCTTTTACGGAAGAAATGTCTTTTATTGTGTTTGAAATGTTTATTGTGTTTTTCTGATTGTTTTGAGAAAGAAGAGAAACAGCAACTCTAAAACCTATGGTTTAAAAAGGGAATCAAAATCTAACCTAATGTTATCATGCATGGGTTAAAGCCTAATGTCTGTCATATTCCTCTCTTGTGCATAGAGAAACAGAGATCCTAAGGGATAAACGGAAAAGCAACAACATATATACAGTAAAGCAGTAAAATGCATGAATGCAGCAGTACAAGCGAGGCAAGGGAGTCCCACTCAACCTCGAACCTAGAAAACAATAGGCAAAGTGAAACAACTTCACTTTAACCTCAAGGGGAAAATTAATCAAACAATACAGTCAAGAAACTCAAACAATACATCAACAGCTCTAAACAGCATAAGCTCCTTCTGCTATCAGTCTTCAAGGCAAGGGACTTCATCTTCAGTCTTCAAAGGTTCTTCAAAGCAAGCTCTCCTAGATGAGTAATATTTCACAAGATGATTTGGGATGCTAAACAGTCAGTTAACCACCAAAGGTGGCATACAGACTGTTAACACAATACAGACTGTTTCTCTCAAAAGTTCTATCTCTTAGATACTGTCACTAAGCCTTCCAAAGGAAGGAGGTGAGTATCAAAGAGAGACTTTGAATCATAGAGAATAATGGAGGCAACGGAAGCCATCCATATTGGTGAAGAAATTTTCTATTCTAAAGTTCTACCTAGCTCCTAGGTCCTATGATCTTCGATCAATCTTCAAGCATGCCTAGCATCTTCATCAAGCTTTGATCTTCAACTTCAACTTTGTCTTCAATATGCTTCATCATCAAGATCTTCAAGCCAACCCACACCCCAAGCAAGCCCAATAAGCCCATACAAACAAAATAAACCCCAAAAGGGCACACCAAACAAGCATACAATTGCAAAATATACTAAAAATATTAATATAGTAGGGAAAATTCTAGTATTATTTCTAGGTGATCTACTAAACCTACCCTTAATACCCATATATGCCCCATAGCCTAACTTGTCCTAAAAACCCAAAAGAAATTGTTTTAATGCACCAAAGTTGTGGTTTAACCTAATTTTATACAATCTAATAGCATCTACTCAAAACTATCCTAAAAATCATCACAAAAATATGGAATTAATCCAGGTGGAACCTAAAACATATATCTAATTACCCTAAAAAGATTGACCTAAAAATCTAAAGGGAGCTACCTAAACTAAAATCTACAAATCATACATCAACTTAAAAGAATTAAAAAGCAATAAAAGAGGAAAATATGCAAAAAATACTAAAATGAAATAAAATGGCAATTTTATGATTTTATATTTTTCTTGACAAAAAATGGAAAGTGGAGAAAAAATTCCCAAGCAAAAATATTCTTTTTTCATTTTATTATGGATTTTCAAAGTTATGAAATAATTTGGTAAAAAATAAAATGGAAATGGATGCATGGGGTGTAAACAGAAATAATATCCAGTTCATTTCATATCTGGGCCCAACATGAGGGGTGCGTATAGAAACGCGTTAGGCCCATTGATGATTCAGAAATCAAATGAGAAAATCAAAAGAAAATAAAAACTGGCGGTGCAAAAAGTAGGGAAACTCAGTTCAAAATGGCATTGGGCCTCACATGGGGATGGGGATAGGAGTGCGCTTGGGCCCATTTTACTTCAGAAATTGATTGATAAACTGGCAAGAAAATGGAAAGGATTCGGTGCAAATAGAAACAGGTTATAGTTCAAATCAGAATTGGGCTTCAACTGGGGGTGGGAATAGAATTATCACACAAAGCCCAGAAGAGGGCTTTAATGAAACGCCGCGTTTCATTCGTTGGCTTTCCCTCCATTTCGTTTTTAAATCTCAGCCATTGGATCTCTTCTTTGGTCAAGGGGTCAACACCTTATCCAACGGTAGCCACTTTGTCTTCTACCTTGGATAACTAGGGTTTTCAGAAACCATTAAAACACGCATGCCATGCACGGATTTTCCAGCTGCTCGTTCTCCTTCGTTGTTCCACCAATCAACACGATGTAAAAACCAATCTTGGCCTATTTTCCAAGCTGAACACGACTGTGCCATTGGTTTGCATTGAAACACTCTCTATCGTGCAAACCGAATGTGAAACCACCTTGAACTCAAAAATGTGATCCATTTTCGACCTCACCCAAACTCAGCTATCTTTACATCAAAATGATCCTTATGTTACCCTAGTTAATATCAGCCATTAATCTTGCCTTAACACTCAATATATAACACGATCTTGATCATCAAAGAATTGACCTCCATTAATGGAACTCCACCAATTGCTCCCAAACTCATCAAAAATGACCACCTAATTGTCTCTAACAAGTCTATGCTAATAATTAACCCAAGCCATGCATAGATCGAGGTGTAGAAATGGTTTTGCATACCTGGTTCTTGGATATGGTAGGTGATGAAACTCTTCAAATCAAGCCTTGTAACTCTTCAAGAATGATCCCTAGATGATGGATCTTCCTCTGTTTGCAAAAGATTTGGAGTAGCAAGCTTGTACTTCAAGATCCAATGGTAATGGCTTCTTTGCAAATTCAATGGGAACTCCTTCAATTCTCCATCAATGGAGCCTCAACCCAATATGAACACACTCAGAAATGTTTATGGAGAAGGTTTGTGAAGAAAAATGAGATAACAATGAAGAAGAATCAAGAGATTCAATATGATTTGCAATTGAGGCTTTATGATTTCCCACTCTCTTCTCTACCACAATCAACACCAACCTTGCCTCAATACAAGCTGCACTCATTATATAGAATGGATTGGAATAGTCTAGAACCCCCTAGAATCATCTAGGATCTTCCCATGAGAATTTGATCTTTTCATGCAATGGTACTTTGAATTTTCATTTCTCCTTAAATGATATCTCATGCCAAATGCCTTTTAATATTGGTAACCAACTTGAATTTATCCCCACATGATATTTTGGATCAGTTACAATGCATATCTTCCTTGTTTGTTAAGTTTTTCCTTGTTTTGGTTTGGTACCCTATTATGCAAGCAAGACTTTTCCAAAGTAGCCCTATGATCCAAGCCTCAAATCAAAATTGTGGCTGAACCATTGTTCTTAGAATGTTATTTGGAGTCAAAATGACCTATCATATGACATGGTTTGGACTTGTAGCTTATGATTTATGATTTTCAACTTCACTTGAATTAACTTATGCCTCATTTTTAGGCTATTTTTATCACTTTTTGATATGAGCCTTTTCAACATCTCATGACCTCCCTACTAGCCTTAAAACATAATTCTAAGCAAGTTTTATGTTGAGGATTTTTCCATTTGAAGCTTGGAAGTAGGAGATATGGCCTTATGCTTGAAATGACCTATAACCTCCAAATGACCAAAATGCCCTTGGCTTGTCAAGATCATAAGTAGAGCTCCACAAATCATATTGAGGCATACCATACCTTTCTAGAAAGCTAAGATCATGGGGAACAACTTTCATGTTGGCCAGAAATCCAATTGAAAACTCCTTAAGGGGCAAAGGTTGCTTGGAAGTCAAGTAACTTTCACAGACAAATTTCAGATGCCTCTAAGGACCTGTAACTTGCAAGAACCATAACTTGAGTTCTACAAATCTCCTTGATGCCTTCCACCACTCAAATTAAAGGTCTTGAGATACTCTACAAGTTTCATGTTGGCCAAGGATCCATTTGAGACTTGCATTTTGAATTACTTTGCTTGGAAGTTTGACCTAAATCAGGGAATTTTACTCAGAAACCCTAATTTAGAAACTTCTCTTCTTCTTGATTTCTTGTGATTTCTCCTTGGCACAACACCACATCCATATCCAAATATCAAATGATGAATTCCACATCCTCCAAATAGGCCTTGATGCCTTTCAATCAATCATTTGACTTAGGGTTGACCCAGATGACACCCTAGTTGACTGTCTTCAATTGTAGCTCTTGTAACCACACCAATGACTTGTCTTACTTTCAAAAGGACCCTCTAGGTATTCCATGCCCTCAATTCATAACCCATAACTTCTCTGATGATCTTCACATACCCTGAAGATAGGAGAGAAACCCACTGCTTGGCCTTTAAACTTCCCAAAGCTTCAATTTCTTTCTTGGTGATTTGAATAGGCTTGAATCTTGATAAGAGCCTCTTAAATACATTTCTTGAGATAAAAATAGCACTTGATCCCTTGTCAGATGACTTGTTATGCTATGCTATGCAAATGATTAGACTATGTACATGACTTTTTATGCAAATGACAATGCAATTGAAACATAAACCAAGTGAAATAGGTTGTGCAAATTTTAGGGTGCAACAGCTGCCCCTATTCAAACGACTTAGACCCGACTGGGTGAAGAGCGAATAGCCTTCAAACATTCGAGGTACGAGACGATTGAATACTAAGAACCCGGAAGTTTGCCAACCGCAAAAATAGACTGCGAAATTATTGCACCACTACTTGGGGAACACTATCTACAAATCTGATTTCAACACCATCTCGTCAATATATGAATAACCTGGACGACTTCACCGGGGAAGTACTCCTGCCAACAAAACATGACCCTGCCAATGATACAGGAAAATAACCCCGCCATCACTACGGGAAATCACTCCGCCACCACTACGGGAAATAATTTGGGAGAATAACACCGCCACTGCTACGGGTAGTACTCTGCCATTACTATAGAAAAAATAACACCGTCATCACTACGGGTAATACCTCTGCCACCATTACAGAAAAATAACACCGCCATCACTACGGGTACTAACTCCGTCACCATTACAGGAAAATAACACTGCCATCGCTACGGGTACTAACTCCGTCACCATTACAAAAAAATAACACCGCCATCGCTACAGGAAATCACTCTGTCACCATTACAGAAAAATAACACCGACATCGCTACGGGAAATCACTCTGTCACCATTACAGAAAAAATAACACCGCCATCGCTACGGGAAATCACTCTGTCACCATTACAGAAAAATAACACCGCCATCGCTACGGGGAATCACTCTGTCACCATTGTGGGAAGATAATCTGGGAAAAATAACACCGTCATTGCTACGGGAAGATAACACCGCCACCACTGCGGGAAGATAACACCGCCACCAATGCGGGAAGATAATCTGGGAAAAATAACGCCGCCATCGCTACAGGAAGATAACACCGCCACCACTGCGGGAAGATAACACCGCCACCACTGCGGGAAGATAATCTGGGAAAAATAACATCGCCATCGCTACGGGAAGATAACACCGCCACCACTGCGGGAAGATAACACCGCCACCACTGCGGGAAGATAACACCGCCACCACTGCGGGAAAATAACACCGCCACCACTGCGGGAAGATAACACCGCCACCACTGCGGGAAGATAACACCGCCACCACTGCGGGAAGATAACACCGCCACCACTGCGGGAAAATAACACCGCCACCACTGCGGGAAGATAACACCGCCACCACTGCGGGAAGATAACACCGCCACCACTGCGGGAAGATAACACCGCCACCACTGCGGGAAGATAACACCGCCACCACTGCGGGAAGATAACACTGCCACCACTGCGGGAAGATAACACCGCCACCACTGCGGGAAGATAACATGAGTCTAGTCTTCCAATTTTTCAGTGCTGACATGGCAGCAAATCTGAGAAGGACTCTACTGGGGATTTTCTGAATCCACACTGCCGGACACCTACTTTAACATAGGCGGCAACTTCCAAAAATCGATTCACGAAATCTTTTGATAACGTCACAACGACAATCTTGACGAAATACTCCGCTGGAGGGGTAAGAGAAACTTAAACAAGCAACTCTGTGGGGAATAATGCCACAATTGACCTTATCATTACATGTCTCACGCCGAGATCTTGAATATTTGGCAATTAATTTGGAGCAAGAGCTCCCTCCACCTGCAAGGGAAACAACACTAGAAACAAACGGTTAACCAACCTGGCTTATGTTTCAAAATGCACATGTTTAACAATGGCGTAATGCTCCATTCGACATGGAAATGCTACGCGTTTTTTATTTGGTGGATGCAAATATGACACTATATGCCGATGCAAATGCAGGCTCGAACTGCTGGGATAGCTCTAACAAGCTTGCTTCCTCGATCTTAGCCGTCGAGGACAAATATCACCCTGTTGGGGAGTGAACGGGTATCACACGGTATTCCGGCAAAATAAATGACAGGACACACAACCAACTCTGTCGGGGAGAGTTTTAACCTTCGAGTTCCACTGGGAGGAAAGAAAACACTTGCTGAAAAGAGAGAACTCTGCTAGGGACGATACGACCCTCTTGGGGAAAATCAACTGTCTCCGCTGGGGGAGAGTAAATGACCCTACTGGGAAGAGAATCTCTACTGGGAAGAGTAGACTGTCTGGGTACAGCTCACAAGCTGGAAATATTAATCTTCTGAGGCTAAAACACTCTGCTCGGGATGGGGAATCCTTTTGGAGGACACCACACTGTCTGAATACAGCCTTCGATCTTGGAATCGTCAATTCTGCCGAGGGTAAACGACCTTGCTGGAGAGTGTCCTTTGGATAAGCTACGACTAGCTGGGGAATTTGATCCTTCTTTAGTAAGGACATTGTTATCTCAGAAGCGCGACCTGCATGGGGATTCACTTCACATAACGATCAAGCCTTTTCGTTACGAGCTTCTGGTTAGTACGGCAATCTTCTGATCGTCCACTTTGTATGGTCAAGAACCCTGCAACACCACAAACGAGACAAGACAAGTCTATGCAACCAAATCTATTCAGGTTAGCGTTAGTGGCATCATTTTCAGTCAATTAAAAGTTTTAGCAATTATTGGCAAGGGCCAGCGATGTTATACACTTGCTAGTTTTATCAAACATTGGCGTTTTTCATGTACAAAACAGTAAAGAACAAGCATCAAGTACTGAATAACATGTTTTATTGATTGGGCCCCTGAATGGGCAGGGTTTTGTACACGGGATGTAACTCCTGAAAAGAGGAAGCTACGCACAACAAATATACAAGTATGCACAAGAAGCATAGATACAATGACAAATCAAATTTGCACACATGTCGGCAACGTGATGCAGACGAACATCATGAGTTGATCCTCCTATGACTCGCCTGACTCTAGTGCTTTCCCGGTATTCGCACTTCCGAAGAGATTGTATCTGATAATCGACCCTCATGTATATTCTCCCGCACCAATGCGCACCGCAGTATCAAATTCGGACCGCAGTCATTTGCTTTTCAAATCCCAAACTTTTGCGTGAACCGCCCTTTGCGGGTTTTCAGTTCACCGGGATACCCCTTTTTGCCGAAGCCGCCCAGTGTAGGTTTTCAACTTCGCGGGTGTACATTTTTTAGTTTTATCCCTAATTTTTGCCCGAACCTTTCATTCTGTTTTTGGTTCGCCAGGATGCCCCATTTTTGCCTGGACTCTCTTTTTTCTGTCCAGCGGGTCAATTTCAAGCAAAGTATTTTTTAACTGCGTCCGAATTCACAGGCGACGCAAAGTCTTCACCGTCCATGGTGGACAACAACAAAGCTCCTCCTGAAAAGACTTTTCTGACAACGTACGGCCCTTCGTAGTTGGGGGTCCACTTGCCCCTATGATCTGCTTGTGGCGGGAGAATCCTCTTTAGCACAAGGTCGCCCGTCTGAAAGCTCCGAGGGTGTATCTTTTTATCATACGCTTTCTTCATTCGGCTCTGGTACAACCGACCATATGCTAGAGAAGCTAACCTCTTCTCATCCATTAAACTCAGCTGGTTCAACCTGTCTTTCACCCATTCTGCCTCGTCTAGTGGGACATCTCGTAATACCCTCAAGGAAGGAATCTCAACTTCCAATGGTAACACTGCTTCTATTCCATATACCAACGAGAACGGGGTTGCCCCGGTTGATGTGCCTACCGTCGTACGATAACCGTGCAAAGCAAAAGGTAGCATCTCATGCCAATCCTTATAGGTCACCACCATCTTCTGAACAATCTTCTTTATGTTCTTATTGGCCGCTTCAACAGTGCCATTCATCTTGGGTCGATAAGGAAAAGAGTTGTGATGCTCGATCTTAAAACTCTGACACAGCTCCTTCATCATTTTGTTATTTAAGTTCGAACCGTTGTCGGTAATTATCCGCTCGGGGATTCCATATCTGCAAATGATATCTCGCTTGATAAACCTGGCTACCACCTGCTTGGTCACATTTGCATAGGATGCCGCTTCCACCCATTTGGTAAAATAATCGATTGCTACCTAAATGAACCGGTGTCCGTGAGATGTCGTCGGCTCGATCTTTCCAATCATGTCGATTCCCCACATTGAGAATGGCCACGGTGACGACATCACATTCAGAGGACTCGGAGGCACATGGATCTTATCTGCATAGATCTGGCACTTATGACACTTCTTCGCAAACTTGAAACAATCGGTTTCCATAGTTAGCCAGTAATAACCTGCCCGCAGCAGCTTCCTCGTCATAGCATGCCCACCAGCATGCGTACCAAATGTACCCTCATGTATTTCCTCCATGAGCAACTTCGCCTCTTTCTCGTCTACACAACGTAGTAGCACCAAGTCGTGATTTCTCTTGTATAGGACACCGTCTGGATTCAGATAGAAATTACCCGCCAATCTCCTGAGAGTCTTCTGATCGTGACTGGATATCCCAGCCGGATATTCTTTGTTTTTCAGGAAATTATGGATATCAAAATACCAGGGTTTATCATCAAATGCTTTGTCAATGGCAAATACGAAGGCGGGTCTGTCAAGCTGAGAGATAACAATTCTGGGAGCCTCATTCCAGAAGTTGACTTTATACATGGAAGACAATGTCGCCAGGGCGTCAGCCATCTAATTCTCTGCTCGCGGTACATGATACAACTCAACCTTGTCAAAGAAGGGCAACAATCTCCTCGCGTAATTCATGTACGGTATCAAGTTGGGCTGACGTGTCTCCCATTCTCCTTTTATTTGATTCACCACCAGAGCTGAGTCTCCATATACGTCCAGATTTTTGATTCGCAAATCAATGGCTTCTTCAAGCCCCATGATACAAGCTTCGTATTCGGCTTCGTTATTGGTAACTGGAAAGGTCAATCGAGCGGTAAATGGGATGTGTGACCCATGTGGAGTAGTGATGATTGCCCCTATTCCGCTACCATAGGAGTTTACAGCTCCGTCAAAGATCAACTTCCATTTGGAACCCAATTCTGGTCCTTCGTCTGGCAACGGTTCTTCATAATCTTTCATCTTTAGGTACATGATATCCTCGTCAGGAAAATCAAACCTCATCGATTGGTATTCCTCAATAGGCTGCTCTGCCAAGTACTCCGATAATACACTCCCCTTTATAGCCTTCTGTGAGACATACTGGATGTCGTATTCAGTCAAAACCATCTGCCAACGGGCGATTCTCCCCGATAATGCCTGCTTTTCAAATATGTATTTGATAGGATCCATCTTCGAGATGAGCATGGTTGTATGGTTCAGCATGTATTGCCTCAAACGCTTGGCGGCCCAGGCTAGCGCGCAACAAGTTTTTTCGAGCATTGAATATCGAGATTCATATTCAGTAAACTTCTTACTCAAGTAGTATATTGCATGCTCTTTTCTTCCTGTCTCGTCGTGTTGACCGAGAACACAACCCATACTTCCCTCAAGAACCGTCAAATACATAATTAAGGGTCTCCCCGCCACCGGAGGTATCAAAATAGGAGGCTCCTGCAAATACTGTTTTATTTTATCGAACGCCCTTTGACAATTTTCATTCCATGTTACAGCCTGGTCTTTTTTCAACATCTTGAACAACGGCTCACACGTGGCCGTTAGGTGAGATATGAACTGAGCGATGTAGTTCAGCCTCCCTAAAAACCCGTGCACCTCTTTCTCTGTTTTAGGCGTCGGCATCTCTTGTATTGCTTTTATTTTTGCAGGATCAACCTCTATTCCTTTTTCGCTCACGATAAACCCCAGCAGCTTACCCGACCTCACCCCGAAGGTGCACTTGTTAGGGTTCAGTCTCAGCCTGAACTTCCTAAGCCTCTTGAATAGCTTCAGCAGATTCACCAAATGTTCTTCCTCCGTCTTGGATTTGGCAATCATATCATCGACATAAACCTCGATCTCCTTATGCATCATGTCATGAAAAAGAGTCGTCATTGCACGCTGATACGTTGCCCCAGTATTCTTTAATCCGAAGGGCATCACTTTATAACAAAATGTTCCCCAGGGCGTAATGAAGGTAGTCTTCTCCATGTCTTCTGGCGCCATTTTAATCTGATTGTAGCCCGAGAAGCCATCCATGAAGGAGAATACGGAGAATTAAGCAGTGTTGTCAACCAGCACATCGATGTGAGGAAGTGGAAAATCATCTTTCGGGCTCGCTTTGTTCAGATCACGGTAATCTACGCACATTCTCACTTTACCGTCTTTCTTTGGCACTGGTACAATATTAGCGACCCATGAGGGATATTTTGTAACAGCTAGGAAACCAGCATCCCACTGCTTTTGGACCTCCTCCTTAATTTTTACTGCCATATCAGGCCTAGTTCTGCTAAGCTTCTGCTTAACCGGCGAGCATTCTTCTTTTAGTGGCAGACGGTGCACAACCATATCCGTATCCAGCCCAGGCATGTCTTCGTACGACCAAGCGAACACATCACTATACTCTCTGAGCATTTCAACCAGTCTTCGCTTGACGTCGCTCTGCAGCGCGGCTCCTATACGGATGTTCCTTCCAACCCCTTCCGACCCCAGGTTAATAATTTCAATGACCTCCTCATGAGGCAGAATGATTCTTTCTTCTTGCTTTACCAACCAAGACAACTCTTCTGGAACGTCGCCATCTTCAACAATCTCTTCTTCGGCCTGAAATACCGGGTGCTCAAAGTCGAAATGAGTCATAGGCGGTTCAATGATGTCATCTGAAAATATTATCCTGCAAAAGGAATGGTTAAATGCTTCAAAATGTGTATAAAGCAGATAACCACGTTTCCATTTTATTGTAAAACACAAAAAACAGGAAAAACAGAGATCGCAATATTTGTACATGAAAAAACGCCTTTTATTTAATGATTAAACAATGCAATGTACATAACAGCACGGCCCTAAGCAAAATCACGATGCCCCGGGTAAGACACCGGATTATTCAACAATTAAGAAAACAAAGTATTACTGTTTGGTGGTCACAGGAACAATCTCCTAAATAGACCAATTGCATAATCCTTGTCCTGGCACGCTTGGCTGAATCCAGGCGTCCATGTCGCAGTCACTGTCTCCTTCTTCGGAATCTGAAACAGCGTTGATGGCCTCGTGATACACTCCACCAGCCGTGATTGTTATTGGTCCTTTGAAACGAGGTGCCCCAACAGCAGGCGTTGATGACGATGGTTGATATCCCAGCCCAAATCTGTCCATCTTCACGGGGATATCCAGGACCTTGCCCCAGCCTTTTGTCTCACCAGCCTTCACTAGAGCCTGAGCCTCCTTGTATGACGAGACAACCACCTCTGACGCTTTACTCGGCCCTGGGACTTTGTCTTTGATGCGCAACCCTTCAAAGGCTTGACAGGGTGTTTCATGAATCTCGCCGTCGACTTCTATGTACTTGAATGATGACAGATGGCTGACCAATATATCTTCTTCTGCACAGACCGTGACCACACTGTCCCCTACCATGTATTTCAGCTTTTGGTGCAAGGTAGATGTGACTGCCCCAGCACCATGGATCCATGGTCGTCCGAGAAGACAGTTGTATGCTGGCTGTATGTCCATAATGTAAAATTCAGTTTCGAAGATCTCCGGCCCCACCTGCAGAGGTAACGTTATAGATCCAAAGACTGACCTTCGTGTACCATCAAACGCCCTGACCACCAAGTCACTAGGCGTACAAATGATTCCCCTAATGTCCAATTTCATCATTGCTTTCTTTGGCAGCACGTTCAAGGAAGATCCGGTATCTACCAGCACGTGGGACATGACTGAGCCCCTACACTCAACTGAGACATGCAACGCCATGTTATGCTCTCTCCCCCTCGGGGTCAAATCAAAATCCGTAAATCCCAAGCTATGGCCTGCGTTCACGTGCGCCATCACCCCTTCCAACTGATTCACAGAAACATCTTGGGGTACAAATGACGTGTCCAGAATTTTCAATAATGCATTCCTATGAGCTTCGGAACACAATAACAGTGACAATATGGATATCTTCGATGGCGTCTGTTGAAGGTGCTCAACAATCTTATAGTCACTCTTACGAATAAGTCGCATAAACTCTTCTACATCTTTCAGTGACGTTTCTTTTTCGTTCCTCTGCACAGGGACATCCTCATTCATTTTTCCTTTTCCTTTCGCCAATCGTTCAGCCTCTACCTCAGGCGATATAAAAATTCTCCCACTTCTCGTCATCCCTCCGGTCCCGACGACGTTGTCTACAACCTCAACTGGCTGTTTACTAATATCAATTTTCACCCCATCACAATATGCTTCCAACCCATAAGTCCAGGGTACTGCCTTAGTGCTCTCATAAGGGGTTGGTTCTGCCTTGGTGATAGTGATCGGCGGTCGCCTGGCTGGCGCCGTTATAGTTATTGTTTTTCGGGGGATTGTCACTGTAGCTACATCACTTTGCTCATCCACTAATACCTCTGCAGGTTCCTCTATTGCCGTTCTGTTGAATTGCAATGTGCCTCCATCTATCAAGGTCTAAATACCCTTCTTCAAATCAGCGCAACCCCTAGCTTGGGTCCAACACTCTAGGCAAAACTCATCGCAGCCCGGATACACACCTCGTTTCAATAATCTGCTCTTTATCTCACACAACGGTGTTTTTAGTTCATCAACATTCATGATCAAATTCAAGCCCTCCTCAGTTAAAATAACATTTGCCCCATGGTTGGGTATGGGCTGTTGTACTATGTTCGGACCTGCTTGTCCGAAATTGATGGCCTTGCTATCCAACAAATCTTGCACCACATGCTTGAACGCGTGGCAATTCTCTATGTCATGGCCAGGAGCCCCGGTGTGGAACTCACAGTGCTTGTTCTCATCAAAACCGAACGGAGGAGTGCCCGTTATTGGCGCCATAGTCCTCTTTTCCACCAAGTTCAAACCCAGTAACGTCTGTAGCAATTCTGTATACGTTGAAGGAGGCGTTTCAAACACCCTCTTTGGTTTGCCCCACTGAATTCTGCGTTGGGCAGGATGTAACCTTTGTTGTGGCTGCTGTTGCTGTGGTGGTATCTGCTGTAGTGGTATTGGTTGTTGATGAAATGGAATTGTGACACTTGCCACCTGTTGCAGATGATTGTACTGATTCCGTCCTCTGCCCCGGCCTCGGCCTCGGCCCCCGAATACTGCACTTGCATCACCTTGACGGCGACCACTGAAAGCCCTTCTGTTACTGCCAGCTGAAGTAGATTCCTCAGCTTGGAATCTCCCCACTTTAATATTGCTTTCAATCTTCTCACCCATCAAGATTAGGTCTGAGAAACTGCCCAAGGAAGTATGAAACAACTTATCATAAAACATACCAGTAAATGTTCCTATGAACATATCATTCATTTCTTTGTCATCCAAAGGAGGATGAACTCGTGCAACCATGTCGCGCCATCTCTGCGCATATTCTTTGAAACTCTCGTCTTTCTTCTGGGACAACCCCTGTAATTGGACCCGGTTGGGTGCCAAGTCACTATTGTACTTATAATGAGCCACAAACGCTTCAGCCAGCTGCTTCCAAGTTTTTATCTGAGTGGGCTCCAATCCCATGTACCATTCAAGGGAAGGACCAGACAAGCTGTCTTGAAAGAAATGCATCAGCATCCTCTCATCGTTTGAATAAGCCGACATCCTTCTATAGTATGATTGCACATGCACCTTTGGACAGGTATCCCCCTTATATTTGTCGAATGTGGGAGCTTTAAACTTTAGCGGTACCCTTAGGCCAGGCACCAGACCCATTGTGGTCATATCTAAACCGACAGCACTTTGATTCACAACACCTTTCATCTGCTCCTCGAGCATCTTGATTCTCTGAGAGTCATCTATAGGACATTTAAAACCTCCACCAGAGAAAGCATCTTCTTGCTGATCTTCTAGCCAATTACCGTTCCCATTTCCGTATCCATCATACCCGTTGTTACGGCCAAATCTAGTCTGATTCATTACAGGGCCCCGCCCCCTGTTACCATACCCTGGAGCGACTCCGGCAGGTCCAAAAGACATTATTCTAGCACCATTTCCATTACCGAATCCGCCATAACCCTGATTGGTATTACCAAATCCATCCTGTCCGAAGCCCTGAGCGTTGAAGCCGTACTTCCCAGCATGATCAAACCCCTGGTCGTTATAGCCAAATCCGTTGTTACCGAAGCCATTACCTCCAATGTTGTCACCACCCAGATTGGCATCTCCGAACCCAACGTTGTTGACGATAGTCTCGTTACCGATTCCTGCATTACCGTTCCCGGCGGCAGCGCCGTTGTTCGCATTCACAGCAGGTATGTTCACCACAGGTGGAGCTACCGGTGTAGGAGTACCATCCCCGTGAATGGTGTCAACTCGCACAGAATTATGATCTTCGTTTCCGTGCCCATCATTTCTCATCAGCAAAGGCTGCACCAAAGCCTACAAGTTTTCCTGGCCTTTCGCGATGGTCTCCATTGTCTGCATGAATAGTTCCAGCTTCTCATGCATGTCTTGCATTTCATTCTGCATCTGATCCATAACTCTTTTGCAGTTGGTACGAGTAGAGTATCAGTGCGGGCGTTGACTTTCAATCCTGAAAAGACCTGTACGGTGCAGGAAATGAGATACAGTTCAATAATCACCTGTAATGCAGTATGTATGTATATGCAATGCAATATGTGTCTGTGCATTAGGGAATATCACTCCCCAATTCTAGTGCGAATGTGTCAGTGTGGTGACAGTGACAGCAATACGAAGTTCGGAGCTGAATCATAGAAAACACCTCATACATTGCATAGAAACCCATCAAATCAGGAACACAATATCAATGAACGTACAATAAGAAGGCATGACCTCAACCAACAATCCTGGTGATGGTCAGCACAATGCAAATAAAGCATACACATTAATACATGAAATAGTCAAGTGCGACCATACGCCTGGTACTCCTCTAATAACCTCTTAGTCTCTGGATGACTTGGTCGGGTAAGCAAACCCTCAACAAGTAGATCTCTTAGCTTGAGAACACGTCATAAATCACCAGCAGATTCCTCCCGTGCCCCTTCTCTGAAGCGATCCTCTAGCTTCCGTTTCTGAGACACGGCCTCTTTCTTGCACTCGATGGCCTTGTTCAATGAGTTCTGAAGACTATATCTTGCCATCATCTCCTCTTCATACTTTTTGTTGCTAGCCTTCAACTGATCTTCGAGTTCAGAAATATGCTGCTTCAATTTGTCTTCCCTCTTTTTGTTGTTGGTTAGCGTAGCATTCCACGTTTTGTTGCAAGAAGAGATTTCCCGGTGGGCGGCATCGAGTGCCTTCTTCTTGGACTGCAACATATCATAAGAGCTTCTGAATTCTTCCCCAGGCGTTCACGCTTCTTTTTCTCTTCGGTCAGCTCAGCCCCTAGCCTGTTTACTAACTCACGACCCGCTCATAGACCTCAACGGCTACAGTAGTGGGTTCCTCCACTGGAATGGGAACAGGACGTGAGACTGCTGGAAAACGCATCTGTACCTGTCTTACCCTCTCCTGGACCCACACCTTGTATGGTGTCGCTACTGTGAAAATCGGCGCCGGCTGAACAGAAGAGCCGCCACCGTGCGTTATTTATCCCAACGAAGGGAAAGGAAACGCTCAGAGTAAACCTACCGCAAAGACGGGAAAGGAATGGTCATCGCAACCAAATCCTGGATTTGGGAGTCGGTTACGCAAGGGGAAGGTATTAGCACCCCTCACGTCCGTCGTACTTGACGGGATCCACGCTTGTTTTCTAGTACGGATTGTTATTCTATCTATTCTACAGGTCTGGGGTTAAAAGAAAAGAAAATGACTCGGCAAAGTATCGCACTTTATGCCTACGTATTCCCGTCTGGAACGAGAAATCAGAGTCAACGTAGTTCGCCTACCTACGGGAAAGGAGGGGAAGGTTGCTCGCTAGGATGTCGCATCCTATGCCTACATACTTTCATACGACATGAAAGATCAGAGCAAACGTAGTTCGGGCCACGTACGACACAAGTCTGTCTTGATTGTTTTGATCTCCTTCTGAAAAAGGGTTTTTCTGATTACGGGTCCAAGCGAACAAAAATGACGTTTTGATGAGTTCACATTCTTTTACGGAAGAAGTGTCTTTTATTGTGTTTGAAATATTTATTGTGTTTTTCTGTTTGTTTTGAGAAAGAAGAGACAGAACTCTAACCTACAGTTGAAAAGGGAATCAAACTAACCTAATGTTATCATGCATGGGTTAAGACCTAATGTCTATCATGTTCCTCTCTTGCGCAGAGAGAAACAGAGATCCTAAGGGATAAATGGAAACAGAAACAATAGCATACAATAAAACAGTAAAATGCATGGATGCAGCAATACAAGCGAGGCAAGGGAGTCCCACTCAACCTCGAACCTAGAAAACAACAGGAAAAAGCGAACAAAATTCGCTTTCAACCTAACAGATTAAATAGCAAACAATACAGTCAGGGAAATTCAAACAATACATCAAAAATTATAAACAGCAAAAATAAACAGCTAACAGCAGTCTTCATCAACATCTGTCTTCAAGTCATCTTCAAAACATCTACAAGCTTCAAGCAAGCATCAGTCTTCATCTTCAAGTCTTCAAGCAAGGTCTCTATCTTCAATCTTTCAGGGCTTTTCTTCAAGTCTCACTCTCTAAGATGAGTAGCAGTTAACAAGATGAATTGGATGTTAAGCAGTCGGTTGCCTACCAAGGGTGACCTACTGACTGTTAACATGATACAGACAGTTTCCTCTCAAAAGTTCTATCTTTTAAATACATTCACTAATCCTTCCAAAGTAAGGAGGTGAATATTTCAAAGAGACTTTGAATCATAGAGAAAGAATGGAGGCAAACAAGGCCTTCCATATTTGTGAATCAAGTTCCTATTCTAGAGCTCTACCTAACTCCTAGATCCTATAACCTTCAACAGCTGCCAGCAAGATATACTCTTCATCAACTCTGGAAATTAATCTTCATTCCTTGTCTTCAATGGGCTTCATCAGCAAAGTCTTCAGCTCAAACCCAAACCCCAAGCAGGCCCAATACCCCACACAGTCAAACAATAACCCCAGAAAGGGCACACCACACAATCAATCAACTACAAAAATATACTAATAGTATTAATATAATAGGGGAACTTCTAGCATTTTCTAAGGGATCTATCACTTACCCATAATACCCCTATAGTCCCCTCTTCTAATTTGTCCTAAAGAAAACCCAAAAAGAAACTTGTTTTGTTATACCTATATTGTATTCACAACCCTAATTGACTATCCTAATAGTTTCTAACTAAACTACCTAAAATAAATCCTAAAAAAATAGTATAAAAATCAGGGGGGCACCTAATATCCATATCTAGTTATACTAAAAAGAATGGGGTGAAAATCCTAAAGGAAGCTCCTAAACTAAATTCAACAAATAGTAGCATAAACCAAAAGAATTAAAAAAGCTATTAAATGTAAAAATATGCAAAAAATATGAAAATGAAGTAAAATGACAATTTTATGTTTTCATATTTTTCTAGACAAAAAATGGAAAATGGTAAAAAAAGTCTCATTAAAAAATATGCATTTTTCAATTTATTATGAATTTCTAAAGTTAAATGAAATTTGGAGTGAAATTTAATATGAAAATGATGAGGGGGTGCAGTTAGTATGAATATGCAGTTATTATTAGGATGGGCCCAGAACATGGGGGTGCTGGAAGTAACGCGCCCAGCCCAATGATTATCAGAAAAATCATAAAAAAAACTAAAGAAAAAAATAGCATAGCGGTGTAAAAAGCAACGAATCATAGTGCAATGCAATTGGGCTTGGACAAAGGGGGGTGGGGAAAGCAAATGCATAAGGCCCACGCTGATTCACTTAACCAAACGCAGCGTTTTGCTGCTGCTGCTTCTCCCTCCAATTCGCGTATGAACGTGGACTGTTGGATGGTCCTCCAGTCAACAAGTCAAGGCGTGATCGTACGGTAGAAAGGTTGTCTTCAACCTTTGGACATTAGGGTTTAGAAACACCATGAAAATACTTCCCATGCATGAAACTTCATCTTCTTCGTATGACCTCAATACTCCACCAAATTGCATGATCCAAAAACCAAACTTGACTGGAATTTTACGTAGAACATAACTGTAGCATTGGATTCCATTGAAACTCTCTCTATCCTCCTACCCGAACGGTACAACATCAAGAACTCAAACTTTCTTCAATTTTCAACCATCACAAAACTCAAAAATCTTTATATATAATTAATCCCTATGCCATGCTGATTAAAACTAACCAAAATTCGTGCATTATCATCCATTAAATCACCCATTCCAACTCCATCAAGAATCAACCTCCATTAATGAAACCTCACTAATTGATCTTAAACTCATCCAAATGAATCACCTAATGGTCTCTAATGGTTTCACAACAAGAATCAATCCTAGCCATGCCTAAATCAGAGTGTGGGAAAGATTTTGCATACCTTGATCCTTGCAATGGTAGGTGTTGAAAAGCTTCGAATCAGACCTTGTGGATCTTCAAGAATGGTCTCTAGGTGATGAACAATACTCTGCTTGCACAAGATTTGATGGAGATGGCTTGTATCTTCAGATCCAATCCCTTTTGCTCTCTTGCAACTTCACTTGGAAAGCTCTCAATTCTTCATCAATGGGGTTGCAAATCAAGATGAATACATTCAGGGATGTTTGTAGTGATGATTTGTGGAAAAAAATGGAAGGGTAATGAAGAGAAAAATGAAGTTTCAATACAATTTGCAAAATGGAGAATTTTGGTTCAAACTCTTTTCTCTACCACCATTAACATCAACAATCACCAACCTTTCACCAATGGAGATTGTAATCAATATATAGACTGATTTGGAAAGGTCTAGAACCATCTAGATCAATCTAGTAAGAACTTGAATTTTCCATGCCATGATATTTTGCATTTCACTTCCCACCACATGAGATATCATGACAAAAACCCTTGCAACTTGATTAATTAGCTTGATTTTCTCCTTAAGTGGTATTTTGGACAAGATACAAAGCTTAAACACCTTGTTTATGGACTTTTTCCTTGTTTTGGTTTGGTATGCCATTATGCAAGCAAGCAAATTACAAAGCAACCCCAAGATTTAAGCCTCAAATCAAAATTGTGGCTGAACCATTGTTCTTAAAATGTCCTTGGGAGTCAAAATGACCTATCATATGGCATGGTTTGGATTTGGAACTTGGATTTTATGATTTTCCATTTCACTTGAATTAACTTATACCTCATTTTTAGGCCATTTTTATCACTTTTTGCTATGAGCCTTTACAACATCTCATGACCACCCTACTAGCCTTAAAACATCATTCTAAGCAACTTTGATGTTGAAGGTTTTTCCATTTGAAGCTTGGAAGTAGGAGATCTGGCCGTATGCTTGAAATGACCCATAATTTCCAAATGACCAAAATGCCCTTTGCTTGCCAAAGTCATAAGTAGAGTTCACAAATCAGATGAAGGCAAACCATACCTTTCTAGAAATCTAAGATCATGAGGAACAACTTTCATGTTGGCCAGAAATCCATTTAAAAGCTCCTTGAGGGGTAAAAGTTGCTTGGAAGTCAAGTAACTTTCACAAACAAATTTCAGATGCCTCTGATGACCTGTAACTTGCAAGAACCATAACTTGAGTTCTATAAATCTTCTTGATGCCTTCCACCACTCACATTAAAGGTCTTGAGATACTCTACAAGTTTCATGTTGGCCAAGGATCCATTTGAGAATTGAAGTTTGAATTACTTTGCTTGGAAGTTTAACCTAAACCAGGGGATTTTACACAGAAGCCCTAATTTAGAAACTTCTCTTCTTCTTGATTTCTTTTGATTTCTCCTTGGCACAACACCACATCCATATCCAAATATCAAATGATGAACCCCACATCCTCCAAATAGGCCTTGATGCCCTTCAATCAAGCATTTGACCTAGGGTTGACCTAGGGTTGACCCAGATGAAACCCTAGCTGACTGTCTTCAACTGCAGCTCTTGCAATCACACTAAGTACTTGTCTCACTTTCAAAATGACCCTCTAGATCTTCCATGATGTCTATATACCCTCCATGACCTCAATTCATAGCTCACAACTTCTTTGATGATCTTCAAATACCCTCAAGATAGGAGATAGATCCACTGCTTGGTCCACTAACTGCTCAGATGATGACTTGGCTAAGATTGAATTTGAATAAGAACCTCTTGATATGCTCATAGAGATAAGAATGGCACTTGGTCCCTTGTTGGATGACTTGCCCATGCTATGCTATGCAGATGAATTAATTATGTACATGACCTTTTATGCAAATGACAATGCAATTGAAACATAAACCAAGTGAAGTAGGTTGAGCAAATTTTAGGGTGCAACAGCTGCCCCTATTCAAGCAACTTGGACCCAACTGGGTGAAACGCCCGGAGCCTTCAAACATTCGAGGTACGAGACGGTTGAATACTAAGAACCCGGAAATTTTCCAACCACAGAAATAAACTGCACCACTGTTTGGGGAACACTATCTACAAATCTGATTTCAGCATTATCTTGTCAATACTGGAACGAACTTATTGACTTCACTAGGAGAAGTACATCTGTCAACCAAACATGACCCTGCCAACGATACAGGAAAATCACTCTGCCATCGCTACGAGAAATCACTCCGCCACCACTGCGGGAAAATCTTGTCATTATTACAGGAAATACTCTGCCAAATACAGGAAAATAACTCCGCCTCTGCTACGGGTACACCCTGTCAAATACAGGAACATAACTCCGCCTTTGCTACGGGTAGATACTCTGTCAAATACAGGAACATAACTCCGCCTCTGCTACGGGAAGATACTCTGTCAAATACAGGAAAATAACTCCGCCTTTGCTACGGGTAGATACTCTGTCAAATACAGGAACATAACTTCGCCTTTGCTACGGGTAGATACTCTGTCAAATACAGGAAAATAACTCCGCCTCTGCTACGGGAAATACTCTGCCAAATACAGGAAAATAACTCCGCCTCTGCTACGGGTAATCACTCTGTCGAATACAGGAAAATAACTCCGCCTCTGCTACGGGTAATACTCTGCCAGATACAGGAAAATAACTCCGCCTCTGCTACGGGTAATACTCTGTCGAATACAGGAAAATATCTCCGCCTCTGCTACAGGTAATACTCTGTCTAATACAGGAACATAACTCCGCCTTTGCTACGGGAAATACTCTGTCAAATACAGGAACATAACTCCGCCTCTGCTACGGAAAATACTCTGTCAAATACAGGAACATAACTCCGCCTTTGCTACGGGTAAATAAACTCTGATACAACTTTTCTGCCTATATTTGCAGCAGCTAGCTCCATCAATCACATGGGTAACACAATATGAGTCTAGTCTTCCAATTTTCAGTACTGATATGGCAGTAAATCTGAGAAGGACTATACTGGGGATTTTTTGAATCCACACTGCCAGACAACTTCAAAAGATCGATTCACGAAATCTTCTGATGCTGTCACAACAACAACCTTGAAGAAATACCTCATTGGAGGGGTAAGAGAAACTTAAACAAGCAACTCTGTGGGGAACAATGCCACAACCGGCATTATCATTACACATCTCACGTCGAGATCCTGAATGTTTGGTAATTAATTTGAGCAAGAGCTCTCTCCACCTGCATGGGAAACAATACTTGAAAACAAACGGTTAACCAACCTGGTTTATGTTTAAAAATGCATATGTTTGACAATGGCGTAATGCTCCATTCGACATGGAAATGCTACGCGTTTTGTTCGGTAGATGCAAATATGACACTATATGCCAATGCAGATGCAAGCTCGAACTGCGGGGATACAGAAAACCGCTTCAGCAAAATAAATGCTGAAGACAACGCCAACTCTGCTGGGGATAACCAAGTGTCACAGACCTATTCCAGCAAAATAAATGCTGGAAGAGTGAAGCCAACTTCGCTGAGGAATAACTGAATGCGTCAATCATGATTGGACTTCTGCTGGGGAGCTTACCCGTGCCAATGAAAATTGGACTTGGGGAGTGAACGGGTATCACACGGTATTCCGACAAAATAAATGCCAGGACACACAACCAACTCTGTCGGGAAGAGTTTTAACCTTCGAGTTCCACTGGGAGGAAAAAGAACACTTGCTGAAAAGAGAGAACTCCGCTGAGGACGAAACGACTCTCTTGGGAAAATCAACTGACTCCGCTGGGGGAGAGTAAATGACCCTACTGGGAAGGGAATCTCTACTGGGAAGAGTAGACTGTCTGAGTACAGCCCACAATTTGGGAATATTAATCTTCTGAGGCTAAACCACTCTGCTCGGGATGGGGAATCCTTTTGGGGGACACCACACTGTCTGAATACAGCCTTCGATCTTGGAATCGTCAGTTCTACTGAGAGTAAACGACTTTGCTGGAGAATGTCCTTCGGATAAGCTACGACTAGCTGGGGAATTCGATCCTTCTTCAGTAAGGAACATTGTCATCTCAGAAGCGCGACCTGCGTGGGGATCGAGTCTTTCGTTACGAGCTTCTGGTTAGGGCAACATGAACTCTATTCCTTCTCGGAAATTTGCCCCAAAAATACCAGCATGCCCCAGTCTGAGCATTTCGTCTGGAAAGGAAAGGCTAGCCATAGTGCTACTCACAATACTTTGCCCTTGAATCGACACCAACCTTCTGATAAGGATTCCTCGATCTCTGTACCCTGCCGGTTAGATCTGAACTGTTTCTGCATGTTAAACCCAAAAGAATGTCCCAACAACATCTTTTGTTTTTTTAGGGTGATCCGCCCTGGTCTTGCAACAATCTTTTTCCCCTGATCGACTAATTCGTGGAGCAGTGCCTATAACTGCGAGAGATTTGCCAAATCTCGACCTAATTGCCCCAGATTAACTGATTCTCGAATGCATGACTTTACTGGGGATAAACGAACGTGCCAAGTAGGCTGGGGCTTTTGTACATCCGTGATAGGTCATACACTCCTGATGCTGGACAATACCCTGTCCGAATTCACGGCTTCTAGTAGAAGGGTCAATGGATGGCAGCACGATTTCCCGATATTTGTCTCAAACTTGAAGATTGGCTGAATCTGCTCAAGTAGCTCTGAGTAACTCTGATGTAGAAGAACAGTTCTTTCTCCTCTGTTATGCCTCGGCCTGCAGGAACCTCTGTGGGATAGTCTGAAAATTTGTACCCTGATGGTTTGATACGAACTTCCCCAACATTATGAACTTCCGCGAGATACTTCGAATCGAACATCTCTCGAATAAAGACATGCCCCTGTCTGCAATGACTTTGCCTTAATCTGGTTCTCGGAAAAAACCCAATCTGAACCGAAAGCACCTTGCTACAATACGACCTTGCGGTGGCTTGCCCCGATGTTTGTATGACAAACGGATTCAACCTCAATTAAACAATCATCACCATAGTTGGTTTCGCTATCTCGGGAGTGATTTGCCCCTGAACGAGCGTTGAGCGACTTAATCTGCCCTGATCAAACATAGCATTCTGGATAACTGCCCCTGATTGGCTCTCGAGGAGATTCGCTTCTGATCAACTGCTTCTCAAGTAAACTGCCCCGTAATCAACTGATGCTTCGGGACTTGTCCTCAGACTAAATGCTTCCGAACTCACTAGAAGTCGATGCCCCGGATTTACAGGGTTTCACAACATACACCCTTCTGATCCAGACTGTTGAATTATTCAATCCTGTTCGATTATTCCCTGTTGGAATTTCTTTCCTGTCAACTGCTAACCTGCAAGTAAAATTGTTCAGTCCCGAATGGTAATTTTAATGCAGTGTTCATGCAAAATTTTGAAAAAAAGTTGTGCTGTCACTCATTTACATGTCATGATTGTGAGTGATGAATGAACCAATAGTTCAAACGCAATGCTGATTTGATTAGTGAAAAAAAATACAACAAGGATATGATTAGCAAATCAAGAAGGAGTCAAGTTACTCAACCTTATCGTAATGCGCTTTCAGAATAAACCCTGCCTCAATTAGGTCTTTTAAGGGTTATATCGTGGTCGGGCTCACGGTTCATGAAACAAAGGATATTTGGCTCAAATTATGATTTGTACCCACCTCTTCTACGTGATGATCTCCGATCCTAATGTTCAGTTAACTTGGCACAAGTGCTCGCCTCTTCGAGAGGTATGTTGAATGGTAGGAACCATAGTTAAGGAACTCACAAGGTTTTTTTCCTTTTTTAGAGTGACAGTTACTCCTTCTCGTTTTCGGTGTCTATATCTACACGACCTTGTCCTTGTTCGAGGATTTTTCTTTTGATATCCTTTTTTTTTTGTTCTTTCGATTCCCTAACTTTTGCCTGGACTGACTCCCTTTGAGTTCTTTTCGATTTTTTCTTTTGAAGTCCAGCGGGATGCCCTAATTTTTGCCTAAGTATTAGCTTTCCAGCTTTTTCTTTTTCTTTTTACTTAGCGGGCTTTCTTTTTCCTTTTTTTTTCTTGGAACAAAGTCATGTGACACTGATTGTCTTGATTGCTCCGAAAGGATTGTAACTATCTCACTCCTGGTTGGTGAGGTTTAACCATTGTGGTTGGCAATATACGACCTCTTGAGAGGTATAAACTGATTGGTCCTCGAAAGGCAACACTCCTCTGTAAGACTTGAACACTCGGTCAAGCTAACTGACAACTACCCTGCCCCAGGTTAAGATGTGAGGGTTAAAAAAGTCCGAAAAACTTCTACTTCCTGGCTCGAAGTGGTTAACGAAGGACTAACTCCTTATATCTCCAGTGTTTAGGGGATTTGAAACAATGCCTTGTACGTCATCGGCAAGGTTTTATCTGAAAGCATACGATCATCGGTTATGAGTATTCAGTTTCGTCATCCTCCCTCAAATCGTTGCTAATCATAGTGATAAAGTGGAGTAAATAAAATGCAAGTGTCAATGCAATGCAATAAATGAGCGACAGCGACATGATTAATTCAGAAAAATGCATAGTCACTTTATCAATATTACCATTCGAAAACAAACAATGTTTAATAGCAAGTAGTAACTAACAGAAAAGAAACTACAAATGCAAAAGATAAAAAAGTCCGAGGACTGCCAATGCTGAGGGCGCCCGCCTGTCTGGACCACTGGCTTCTTGAAAAGGACCCTCTGAGTCTACGAGCTTAGACAGCTGAGAGGTTGGCATGAACAAACAAAACTCCTTCTGGAAAGGAAATGTACTCTTGGTCGATCAACTGTTGTACTTTTGCCTGAAAAACTTTACAATCTTCAGTTGAGTGCCCCGGGGATCCGCCATGGTAACTACACTGGATGTGGGGATTGTACCCAGGAGGGTAAGGTTCTGGAACTGGCTTAAGAGCTTTAGGTTCCACTAAGGAACTCTGTATCAAAGATGGCAGTATCTGGCTATACGGTATAGGCACTGGGTGGGAAGGAGCATTCCTTCGTTCCAAGTTGTCACGAGGTCTGTTCTGATTCTGACGCTGATTTCGATAACCTCGGCCACGAGTTCGCTGATTTGCAAGAGAAGTGACATAACGTTCCTGATAGGGTGCCCCAGGCACAGTGGTCTGTCCAGCATAACAAGGTACAGGAGATACTGATCCAACAGATTTCACCACTCCATCTCGAGGATATCCAACATCTGACATGATTGCATTGATCACAACTCCTTCTTCATTCTGACAGTCATAAAGAGATTCAGCTTCACTAGCCTGACTGTTTGACGTAACTCCATGCATTCTTTCGAGGTACGGGCTCTCCAGGGAGTGTACAAACATGCTCATTAACTCTCGGTCTAGGAGCGGCGGCTTCACTCTGGCAGCAAATTCTCTCCATCTCTGAACATACTTCCTGAAAGGTTCATTGTTCCCTTTAGACAATTCTTGCAGCTGCATGCGACTAAGAGCTTCATCAAGATTGTAGTCATATTGCTTCAGGAAAGCATCGGCTAAATCCGCCCATGATCGGATCTGACCACTCTCTAATTGCATATACTAACTCAGAGATGCCCCAGTCAGACTATCTTGAAAGCAGTGAATCATCAACTTGTCGTTATGCACGAACGAAGTCATTCTCCGGCAAAACATAACCAAATGTAGCTTCGGACAGCCATCCCTTTTGTACTTCTCGAAATTGGGCTCTTTGAACTTTGGAGGCAATACAAGACCTGGCACCAAACACATGCTCGCAGCATTCAGATCAAGAGTGTTCTTAGTCACCAAGGCAGCAATCTGGTCTTCCAACGCCTGAAGTCTTCTCATATACTCAGCAATCAGTGGGTTCTGAATATCAACCTGTGGAACAACTCTTGGAGGTGGCAAAATCCTTGGAGAATCTGGCATAGAGAAAGTGGAATTGTGATACTCTGCGTTATTGAAAGAATATGGACCTCTGACAGGGGTTTGCACTGGCTGGGCAACATTGTTCATCTGAGCTCTTTGACCAATGTTTCCTCCTCCATTTATAGCTGTTATGGCTTCCATGATCTGACTCACCTGGTACTTCAACAATCCAAACTCCGCCCGAGTAACAACCAAGTTCTGCTCTTCTGAAGCCATGCTCCTTCCAGATGCTAACTCGAGTCCAATACGAATGTCGGGAAATCAACTGATGAAGCGGACAAAAACGGGTGAGCTCCCTGTTCCGGCTGAGGATGAATATGCAAAATGAAATGCTAATGCAAACAGTCATGCAAAATGCAAAATGCACACACAAGGGACCAAGTGCCCCTGCTGAGAAGAACCCGCCATACTGGTCTTAGTCAGACCCATAACACTGTTCGAACCTGGTGTCCACAAACCAAAACAATGCTCGAACCTGGTCTCCAACAGACCTCATAATGCTGTCCTCAAATACCACTGAATCTCAATCAAGAAAACCGGTAATCTGGTGGTCAAGTTACCTGCATGCCCCAACCCCTCCCACAGGTAGGTGTCCTAATAACTGACACAAGGTATGGCATCCTATGCGGTCGTTGGCGTTATAGACTTTCAAAACTGATGATACGATACCCAGAAGGTGTGGAGTCATCATGTCCTGAAGAGGCCTCACTTAGCCAACTTCCAATTGATCGGTTCCCGGAGTCGACAATTCAACTAACCAACAACCCCTTCGACCCAAAGGGTAGAAAAATAAGTCAACCAGAAGAACCTCGTCTGAGTGTGAATTTTGCGGGACACTAATGCAAGCAAAGCCGGCACGCGCCCACTACTTTCCACTCTAATTCTAAGTGCACTCAAGCCCAGGTCCGACTTATCTCTCAATCATAGAACACCCGTCACAACCCCAATACAACAATAATAACAATAATATAATGCTGAAAGTAAATGACAGAGAAAGTAAATCCATACAAAATCCTCGACGGGAAAACAAGCGTTAGGATTGACTCGCTTAGGGGACGTTGGATCCCCAGCAGAGTCGCCAGCTGTCGCTACTGCGAAAATCGGCGCCTGCTGAACAGAAGAGTCGCCACCGTGCGTTATTTATCCCAACGAAGGGAAAGGAAACGCTCAGAGTAAACCTACCGCAAAGATGGGAAAGGAATGGTCATCGCAACCAAATCCTGGATTCGGGAGTCGGTTACGCAAGGGGAAGGTATTAGCACCCCTCACGTCCGTCGTACTCGACGGGATCCACGCTTGTTTTCTAGTACGGATTGTTATTCTATCTATTCTACAGGTCTGGGGTTAAAAGAAAAGAAAATGACTCGGCAAAGTATCGCACTTTATGCCTACGTATTCCCGTCTAGAACGAGAAATCAGAGTCAACGTAGTTCGCCTACCTACGGGAAAGGAGGGGAAGGTTGCTCGCTAGGATGTCGCATCCTATGCCTACGTACTTTCATACGGCATGAAAGATCAGAGCAAACGTAGTTCGGGCCACGTACGACACAAGTCTGTCTTGATTGTTTTGATCTCCTTCTGAAAAAGGGTTTTTCTGATTACGGGTCCAAGCGGACAAAAATGACGTTTTGATGAGTTCACATTCTTTTACGGAAGAAGTGTCTTTTATTGTGTTTGAAATATTTATTGTGTTTTTCTGTTTGTTTTGAGAAAGAAGAGACAGAACTCTAACCTACAGTTGAAAAGGGAATCAAACTAACCTAATGTTATCATGCATGGGTTAAGACCTAATGTCTATCATGTTCCTCTCTTGCGCAGAGAGAAATAGAGATCCTAAGGGATAAATGGAAACAGAAACAATAGCATACAATAAAACAGTAAAATGCATGGATGCAGCAATACAAGCGAGGCAAGGGAGTCCCACTCAACCTCGAACCTAGAAAACAACAGGCAAAAGCGAACAAAATTCGCTTTCAACCTAACAGATTAAATGGCAAACAATACAGTCTGGGAAATTCAAACAATACATCAAAAATTATAAACAGCAAAAATAAACAGCTAACAGCAGTCTTCATCAACATCTGTCTTCAAGTCATCTTCAAAACATCTACAAGCTTCAAGCAAGCATCAGTCTTCATCTTCAAGTCTTCAAGCAAGGTCTCTATCTTCAATCTTTCAGGGCTTTTCTTCAAGTCTCACTCTCCAAGATGAGTAGCAGTTAACAAGATGAATTGGATGTTAAGCAGACGGTTGCCTACCAAGGGTGGCCTACTGACTGTTAACATGATACAGACAGTTTCCTCTCAAAAGTTCGATCTTTTAAATACATTCACTAATCCTTCCAAAGGAAGGAGGTGAATATTTAAAAGAGACTTTGAATCATAGAGAAAGAATGGAGGCAAACAAGGCCTTCCATATTTGTGAATCAAGTTCCTATTCTAGAGCTCTACCTAACTCCTAGATCCTATAACCTTCAACAGCTGCCAGCAAGATATACTCTTCATCAACTCTGGAAATTGATCTTCATTCCTTGTCTTCAATGGGCTTCATCAGCAAAGTCTTCAGCTCAAACCCAAACCCCAAGCAGGCCCAATACCCCACACAGTCAAACAATAACCCCAGAAAGGGCACACCACATAATCAATCAACTACAAAAATATACTAATAGTATTAATATAATAGGAGAACTTCTAGCATTTTCTAAGGGATCTATCACTTACCCATAATACCCCTATAGTCCCCTCTTCTAATTTGTCCTAAAGAAAACCCAAAAAGAAACTTGTTTTGTTATACCTATATTATATTCACAACCCTAATTGACTATCCTAATAGTTTCTAACTAAACTACCTAAAATAAATCCTAAAAAAATAGTATAAAAATCAGGGGGGCACCTAATATCCATATCTAGTTATACTAAAAAGAATGGGGTGAAAATCCTAAAGGAAGCTCCTAAACTAAATTCAACAAATAGTAGCATAAACCAAAAGAATTAAAAAAGCTATTAAATGTAAAAATATGAAAAAAAATATGAAAATGAAGTAAAATGACAATTTTATGTTTTCATATTTTTCTAGACAAAAAATGGAAAATGGGAAAAAAAGTCTCATTAAAAAATATGCATTTTTCAATTTATTATGAATTTCTAAAGTTAAATGAAATTTGGAGTGAAATTTAATATGAAAATGATGAGGGGTGCAGTTAGTATGAATATGCAGTTATTATTAGGATGGGCCCAGAACATGGGGGTGCTGGAAGTAACGCGCCCCAACCCAATGATTATCAGAAAAATCATAAAAAAAACTAAAGAAAAAAATAGCATAGCGGTGTAAAAAGCAACGAATCATAGTGCAATGCAATTGGGCTTGGACAAAGGGGGGTGGGGAAAGCAAATGCATAAGGCCCACGCTGATTCACTTAACCAAACGCAGCGTTTTGCTGCTGCTGCTTCTCCCTCCAATTCGCGTATGAACGTGGACCGTTGGATGGTCCTCCAGTCAACAAGTCAAGGCGTGATCGTACGGTAGAAAGGTTGTCTTCAACCTTTGGACATTAGGGTTTAGAAACACCATGAAAATACTTCCCATGCATGAAACTTCATCTTCTTCGTATGACCTCAATACTCCACCAAATTGCATGATCCAAAAACCAAACTTGACTGGAATTTTACGTAGAACACAACTGTAGCATTGGATTCCATTGAAACTCTCTCTATCCTCCTACCCGAACGGTACAACATCAAGAACTCAAACTTTCTTCAATTTTCAACCATCACAAAACTCAACAATCTTTATATATAATTAATCCCTATGCCATGCTGATTAAAACTAACCAAAATTCGTGCATTATCATCCATTAAATCACCCATTCCAACTCCATCAAGAATCAACCTCCATTAATGAAACCTCACTAATTGATCTTAAACTCATCCAAATGAATCACCTAATGGTCTCTAATGGTTTCACAACAAGAATCAATCCTAGCCATGCCTAAATCAGAGTGTGGGAAAGATTTTGCATACCTTGATCCTTGCAATGGTAGGTGTTGAAAAGCTTCGAATCAGACCTTGTGGATCTTCAAGAATGGTCTCTAGGTGATGAACAATACTCTGCTTGCACAAGATTTGATGGAGATGGCTTGTATCTTCAGATCCAATCCCTTTTGCTCTCTTGCAACTTCACTTGGAAAGCTCTCAATTCTTCATCAATGGGGTTGCAAATCAAGATGAATACATTCAGGGATGTTTGTAGTGATGATTTGTGGAAAAAAATGGAAGGGTAATGAAGAGAAAAATGAAGTTTCAATACAATTTGCAAAATGGAGAATTTTGGTTCAAACTCTTTTCTCTACCACCATTAACATCAACAATCACCAACCTTTCACCAATGGAGATTGTAATCAATATATAGACTGATTTGGAAAGGTCTAGAACCATCTAGATCAATCTAGTAAGAACTTGAATTTTCCATGCCATGATATTTTGCATTTCACTTCCCACCACATGAGATATCATGACAAAAACCCTTGCAACTTGATTAATTAGCTTGATTTTCTCCTTAAGTGGTATTTTGGACAAGATACAAAGCTTAAACACCTTGTTTATGGACTTTTTCCTTGTTTTGGTTTGGTATGCCATTATGCAAGCAAGCAAATTACAAAGCAACCCCAAGATTTAAGCCTCAAATCAAAATTGTGGCTGAACCATTGTTCTTAAAATGTCCTTGGGAGTCAAAATGACCTATCATATGGCATGGTTTGGATTTGGAACTTGGATTTTATGATTTTCCATTTCACTTGAATTAACTTATACCTCATTTTTAGGCCATTTTTATCACTTTTTGCTATGAGCCTTTCCAACATCTCATGATCACCCTACTAGCCTTAAAACATCATTCTAAGCAACTTTTATGTTGAAGGTTTTTCCATTTGAAGCTTGGAAGCAGGAGATATGGCCATATGCTTGAAATGACCCATAATTTCCAAATGACCAAAATGCCCTTTGCTTGCCAAAGCCATAAGTAGAGTCCACAAATCAGATGAAGGCATACCATACCTTTCTAGAAAGTTAAGATCATGAGGAACAACTTTCATGTTGGCCATAAATCCATTTGAAAGCTCCTTGAGGGGTAAAAGTTGCTTGGAAGTCAAGTAACTTTCACAGACAAATTTCAGATGCCTCTGATGACCTGTAACTTGCAAGAACCATAACTTGAGTTCTATAAATCTCCTTGATGCCTTCCACCACTCAAATTAAAGGTCTTGAGATAATCTACAAGTTTCATGTTGGCCAAGGATCCATTTGAGACTTGCATTTTGAATTACTTTGCTTGGAAGTTTGACCTAAACTAGGGGATTTTACACAGAAACCCTAATTTAGAAACTTCTCTTCTTCTTGATTTCTTTTGATTTCTCCTTGGCACAACACCACATCCATATCCAAATATCAAATGATGAACCCCACATCCTCCAAATAGGCCTTGATGCCCTTCAATCAAGCATTTGACCTAGGGTTGACCTAGGGTTGACCCAGATGAAACCCTAGTTGACTGTCTTCAACTGCAGCTCTTGCAATCACACCAATGACTTGTCTCACATTCAAAATGACCCTCTAGATCTTCCATGATGTCTATATACCCTCCATGACCTCAATTCATAGCTCACAACTTCTTTGATGATCTTCAAATACCCTCAAGATAGGAGATAGATCCACTGCTTGGTCCACTAACTGCTCAAATGATGACTTGGCTAAGATTGAATTTGAATAAGAACCTCTTGATATGCTCATAGAGATAAGAATGGCACTTGGTCCCTTGTTGGATGACTTGCCCATGCTATGTTATGCAGATGAATTAATTATGTACATGACCTTTTATGCAAATGACAATGCAATTGAAACATAAACCAAGTGAAGTAGGTTGAGCAAATTTTAGGGTGCAACATATGGCATATAGGCTTGACAATCATTCTTGCCTAGCAATGGTTTCCCTTTTCTGCAGATATGATTCCAAGCGTGCTGAAACTTGGCCAATAATTCCCCATCCAAGTCACCGGTGAAATACAGAGATTCCTGTATTTCTTCTTCCTTTGGCGGGCTTTTCAAAGCATAACCGAATTGCCTGATCAATAATGATGGGTTATAATTAATGCACCCTTTCCTCCGAATCAGAGGAACATTAGGATATCCGGCGCAGCTGTAGATAATCTCAGATCCCAATAAAGCTCTGTCAAACCAGCCAACATCTTCTGAAGAAAGTCCCATCAGACGCTCAGACCAATCCACCGTATCTGCAGACTCAGCAAAGATGCCCTTCTTGGGCAGATGACTCTCAAACCACATATACAGCAAGGGTACACAACAAGAGATGTTCTTGCCTTTCCTATTCTCATTTTTGTAATGCAACGAATGGTAGAAATCCCCGATCAATGTGGGTACAGGGTTGCCAGTAGCAAACAAATGAAATGCATCAAAGTCCACAAAATTCGGGAAGTTGGGAAACAACACTATCCCATAGATGCACAGAGCCAAAACAGCATTAAAGACTATCCAGCATCCGCTCTTGGTGTATTCCTGGGCTTTACCAATCAGAAACTGGAGGGAGAAGCCTGGAACCCCGCGCCAAGAAGTCACCAATAGCTCGGAAGCGTCCATGTGTAAAGCCACTGCTAAGTCCTCTAACTTGGGCTCAGCGTCAAAGTGAATGAAAGGAACCTTATTCTGTACTGGAAGCTCAATAAACTCTACGTACTCTTCCAAGGTGGGCCCCAGAAGAAAGTTCTTAAAAGTGAAGCATCTCAATGCCGGGTCATAAAATTGCATCAAAGTATACAGCCCATTCAGCCCCACATCAGTTGGTTTGCAAACCAATCTCAACAGTCTTCCGTAATTCTTCCTGAAGCTTCTCCGGACATCCTCATCAGCAAGGGAAATCAAACCAAGCAGGGGAGTAACATCAGGGGTAGGTAAGTTGTATGCAACTGTCCTTCTCAAACCAGCCATGACCAATAATCAGAAGTCCGGACACTAGAATCAGGGAATATGCAAATGCACCTGCAGCACAGACACACGTTAATGAAATGCAATGATAATGGTTATGCAAACAGTACAGTGCAAATAAAATGCAACAAAGGACCAAGTGCCCCAACTGAGAAGCTCAAATCACACCAAGAACAAAGTCTCCAACAGACCCTCCAATATTCTTCAAACCATGGTCTTAGACAGACCCCATACATAAACTCCAATCAAGTCTCTGACAGACCCCAATAACCGTCCTTAAATATCCACAGTCTGGAATCCTCAAATCAAGAAACAAACCGGTATCTGGAGGTCTAGTTACCTGCATAGCCCCAAACCCCCTCACAGGTAGGTGTCCTAGCAACTGACAATGGTACGGCATCCTATGCGGTCTTCGGCGTCACAGACTTTCAGGGTTGATGATACGATTCCTAGGAGGAGTGGCATCATCAAATCTTGAAGAGGCCTCACTTAGCCAACTTCCAATTGATCGGTTCCTAGAATCGACAATCCAACTAACCAGCAACCCATGCCACCCAAAGGGTGGGACAAGAGGCCAACCAGAAGAACCTCGTCTGAGTGTGGATTTTGCGGGACACTAGGACATGCAAAGCATGTGCGCGCCCGCTACTTTCCACTCTAATTCTAAGTACACTCAAGCCCAGGTCCGACTTATCTCTCAATAACAGAACCCCAACACCCAATAAACAGCAATAATCAATAATATAGTGCTGAAGGTAAATGACATAAATGTAAATCCATACAAAGCCCACGACGGGAAAACAAGCGTTAGGATTGACTCGCTCAGGGGACGTTGGATCCCCAGCAGAGTCGCCAGTTGTCGCTACTGCGAAAATCGGCGACGGCTGAACAGAAGAGTCGCCACCGTGCGTTATTTATCCCAACAGAGGGAAAGGAAACGCTCGAAGTAAACCTACCGCAAAGACGGGAAAGGAATGGTCATCGCAACCAAATCCTGGATTCGGGAGTCGGTTACGCAAGGGGAAGGTATTAGCACCCCTCACGTCCATCGTACTCGACGGGATCCACGCTTGTTTTCTAGTACGGATTGTTATTCTATCTATTCTAAAGGTCAAGGGTTAAAAGAAAAGAAAAAGGTGACTCGGCAAAGTATCGCACTTTATGCCTACGTATTCCCGTCTGGAACGAGAAATCAGAGTCAACGTAGTTCGCCTACCTACGGGAAAGGAGGGGAAGGTTGCTCGCTAGGATATCGCATCCTATGCCTACGTACTTTCATACAGCATGAAAGATCAGAGCAAACGTAGTTCGGGCCACGCACGACACAAGTCTGTCTTGATTGTTTTTATCCTTCTAAAAAAGGGTTTTCTCCTGATTATGGGTCCAAGCGGACAAAAATGACGTTTTGATTGGTTCACATTCTTTTACGGAAGAAATGTCTTTTATTGTGTTTGAAATGTTTATTGTGTTTTTCTGATTGTTTTGAGAAAGAAGAGAAACAGCAACTCTAAAACCTATGGTTTAAAAAGGGAATCAAAATCTAACCTAATGTTATCATGCATGGGTTAAAGCCTAATGTCTGTCATATTCCTCTCTTGCGCAGAGAGAAACAGAGATCCTAAGGGATAAACGGAAAAGCAACAACATATATACAGTAAAGCAGTAAAATGCATGAATGCAGCAGTACAAGCGAGGCAAGGGAGTCCCACTCAACCTCGAACCTAGAAAACAATAGGCAAAGTGAAACAACTTCACTTCAACCTCAAGGGGAAAATTAATCAAATAATACAGTCAAGAAACTCAAACAATACATCAACAGCTCTAAACAGCAAAAACTAAACAGCATAAGCTCCTTCTGCTATCAGTCTTCAAGGCAAGGGACTTCATCTTCAGTCTTCAAAGGTTCTTCAAAGCAAGCTCTCCTAGATGAGTAATAGTTCACAAGATGATTTGGGATGCTAAACAGTCAGTTAACCACCAAAGGTGGCATACAGACTGTTAACACAATACAGACTGTTTCTCTCAAAAGTTCTATCTCTTAGATACTGTCACTAAGCCTTCCAAAGGAAGGAGGTGAGTATCAAAGAGAGACTTTGAATCATAGAGAAGAATGGAGGCAACAGAAGCCATCCATATTGGTGAAGAAATTTTCTATTCTAAAGCTCTACCTAGCTCTTAGGTCCTATGATCTTCGATCAATCTTCAAGCATGCCTAGCATCTTCATCAAGCTTTGATCTTCAACTTCAACTTTGTCTTCAATATGCTTCATCATCAAGATCTTCAAGCCAACCCACACCCCAAGCAAGCCTAATAAGCCCATACAAACAAAATAAACCCCAAAAGGGCACACCAAACAAGCATACAATTGCAAAATATAATAAAAATATTAATATAGTAGGGAAAATTCTAGTATTATTTCTAGGGGATCTACTAAACCTACCCTTAATACCCATATATACCCCATAGCCTAACTTGTCCTAAAAACCCAAAAGAAATTGTTTTAATGCACCTAAGTTGTGGTTTAACCTAATTTTATACAACCTAATAGCATCTACTCAAAACTATCCTAAAAATCATCAAAAAAATATGGAATTAATCCAGGGGGAACCTACAACATATATCTAATTACCCTAAAAAGATTGACCTAAAAATCTAAAGGGAGCTACCTAAACTAAAATCTACAAATCATACATCAACTTAAAAGAATTAAAAAGCAATAAAAGAGGAAAATATGCAAAAAATACTAAAATGAAATAAAATGGCAATTTTATGATTTTATATTTTTCTTGACAAAAAATGGAAAGTGGAGAAAAAATTCCCAAGCAAAAAATATTCTTTTTTCATTTTATTATGGATTTTCAAAGTTATGAAATAATTTGGTAAAAAATAAAATGGAAATGGATGCATGGGGTGTAAACCGAAATAATATCCAGTTCATTTCATATCTGGACCCAACATGAGGGGTGCGTATAGAAATGCGTTAGGCCCATTGATGATTCAGAAATCAAATGAGAAAATCAAAAGAAAATAAAAACTGGCGGTGCAAAAAGTAGGGAAACTCAGTTCAAAATGGCATTGGGCCTCACATGGGGGTGGGGATAGGAGTGCGCTTGGGCCCATTTTAATTCAGAAATTGATTGATAAACTGGCAAGAAAATGGAAAGGATTCGGTGCAAATAGAAACAGGTTATAGTTCAAATCAGAATTGGGCTTCAACTGGGGGGTGGGAATAGAATTATCACACAAAGCCCAGAAGATGGCTTTAATGAAACGCCGCGTTTCATTCGATGGCTTTCCCTCCATTTCGTTTTTAAATCTCATCCACTGGATCTCTTCTTTGGTCAAGGGGTCAACACCTTATCCAACGGTAGCCACTTTGTCTTCAACCTTGGATAACTAGGGTTTTCAGAAACCATTAAAACACGCATGCCATGCACGGATTTTCCAGCTGCTCGTTCTCCTTCGTTGTTCCACCAATAAACACGATGTAAAAACCAATCTTGGCCTATTTTCCAAGCTGAACACGACCGTGCCATTGGTTTGCATTGAAACACTCTCTATCGTGCAAACCGAATGTGAAACCACCTTGAACTCAAAATGTGATCCATTTTCGACCTCACCCAAACTTAGCTATCTTTACATCAAAATGATCCTTATGTTACCCTAGTTAATATCAACCATTAATCTTTCCTTAACACTCAATATATAACATGATCTTGATCATCAAAGAATTGACCTCCATTAATGGAACTCCACCAATTGCTCCCAAACTCATCAAAAATGACCACCTAATTGTCTCTAACAAGTCTATGCTAATAATTAACCCTAGCCATGCCTAGATCGAGGTGTAGAAATGGTTTTGCATACCTGGTTCTTGGATATGGTAGGTGATGAAACTCTTCAAATCAAGCCTTGTAACTCTTCAAGAATGATCCCTAGATGATGAATCTTCCTCTGTTTGCAAAAGATTTGGAGTACGAAGCTTGTACTTCAAGATCCAATGGCAATGGCTTCTTTGCAAATTCAATGGGAACTCCTTCAATTCTCCATCAATGGAGCCTCAAACCAATATGAACACACTCAGAAATGTTTATGGAGAAGGTTTGTGAAGAAAAATGAGATAGCAATGAAGAAGAATCAAGAGATTCAATATGATTTGCAATTGAGGCTTTATGATTTCCCACTCTCTTCTCTACCACAATCAACACCAACCTTGCCTCAATGCAAGCTGCACTCATTATATAGAATGGATTGGAATAGTCTAGAACCCCCTAGAATCATCTAGGATCTTCCCATGAGAATTTGATCTTTTCATGCAATGGTACTTTGAATTTTCATTTCTCCTTAAATGATATCTCATGCCAAATGCCTTGTAATATTGGTAACCAACTTGAATTTATCCCCACATGATATTTTGGATCAGTTACAATGCATATCTTCCTTGTTTGTTAAGTTTTTCCTTGTTTTGGTTTGGTACCCTATTATGCAAGCAAGACTTTTCCAAAGTAGCCCTATGATCCAAGCCTCAAATCAAAATTGTGGCTGAACCATTGTTCTTAGAATGTCATTTGGAGTCAAAATGACCTATCATATGACATGGTTTGGACTTGTAGCTTATGATTTATGATTTTCAACTTCACTTGAATTAACTTATGCCTCATTTTTAGGCCATTTTTATCACTTTTTGATATGAGCCTTTTCAACATCTCATGACCTCCCTACTAGCCTTAGAACATCATTCTAAGCAATTTTGATGTTGAGGATATTTCCATTTGAAGCTTGGAAGTAGTAGATATGGCCTTATGCTTGAAATGACCTATAACCTCCAAATGACCAAAATGCCCTTGGCTTGTCAAGATCATAAGTAGAGCTCCACAAATCAGATTGAGGCATACCATACCTTTCTAGAAAGCTAAGATCATGGGGAACAACTTTCATGTTGGCCAGAAATCCAATTGAAAATTCCTTAAGGGGAAAAAGTTGCTTGGAAGTCAAGTAACTTTCACAGACAAATTTCAGATGCCTCTGAGGACCTATAACTTGCAAGAACCATAACTTGAGTTTTACAAATATCCTTGATGCCTTCCACCATTCAAATTAAAGTTCTTGAGATAATCTACAAGTTTCATGTTGGCCAAGGATCCATTTGAGACTTGCATTTTGAATTACTTTGCTTGGAAGTTTGACCTAAATCAGGGAATTTTACTCATAAACCCTAATTTAGAAACTTCTCTTCTTCTTGATTTCTTGTGATTTCTCCTTGGCACAACACCACATCCATATCCACATATCAAATGATGAATTCCACATCCTCCAAATAGGCCTTGATGCCCTTCAATCAAGCATTTGACTTAGGGTTGACCCAGGGTTGACCCAGATGACACCCTAGTTGACTGTCTTCAATTGTAGCTCTTGTAACCACACCAATGACTTGTCTTACTTTCAAAAGGACCCTCTAGGTCTTCCATGCCCTCAATTCATAACCCATAACTTCTCTGATGATCTTCACATACCCTCAAGATAGGAGAGAAACCCACTGCTTGGCCTTTAAACTTCCCAAAGCTTCAATTTCTTTCTTGGTGATTTGAATAGGCTTGAATCTTGATAAGATCCTCTTGAATACATTCCTTGAGATAAAAATAGCACTTGATCCCTTGTCAGATGACTTGTTATGCTATGCTATGCAAATGATTAGACTATGTACATGACTTTTTATGCAAATGACAATGCAATTGAAACATAAACCAAGTGAAATAGGTTGAGCAAATTTTAGGGTGCAACAGAGAGCCATTTGGAGCTTATTCAAGTTGTTGTGTGAAATGGAACAAGCCCTAGTCAAAAGTGTGGCATCTAGGGTTTTCATCTGGTAAACACTCAGTTAACTATGAAATTGAAGGAGGTTGAAACTCAATTCAAAGTCTCTATGGTCATGGGATGTTGTGTTGAGAGGTCTAATACATCATTTCAAGATCAATTCATCAAGGATCAAGAGTGTGAGAAGTTACTAAGTTAGGGTTCTCAGGGTAAAATCCCTTATTTAGTGCCTGACTTCAAGACCACCTACCTCAAGATACAAGTCTCATCTCAACTTTTGGCCAACATGGAACTTGTAGAGCATGGTATTAGCTTTCTTTTGAGTACTAGAAGTCCTTGATTGGATTTATAGAACTCAGGTGATGATTAAGACAAGTTAAAGGTCATCAGAGGGATGTGATTTTGGTCAACAAAAGTCAACCAACTTCCAAGCCATTTTTGACCTAGAAGGATGTTTCTCCTCAACTTTTGGCCAACATGAAAGTTGTAGGTCTTGGTCTTAGCTTTCCAAAAAGTACTATAAGTCTTTCATATGATTTGTAGAACTCATGTTATGAGGGTTACAAGTTAGGGGTATTTTAAGAAAGTAAGATTATAGGTCATAAAATTATAGGTCCATTTCACCAACTTAAGTACTTCAAATGGAAATATTTTCAACATGAAACTTGCTCCAAATAGGGCCATTTGCATTACCAAATCATTTCTTTTAACGGTTGGAGCTTGGATTGAAGATTGGGTGTTTGAATTTTTCATAAAGAAGGTTTAAAATGAGAAATTGAGATTTAAATGATTTTGAACTTTCTCAAGGCAAATTTGTGCATTTTCTGAGTGCAAATAATGTTCCAAAGACATTGCCATTTTCACATTTGAAATTTGAGGTCTTTAAATTGGTCATTTTCATGGTTTCTTCATCTTGAAGTAACAAGTTGGAAATCAACCAAAAATCAAAGCAAGGCTTAATTCTTGGCCCTTTGATCAGCTCAAGTCATTTGGAGTTGATTTGAAACAAAATCCAGGTTGGTGCCGTGGAAAAATACACGTATGGCAAGTGGAAAAAGTGTGAAAATTTGATTTGTGAATTGGGGTTTGGGACTTGAATTGGAGCACCATTTTCATTTGAACCCAACATATATAAGACTAGAAAACATCCCAGACCTAGAGAGCTCGTTTTGGTGGTGATTTGGCTGAAATAGAAAGTTGAAAAAGAGAGAGCAAGTGGAAAATCAGTTTTGGATCTACACACATTTGCAAGCCAAATTGAGTTGATCAAAAGCTTCCTTAAGGCATTTGGAACGTTTCTGGGTGGTTTGTTCAGAGGTTCAGCTCAAGACAAGACCCAGTGGAGGTGCTCCACTAGGTAAATTCAAAATCACCATATCTCTCATTTTAAGCCTTGATTTTGTGCCATTATTGCATTCTTGAGACATAGAAATAATGTAGATCGTTAATGAATAAAATGAACTGGCATTTGGTGCGTTTTCAGTGTGATGCATTTTTCTTGTTGTTTGAATTTTGGCTCATTCTTGAGTTTTTAGAGCAATTGAAACGTGGATTTGAACTCCTTGTGAGTTGTATATGCATTCTGGACATTTTGATTGGCTAATTTTAAGTTTCACAGCTTGTGCACATTTCACATTTGTCTTCGATTTGGCTTATTTGTTGCTCAAAAATGAAAACTATGGTTGGATTTGAGTTCCCCTTGATCCGTAGATGAGTTTACATATAAATTTCATTGGATTTGGTGGGGTATAGCATTCTGTGTTGTTTGGTTCACTATTCGCGGCGGCCGGAGACGTGGGGAAGATGACCGGACTGTTGCTCCGGCAGGACTGGTTTGTCATCTTGGTTTGGTTGACTTCTCAATGGAGAAGACAACTCCCTCACCGTCTGATCTGTTTGTTTTTATTCTGATCCACATGATTAAGAAACATGATGGTATGTGTTTGACCGTGCAGCACCATATCATGTTTGAAATTTCATTTATTTGCTGGCACCATTTAGTCCACTTGATTATATTACTTTTGATCAAGCGTTCCCAGGCTGATTGACCATCATGTACGCCCGTTGACCAGCACACACTCAATTCTTGTTTGGTTTTTCTGAGTTTTGGTGCGCTGGGTTGGGCCTACTTTTGGCACCCCGTTTTGAGCCCATATGATTTTCTGAACTGGATTTCTTTGCTTTTTGCACCACGTTTTTTTTCTTTTTCTTTTATTTTGTTTTATTTTTCTGTTTTGTTCTTGTTTAAATTTAATTCATCATAAATGCTTCTCCAACTATTAAAATTCACCAAAAATATGTTTTAGTCTCTTTGACTTGTATTTTATTTTTATGGTATTTTTATTTTATTTTTCATTTAAAAATGAATTAATTAGTTGGAGAGGTTTTATTTGAATTAAATTGTGACATTGTGGTTTCTTTTAATTGTTTCTCCCTTTCTCCTTTGGTCCAATGAATGAAAATTGTTCCTTATACTCTTGATGGGTTGAACAATTTTTGAGGATCATTTTGCCCCTAGTTGGTTGACTTTAGGGTTGACTTTTGATGCTTTCCTTTTGACCCTTGTTTTTCCCATTTCAAAGTGGTACATCTTGAATTCAGTTTTCTTTTGATGGTGCTTTGAGGGGATATTGGCCTGGTGCCTTTAGCTTCTGTTTTCCAACTTGTGTGGCTGTCTTGTGCATTTTATTTGGTATTTGTTGAGCCTTTTTCCTGATTTTGAGATGACTTGCAAGTCAAGTCATCTCCAAGGGAGGTTCCCACACACAGCTTGACCTAGTTTGACTTGGATATGACACTTTTGGATCCTTTGAGCTTGCAATGCCTTGTAATTCATGTTGCTAACATGTTAAGGATATTTTTGGTTCAATTTTAGGTCATGACACTTCTTTTTGCTTGCTCATTTGTGTTCATCTTTTGAGTCTTTTAATTAGGGTTTCTATGTGGGGTTTTCTTGCTTTTCCTTTGTGCATATACTTGCTTTCTCTTGTGATGTGTTTGCTATTGAATTTGTGCACTCTCTCCTCATCCTCCATTTTGTCCAATGAATTTGGAATGTTATTTAAGATAGCTTGGTGTCGCTACTGACAAAAACAACCGGCGGAAAAACAGAAGAGTCGCCACTTTCGCTATTTATCCCACAGAGAGGGAAAGGAAACGATCGCAAAAACCTAAAGAAAAAGGGAAAGACAAGGTCATCGCAACCATGTCTGGATTCAGGAGTAGGTTACGCAAGGGGAAGGAATGAGCACCCCTCACGTCCATCGTACTCGACGGGATCCACGCTTGGGTTGTCTAGTCTATGGGTGAAAACCAATCTATCTATGGCTGCTAAAGCTAAACGAAAAGAACTGACTCGATAGAGCATCGCCGCTCTATGCCTACATATTCCCTCGTGCAATGGGAAAGTCAGAGTCAACGTAGTTCGGGAAACTACGGGGGAAAGATTGCTCGCCAAGACGTCGCGTCTTGTGCCTACGTATTCTCATCTGGCATGAGAAATCAGAGCAAAACGTAGTTCAGGCTAACTACGGGTAAACAAGAGTGTTCTCGATCACACTGGGGTGAGAGAAAGGTTAACGATACTAGCGTGCGCATTCCAGCAGTTAAGTGTATGCTGCTCGACCATTGGAGACTTAGGTGTTACCTGTTTGCGGTAGAACAGACATAGTATGTCGGGGTTTAAAGGTACGGTAACCTACGGGAACTAGAACTACGGTCTGCTCTCGATAGCGCTAGGGCAAGAGAAAAGAGAAGAATTAGTCGTCAGCGGGAAAGTCTCGATCGCACGGCAGCGAGAGAATAAAGAAGTTAGTTGTTAGTGTGCTTAGGATATCGCATCCTATGCCTACATATTCTCGTCTGGTACAAGAAATCAGAACAGTTGTAGTTCAGCCAACTACAGGAAAGGGGGAAGAGTGCTCGCTAGGATTATCGCAATCCTATGCCTACGTACTATCAACAGATATGAGAGATCAGAGCAGCCGTAGTTCGGCCAACTACGGAAAACCGTCTCGATTGCACGGGGGCAAGAGAAAAGAACTCAATCGCCAGGACGCGAGAGAAAAGGGGAAGTCTCAACCGCCAGGATGCGAGAGAAAAGGTTCGAAACGAGACGCACACACTAAGTCCTAAACATAGGAGCGAATGCGTTGCATATTGTCCTAAGGACATATACTAAACACCCTAGGCAATTGAGAGGTGGCCACCCAATCACCATTTCCCACGTATCTAACGCTACTCACAACACTCGATGGTCAAAAAGAAAGAGATGAAAGAAGTGAAATAAAAACAATGTTACCGAACGGAGTGGTTACGTTGACCATTGACTTTTGAGTGCAAATTCCATTTCCAAGCTTTCCTCTTTTGATCCTTGATGATGATATTTCGAACCAAAACCAATGTCACCCTGAACCTTCATAATTCGACTTATAAAAGAAGTCAAACCCCAAGAGGTAGCGTATTGATATCCGTGTCAAAGACAAGATAGAGAAATGATATTGAAAATCATTCTCCAATTGAATCATGTCACACGGTCAGCACTACAGAAAAGCAAAATAAAATCAGAAGAAGAAGAAGAAAAAGATGAGGAGAGAAAAAGTTGTCTCGGATCCTACATCATCCATCAACAAGTTGATTTATAATGGTTTACGGAGGTCTCGTCATCGACCTACAAAAATGAAATGGTGAGAAAAAACCAATAACAAAAGGAGATGAGAACTCATCTTTAATAGAAACTAACTTCCAATAAGAAAAAGAAATTCAAAAAGAAATTATTAAAAATATAAAGAGAGAATAAGATACATAAAAAACTATATAACAAAAATATATGCATATAATATTCTATAAAAGAAAATACTATAAATTTTTGAAAGAAAAATAGTAAAGTATAATTATATATATATATGTACAAAAGTCTAATACAAAGCAAATATATAAAATAAAACACAAAAGGGGGAGGGGTGTAGCAGTGAGCAGGAGTTACAGCAGTAGCAAAAAGAACACACAGTGGGCCTTAAGCCCACAATCACAACAAAAAAACAAATAGAAAAAAGGGGGTGCACGCAAAAACGGGAGGGGGGGGGGGGGACGGTCCAGATGCCACACGGTTGGGCCTTAAGCTCAACCACAATCTCAAACAGCAACAAACCAGGAGGGGTGTATCCACGGAGAACGGGGTATTGACTCAGAAAATGAAGTGATTGGGCCACATGCCCACTAACCAAGCTAGGAGGTCCACGAGCTTCTCATCCTCTTCACTCTGGTTTGAACGAACCCTAATTCCCCTCCTTCAACCTCCACCGCCGATGAAACTTCTTCTGTCTCCCTACCTCAAACTCTTCTTTCTCCGACTTCATGCCTTTCTATTTACAAAACAACAAAACAAAACAACAGACAAGCAAAAAACGTAACTCGATTGATCTGGAAAACAAACTGCATCTGACGGATGATTGGAGGAGATCTCATGGAGAAAAGCGAAAGAGATTGAACACGGTGGGAGTTTCTGATCTGTGGTGTGCTTGGCGTCTAGATCTGGTGTTGTTGACGAGAGGATTTGAAGGTCTGGAAATGGCGTTGATGATTATATGAAGATGGATGATGGATGCGACAATCTGAAGATGCATGTTGTTGCGGATGGATTTGGAGATTTGCGAAGTTTCATGGATGGCAAGAGTTATGGTTTGCATGTTGAAGTTTCGGAGTTTGTTGAAATCTGGGTAGATCTGGAGTTTTGTTGGAGTTTTTGATGGTTGAGTGATGATCCTTGAAGATGAAGTTCCGGAAAGAAAACTGAAGATTGGTCGAAAATTTGTGAACAGAGAACTGGAATGATGTTGAGATGAAGTTTGTTGGAATGTAGATCGGAGTTCTTTGTGGTTTGTGGAAGAAATCTGGATCGGAGTTCTTGTTGAATTGTTCGTCAGATAAAGATGTGAATGTTAGCTTGAATGTTTAGATCTAGGTTTTGAAGTTTGGATCGGTGATATCTGGGAAATTTCTGGAAAAACTATGAATATGGATGAACTTGTTTGGTTTCTGAAAAAAATGTTTGAAGAATCCGGGGATTATGGAAGGTTTGGAGGAATTTCGTATGAGTTTGTGATGAACGTTTGGATATGGTATGAAGAATTCTGGAAAAGTATGAAGATCAATTTCTGGGAATGGTTGATGAACACATGAAGTTCCTGGGAAAAATTGATGAACATGAAGTTTCCGGTGAACGCTATGAATTTTTGGTGAAACTATGAGTTTTCCGGCGTAAATCCGGTGAGGGTTTTGATCCGCGTTGATTTGTCCGGTGGGTTTTCCGGTGTTTGCATGGCCGATGGTGAGGTGGCGTCATTGGGACGCGTGCCAAGGAATTATTGAAGAGAGAGAGTCAGGCTATATAGTGCTGACACATGGCACAGAGAAGATATTGGGCCTGCACAAAATTGACAAATGGCCCTGCGAAAATTCTGATTAAATGCCCACATTAATGATTAAGCTGACAATAATTAAAGCTGATTAATTAATTAAACTAAAGAAAATAAATGCTGAGGATTAATAAAGCTAAATCACAAATAAGGCAAAAGAACTCAAATACACCTGCTGTGATCTGGACATCACAAGGGAATTTGACCGGAGTCTGGATACTCCACGGACAAAAGAGATCGGTAACTGCCATGGTCTGAATACCACACAGGCAAAGATGACTTAACTTCCAGAAAAAACAAAAAGCCGGGTCTGGATACCACGCAGGCTAACGGGAACATATCAATTTTCCATGGTCTGGAAACAAAATCATCAACTGAAGTTCGACGACGCTGCTGGGGAGAAACGTAAGCCAGGGTCTGGATACCACGCGGGCTAATGAAAAGTATTATGGTCTGGACCATTCTTCAACTTGCCATGGTTTGGATACCATATAGGCACAAATATCAACCAAAATTTGCCAGGTCTGAATACCATGCGGGCAACATAACTCAATCATCTGCTGAAAACATATCTGAGAATAGAGCGGTAACCACCTGGCTTATGTTTCAAATGCATATGTTTGATAATGGCGTAATGCTCCACACAAGATGGAAATGCTACGCGTTTAGGTAGATGCTATGTACGATGCAAAATGCAAGGGAACCGATCCAGCAAAATAAATGATGAAGAGAAGAAAGACAACTCCATCAGGGATCCAATCAAAACTCTGTTGAGGAAAACGCCCTGGATGTCACACCAAAATACGGCTCTTCTGGGAAACAAACGTTTTAGCTGGAGGAAAAAAGCCCATTCTACTAGGGAATTAACAACTCTGCAGGGGATAACCATCAACCATTGAAATTGAATCTCACTTCACCGAGGAAACAGTCCTGAAAAGCTCCTAGGACACCAAAGTCCTTCTAGGTATACAATATTCATCTGCAAGTTACAGCTTCACTAGGGAAGAATCCAAATCGAACCTGCCGAGAATACTCAGCTAGGAAATAATCTACCTCTGCTATAGATTGCTCCATGAGAAAATCCACATCGACCTCTGCTTGGGGATTAAATTCATCAATGTCGACCTCTGATTAGGAAATAAGTCAATAACCTAGACTCTGAGGGTAAAGGAGCCAAATACTTGGACTCTGTGGGAATACAACATTGCACTCGTCCTGCTGCTGGGAAATAAACCCAAATCTGCTTGTCGGGGAAAACTTCAATTCTAACTCGTTGGGAATGCACAATCAATCTTCTGGGGGTGGCTACACTCTGCCGGGGATATCCATCTCGACCTACTGAGGATAATCTTGACCCTACTTTGATAAGGATAAGTGCCATCTCAACTTGCTGCGATTCTAAACTGCTGAGGAGAACCAACCTCAAACTGCACATCTTTGCTGAAGAAATCCTCCTGATTTAACAACATCACCTCATAAGGGAATACAGAACACCAATCATGGAGAATGAGGTCAATCGAGCCTCGTGTCAGGGAACATGACAACACATCACTGGGGATTACCGTGCCAAGTATATTTAAGCTTTTTCTGGTTTAGAGATGGATTTATGGTGATAAGGATTTATATATGGTTTCCAACAAAAGTCGATTTAGAGAGGAAATACTAGGCGAGAACTAGCATTCGAGAGTGGACTACCAGACGAGAACTGGTGTCAAAAGGGTTAGGTTGTCAGACGAGAACTGACTTCTAGGTTTTGGTATCAGACGGGAACTGATTTATGGTTTTCCAGACTAGAAATGGACTTTGAAAACTGCGTTAGCCAGACGAGAACTGGTTAAACAGTGGGTCAAGGAAAAGGTGACTAGACGTGAACTGGTTTAAAAGCTGACACGCACCAGACGAGAACTGGTAGCTAAGGAAAGGTTGACCAGACGGGAACTGGTTAAAAGATGACAGGTATCAGACAGGGACTGGTATTCTAAGAAAGGTGGACCAGGCGAGAACTGGTTACCGGTTTTCCAAACGAGGACTGGGATTTGGAGGTTTTCCAGACGAGAACTGGGCTTTGGAAATGACTTTGGTTACACGGTAGGTAACAGGTTTAGGTTATAGGATAACGACCCAATGACAGCAAGGCTCTTTTAGAAGGTTAAGGTTATTTGATGAGGTTAATAACACGATTCCCCGACACTCAACTCTCGCTGGGGAGAACAAACTGCTTGAACAACTTACCCCAGTATAACTTCAACTTGCCCCAGTCCGACTCTTTGGGAAAGTTTACTCTGAGAAGAAAATAGCTTGCCATGAGACGACCTCGAGATGGCTTGGCCCAGAATATGTACCACGAAAGGATTCATTCTCAACTGAACAACTCTCAGCGCGATTGGTTTCAATATACTCTTGAAATGGCTTGCCCCTGAATGAGCGTTGAAGCGACCTAACCTAATCTGATTGAATACCGGAGGGATATGCCCTCAACTTATAGAAACTCTGGGTAGTTGCCCCTGATTGGGTCTCGAGATGATTCACTGCTGATCAAATGCTTCTTGAATAAACTGTCCCCTAATCAAACGACGCTTCAAGACTTGTCCTCAGACTAACAAACTCACTGGATGTCAATGCCCCAGATTCACATGGCTTCAAAGTATACACAAATCTGATTCAGATTGCTGAACGATCTAGTCCTGTTCGATTATTCCCTGTTGGAATTTCCTCTATGTCAACTACTGACCTGCAATTAAAATTATTTGCTTACGAATGGCAATTTTAATGCGGTGTTCATACAGATTTTGAAAGAAATGTCACTTATCAAGTGTCGTGATAGTGAGTGACGAATGAACCAAAAGTCCAAACATAGTGCTGATTTGATTAGTGCAAGATACAACAAGGATATGATTTGCAAATCATGTAGGAGTCAGGTTACTCAACCTTATCATAATGCACTTTCATATTAAGCCCTGCCTCAATTAGGTCTTTTAAGGGTTGTATCGTGGTCGGGTTCACGGTTCGTGAAACAAAAGATATTAGGCTCAAAGTATGATTTGTACCCAACCCTTCTACGTGATGATCTCCAATCCTAAGTTCAGTTAACTTGGTACAAGCGCTCAACTCTCCAAAAGGTTTATTGAATGGTAGGAGTGCTGATTAAGGAACTCACAAGGTCTCCGGAATGACAATTACTCCTTTTCATCTTCGGTGTCTGTATCCACACGACTTTGCCCTTGTTTGAGGATTTTTCTTTTGAGATCCTTTCATTTTCATTCTTTTGATTCCCTAATTTTTTCCTGGACTGACTCTTTTGAGTTCTTTTCGATTTTGAAGTCCAGCGGGATGCCCTGATTTTTGCCTAAGTATTTGCTTTCTAGCTTTTCCTTTTCGTTTTACTTAGTGGGCTTTCTTTTTTTTTCCTTTTCCTTTTGCACAAGTCGTGTGACACTGGTTGTCTTGATTTATCCGAAAGGATTATAACTGTCTCACTCCTGAATAGTGAGGATTAACCATTACGGCTTATGAGGTACGAACTCTTGAGAGGAATAAGATGTGATTGGTCCATGAATGGAAACACTCCTTTATAAGATTTGAATGCTCGGTCAAGCTAATTGACAACTACCCTGCCCGAGTTAAGATTTGAGGGTTGAAAAGTCCGAAAGAAACTCCTACTTCTCGGCTCGAAGTGGTTAACTAGGGACTAACTCCTTATATCTCCAATGTTTAGGGGATTTTAAATAATGCTTGTACATCATAGGCAAGATTTTATCCGAAAGCATACAATCATCAGTTATGGGTATTCAGTTTTCGTCATCCTCCCTCCTTGCTAATCAATAGTGATAAAGTGGAGTGGATAAAATGTGCAAGTGTCAGTGTTGTGCAATAAATGAGCGAAAGCGACATGATTGATTCAGAAAAAATGCAAAGTCACTTCATTAATATTACCATTCAAAACACAATGTTTAACAGCAAGTAATAACTAACAGAAAAGAAACTACAAATGCAAATGATAAAAAGTCATAGGATTGCCAATGCTGAGGACGTCTGCTTGTCTGGACCACTGGCTTCTGGAAATAAAACTCTGAATCTGCGAGCTCAGACATCTGAAAGGTTGACATGAACCACCAAAACTCCTTCTGGAAAGGAAATGCACCCTTTGTCGATCAACTGCTGCATTTTTTCCTGAAAAGCTTTGCAATCTTCGTTTGAATGCCCTATAGATCCACCATGATATACACACAGAGCATGGGGATCATATCCTGGAGGGTAAGATTCTGGCATTGGCTTAAGAGCTTTAGGTTCCACCAAAGAGTTCTGAATCAGATGTGGCAAATGCTTGTCATACGACACAGGAACTGGATGAAAATGAGCATTCCTTCGTTCCAAATTGTTACGAGGCCTGTTCTGATTCTGACGCTGATCCTGATAACCTCGGCCACGGGCTCAGTGATTTGCATGAGGAGCGACCCGAAGTTTCAGATGTGGTGCCCTAGGCACAGTTGTCTGTCCAGAATAACGAGACACAGAAAATACTGACCGCTGAGAAGATGAAGAACCAAAAGATTTCACCGATTCATCTTGAGAATACCCAGCATCTGTCATGACTGCATTGACCATAGTTTCTTCTTCAGCTTGAAAGCTACAGAGAGGTTCAGTTTCTCTAGCCTGACTGCTTGAAACATCCTGATTTCTTCCAGTTTGAAAGCTATAGAGAGATTCGGTTTCACTAGCCTGACCGCTTGAAATATTCTGAATTCTTCCAGTTTGAAAGCTATAGAGAGATTCGGTTTCACTAGCCTGACCGCTTGAAATATTCTGAATTCTTCCAGTTTTTACGCCATACTCAATACGTTCTCCTGCTCTTACCAACTCAGAGAAATTTGGTGCAATCCCAAGCATTCTTTCAAAGTACGGGCTCTGCAAGGAGTTTACGAACATGTCTGCTAACCCTCGATCTAGAAGCGGTGGTTGCACTCGGGAAGCAAATATCTCCATCTCTGAACATACTTCCTGAAAGGTTCATTGTTCTCTTGAAACAATTCTTGCAACTGCATGCGACTGGGAGCCATGTTAAGATTATACTCATACTGTTTCATGAAAGCCTTAGCTAAATCCACCCATGATCTGATCTGATTACTCTCTAACTGCATATACCAACTCAGAGATGCCCCAATCATACTGTCCTGAAAACATTGAATCATCAACCTGTCGTCGTCCATAAACAAAGTCATTCTTCTGCAAAACATCACCAAATGCTGCCTCGGGAAGCTATCCCCTTTGTACTTTTCAAACCTTGGTGCTTTGAAATTCGGAGGTAACACTAATGCCAGAAACCAGACACATATTTGAAGCATTGATATCAACAACATCTTTGACTTCCAAGGCTTTGAATCTTTCCTCCAATGCATGAAACTTTTTAGCATACTCAAGAGCTCTCGGGTCTTCAGTCTTCACTACCGAAACTTCTCTTCTGGCAACCAACACAGAGGAAACAACATCATAAAAATCTGAGGCATCAAGAGAAGAAGAACATTCACTTCGGACAACAGACTGTTCATGCTGATCTTGGTTTTCAACAGAAGGCTACACAGGCTGAACTTCAGTCAGGTTGTTCACTTGCGGAAAATCTTCGTCGAGCAAAGAACCATACAGAGGATTGGTCGTCACAGTAAAACCTGGCAAGGTATCAACATTCTGGAGTTTGTTTCCTGACATAGCTATCAATAACTTTCAACTGACTTCACTGCTTGACACTGCTTGATTCTGTTTCAACCCCTTGGTCGTCTTCCCACAATCAACACTTGCTCAGAACGGTCACTGGAGAATCACCTTCTGAAGCAAAACAAAGGTTGGATAAGAGCTCTGGCTAGCTGGAGAAATGATATGCAAAAATAATGTAAAGATGCTTATGCAAATGCAATGTAAGATGCAGCAAACATAGGATCATAGCCCCCACAAAGCTCTGAATACTGTTGCGCTGCTGACTGAGTAAGTTCACTCTGAAGAGAAAACCAAAATACCGGGTTGGCTGGTGTTGCACCCCAAAATTTGACCAACTTTTCTTTACCTAGCTTATGTTTCATTTCATTCACATTAGCATTATCATTTGCATTTCATTGACAGGTATGCAGGAGATCAAGAGGTATGATTACCAATCAAGAGCTATACAAGGCTAGCTAAGAAGGTTATCCTTGTCAAAGAAGTTAAAAGATCCTCAAAGAGAGTGATTGAAGCCAAGTGTGTGGGTCTCCTAACTTGAGAGTTGTGGGAAGTCATCAGATGATTCTGAAGCCATGAAGTTAGACTTGAGCTCTTAAGAGAGCTTAGGAGAAGGTTTGAATATCACTTTGAGGCCTAGACAGGTCACTGTGCAAGGATAAGAAGCCTCAACCATGAGTGGTGCAGCTAGGGTTTGACTGGGTCAACCCTAAGTCAATTGAGGATTTAAAAGGGGTTGAGACCTATTCCAAGAGCCATGTGATCATGGATTGATACACTGAGATGTTATAAGGATGATTCCAAGGTTAACTCATCATGATTGAAGAGTTTGATAAGTTTCAAGCTAGGGTTTCTAAGGCTTGACAGTGTAAAATCCCCTAGTCTGACCCCTATCTTCAAGGAAATGTAGCTCAAGATGTGATTGTCATCTCATCTTGCCCCCAACATGATTGTTGTAGATCATGATCTTATCTTTAATTTGAATGCTAGAAGTCCTTGATAGGATTTGTAGAACTCAAGTTATGGCTTTGACAAATTACAAGTCATCTGAGGTATGTGAATTTGGAGCTTGAAAGTTACCCAACTTGCATGACACTTTTGCCCTAGAAGGATGATTCCTATGAACTTTTGGTCAACATGAATGTTGTTCCTTATTCTCTTAGATTTCTAGAGAGTACTAGAAGTACTTGATAGGATTTGTAGAACTCAACTTATGGCTTGGACAAGTCAAGGGTATTTTGGACATTTGGTGATTATAGGTCATTTGTGATCATAGGCTATTTTCACCAACTTAGAGGTCTCAAATGAAATTTTGTTCAACTAGAAAGTTGCTCAAAATGGGGTTTTAACCTTGAGCATGCATCAAGGAGGCATTGAAATCTCTCAAGGAGAGATTTGGTTCAAGAAATTTTGAAAAAAAGAAGAATTAAAAGGATTTTATGACCAAAAATTCAAATAATTCATTTTGTGACCAAATGAAGCAAAGTTGTAGGTCAAATTGATTGGAAAAATGATTTTAGAAACAATGGCAACGTTAGAATTTTGATTTGAGGTAATTTCCATAACATTCCATTTCATTTCTTCATGATGAAGCAACATAATCAAACTCACACCATTGGATTACAAACAAGGAAACAATCACCACCATCCAATTCCTTAGCTCATGAGGAGTGCAAAGCAAGCTTGCTGAGGCCGAAACAGAGGGGATATCGCATATGCCATGAATGATATTTGGAGGAGAAATTGAAAATCCAAAATCTCATTTGGATGGCTCCAGAAGTTTCTAGATGATTCTAAACACTTCTATATAAGTCATTGAGTGAGTTCAGTGCATTTTTTGGAGGAGATTGGTGCTGGAAGCAGAGAGTGAGATTGAAGTTTCACCATTTCAAGTTGAAATAGGTTTTTGAGTTCAAGGAAGAATCAAGCTAAATCAAGGTGTGCAAAGGCTTCAGGAGTGAATTTGGAGTGTGTCTGCATTGTTTTGGAGGTTGAAGTGATCAAGAACACTTTCTGTTACGCGTCTGAAACCAGGTTGGTACACATTGAATTTATGCTTAAACTATAGGGAGATACTTAGAAATTGGCATGTGGTTAGGGTCCATTCATGATCTAGATGGATTTAGGATGGTTAATTACACGATTAGAGACAAAATAGGTGTGTGATCAATTTCTGTTGAGGCTGAAATCTAGAGTTTCTTGGACTGTTAATCAAGATTAGATAGTGCAAATTGATCACCATGAGATGAGGATGGGATTGAGACCTTTAATTTGAAGAATGGTGAGATTCAAGATTTTGATGAATTCTGAAAATGCTATCGGGTTTTGAATTTGAGAAGGAATTAGAGGATTAGGAATTGATATTCTTGATCAGCATGAAAAATGGAGTAAAATGATGATTCATTACGTGATTTTTGTTGACCTGAGAAGAGCACTTCACCGGAGAAGACGGTGGCGCTACAACTCAGGCCACCGTCTGGTTTCCCCCCACGCCTGAGTGTTTGAATGAAGAAGACGAGTAGTGACCATCAGATCATGGTGGGACCATTGACTAGCCCAACGTTTCCACGGCCACGATTGCATCTCAACTCTGAAGAGAAATATCTAAATGAAACGCACCGTTTCATTTAATGGTTGTTTTGGGCTTAGGACTCAGATTGATATCAACACCTCCTCTGGGCCCAATCCAGAAAATGAACTACATTGGATTGCTATTCAGCACGCGTGTTTACCAATTTCCATTTAATTTCTTTTAATTTCTTCATTTCATATGGCTTAGAAAATAATTCATAAAAAATAGGAAATTAACTCAATTAATTCCAAACTTTTTTCCCCTGATTCATGATTGAATCTAGAATTTTATAGATTAAAATATTAGGAATTCATGCATTTTTGATTTTATTTGCAATTTTTGAATATTAATTTATATTAAAATGGCCATGGTTGATACCTTGCTTTTTTGAATTTTGTTTGATCATTTAGTGATGATTATTGACTTGACTTTTTGGGTGTAGCTAGCATAGGTATGCATGTTCCCCTAGAAATTTTATCACATTTTTGTGATGGAATTAGGTGGTAGTTTTAAGTTGAAACTTTAGGTGCTCTAGTTTTAGGGTTTAAGCTTAGTACCCCATGATTTAGGTTTTATTTCTAGGACTTTGTGGATGATTTAACCCCTGGACTTTGTGTGGTAGATTCATGATTGAATTAGGTTCCCATAATTATTTTTGTAGGATTTTACAATTGGTTTTAGTATTTTAGTTAGGATTAACTTTAGTGCTAAGTTTCAGGTGATCCTAACTTGCTAACTCAACTAGAATGACTTCTTTAGCTCCCTTAGATTAGGGTTTTGCCTCTCTTGATCTTGGCTAGTGTTGAAGACAAGCTTGGGCTACTATGGAGTGCTTGAAGAAGCTTGGATGTGAAGATTTTCCTTCTTCTGGTTTGAGTGTTGCTTAGATGTTAAGATTAGGGTTTGTAGGTAGAGCTTCTAGATAGAATCCCTTCTTTCATAAACATGGAAGGTGTTGATCACTTCCATTCCTCCCTATGATATAAGGTCCCCTTGTAAAGGCCTCATCCCTCCTTTGGTAGGATGTGTGGCTCTTCACAAGTTGGTGGAACCTTTGAGGGTTCCTTTCTTTGATGATGGAGTGCTTAGTGGTGATCTTTGGTCTTCACTTTGCTTCTCCCTATCCCATCTTGCTCTTGTTAGTTGAATCTTTCTCCCTTGCTAGAGGATGGAGTTCCTTGCTAAAATATTGAAGATGCTAGAAGTTGCTACTTCCCCTTTGTTTGAAGACTGCCATGGGAGCTGAAGCTTGAAGATCAAGAAGAACAAGTTGATACTTGTGTGAAGGGAATCCAGTTGAGATCAAATGAAGAGATGAAGCTTGAAGAAGTTGGAGAACAAGTTGATACTTGTGTGTTTGATGCATTGAGAGCCTGAAGGAACAAGTTGATACTTGCTATTGGGAGTGTAGCCTGAAGGTGGAGTCTGTTTTGGAGCTGAAGCTTGAAGAAGGTGATGAACAAGTTGATACTTGTGTGTTTAATGCATTGAAGGCTTGAATAAGCAAGTTGACATTTGCTGTTGAAGTTGAAAGCCTTGAAGAACAGTTACAGACTGAGGACTGAGCTGCTGTCAGAAGACTGCTTTGCTGTGAAGCTGTGGAAGCTGTTGATCTGCTTTCCTGTCTGTTTGCTTTCTGTGCAACTGTATTGATGCGACTTGTTTGATTTGCTTGATGCATTAGAATAAATTCATATTTAGATTGATTTAAGCTAGGAGCATGATTGCACTAGAGGTTGAGTTGCTCCCTCTACTTGTATTTTTACTGTATGGATTTGCTTGAGGGTATTCGGTAGAGCCCAGCTCCCTTGCCTATGTGGTTTGTGTTTTGCTTGATGGCATTTCATTTCCTTTCTTCTGTATGATTACAGTTACTCATATTTTGCTTGATGGAACTTTATGTTATTTCTTCTGTATGATTGTAGTTATTGTGTTTATTCATATCTGGCTTGAGGTCGAGACGAGCTTGTGGAGGCTGATGCCCCCACACACATTTCCTCCCTCACTTGCATTGCATGCATTTTATAGTCGTTTACTGTATATCTGTTTACTGTTTAAGCTGATGCTTTATCTGTTTCTGTTTATCATTGATATGATCCCCTAGGAATCTCACTTCCTTTGATAAGGAAGTGATGATAGAACTTTAGGTTGAAACCTATGCATGATAACTTCTAGGAGTTCCCTGTTTCAAACCTCAACCATAGGATGAATCCTTGGCATGACAACATTAGGACTTGATAGTCTCCCCTTAGTTGAACCTGTTCGTTCTCTCTTCTCATCTCAAAACAAACTAAAATACAGTAATAAAGGTTAACTGACGTCGTACGTTACAAGCCTTAAGCTATCTGAGAAAGGATTGTTGGAGAGTTTCTTTTCAACAGTCTGGATGTTTAGTATGGCACCCTTTGGGTGACATGCGACGCATTCACTCTCAGGTCATAGTCTCTAGTGCGATATTGGTTGCAAACATCCATAAAAAATAGTTCTTCCGTAAAAGACAGAAAACGAACTTCAAACCTTTTTGCCCCGTGGGCCCATAATTCAAAGGAAGCTTTTCTGAAGAAAAGAGTGTCGTTAACTCCCAGTTCTACCGCAAACGGTAACGCCTAAGTCTCCAAGGGTCGAGCTGCATACATCCAACTGCTGGAACTGTTTGTTAACCCTACTCGGAAAAACAGATGAATCTGAACTCCCATAAGCCGAATTATCCCAAACTATGTAAGCTTTGATCTCTCATACCTGTTGAGAGTACGTAGGCACAATACTGATGTATTGGCGAGCCACCTTCCCCGTAACCCGTAGTTAGGCGAACTACGTTGACTCTGATTTCTCATTCTCTGATGAGAATACGTAGGCATAAAGTGCGACGCTTTGCCAAGTCATTTTCTTTTCTTTTTAAGCCAGCCTTGATAGGTAGATAGATAAAACAACCCATCAGATAAACACAACAAGCGTGGATCCCGTCGAGTACGATGGACGTGAGGGGTGCTAATACCTTCCCCTTGCGTAACCGACTCCCGAACCCAGACAATAGTTGCAATGACCTTGTCTTATACCTTTTTCGTCAGGTTTCTCCGATCGTTTCCTTTCCCGTTCCGAGGGTTAAATAACGAAAGGTGGCGACTCTTCTATTTTGCCGGCACCTTATTTTCGCGGTAGCGACAAATGGTGACTCTGTTGGGGACTTGATAGTTTTCTGGGATCCAACGTCCCTTATGCGAGTCAGTTTAGGGATCCAACGTCCCCCGCGAGAGTCAATCCTAGCGCTTGTATGATTACTTGTTGGGTTGTGTTTGTTTATTGCATTTTATTTCCCGCATTTTATTTTCAGTATGATATGATTATCTGTGCTGTTGTGGGAGGGGCATTCTGATGAGTGAGAATCCAGACCCAGGCTTGAGTGTACCTAGCATTAGTTGTGGGAATTAGTGAGCGCGTGCTTGCTTTGCAGGCACTAGTGTCTCATGAAATCCACGCTCAGACGAGGTTCTCCCGGTTGACTTCTTTTCCGGCCCTTTGGGCCTGAGGAGTTGTTGGTTTGGAGGATTGTCGACTCTGGGGACCGATCATTTGGAATTCAGCTGAGTGAGGCCGTTTCAGGAGACGGTGATGCCACACCTTCTGGGTATCGTATCACCCATCTTGAATGTCTGTGACGCTGATGACCATATAGGATGCCGAACTTGTGTCAGTTTAGGTCCATACCTGTGAGCAGGGTCAGGTTTGTTGCAGGAAACCATAACCTTCAGACTACCCGGTTTTCTTGATAGAGAATCAGTTTTGGTTGGTATCAGAGGATATCATCATCAGAGGTGTATTTGTTCTTGATAGAGCAGATTTATGGTCCTGTATCAGAAGTTCTTGTCATCAGATATATGTGGGTTCTTGACAGAGCAGATTTATGGTCCGATATCAGGGTTTTCTTCTCATCAGAGATATGATTGTTCTTGACAGAGCAGTATTGTGGTTTTGTTGATACAGAACCTTCATCATTTCAATAGCACAGTCGTCTTGATCTCCTGCTGTATGATTGCAGTTTGCATTGTTTTGCATACTCATTTGTATATCATTAACGTGTGTCTGTGTTGCAGGTACCGTTTCCCCCGGTTCAGGTTTTCTTGCCTTCTCTGGTGTTGTTATGCGTTCTCTGAGGAAGAATGTGGCCTACAAGCTCCCCACTCCTGATGTTGTTCAGCTGACTGGTTTGATTGCTTTGGCAGATGATTCTGCGAGAGGTGAATTCAGAAAGGCTTATGGGAAACTGCTCAGCTTGGTTCGTAAACCCTCTGTGTTTGAGTTGAATGGGTTGCACGCCTTGCTGCAGTTATACGATCCTCCTTTGAGATGCTTTACTTTCCCGGACTTCATTCTCGCACCTACACTAGAGGAGTATGCTGATTTGTTAGGTGTGCCTATCAAGAGTCAGATGCCCTTTGTTCATATGGATGTTGTGCCTAATCTGGCTAGTCTAGCCCCTTCACTTCATCTGGATGCCTCTGAGTTGGTCTTGTCTAGTTGGAACAGGGTTCCCGGTTTCTCCTTGCAGTTCCTAGTGGGAAAGGCCCAGCAGTGCGCCAAAGACGGATGTTGGATCGTGTTCAACGCCATCCTTGCTCTGTGCATATATGGCATCATTCTGTTCCCTAATATGCCTGACTTTGTAGACTTCGACGCCTTTCACATCTTTGCAGCAGGGAATCCAGTCCCTACCTTGATATGAGATGTCTACCATTCCGTCCATTACAAAAACGAGAACAGAAGGGGTAAGAACGTCTCGTGCTGTGTGCCCCTGCTCTATAGATAGCTTGATAGTCACCTACCCAAGAAGGGTCCCTTTGCTTCGTCTGCAGCCACAACTGAGTGGTCTGAGCGCTTGATGAGTCTACCAGCGGAGGATATTGCCTGGTTTTATAGAGATAGGTTGGGTACTGAGATTATTTTCAGCTGCAGCGGGTTTCCGAATGTGCCTTTGATAGGCAGGAAGGGCTGTATCAACTATGATCCATCTCTGTTGGTCCGACAGTTCGCGTATGCTTTGAGAGCTCCGCCGAAGGATGAAGAGGTGTAGGAATCTCTGTACCTCACTGGTCTTCTAGAGGGGGATATGTTATCTAAGCTTCAGCGCACTTGGAATGGTATCTGCAAGCGGGGAAAGCCGTTGCTAGGGAAAAGTAATAACCAAGCCTACGCTCCGTATGTGACCTAGATTAAAACCAGAGCAGATATTATAGGGATGCCGTTTCCACCTGCCCAGCCAGAAAGCCTTCCAGTGATTGAAGAGCCTACCACCGTGCCTATTCAACAACATAATCAGGTGTTAGCTGAGAGAGATGAGCTGAAGAAGGCAAATGAAGGACTGGAGAAAGAATTGGCTCAACTCAGAAGCGAGAGAAGCGAAGCCGTCCATTCCTTCAAGAGGCAAACAGAGCTGGTGAACCAGTTAGGGACGAATTTGACTAAGCAGATGGCTGAGCGTGAGCGCTTGGGTCGGGACTTCAAAGCTGTCAATGATGTACTGGCCACTAAGAAGCAGCACTTGGATGAAGCGTACCAGAGAATATCCAAGTTTAATCAGCATTGGAAGGCCACCCTAGCCAACGGCAAGGAACAGGAGGATAAGCTGAAACATCAGATCACCAAGTTGAAATCCCAGGTGAAGGCTAGTTAGAAGAGGTTTGATGAAGAAACCGTTCACAGATATGCCGCTGAAGGCCTGCTCAACAAGGCTCTTGCTTACCTGAAGGAGCGCAAACAGACGTTCGAATCCAAGAAGCGGAAGTTATAAGATTGTTTCGGCGAAGGAGCATGGGAATACTCAGTTGAAGGTCTCCGACACACTATTATGCAAAGGGAGTTACTCGTCGAAGGGTTGCTCACTCGGCCTGATCATCCGGGAACGAAGGGTTTGTTAGAAGAGTTTCGCGCCCATGGCCATACTTGACTATATTTGTAACCCTGTTGTTTTCATCATTGTTGTATGCTGACCATCACCAGGCTTGTTGGTCGAGGTCATGCTATTGATTCTGCTTGTACTCAGTGACGTTGTGTACTGCCTCAATGGGCTTTCTTTATATATGAGATGTTATTTTCATGACTGGACTCGAACTTCTTATTATCAGCACTGGCACTCTGGCACTCAGGATCGGGGGAGAAATCTCCCTAACGCACAGACACACGTTTGCATTCGTATGAAGCATTTGCATAACGAGCACTTTGTCGTTTTTTCTAACCCTTTGTGTATACAAGTTGTTCCAGGATTGATCAAAGACCAATCCACCACTATCCGACTAGAGCGAATCAAGCTAGAGCAATGGAATAAGTGCAGACTGACGTTTAGGAGCTCCGAGAGAGGATGGACCGCTTCATGGAGCTCGTACAAGTGGTTGCTAACGGCCAAGACCAGCTCAGAACATTGGTCCAGCCTCTGATCTCAAGGGTTGACAGCAATGGTGTACTCCATGGTGGGAATGTTCCAACCCCTCCACTTGTTGAAACTCCTCAGAATGGCATCCCCGTGACCGGGGGGAACGGTAGTGGTAACGGCAATGTGATCGCTAACATGGGGCTCAATGGTAATACGACTGGCGTCGGCAATGGAAATTTTGAAGCTAATGTCAATGTTGGATTGGGCAATGGCAACACAGGTGTTGGAAATCTGTATGGGCCTCAGCCATGGTTAGAAGACCGTCAAGAAGATTTGTTCTCACAGAAGGGTGCTGAAGGAGAGCTGACTGCTGAAGCACGTCTGAGGTTTAAAGCACTCGAGGAAAAGATGAGGAATTTTGAGAACCTGAACACTATGGGTGTCGACATGTCTAAACTAGGATTGATTGCTGATTTCAAGGTGCCTCCCAAATTCAAGGTACCCGACTTTGAGAAATACAAGGGCACTACCTGCCCTCGTGTCCACTTAAGGTCATACTACCGAAAGATGTTCGCTCACTCTGAAGACGAGAAGTTGCTGATGCACTTCTTTCAGGATAGCTTGTCCAGGCCATCCTTGGAATGGTACGTGAGTTTGGAACCCACCAGTGTGCGCACGTGGAAGGAACTTGCCGAGGCATTCCTGCACCATTACCAATATAACAGTGACTTGGCTCCAAACCTAGTTCAACTGCAGAACTTGTCACAGAGGAACGATGAAGGGTTCAAAGAGTACGCCCAACGGTGGCGTGAATTGGCAGCTAGAGTTCAGTCGCCGATGGTTGAACGGGAGCTTGTCGAGATGTTTGTAGCCACCCTCCCAGGGGTTTATCACGAGAAATTGGTCAGTGGTATGTCTGGAAGTTTCTCTGATCTCATCATTACTGGCGAGCACGTGGAAAATGGGATCAAATTGGGGAAAATTCAAGGTGTTGATCTATCCTCAGCTGGAGGAGGAAAGAAACCCTATGGTAACAAAAGGCGTGAAGGAGAGGCGAGCGCCGTGTCTAACGCTCGAAGGAAAGGCAAGGGCCAGCGCCAGCAGGTGGCTAGCATAACCATCCCTGCAGTCCAACAACCCCAGCCACAGCAGCAGCCAAATCAACAAGGGTACAAGAGGTATCAGAATAGGGCACCTCTATCAAGTCGACACCTTGAAACGCTGCCCATGTCTTATGCTCAGCTGTTACAAACTCTGCTTCAGTTACAGTTAGTCCAGAAGAGAACCCTGGCTCCCTTGACAGGGGCACCTCCGCCAGGTTATGATGCGAATGCAACATGTGAGTTTCACTCTGGGGCACTAGGCCACACGATAGAAAACTGCAAAGCCTTCAAGCAGAAAGTGCAAGATATGGTGGATGCTAAGATCATCAATTTCTCAGATAATGTGCCAAATGTCACGAAGAACCCTATGCCGAATCATAAGGGAGGTGGGGTGAATGCCATTATTGAAGAAGAGGATCTAGATGTGTTGACTGATGTCAAGGATCTGAAGACACCGCTTAGCTTCGTTAAGGTTAAGCTGATGAAGAGAGGCTTCTTTCCAGGGTGTGGAGAATTGTGTATGGACTGTGCGACTCGTCCCGATGGATGTGAACAGTTGATAGTGGGGATTCAGAGTCGGATGACTGAAGGAATCTTGCAGTTTAGCCGAAGGGCCGAATGTGGATCTGGAGAGGTAATGCTGAGGCAGGATGATGAGGTTGCCACCATCACCATCCCTCGCCGGACGATCACCATTTCTGCACCCAGACCGCCCACGATTACCATCACAAAGGCTAGACCGATACCTTTTGAAAGCACCAATGCTGTCCCATGGCACTATGGGGCAGACGTCTACTGTAATGGACAGAAGTTGGAACTGGAACCATTTGGGCAGTCTGTGGATAGCCTAGTGGGCACTAGCGGAATCACGCGCAGCGGAAGAGAATTTGCTCCACCTGAGATTGTGATTGACAAAGCCGACAAAGCTGAGAAAACCGATAAGGGAAAGAGTAAAGTCGTTGAGGAAACCCCTCGGGGAGTAGAGAAGGACCTACTTGTAAAGGAAGCTGAAGAGTTCATGAGGTTGATCAAGAAGAGTGACTACAAGATCGTGGATCACCTCCATCAAACACCCTCGAAAATTTCCATCCTGAATTTGTTGCTGTGTTCGAAGTCACATCGCAACGCGCTGTTAAAGGTTTTGAATGCCACGTATGTACTGCAGGAAATCTCGGTCAACCAGTTGGAAGGGGTCGTAGCCCACGTGAATGCTGGAAACGGGTTAGGGTTCACTGACCTGGAGCTGACGCCGAAGGGAAGAAACCACAACAGCGCCCTGCACATCTCAATAGAATGTAGGGGAACGATTATGTCTTATGTGTTGGTGGACACGGGGTCGTCACTCAATGTTCTTCTGAAGAAAGCATTGATGAAGTTAAATACTCGAGGATTGATTTGCACGCCTAGTGATCTGGTTGTGAAGGCTTTCGATGGAACCAAGCGTCATGTCTTTGGAGAAGTAACTCTGCCAATCCAAGTTGGGCCAGAAACTTTCGACGCAGTCTTCTACATTATGGACATCATGCCTGCCTACATCTGTCTCTTAGGTCGGCCATGGATCCATTCTGCTGGCGCCGTGACCTCCACGTTGCACCAGAAGCTCAAGTACACTGTCGGGGGCAGCATCGTAACTGTTTGTGGCGAGGAAGACATAATGGTGAGCCATTTGTCGTCCTTCAAATATGTTGAGATGGATGGGGAAATCCACGAAACCCTATGTCAGGCATTCGAAGCTGTTAAAGTCAAGGACGTGGCTCCAGTAGTGACCGAGAAACCAGAGATGACTCTCTCTTCCTTCAAGGAAGCCCGGGCCGTTGTTCAAGCCGGATCTACCCCAGGCTGGGGGCAGGTTCTAGAAATACCTAACAAGCAGGACAAGTTTGGGTTAGGATACTCTCCTGCGGCTGAAGCCTCCTCTTCTCACAGTGCGTCGCAAGGTAAAGGGCCGATCCAGTTTACCAGTGGCAGGGTGATATTTGAAAGTGTCAACGCAGTGTCTGAAGACGGCGAAGACAGCGACTGCGACCTGGACTCTTGGATCCAGCCAAGCAAACCAGGCCAGAGCCTCGACAACTGGTCCATCCGGGATATCATCCAAGTGACAGGCAAAGAGTAATGGTTTACTTTCTCCAACTGTTGTAAAACCCTATGTCCTACCCGGGGCATAGTGGTTTTATTGTCAGGGCCTTGTTTGGTTATGTACATGCATTTTACCAATAAATGAAAAGGTGTTCTTTCGCATTCAAATGTTGTGATCTCTGTTATTCCCGTTTATATTTGTTTTGAAAAACAATAAAATGGCAATAGGGTTTGTGCTAACCTGCATATCCTTGTTTTAAGCTTAACCCTTGTTATTGCAGGATCCACATAACAGATGACATCGACTCTGGACCTTCTACGACTCACTTCGATTTCGATTGCCCGATCTATCAAGCCGAAGAAGAGATTGATGAAGACGAAGACCTTCCAGAAGAGTTGGCCCGCTTTTTGAAACAAGAAGAGAAAGTTATTCTGCCTCACGAAGAAGAGATTGAGATTGTGAATTTGGGTTCTGAAAAACTTGTCAGGAATGTCAGGATATGGGCTGCATTGCATAGTGATGTCAAGCAGAGATTGGTCGAGATGCTAAAAGAGTATAGTGACATCTTTGCTTGGTTATATGAAGATATGCCCGGACTCGACACTGACATCGTGGTCCACCACTTGCCGCTGCGAGAAGATTGTCCTCCCGTTAAGCAGAAGCTTAAAAGGACACGACCAGATATGGCTGTTAAGATCAAAGAAGAAGTGCAAAAGTAGCTTGATGTTGGCTTCTTAGCGGTCACCACTTACCCTCCGTGGGTCGCCAACATAGTGCCTGTACCGAAGAAGGACGGTAAGGTACGAATGTGCGTCGATTATCGGGATTTGAACAGGGCGAGCCCTAAAGATGATTTCCCGCTCCCTCATATCGATGTGTTAGTCGACAATACAGCTCAGTTCTCCGTATTTTCGTTCATGGATGGCTTCTCCGGCTACAATCAGATCAAGATGGCACCGGAGGACATGGAGAAAACTACGTTTATTACACCTTGGGGAACATTTTGCTACAAGGTAATGCCTTTTGGTCTGAAGAACGCAGGGGCCACTTACCAACGAGCAATGGTTACTTTGTTTCATGATATGATTCATCATGAGATTGAAGTCTATGCTGATGACATGATTGCAAAGTCCCAAACAGAGGAGGGGCATCTGGTCAATTTGCTGAAACTTTTTGAGAGGCTTAGGAAATTCAGGTTGAGGCTGAATCCTAACAAGTGTACTTTTGGAGTACGGTCCGGAAAACTACTGGGGTTTATCGTGAGTGAAAGAGGCATCGAGGTTGATCCTGCGAAGATAAAAGCAATACAAGAAATGCCAGCGCCAAAAACCGAAAAAGAAGTTCGTGGTTTCCTGGGCAGAATAAACTACATTGCAAGGTTTATTTCTCAGCTCACGGCCACGTGTGAACCGATGTTCAAACTATTGAAGAAAGATCAGGCGATTATTTGGAACGAGGATTTCCAGAAGGCATTCGATAAGATAAAACAGTATCTACAGGAACCTCCGATCTTGATACCCCCGGTGGCCGGACGACCCTTAATCATGTACTTGACAGTTCTTGAGAATAGTATGGGGTGTGTTCTCGGTCAGCACGACGAGAAGGGCAGAAAGGAGCATGCCATTTATTACTTGAGTAAAAAGTTCACAGACTGTGAATCTCGTTACTCGATGCTGGAGAAGACGTGTTGCGCACTAGCCTAGGCTGCCAAATGTTTACGACAGTACATGCTCAATCACACAACCATGCTAATTTCGAAGATAGATCCAATCAAGTACGTCTTCGAGAAGCAAGCGCTTTCGGGCAGGATTGCCAGATGGCAAATGGTGTTGATGGAATATGACATTCAATACGTTTCCCAGAAGGCCATCAAGGGCAGCGTATTGTCTAAATACCTTGCCGAACAGCCGATCGAGGATTATCAGCCGATGAAATTTGAATTCCCTGACGAGGACATCATGTTTCTCAAAGCAAAGGATTGCGATGAACCGTTGACCGACGAGAGTCCAGACAGGAAATCCCAGTGGAAATTGATATTTGACGGGGTGGTTAACTCTTATGGAAGTGGCATCGGGGCGATCATCACGACTCCCCATGGATCCCACATCTCGTTTACTGCGAGACTGACGTTTCCGGTCACCAATAACGAAGCGGAGTATGAAGCATGCATCATGGGTCTAGAAGAGGCAATTGATTTGAGAATCAAGAACCTAGATGTATATGGTGACTCGACACTTGTGATTAACCAGATTAAAGGGGAGTGGGAGACTCGTCAATCGAATTTGGTGTCGTACATGAATTATGCCAGAAGGCTGCTTCCGTTCTTTGATTGAGTGGAACTCCATCATGTACCCAGAGCTGAAAATCAGATGGCTGATGCCTTAGCCACGTTGGCTTTGATGTATAAAGTCAATTTTTGGAATGAAGCTCCAAGAATTGTCCTTTCTCGTCTTGATAGACCTGCATTCGTCTTTGCGATCGAGGAGGCCTCTGATGGCAAGCCATGGTTCCATGATATCTAGACCTTCCTTATGACTAAGGAGTATCCTGCGGGAGCGTCGACCCAGAATAAGAAGACTCTGAGGAGACTGTCTGGAAATTTTTATCTCAATCCTGATGGAGTTTTGTATAAAAGAAACCATGATCTCGTGCTACTCAGATGTGTAGATGAGAAAGAAGCGAGTATGCTCATGGAAGAAGTCCATGAAGGCACATTTGGTACGCACGCCGGCGGGCACGCTATGACGAGTAAGATCCTGAGAGCAGGGTACTACTGGCTGACGATGGAATCAGATTGCTTTAAATTCGCGAAGAGATGTCATAAATGCCATATTTATGCTGATAAGATTCATGTGCCGCTGTGCCCGTTAAATGTCATGTCCTCCCCGTGGCCATTCTCCATGTGGGGCATCGACATGATAGGAAAGATCGAGCCCACTGCATCTAATGGTCATCGCTTTATTCTAGTAGCTATCGACTACTTCACCAAGTGGGTGGAGGCAGCCTCATATGCTAATGTGACCAAGCAGGTGGTGGCTAAATTCATAAAAAGGGACATCATCTGTCGATACAGAGTCCCCGAACGGATCATTACTGATAATGGTTCGAATCTGAATAACAAGATGATGAAGGAGCTGTGCCAGAGTTTCAAGATTGAACACCACAACTCATCTCCTTACCGGCCGAAGATGAATGGCGCCGTTGAAGCGGCTAATAAAAACATTAAGAAGATTGTGCAGAAGATGGTTGTGACCTATAAGGATTGGCACGAGATGTTACCATTTGCACTGCACGGTTATCGTACAACGGTAAGTACATCAACCGGGGCAACTCCTTTCTCACTGGTGTACGGTATGGAAGATGTCCTACCGTTGGAAGTGGAGATCCTTTCTCTACGAGTTTTGGTTGATGTGAAACTCGATGAGGTAGAATGGATTAAGAACCGACTAAACCAACTCATCCTGATGGAAGAGAAGAGGTTAGCATCGATCGCATATGGTCGTCTGTACCAAAGCCGAATGAAGAAAGCTTATGATAAGAAGGTGCGTCCTAGAAGCTTTCAGACGGGTGATCTCGTCCTGAAGAAGATGCTTCCTCCACACTCCGATCACCGGGGCAAGGGGACTCCCAATTACGAAGGTCCGTACGTCGTCAGCAAGGTCTTCTCGGGAGGAGCCTTGTTGTTATCCACGATGGATGGCGAAGATTTTGCATCCCCGGTGAACGCGGACGCAGTTAAAAAATACTTTGCTTAAAAAATGTCCCGCTGGAAAGAAAAAGAGTATCTAGGCAAAAATGGGGCATCCCGGCGAACCATAAAAAAGGAAAAAGGTTCGGGCAAAAATTAGGGATATAAAAGAAAAGAATGTACACCCGCAAAGTCGAAAACCCGGAAGGGCGACTTTTGCAGAAAAGGGTATCTCGGTGAATCGAAAACCCGAAAGGGCGATTCAGGCAAAAGTTAGGGATTTGAAAAAGCAAATGACTGCGTTCCGCGTGTGGACTGTATTTGTTTAGTGGTTTGGAGGACCTGAGGGCCGTTTATCTAAATCAATCTCTTCTGAAGCTGAAACGTCGGAGAAGTATCGGAGTCGAGTGGGTCATAGAGGGATCAACTCATGGTGTTTGTCTACGCCTCATTGCCGACATTTGTGTACATACTGATGTACATTTATGTTTTATATTTGCGCAGCTTCCTCATTCCAGGAGCTTGCATCTGTTGTAAAACATTTTTGCCCATTCAGGGGTTTGTTATCAATGAAAAATATACTATTCAGCAATTTTGTTTGCCTGTTTAGCACCCACCTGTTTTGTTTGCGAAAAAGAACGCCGATGTTTTTGATAAAATGCGCATACATAAACTTACTGGCCTGGGCCACTGATTGTTGAAACAATGAATTACTTGAACATTGTCACAAGATGATAACCTTGATAGGTCCCTTTGAGAAGGGTATCTAGTCTGTTTGTTTGTGTTGTTGCAGGTATAGCATATTCCAGGCAGTATGCCGTACGTTTCCCCAAGCAGAGAAGATTTTCTCCCTCAACTAGATGTATCTTAGGCAGGAACGTCATCTCCCCGGCTGAGTCAGGCACTGAAGTGTGTATTCATTCCCCAACACTGGGTCAGTGTGCAATTTCTCGTAGAAGACTATTCAGAAATGTTCAGCTCTCGATAGCTCAGACTGAAGTCTCCAGCGAAATTGAGATTCCCCGCAGAGTCATACTCTCCCCGGCAAGCAGGATGATTCCTTCTTCCCCAACCGAGATGGCAGCTCCCCCAAGAGAGTCGAGTCCTTGGAAGTCGTTGAGGCCATGATTGGTTTTCCCCAGTAGAGTGTTGAATAGCTGAGGCGGTTTTTCCCCATCGGAGTCGTCATCCCCCAGAAAGTTTTGCGGCGAAGACCGCGCAGCTTATGTCTGCAATTGACATCATTTTCCTCAGCAGTTGTGGTTTGAATACCTAGTTGAGCGAGTCCAAGTTCTCGGAGCTTTATTCCACTGCAACAGTCAACTGAAGATAATTTCCCCAGGCGGAGTCCAATTGAGATTGGCGTGACTTCTTCTCCTTGGCAGGATGAGTCCTTCCTCCACCAGAGTGGTCCTTTCTCCTTGACAGGAGGATTCTCCCTTCGACATTTATTTTGCTGATGGGATCATAGCATTTTGCATGATTGCATATCATTTACCCTAAACGCGTAGCATTTCCACCGTGTGGAGCATTACGCCATTGACGATTATATGCATATGAAACATGAGTTAGGTTGTTACCGTTCTTGTTTTGCAGGTGTTCCTCCGCAGAATGGTGTGCTCAAGATAATTCTTGAATTCCCCAGCAAAGTGGTTTGCTTAAGATGATTCTTAAAATCCCCAGTGAATTCTCCAGAGTTGGTTGCTCAAGTTGATGCTTAGAGTCCCCGACAGAGTGTTTGCTCAGGATGATTCCTGAAATCTCCAGCAGAGTTATTGGTTCAGGATGATTTTTGAAGTCTCCGACGGAGTTATTTGTCCAAGATGATTCTTGAAGTCCTCAGCAGAGTTGATTCACCCAGAATGATTTCTGGATCCCCGAAGCAGAGTTACTTGATAGTTCTCCAGAATCCCCAGCGGAGATGCGTCGTCCCCAGCAGGTTTTAAACAGAAAAGTTGAAATTTCCTAGAAGACTTGATGATTGAAGTCTGGCAGTAGTGCCAAATTCCCTGACTTACTGAGGAAGTCCAACTGCAATGTCGAAGCAGTTATCTCAGCTGACGCGGAGTGCCTAACGGCAGAAGAGCGTATATCCCTATTGACCCGTGAATGACTGAGGATCCCTTACTGACTTACTGATGAAGTCCAACGAAGATGTTGTCGACGTGCCCAGCGACATGATAAGTCCATAGGCGACGATAAGGAATTCTTCTGCTATGACGCAGAGCACCTAACGGTATAATCAACCATTCGTTACCAGTTACCGCGTAACCGGTGACCCCTTGATGACTTGAAGACGAATATCTACAGCAAAATCAGATGATCATCCTGACGGAGATTTGAGATTAGACCTTTCACCGGTTACCGTGTGACCAATTCCCCAGCTAGTTGCCGCGCAGCTATTATTTCAGTTTCCGAAGATTTGTCCCCATCAGAGTACCGTGTACTTGTGCAGTTGGCAAATTTCCGGGTTTTTTGGTATTCAACCGTCTTTTACCATGATTGTTTGAGAGCCGTTCGCTTCTCACCCAGTCAGGTCCAAGCCGTTTGAATAGGGGCAGCTGTTGCACCCCAAAATTTGACCAACTTTTCTTTACCTAGCTTATGTTTCATTTCATTCACATTAGCATTATCATTTGCATTTCATTGACAGGTATGCAGGAGATCAAGAGGTATGATTACCAATCAAGAGCTATACAAGGCTAGCTAAGAAGGTTATCCTTGTCAAAGAAGTTAAAAGATCCTCAAAGAGAGTGATTGAAGCCAAGTGTGTGGGTCTCCTAACTTGAGAGTTGTGGGAAGTTATCAGATGATTCTGAAGCCATGAAGTTAGACTTGAGGTCTTAAGAGATCTTAGGAGAAGGTTTGAAGATCACTTTGAGGCCTAGACAGGTCACTGTGCAAGGATAAGATGCCTCAGCCATGAGTGGTGCAACTAGGGTTTGGCTGGGTCAACCCTAAGTCAATTGAGGATTTGAAAGGGGTTGAGACCTAATCCAAGAGCCATATGATCATGGATTGATACATTGATATGTTATAAGGATGATTCCAAGGTTAACTCATCATGATTGAAGAGTTTGATAAGTTTCAAGCTAGGGTTTCTAAGGCTTGACAGTGTAAAATCCCCTAGTCTGACCCATATCTTCAAGGCAATGTAGCTCAAGATGTGATTGTTATCTCATCTTGCCCCCAACATGATTGTTATATAGAATGATCTTAGCTTTAATTTGAATGCTAGAAGTCCTTGATAGGATTTGTAGAACTCAAGTTATGGCGTTGACAAATTACAAGTCATCTGAGGTATGTGAATTTGGAGCTTGAAAGTTACCCAACTTGCATGACACTTTTGCCCTAGAAGGATGATTCCTATGAACTTTCGGTCAACATGAATGTTGTTCCTTATTCTCTTAGCTTTCTAGAGAGTACTAGAAGTCCTTTATAGGATTTGTAGAACTCAACTTATGGCTTGGACAAGTCAAGGGTATTTTCGACATTTGGTGATTATAGGTCATTTGTGATCATAGGCTATTTTCACCAACTTAGAGGTCTCAAATGAAATTTTGTTCAACTAGAAAGTTTCTCAAAATGGGGTTTTAACCTTGACCATGCATCAAGGAGGCATTGAAATGGCTCAAGGAGAGATTTGGTTCAAGAAATTTTGAAAAAAAGAAGAATTAAAAGGATTTAATGGCCAAAAATTCAAATAATTCATTTTGTGACCAAATGAAGCAAAGTTGTAGGTCAAATTGATTGGAAAAATGATTTTAGAAACAATGGCAATGTTAGAATTTTGATTTGAGGTCATATCCATACCATTCCATTTCATTTCTTCATGATGAAGCAACATAATCAAACTCACACCATTGGATTACAAACAAGGAAACAATCACCACCATCCAATTCCTTAGCTCATGAGGAGTGCAAAGCAAGCTTGATGAGGCCCAAACAGAAGGGATATCGCATATTCCATGAATGATATTTAGAGGAGAAATTGAAAATCCAAAATCTCATTTGGATGGCTCCAGAAGTTTCTAGATGATTCTAAACACTTCTATATAAGTCATTGAGTGAGTTCAGTGCATTTTTTGGAGGAGATTGGTGCTGGAAGCAGAGAGTGAGATTGAAGTTTCACCATTGCAAGTTGAAATAGGTTTTTGAGTTAAAGGAAGAATCAAGCTAAATCAAGGTGTGCAAAGGCTTCAGGAGTGAATTTGGAGTGTGTCTGCATTGTTTTGGAGGTTGAAGTGATCAAGAACACTTTCTGTTACGCGTCTGAAACCAGGTTGGTACACATTGAATTTATGCTTAAACTATAGGGAGATACTTAGAAATTGGCATGTGGTTAGGGTCCATTCATGATCTAGATGGATTTAGGATGGTTAATTACACGATTAGAGACAAAATAGGTGTGTGATCAATTTCTGTTGAGGCTGAAATCTAGAGTTTCTTGGACTGTTAATCAAGATTAGATAGTGCAAATTGATCACCATGAGATGAGGATGGGATTGAGACCTTTAATTTGAAGAATGGTGAGATTCAAGATTTTGATGAATTCTGAAAATGCTATCGGGTTTTGAATTTGAGAAGGAATTAGAGGATTAGGAATTGATATTCTTGATCAGCATGAAAAATGGAGTAAAATGATGATTCATTTCGTGATTTTTGTTGACCTGAGAAGAGCACTTCACCGGAGAAGACGGTGGCGCTGCAACTCAGGCCACCATCTGGTTTCCCCCCACGCCTGAGTGTTTGAATGAAGAAGACGAGTAGTGACCATCAGATCATGGTGGGACCATTGACTAGCCCAACGTTTTCACGGCCACGATTGCATCTCAACACTGAAGAGAAATATCTAAATGAAACACACCGTTTCATTTAATGGTTGTTTTGGGCTTAGGACTCAGATTGATATCAACACCCCCTCTGGGCCCAATGCAGAAAATGAACTGCATTGGATTGCTATTCAGCACGCGTGTTTACCAATTTCCATTTAATTTCTTTTAATTTCTTCATTTCATATGGCTTAGAAAATAATTCATAAAAAATAGGAAATTAACTCAATTAATTCCAAACTTTTTTCCCCTGATTCATGATTGAATCTAGAATTTTATAGATTAAAATATTAGGAATTCATGCATTTGTGATTTTATTTGCAATTTTTGAATATTAATTGATATTAAAATGGCCATGGTTGATACCTTGCTTTGTTGAATTTTGTTTGATCATTTGGTGATGATTCTTGACTTGATTTTTTGGGTGTAGCTAGCATAGATATGCATGTTCCCCTAGCAATTTTATCACATTTTTGTGATGGAATTAGGTGGTAGTTTTAAGTTGAAACTTTAGGTGCTCTAGTTTTAGGGTTTAAGCTTAGTACCCCATGATTTAGGTTTTATTTCTAGGACTTTGTGGATGATTTAACCCCTGGACTTTGTGTGGTAGATTCATGATTGAATTAGGTTCCCATAGTTATTTTTGTAGGATTTTACAATTGGTTTTAGTATTTTAGCTAGGATTAACTTTAGTGCTAAGTTTCAGGTGATCCTAACTTGCTAACTCAACTAGAATGACTTCTTTAGCTCCCTTAGATTAGGGTTTTGCCTCTCTTGCTCTTGGCTAGTGTTGAAGACAAGCTTGGGCTACTATGGAGTGCTTGAAGAAGCTTAGATGTGAATATTTCCCTTCTTCTGGTTTGAGTGTTGCTTAGATGTTAAGATTAGGGTTTGTAGGTAAGCTTCTAGATAGATTCCCTTCTTTCATAAACATGGAAGGTGTTGATCACTTCCATTCCTCCCTATGATATAAGGTCCCCTTGTAAAGGCCTCATCCCTCCTTTGGTAGGATGTGTGGCTCTTCACAAGTTGGTGGAACATTTGAGGGTTCCTTTCTTTGATGATGGAGTGCTTAGTGGTGACCTTTGGTCTTCACTTTGCTTCTCCCTATCCCATCTTGCTCTTGTTAGTTGAATCTTTCTCCCTTGCTAGAGGATGGAGTTCCTTGCTAAAAGATTGAAGATGCTAGAAGTTGCTACTTCCCCTTTGTTTGAAGACTGCCATGGGAGCTGAAGCTTGAAGATCAAGAAGAACAAGTTGATACTTGTGTGAAGGGAATCCAATTGAGATCAAATGAAGAGCTGAAGCTTGAAGAAGTTGGAGAACAAGTTGATACTTGTGTGTTTGATGCATTGAGAGCCTGAAGGAACAAGTTGATACTTGCTATTGGGAGTGAAGCCTGAAGGTGGAGTCTGTTTTGGAGCTGAAGCTTGAAGAAGGTGATGAACAAGTTGATACTTGTGTGTTTGATGCATTGAAGGCTTGAAGAAGCAAGTTGACATTTGCTGTTGAAGTTGAAAGCCTTGAAGAACAGTTACAGACTGAGGACTGAGCTGCTGTCAGAAGACTGCTTTGCTGTGAAAGTTGTGGAAGTTGTTGATCTGTTTTCCTGTCTGTTTGCTTTCTGTGCAACTGTATTGATGTGACTTGTTTGATTTTCTTGATGCATTAGAATAAGTTCATATTTAGATTGATTTAAGCTAGGAGCATGATTGCACTAGAGGTTGAGTTGCTCCCTCTGTTGCACCCTAAAATTTGCTCAACCTAATTCACTTGGTTTATGTTTCAATTGCATTAGCATTTGCATATAGAGTCATGTACATAGTCTAATCATCTGCATAGCATAGCATAGCAAATCATCCAACAGGGGAACAATTACTATTCTCCTCTCAATGAGCCTACCAAGAGGTTATTATTCAAATTCAAGCATATCCAAGTCATCAGAAAGAATTTGAAAGCTGAAGAAGTCATTGGATCAAGCAGTGCATTTATCTCATATCTTGAGGGTATCTGAAGATCATCAAAGAAATTATGAGCTGTGAGCTGAGCATGGAGAGTATCTAGACATCATGGAAGACTTAGAAAGTCATTTGTATAAGGAGGCAAGTCATTGGTGTGATCACAAGAATTGCAGTTGAAGACAGTCAACTAGGGTTTCATCTGGGTCAACCCTGGGTCAACTCTAGGTCAATTGAATGATTGAAAGGCAATAAGGTCTATTGGAGAGATGTGGGGTTCATCATTTGACATGTAGAGAAGGATATGGTGTTATTCTAAGAAGAAATCAAGAGAAATCAAGGAGAAGAGGAGTTTCTAAATTAGGGTTTCTGTGTAAAATCCCCTAGTTTAGGTCAAATTTCCAAGCAAGATAAGTCAAAATGCAAGCTTCAAATGGATCCTTGGTCAACATGAAACTTATAGAGGATCTCAAGACCTTTAATTTTAGTGGTGGAAGACATCAAGGATATTTATAGAACTCAAGTTATGGTCCTTACAAGTTACAGGTCATCTGGGGTATCTGAAATTTTGTCTGTGAAAGTTACTTGTCTTCCAAGCAATTTTTACCCCTCAAGGAGATTTCAAATGAATTTCTGGTCAACATAAGAATTGTTCCTCATTGTCTTAGCTTTCTATAATGGTATGGTATGCCTTCATATGATTTGTGGAACTCTACTTATGGTCTTGTCAAGCAAAGGGTATTTTGGTCATCTGAGAATTACAGGTCATTTCAAGCCTATGCCCAAAACTCATACAAGGAAGCTTCAAATGGAAAACTTCACAACATAAAACTTGATCCAAATGACATTTTGAGTCTAGAAAAGTGACCATGAAAGATTGGAAAGGCTCATAGCCCAAGGTTTCAAAATTGGTGAATTTAATGAATGAAAAATGACCTAAAATGGAGATTTTTCATAATTTGGCCAAATGGGATGAAATTATAGGTCATTTTGATTGGAAAAAATGTTTTAAGAACATTGGCAAAAGTAGAATTTTGAGTTTGGTTCAAGAATTGGAAGTTATGCATGGTTACTTACAAATGAAGTTACATAATCCAAATCCAAGGGAAAGTGTGCATGGGAAGGTTCTACAAACTTCTAGGGCTTTCTATTCTCATCTATATATTGAATGAAGTAACTCCATGCCATGGTTGGTGAATCACTTTGCTCATAACACCAAGTTTCATACAATTCTTCCAATTTGCAAAAGCTTTTCAAACTCCACCAAATCTCTCTCAATTTTCACATTTCTGGATTGGATCATCATCACCATCATTCATAGATCATATTTTCATCAGAACTTGGTAAAATTAGAGAAGAACCCGTGCCAACCAATTCCATCATCCAAGAAGCAAGATTTTGGTGATTGCAAGATTCAAGAACTTGGAGCAAGGTCCATTGCATACAGAACACATAATCAAGTTCCCTGATCCAGTTCCAATCCTTACAAGCATAAGATCAGAGCATTCCATAGCTGTTTTCTTCATTTTACATCAGGTTAGATTTCTATTCGAATTGCATGATTTAGTTAGAATTATAGGGAATTGTTAGCATAGAAATGTTAGGATAGGTTAAATGACTGAGTTTGGTGAGTTTGGACAAGTTTCATGGAGGTTGATCATGGTGCACTAATTCTGTTAGAGATCATAACATCAAGAATATGGCACGAGAATCTTAGGTTTGTAGCTTAATTTGTTCAGCATGAACTGTAGAGCATGTTAGGGCAAAGATTGGAGAGAATTGAGAGAGTTGATATCAGGTGATTATGGTGGAACCAAGCTGTTACATTCATAGGGTTTGATTATTGGTTGAATTTTAGAAGGAGATATTGATATGGTTGTGTAGAGGGAAGAAAATAGACCAAGTTTGCTTTTCATAGCATGTGATTTCATGGACAATTGATGGAGAACAGAGAGCTGGAAGTTCGTGCATGGTGACGAAGTTTCAGAAACCCTAGGGTTTCTAAGGTTGAAGACGGCCTTTAAGCCACACGATTGCTTGTTGGACTTTGACTGAACCCAGGATCCAATGGCCACGATTAAAAGAAAAACGGAGGGAGATTCAAAAGCAGAAACGCACCGTTTCACTTATCATTGTCTGATGGGCTCAAATTTCCTTGCTATGCACACCCTCCCCAATCAGGCCCAATGTGATTTGAACTAAGAAATTCGTTATTCGCACCGTTTTGCTTTTTTTTAATTTTTGTTATCATTTTCTATTTGATTGGGCCCAGACGCGCTTGCTATGCGCGCCCCCCAGTCTGGGCCCAGTTTGTTGTTTTAACTGGTTTTCAATGCTTTCTGCACCCCTAACCAATTAATTCTCATTTTATTTCTTTCAAAAATTTTAATTCTTTGGAAATTCATAAAAAATTGGAAAATGCATGATTTTAATTGGTTCTTTTTTTATGTTGTTCATAATTTTGTCAAGAAAATTATCCCAGAAAAAAATTAATATTTCATTTTGTTTTCATATTTTTAGCATATATTTTTTTAATAGGTGTAAATATTGTTTAGTTTGATGCATGAATTTGTTAATTTTAGTTTGATTAGATGCTTTTACCTTTTTAATCCATTCTTTTTAGGTTGATTAGTGGAGACCTTTATCTTGTATATAAAATTTAGTTCATACTTTTAGGACTTAATTTTTGGTGATTTGTTTAGGTGTGAATAACATGATCAGAACTAGGGTTTATGAGATAACATAGGTGGATTAAATCATTTCCCTTAGGAGTTGTAGATTGAATCTTCGGGGTATGGGACTATAGGGATTATGGGTAGTTAATAGATCCCTTAGAAATTATTAGGATTCCCCTACTGCTATTAGTACTGTCTATATTTGCTTGACTGGTGTGGTGTACCCTCTCTGGGGATTATTATTTGTCTGTGTGGGTATTGGGTTTGCTTGGGGATTGGGAGAGTTGAAGACTTGTGATGATGAAGTCCATTGGAGATCCAGAGTATGAAGACCAACTTCCAGAGTTGATGGGGAGCATCCTTTGCTGGCAGCTGTTAAGGAGTATAGGGTTTAGGAGCTAGGCAGAGCTCTAGAGTAGCCAAATTGATTCATAAACATGGAAGGTCTTGATTGCCTCCATCCCTCTCTGTGATGCAGAGTCTCTCTAAGACACTCACCCCCTTCCTTTGGAAGGCTTGGTGATAGAACTCTTGAGAGAAATATTCTATGTGTTGTTAGCAGTCTGTTTGCCACCTTTGGTGGTCAACTAATTACTTAACATCCAGTTCACTCTTGTGATTGATTCCTCAGCTTGGAGATTAGAACTTGAAGAAAAGCCAGTACAGATTGAAGACTGATGACAAAGACCTTGCTTGAAGGATGTGGAGATGGAGATTGATGCTTGCTGAAGCTTGTAGCTAATTGATGATGACTTGAAGACAGATGTTGATGCAGAGCTGCTAGGGTTGTTTATTTTCTGCTGTTTATTTCTTGATATATTGATTGGTTTTCCCTGACTGTATTGTTTGCTGTTTAACCTGTTGGGTTGAAAGTGAATTCTGTTCGCTTTTGCCTATTGTTTTCTAGGTTCGAGGTTGAGTGGGACTCCCTTGCTTCGCTTGTATTGCTGCATCCATGCATTTTACTGCTTTACTGTATATATATGCTATTGTTTCTGTTTCCGTTTATCCCTTAGGATCTCTGTTTCTCTCTGCGCAAGAGAGGAACATGATAGACACTAGGTCTTAACCCATGCATGATAACATTAGGTTAGTTTGATTCCCTTCACAACCGTAGATTAGAGTTCTGTCTCTTCTTTCTCAAAACAAACAGAAAAACACGATAAATATTTCAAACGCAATAAAAGACACTTCTTCCGTAAAAGAATGTGAACTCATCAAAACGTCATTTTTGTCCGCTTGGACCAGTTAATCAGAAAAAACCTTTTTCAGAAGGAATAAAAACAATCAAGACAAGCTTGTGTCGTACGTGGCCCGAACTACGTTTGCTCTGATCTTTCATGCTGTATGAAAGTACGTAGGCATAGGATGCGATATCCTAGCGAGCAACCTTCACCCACCTTCACCCGTAGTTAGGCGAACTACGTTGACTCTGATTTCTCGTTCCAGACGGGAATACGTAGGCATAAAGTGCGATACTTTGCCGAGTTATTTTCTTTTCTTTTAACCCCTGACCTTTAGTTTAGATAGAAATAACAATCCATACCCGAAAACAAGCGTGGATCCCGTCGAGTACGACGGACGTGAGGGGTGCTAATACCTTCCCCTTGCGTAACCGACTCCCGAGTCCAGGTTTTGGTTGCGATGACCATACCTTTCCCCGTTTTGCGGTAGGTTTACCTCGAGCGTTTCCTTTCCCTCCTGTGGGATAAATAACGCACGGTGGCGACTCTTCTGTCAGCCGGCGCCGATTTTCGCAGTAGCGACAGCTGGCGACTCTGTTGGGGATCCAACGTCCCCTGGCTGCTAAGGACTGCGATAGTTCCTTATGCATTTGGGATCCAACGTCCCTTAAGCGAGTCAATCCTAGCGCTTGTTTTCCCGTCGAGGATTTTGTATGGATTTATATTTCTGACCTTTATTTTCAGCATTATATATATTGATTATTATTGCTGTATTGGGGTGTGACGGGTGTTCTATGATTGAGAGATAAGCCGGACCTGGGCTTGAGTGCACCTAGACTTAGAGTAGATATTAGTGGGCGCGCACGTGCTTTGCATGTCCTAGTGTCCCGCGAAATCTACACTCAGACGAGGTTCTTCTGGTTGGCCTCCTGTCCTGCCCTTTGGGTGGCTCGGGTTGCTGGTTAGTTGGATTGTCAACTCTGGGAACCGATCATTTGGAAGTTGGCTAAGTGAGGCCTCTTCAGGATTTGATGATGCCACTCCTTCTGGGAATCGTATCATCAACCCTGAAAGTCTGTGACGCCGACGACCGCATAGGATGCCGTACCTTTGTCAGTTACTAGGACACCTACCTGCGAGAGGGTTTGGGGGTTATGCAGGTAACTAGACCTTCAGATACCGGTTATTTCTTGATCTGAGATCCTGGGTATTTATGGAAGGTTGTGTGGTCTATCAGAGACCAGTCAGAGTTATGTTGGAGGTCTGTCAGAGACCAGTTGGAGTTATGGTGTGAGGTCGGTCAGAGACCAGTCAGAGTTATGTTATGAGGGCCTATCAGAGACCAGTGTTGGAGCTTTGTTGTGGGTCTATCTGAGACCAGGGTTTGAGGAGTTCTAGAGGGTCTATCTAAGACTTGTTGATATGGTTCAGGCTTCTCAGCCAAGGCACTTGGTCCCTGTTGCATGTTACTTGCATTGCATTGTTTGCATAATCATTATCATTGCATCCCATTAACGTGTGTCTGTGCTGCAGGTGCATTTGCATATCCCCTGGTTCTAGTGTCTGGACTTCTGGGTATTGATCATGGCTGGTTTGAGGATGACAGTTGCGTATAAGCTACCTATTCCTGATATTGCTCCACTCCTGGGTTTGATTTCTCTTGCTGATGAGGATGTCCGTAGAAGCTTCAGGCAGAGTTACGGACGGCTGTTGAGTTTGGTTCGCAAATCCACTGATGATGAATTAAATGGACTGTACACCTTAATGCAATTCTATGACCCGACTTTGAGGTATTTCATGTTTGCTGATTTTATCTCGGGGCCCACCATGGAGGAGTATGTGGAGTTTACTGAACTGCCGGTGCAGAATGCAGTTCCTTTTATTCACTCTGCCGCTGAGCCCAAGTTGGAGGATCTAGCTAAAGCCTTGCACATGAATGCTTCCGAGCTGTTGATGACTTCTTGGCGAGAGGTTCCAGGTTTCTCCCTCCAATTCCTGGTTGGTAAGGCTCAAGAGTACGCCAAGAATGGGTGTTGGGTGGTCTTTAACGCTATTTTGGCTCTATGCATTTATGGGATAGTGTTGTTTCCCAACTTCCCAAACTTCGTGGACATGGATGCATTTCATCTATTTGCTGCTGGTAACCCGGTGCCAACGCTGATCGGAGACTTCTACCATTCGATGCACTACAGAAATGAGAACAGGAGAGGCAAGAACGTCTCTTGTTGCGTGCCTTTACTGTATATGTGGTTCAAGAGTCATCTTCCCCTGAAGGGACCTTTTGTGGATAGTGCAACTACATCTGACTGGCCAGAGCGTATGATGAGGCTATCTTCTGAAGACATTGAGCGGTTCGACCGAGACTTGCTGGGGTCTGAGCTTATCTTCAGTTGTTCTGGGTATCCTAATGTCCCGTTGATAGGAAGAAAAGGGTGTATCAATTACAACCCTTCTCTGTTCATTCGCCAGTTCAGATATGCGTTAAAGAGCTCACCAAAGGAGGAAGAAGTATAGGAATCTCTGTACTTCACCGGTGATTTGAAGGGAGAGTTATTAGCCAAGCTGCAGCATGCCTGGACGCGTATTAACAAAAGAGGGAAGCCGCTGTTAGGGAAGAACGATTGTCAGGCTTATGCACCATACAGAGTTTGGGTCCAGGAGAGAGCAAGGCAGTTGCTGATGCCATTTCCAGCTGCACCAGTCCCTGTTCATATTCCGGTGGAAGAGCCAACCACTGTTACTAAGGAGGCCTACGAGCAAGTGGTGAAAGAAAAAGAAGCCTTGATGAAGATCAATGAAGGGTTAGAGCAAGAGCTAGCTCAGATACGCAGTGAGAAAAACAAAGTCGTGCACTCCTTCCAACAGCAGATCGAGCTAGTAAAAAGACTAGGGGCTGAGTTGACTGAGGAGAAAAAGAAGCGCGAACGTCTGGGGCAAGAGTTCAGAAGCTCCCATGACATGCTGGAGTCTAAAAAGAAAACACTCGAAGCCGCACACCAAGAAATCTCTTCTTGTAATAAGACTTGGAATGCTACGCTAACCAACAATAAAAAGAGGGAAGATAAATTGAAGCAGCAAATCTCTGACCTCGAAGAGCAGTTGAAGGCTAGCATTAAGAAGTATGAAGAAGAGATGATGACCAGGTACAGTCTCCAGAATGCATTGAACAAGGCCATCAAAGGCAGGGACGAAGCTGTGTCTCAGAAGCGGAAGCTAGAGGATCGCTTCGGAGAAGGGGCACGGGAAGAAACCGCTGGTGACGTGCGGCGTGTTCTCAAGAGAAGAAACCAGCTTGTCGAGGGTCTGCTTACCCGACCAAGCCATCCAGAGACCAAGAAGTTGTTAGAAGAGTATCAGGCTTATGAGTGTATTTGACCATTTCATGTATTGATGCTTTATTTGCATAGTGCTGACCATCACCAGGATTGTTGGTTGAGGTCATGCCTTCTTATTTTACTCAGTGATATTGTATTCTTGGCTTAATGGATTTCTCTGCAATATATGAGGCTTTCTATGATTCAGCTCCGATCTTCGTGTTGCTAGCACTGTCACTGCACTGGCACCTCCGCACTAGAATCAGGGAATGATATTCCCTAATGCACAGACACATATTGCATTGCATTCCCATTCATATTGCATTACAGGTAATTATTAAATTGTATCTCATCTCCTGCATCTTCCAGGTCCTCCAAGATTAGCGACCGAAGAATTCCCTGGCATTCAACCAGAAGCAGCAGTAAGGAAGTCATGAGTCAGGATCAGACTGAGATGCAAGAGGTGCACAACAACATGATGCGGCTCATACAGGTAATGGAAGCCATGGCCAAGAGTCAGGAACAGTTGCAGAATATGGTGCAGCCTCTGATTGCACGGGCTAATGATAAGGCTGCCGATTTTGCTTAGCAAGGGAATCAAGGTTTTCTCCCAGGCCTCAGACGCCAACTTGTGAGGATAGACATCAAGCAGGTTCAAGCAGAATTAATTGATGTTCGAGCCCAGTTGGGGCAGTTCACGAAAGATATGCAAGTGTTGCGCTCGAATCAAGAGACGCTAGAAGAGGAGAACTGCCGATTGAAGGCACAGATAGCGTTGATGGCTGAAATATTAAGGAACGTACTCAGAAGAGAAGGAGGGCAGATGTCTGAAGACGCGGCTGGCTTATTTGTTCCTCAGGGGTCTGAAGAACCATTACCCACGCATGATAGGCTTAAGAGACCCTCTCCACGGTTCGAAGCTCAGGATTCTCCTCGTCAGCAGCCGCAATTGATTTTGCAGGATAACTCAAGGAGGTGTGGCAAAAGGATGAGGTTTTCTAACAGAGTATTCGATGAGATCCCAGTGGATTATGATCAGCTGGTGCAACTCTTGTTCCAACTTCAACTGGTTGAGCCCCGCATTTTGGTTCCACTGACAGGGCAACCGCCACCAGACTATGACTTGAACGCCCATTGTGCCTTCCACTCCGGAGCACTGGGGCATAACATTGCAAACTGCAAAGCTTTTAAGCATAAGATTCAAGATTTGCTGGATGAGAAAATAATTGAGTTTTACCGGGGGGTATAAAAGTTTCAGGGACTGATATTCCAATTTCTCCGCCAGAGGTTGCAGACGAATCGAGGTATATCCCAGAGCCACTGGAAGCTAAGTCCCCATGCCCACAACAATTGTCGATGCCAGGGTTGAATTTAAGGATGATAACGCGTAAGCCTAAGGAATCGTCCGAGCAAAGCCAGCAGCATACAAGATGCCAGTATCCGGCTCAACAAAGAATTCGGGGAAAGAAACCAAGGAGAGTGTTTGAAAAGCCTCCTTCAACGTATGCAGATTTGTTACAGACACTACTAGGTTTGAACTTGGTGGAGAAGAGAACTCTGGCGCCAATAATAGGCACTCCTCCGTATGGCTATGATGCAAGCAGGCACTGTGAATTCCACTCCGGGGCTCCCGGACATGATATTGAGGGTTGCCACGCGTTCAAGCATAACGTCCAAGATTTAATCGACAGCAGGGTTATTAACTTCTCTGATAGGGTCCCCAAGGTGGTGCAAGGCCATAGACAAGCGAAAGCCGGGATGAGGAAAAAGTTTCCCAGGTTTGATCGGGCCGTTGAAGGAAGATCGAGACAGCAGTAGACTACCCCTGATAATGGTTTCTGAGGATGGTTGACTCGCCAATAAGTCCAAGTGCAGGAAGTCCAGTTCTGAGACACTGACATTTTTCATGTTATCTTGTTCATGTCTTCGCATTTGTAGTTTCTTTTCTGTTTAATTGCAAATTTTGCTTCTAAAACTTGTTGTTTTTTCAATTGATATTGATAAACGAAATGAATATGCATGTTTTGAATTAATCCAGTCGTGTTCACTCTTTGCTTTCTTAATGCTTAATGCTTGTTTTAGCAGGAATCCGGGGAGGATGACGAAAACAGATGACGAATAATATTCCGATTGTATGCTTTTGGATAAAAAAACTTGTTGATGAGATACAGGCATTGTTTCAATCCATAAACACCGGAGAGATAAGGAGGATAATCCCTTGATAACCCCTTTTGAGCCCAGTAGTAGGAGTTTCTTTTGGAAAATGAAAAACCCTAAATCTTAACCCGGGGCAGGGTAGGTGTCAGTTAGTTTGACCAAGCGTTCGAATCATGAAAGGAGTGTCCGTACAAGGATCAATCACACCTCTAGAGGTCGTGCCTAAAAAACCACAAGGGTTAAATGGAAAGAGTGAAACGGTCATATTATTCCACAAATAGTTAGACAAACCAGTGTCACACGACTTGTTCAAAAAAAAAAAAAACAAAGAAACGAAAAGAATCAAAAGCCCGCTAAGTCAAAACGTGAAAACAAATGACTTAGGCAAAAATAGGGGCATCCCGCTGGACTGGAAAATCAAAAGAATCTCAAAAGATACTCAGTCCAGGCAAAAGTTAGGGAATGAAAAAAAAACGAAAGACGAAAAGGATTGCCAAAGAAAAGAAAAAATCCTCGAAAAGGACAAAGTCGTGTGACTCTAGGCACCCAAAGACGATAAGCGAATGACTGTCACTCCGAAAAGTAAGTGGTATCTTGAACCATCACTCCTATCATTCCACCTCTAATAGGTGAACGCTGAAGTCAGATTAGCTGAACATAGGATTGGAGAACATCACGAAGAATGGGTGGGTTAAAATAAACTTTGAGCCTGTGTCTTTCCTTGTTAACCGTGAGCCCGACCACGTTACAACCCGAAAAAGTCCTAATTGAAACAGGTTTTGGTCAAGAGCATACGTCGGTAAAGATCGCATCGGAACTGACTCCTAAAAGCGTTCCTCTTACCAGCTTTCATATTGACATTTTGATAATTGATTCATTACATGTCGCAAAATTTTTTCCAATGAACAGACTTAGATTGTGAAACTGTCATATGCATTGCGTTTAATATATCTTTTATGCAGAACAACCTGTGTTACTTGCGAGTAAGCGCATGTCAATAGGAAAGATTCCTACAGTGGAAGGTCTGGTCAGGATAAAATGCAGAATGCCCAAATGTTTCGTGAACTGGGGCAAGCTATACTGATTAATTCAGGTAGGGTCAGTCATCCTAGAATCAGTAAATCTGGGGCAATCAGGTCAAGATTTGGCAAATCTCTCGTAGCTATGGGCATTGTTCCACGAACCCGTCAATCAGAGACAAAGGATTAATTGCGAGACCGGGGCAGGTCACCCTAAGAGCTCGAGAGCTATTTTTTGGGTCGAAATTGTAGCAGCGGTCCATGTCTGACCGTTAGGATACCGAGACTGTAGGGTCTATTCCAAAATTGTTGCAGATTCAGGGGAAAGCTATTTCAAGATAGAGTCCTGACTAGGATTTCCTTTCGAGAAGAAGTATGCAAGAACACAGACTGGGGCATGCTAGTACCCCCGAAGCAGAGTTCCGAGAAGGTGGGCGATCAAAAGATTGCAGTATGGACCAGGAGTTCGTAACGAAAGATTCGATCCCCGCGCAGGTCGCGCTTCCGAGATGACAATGTTCCTTACTGAAGAAGGATCGAATTACCCAGCTAGTCGCAGCTTATCCAAAGGACATTCTCCAGCCAAGTCGTTCATCCTCAGCCGGGTTTGGCGATTACAAGATTGTAGGCTGTAGTCAGATGGTGTGGTGTCCCCCAGAAGGATTCCTTATCTCAAGCAGAGTGGTTTAGCCGCAGAAGATTAACATTTGTGAGCTGTCTTCAGACAATTCACCTTTCCCCGCAGGGTCATTTACTCTCCCCCAGCGGATTCAGTTAATTGTCCCTAAGAGAATCATTCCGTCCCCAGCGGAGTTCTCGCTTTCCAGCAAATGTTGTCTTTCCTCCCAGAGGAACTCGAAGATTAAAACTCTCCCCAGGCAGAGTTGGTTGTGTGTCCCGGCATTTATTTTGTCGGAATACCGTGGGATACCTGTTCACTCTCCAGCAGAAGTCCAATCATACTTGGCACATCTGCTATTCCCCAGTAGAGTTATATTCCCCAGCAGGGTGTTACCTCAACAAGGTGCTTGGTTAAGTTCCCAATTTCCCAGCAGGGTTGACTTCACTTTTCCAGCATTTATTTTGCTGGAATAATTCTGTAGCACCTGGCTATCCCCAGCGGAGTTGGCGTTGTCTTCAGCATTTATTTTGCTGAAGCGATTTCTGTATCCCAGCAGGTGGAGAGGGCTCTTGCTCAAATGAATTACCAAGCATTCAAGATCTCGGCATGAGACATTCAATGATAATGTCAGTTTCGGCAGTATTCCCCACAGAGTTATCAAGATAAGTTTCTCTTTATTCCCAAGCAGAGTTATCTGTCATCAAAGGGTTTCGTGGATCAGAATTTCAGAAGTTGCCTCCGGTTATCAAAACAGGCATCCGGTAGTTTGGTTTCCAGATATCCCCAGTAGAGTCCGCCCCAAAGTCGCTGTCACGTCAGTGCTAAGAAGTTTGTGGGTTGGGATCAATGGAGAAATGAGTCCTGACGTGGACAATTTTATTGACGGGATTTCTTCGTGTTAGAGAAAGGGGTGTCCTGACGTGGACAGATTTATCTCCCCGGGTTGATGAGATGCGCTAGTCCTAACGTGGATAGATTCGGTTTCTCGGTACTGGTTGAATGTGGAGTCCTAACGTGGACAAAGTTGATTACTCTTCATGTTGGTGTCCTGACGTGGACAATTTATTTCCAGAAGATATCCTTATTCGTAATGGTGAAATGTGTGTCCTGACATGGACAAGTTTATAGTCTTTCGTGATGATAAGATCAGAGTCTTGACGTGGACAAATTAGACGAAGATGTGAGTCCTGACGTGGACAAGTTTATTTCTTCAGTAGGTTGAGATGTGTGTCCTGACGTGGACAAAAGTTTCATTTCCCCAGCGGGTCGAAGGTGCATGAGTCCTGACGTGGACAAAAGTTTTATTTCCTCAGCAAGTCAAGATCAGAGTCCTGACGTGGACAAATCAGACGAAGATGTGAGTCCTAACGTGGACAAGTTTTATTTCCTCAGCAAGTCGAGATGTGAGTCCTTACGTGGACAAATCAAGACGAAACGGGAGTCCTGACGTGGACAAGTTTATTCCTTACGTGGAAAGATTATATTCCTTACGTGGAAAGATCAGAGTCCTTACGTGGACAAATCAAGACGAGATCAGAGTCTTTACGTGGACAAATCAAGACGAGATCAGAGTCCTTACGTGGACAAATCAAGACGATATATGGTTCCTTACGTGGAAAGAAGTTGATTCCTCACGTGGAAAGAAGCTTTAGTTCCTTACGTGGAAAGATTGGAGTCTTTACGTGGACAAATCAAGACGAGATGGTTTCCTTACGTGGAAAGATGGAGATTCCTTACGTGGAAAGATTGATTCCTTACGTGGAAAGATGGAGATTCCTTACGTGGAAAGATTGATTCCTTACGTGGAAAGATGATGATTCCTTACGTGGAAAGAAGTGATTCCTTACGTGGAAAGAGTTTTATTCCTTACGTGGAAAGATGTATTCCTTACGTGGAAAGGTGGGTCCTAACGTGGATGATGTATTCCTGACGTGGAAAAAAGATGTATTCCTTACGTGGAAAGGTGGGTCCTAACGTGGATGATGTATTCCTTACGTGGAAAGATGTATTCCTTACGTGGAAAGGTGGGTCCTAACGTGGATGATGTATTCCTTACGTGGAAAGATGTATTCCTTACGTGGAAAGGTGGGTCCTAACGTGGATGATGTATTCCTGATGTGGAAAAAAAGATGTATTCCTTACGTGGAAAGGTGGGTCCTAACGTGGATGATGTATTCCGGACGTGGAAAGTTGGAGATTCCTTACGTGGAAAAATGGAGATTCCTTACGTGGAAAGTTTGTATTCCTTACGTGGAAAAGAAGATAGATTCCTTACGTGGAAAGAGTTGGAGATTCCTTACGTGGAAAAATGGAGATTCCATACGTGGAAAGTTTGTATTCCTTACGTGGAAAAGAAGATAGATTCCTTACGTGGAAAGAGTTAGAGATTCCTTACGTGGAAAGATGGAGATTCCTTACGTGGAAAAACGATTCCTGACGTGGATGAAGAGATGCATTCCTTACGTGGAACGTTTAGTCCTAACGTGGACAGATCCAGACGAAGTGTTATTCCTTACGTGGAAAGGAGAGTTTATTCCTAACGTGGAAGATTTTATTCCTAACGTGGAAGAGTTTATTCCTAACGTGGAAAGGAGAGTTTATTCCTAACGTGGAAGATTTTATTCCTAACGTGGAAGAGTTTATTCCTAACGTGGAAAGGAGAGTTTATTCCTAACGTGGAAGATGTTATTCCTAACGTGGAAAGGTTATTCCTAACGTGGAAAGGAGAGTTTATTCCTAACGTGGAAGATTTTATTCCTAACGTGGAAGAGTTTATTCCTAACGTGGAAAGGAGAGTTTATTCCTAACGTGGAAGATGTTATTCCTAACGTGGAAAGGTTATTCCTAACGTGGAAAGGGGAGTCCTAACATGGACGATGGAGTCCTAACGTGGACAAGGGTATTCCTAACGTGGACAAGAGTTTATTTCTAACATGGACAATTTATTCCTGATAAAATGCAGACGAGTCATCCCCAGCGAAGTCGCCAAGATCTTTTCGTGTTGACGGCAGGTGGAGTCCTAACGTGGACAAGTGTAGTTGAGATTTCTTCGATGATAGAATCTTTTTCAGGCCGACGAAAGTAATCCCCAACACGGTCGCTAGTGGATCAGTTGGTTGCCGTAACAACCAGATTCAGTTGATGGATGTCGTTCCCCAAGCAGTGGTGCAGTTTATTTCTGCGGTTGGCAAATTTCCGGGTTCTTAGTATTCAACCGTCTCGTACCTAGAATGGTTGAAAGCCGTTCGCTCTTCACCCAATCGGGTCCAAGTCGCTTGAATAGGGGCAGCTGTTGCACCCTAAAATTTGCTCAACCTAATTCACTTGGTTTATGTTTCAATTGCATTAGAGTCATGTACATAGTCTAATCATCTGCATAGCATAGCATAGCAAATCATCCAACAGGGGACCAATTACTATTCTCCTCTCAATGAGCCTACCAAGAGGTTATTATTCAAATTCAAGCATATCCAAGTCATCAGAAAGAATTTGAAAGCTGAAGAAGTCATTGGATCAAGCAGTGCATTTATCTCCTATCTTGAGGGTATCTGAAGATCATCAAAGAAATTATGAGCTGTGAGCTGAGCATGGAGAGTATCTAGACATCATGGAAGACTTAGAAAGTCATTTGGATAAGGAGGCAAGTCATTGGTGTGATCACAAGAATTGCAGTTGAAGACAGTCAACTAGGGTTTCATCTGGGTCAACCCTGGGTCAACTCTAGGTCAATTGAATGATTGAAAGGCATTAAGGTCTATTGGATAGATGTGGGGTTCATCATTTGACATGTAGAGAAGGATATGGTGTTATGCTAAGAAGAAATCAAGAGAAATCAAGGAGAAGAGGAGTTTCTAAATTAGGGTTTCTGTGTAAAATCCCCTAGTTTAGGTCAAATTTCCAAGCAAGATAAGTCAAAATGCAAGCTTCAAATGGATCCTTGGTCAACATGAAACTTGTAGAGGATCTCAAGACCTTTAATTTGAGTGGTGGAAGACATCTAGGAGATTTATAGAACTCAAGTTATGGTCCTTACAAGTTACAGGTCATCTGGGGTATCTGAAATTTTGTCTGTGAAAGTTACTTGTCTTCCAAGCCATTTTTACCCCTCAAGGAGATTTCAAATGAATTTCTGGTAAACATAAGAATTGTTCCTAATTGTCTTAGCTTTCTATAATGGTATGGTATGCCTTCATATGATTTGTGGAACTCTACTTATGGTCTTGGCAAGAAAAGGGTATTTTGGTCATCTGAGAATTACAGGTCATTTCAAGCCTATGCCCAAAACTCATACAAGGAAGCTTCAAATGGAAAACTTCACAACATCAAACTTGCTCCAAATGACATTTTGAGTCTAGAAAAGTTACCATGAAAGATTGGAAAGGCTCATAGCTCAAGGTTTCAAAATTGGTGAATTTAATGAATGAAAAATGACCTAAAATGGAGATTTTTCATAATTTGGCCAAATGGGATGAAATTATAGGTCATTTTGATTGGAAAAAATGTTTTAAGAACATTGGAAAAAGTAGAATTTTGAGTTTGGTTCAAGAATTGGAAGTTATGCATGGTTACTTACAAATGAAGTTACATAATCCAAATCCAAGGGAAAGTGTGCATGGGAAGGTTCTACAAACTTCTAGGGCTTTCTATTCTCATCTATATATTGAATGAAGTAACTCCATGCCATGGTTGGTGAATCACTTTGCTCATAACACAAAGTTTCATACAATTCTTCCAATTTGCAAAAGCTTTTCAAACTCCACCAAATCTCTCTCAATTTTCACATTTCTGGATTGGATCATCATCACCATCATTCATAGATCATATTTTCATCAGAAATTGGTAGAATTAGAGAAGAAATCGTTCCAACCAATTCCATCATCCAAGAAGCAAGATTTTGGTGATTGCAAGATTCAAGAACTTGGAGCAAGGTCCATTGCATACAGAACTCATAATCAAGTTCCCTGATCCAGTTCCAATCCTTACAAGCATCAGATCAGAGCATTCCATAGCTGTTTTCTTCATTTTACATCAGGTTAGATTTCTATTCGAATTGCATGATTTAGTTAGAATTATAGGGAATTGTTAGCATAGAAATGTTAGGATAGGTTAAATGACTGAGTTTGGTGAGTTTGGACAAGTTTCATGGAGGTTGATCATGGTGCACTAATTCTGTTAGAGATCATAACATCAAGAATATGGCACGAGAATCTTAGGTTTGTAGCTTAATTTGTTCAGCATGAACTGTAGAGCATGTTAGGGCAAAGATTGGAGAGAATTGAGAGAGTTGATATCAGGTGATTATGGTGGAACCAAGCTGTTACATTCATCGGGTTTGATTATTGGTTGAATTTTAGAAGGAGATATTGATATGGTTGTGTAGAGGGAAGAAAATAGACCAAGTTTGCTTTTCATAGCATGTGATTTCATGGACAATTGATGGAGAACAGAGAGCTGGAAGTTCGTGCATGGTGATGAAGTTTCAGAAACCCTAGGGTTTCTAAGGTTGAAGACGACCTTTAATCCACACGATTGCTTGTTGGACTTTGACTGAACCCAGGATCCAATGGCCACGATTAAAAGAAAAACGGAGGGAGATTCAAAAGCAGAAACGCACCGTTTCACTTATCATTGTCTGATGGGCTCAAATTTCCTTGCTATGCACACCCTCCCCAATCAGGCCCAATGTGATTTGAACTAAGAAATTCGCTATTCGCACCGTTTTGCTTTTTTTTAATTTTTGTTATCATTTTCTGTTTGATTGGGCCCATACGCGCTTGCTATGCGCGCCCCCCCCCCCCCCCCCCCCCCGTCTGGGCCCAGTTTGTTGTTTTAACTGGTTTTCAATGCTTTCTGCACCCCTAACCAATTAATTCTCATTTTATTTCTTTCAAAAATTTTAATTCTTTGGAAATTCATAAAAAATTGGAAAATGCATGATTTTAATTGGTTCTTTTTTTATGTTGTTCATAATTTTGTCAAGAAAATTATCCCAAAAAAAAATTAATATTTCATTTTGTTTTCATATTTTTACCATATTTTTTTTTAATAGGTGTAAATATTGTTTACTTTGATGCATGAATTTGTTAATTTTAGTTTGATTAGATGCTTTTACCTTTTTAATCCATTCTTTTTAGGTTGATTAGTGGAGACCTTTATCTTGTATATAAAATTTAGTTCATATTTTTAGGACTTAATTTTTGGTGATTTGTTTAGGTGTGAATAACATGATCAGAACTAGGGTTTATGAGATAACATAGGTGGATTAAATCATTTCCCTTAGGAGTTGTAGATTGAATCTTCGGGGTATGGGACTATAGGGATTATGGGTAGTTAATAGATCCCTTAGAAGTTATTAGGATTCCCCTACTGCTATTAGTACTGTCTATATTTGCTTGACTGGTGTGGTGTGCCCTCTCTGGGGATTATTATTTGTCTGTGTGGGTATTGGGTTTGCTTGGGGATTGGGAGAGTTGAAGACTTGTGATGATGAAGTCCATTGGAGATCCAGAGTATGAAGACCAACTTCCAGAGTTGATGGGGAGCATCCTTTGCTGGAAGCTGTTAAGGAGTATAGGGTTTAGGAGCTAGGCAGAGCTCTAGAGTAGCCAAATTGATTCATAAACATGGAAGGTCTTGATTGCCTCCATCCCTCTCTATGATGCAGAGTCTCTCTAAGACACTCACCCCCTTCCTTTGGAAGGCTTGGTGATAGAGTCTAAGAGATAGAACTCTTGAGAGAAATATTCTATGTGTTGTTAGCAGTCTATTTGCCACCTTTGGTGGTCAACTAATTGCTTAACATCCAGTTCACTCTTGTGATTGATTCCTCAGCTTGGAGATTGGAACTTGAAGAAAAGCCAGTACAGATTGAAGACTGATGACAAAGACCTTGCTTGAAGGCTGTGGAGATGGAGATTGATGCTTGCTGAAGCTTGTAGCTAATTGATGATGACTTGAAGACAGATGTTGATGCAGAGCTGCTGGGGCTGTTTATTTTCTGCTGTTTATTTCTTGATATATTGATTGGTTTTCCCCGACTGTATTGTTTGTTGTTTAACCTGTTGGGTTGAAAGTGAATTCTGTTCGCTTTTGCCTATTGTTTTCTAGGTTCGAGGTTGAGTGGGACTCCCTTGCCTCGCTTGTATTGCTGCATCCATGCATTTTACTGCTTTACTGTATATATATGCTATTGTTTCTGTTTCCGTTTATCCCTTAGGATCTCTGTTTCTCTCTGCGCAAGAGAGGAGCATGATAGACACTAGGTCTTAACCCATGCATGATAACATTAGGTTAGTTTGATTCCCTTCACAACCGTAGATTAGAGTTCTGTCTCTTCTTTCTCAAAACAAACAGAAAAACACGATAAATATTTCAAACGCAATAAAAGACACTTCTTCCGTAAAAGAATGTGAACTCATCAAAACGTCATTTTTGTCCGCTTGGACCAGTTAATCAGAAAAAACCTTTTTCAGAAGGAATAAAAACAATCAAGACAAGCTTGTGTCGTACGTGGCCCGAACTACGTTTGCTCTGATCTTTCATGCTGTATGAAAGTACATAGGCATAGGATGCGATATCCTAGCGAGAAACCTTCACCCACCTTCACCCGTAGTTAGGCGAACTACGTTGACTCTGATTTCTCGTTCCAGACGGGAATACGTAGGCATAAAGTGCGATACTTGCCGAGTTATTTTCTTTTCTTTTAACCCCTGACCTTTAGTTTAGATAGAAATAACAATCCATACCCGAAAACAAGCGTGGATCCCGTCGAGTACGACGGACGTGAGGGGTGCTAATACCTTCCCCTTGCGTAACCGACTCCCGAGTCCAGGTTTTGGTTGCGATGACCATACCTTTCCCCGTTTTGCGGTAGGTTTACCTCGAGCGTTTCCTTTCCCTCCTGTGGGATAAATAACGCACGGTGGCGACTCTTCTGTCAGCCGGCGCCGATTTTCGCAGTAGCGACACCCTCTACTTGTATTTTTACTGTATGGCTTTGCTTGAGGGTATTCAGTAGAGCCCAACTCCCTTGCCTATGTGGTTTGTGTTTTGCTTGATGGCATTTCATTTCCTTTCTTCTGTATGATTACAGTTACTCATATTTTTCTTGATGGCACTTTATGTTATTTCTTCTGTATGATTGCAGTTATTATGTTTATTCATATCTGGCTTGAGGTCGAGACGAGCTTGTGGAGGCTATTTCCCCACACACATTTCCTCCCTCACTTGCATTGCATGCATTTTATAGTCGTTTACTGTATATCTGTTTACTGTTTAAGCTGATGCTTTATCTGTTTCTGTTTATCATTGATATGATCCCCTAGGAATCTCACTTCCTTTGATAATAAAGTGATGATAGAACTTTAGGTTGAAACCTATGCATGATAACTTCTAGAAGTTCCCTGTTTCAAACCTCAACCATAGGATGAATCCTTGGCATGACAACATTAGGACTTGATAGTCTCCCCTTAGTTGAACCTGTTCGTTCTCTCTTCTCATCTCAAAACAAACTAAAATACAGTAATAAAGGTTAACTTACGTCGTACGTTACGAGCCTTAAGCTATCTGAGAAAGGATTGTTGGAGAGTTTCTTTTCAACAGTCTGGATGTTTAGTATGGCACCCTTTGGGTGACATGCGACACATTCACTCTCAGGTCATAGTCTCTAGTGCGATATTGGTTGCAAACATCCATAAAAAACAGTTCTTCCGTAAAAGACAGAAAACGAACTTCAAACCTTTTTGCCCCATGGGCCCATAATTCAAAGGAAGCTTTTATGAAGAAAAGAGTGTCGTTAACTCCCAGTTCTACCGCAAACGGTAACGCCTAAGTCTCCAAGGGTCGAGCTGCGTACATCCAACTGCTGGAACTGTTTGTTAACCCTACTCAGAAAAACAGATGAATCTGAGCTCCCGTAAGTCGAATTATCCCGAACTACGTAAGCTCTGATCTCTCATACCTGTTGAGAGTACGTAGGCACAATACTGATGTATTGGTGAGCCACCTTCCCCGTAACCCGTAGTTAGGCGAACTACGTTGACTCTGATTTCTCATTCTCTGATGAGAATACGTAGGCATAAAGTGCGACGCTTTGCCGAGTCATTTTCTTTTCTTTTTAAGCCAGCCTTGATAGGTAGATAGATAAAACAAAACGTCAGATAAACACAACAAGCGTGGATCCCATCGAGTACGATGGACGTGAGGAGTGCTAATACCTTCCCCTTGTGTAACCGACTCCCGAACCCAGACAACGGTTGCGATGACCTTGTCTTATACCTTTTTCGTCAGGTTTCTCCGATCGTTTCCTTTCCCGTTCCGAGGGATAAATAACGAAAGGTGGTGACTCTTCTGTTTTGCCGGCACCTTATTTTTGCGGTAGCGACAGCTGGAAGTCAAGTTTCCTGCAAAAACCCTCCCACTCACGGGTATGGATCTAAACTGACAAGGTACGACATCCTATGCGTTCATTAGCATCATTGACTTTCAAGAAATGATGACACGTTCACCATTTCTGGTTTGGCATCATCATCTCCCAAAGAGGCCTCACTTAGCTGACTCACAGATGATCGGTTCTCAGAGTCGACAATCCTCAAATAAAAATTCCAGTCGGATCCTAAGGATCGGAAAGGAAATCGTCAAAGAGAATCTCGCTGAGCGTGAATTTCGTAGGGAACTGTGTCTGCTAAGCAAACAGGTCCACCCACTAATTTCCACTACTAACGCTAGGTGTGTACTCAAGCCTGGGTTTTGGCTTATCTCTCAGAGGAACAACCACCCAACAACCCAACAACAATAGATAAAAATAGTGCGGAAAATGTAAATACAGTAATATACAAAATACAACACACACTAATGCACACCCACAAACCAAAACAGACAAGCGCTAGGATTGACTCGCATAGGGGATATTCCTGTCCTCAGCAGAGTCGCCAACTGTCGGTACTGCGAAAAACAACTGGCGGAAAAAACAGAAGAGTCGCCACTTTCGTTATTTATCCCACGGAGAGGGAAAGGAACGATCACAAAAACCTAAAGAAAAAGGAAAGACAAGGTCATCACAACCATGTTTGGATTCGGGAGTCGGTTACGCAAGGGGAAGGTATGAGCACCCCTCACGTCCGTCGTACTCTACAGGATCCATGCTTGGGTTGTCTAGTCTATGGGTGAAAAACAATCTATCTACGGCTGCTAAAGCTAAACGGAAAGAACGGACTCGATAGAGCATCGCCGCTCTATGCCTACATATTCCCTCGTGCAATGGGAAAGTCAGAGTCAACGTAGTTCGGGAAACTATAGGGGAAAGATTGCTCGCCAAGACGTCGCGTCTTGTGCCTACGTATTCTTATCTGGCATGAGAAATCAGAGCAAAACGTAGTTCAGGCTAACTACGGGTAAACAAGGGTGTTCTCGATCACACCGGGGTGAGAGAAAGGTTGACGATACTAGCGTGTGCATTCCAGCAGTTAGGTATATGTTGCTCGACCATTGGAGACTTATGCGTTACTTGTTTGCGGTAGAACGGACGTAGTATGTCGGGGTTTAAAGGTACGGGAACCTACGGGAACTAGAACTACGGTCTGGTCTCGATTGCGCTAGGGCAAGAGAAAAGGGAAGAATTAGTCGTCAGCGGGAAAGTCTCGATTGCACGAAAGCGAGAGAATAAAGAAGTTAGTTGTTAGTGTGCTCGCTAGGATATCGCATCCTATACCTACATATTCTCGTCTTGTACGAGAAATCAGAGTAGCTGTAGTTCAGCCAACTACAGAAAAGGGGGAAGAGTGCTTGCTAGGATTATCGCAATCCTATGCCTACATACTCTCAATAGATATGAGAGATCAGAGGAGCCGTAGTTTGGCCAAATAAGGAAAACAGTCTCGATTGCACGGGGGCAAGAGAAAAGAACTCAATCGCCAGGACGCGAGAGAAAAGGGGAAGTCTCAACCGCCAGGATGCGAGATAAAATGTTCGAAACGGGATGCACACGCTAAGTCCTAAACGTAGGAGAGAATGCGTCGCATATTGTCCTAAGGACATATACTAAACACCCTAGGCAATTGAGAGGTGGCCACCCAATCACCATTTCCCACGTATCTAATGCTACTCACAAAACTCGACGGTCAAAAAGAAAAAGATGAAAGAAGTGAAATAAAAACAATGTTACCGAACAAAGTGGTTCCATTGACCCTTGATTTTTGAGTGCAAATTCCATTTCCAAGCTTTCCTCTTTTGATCCTTGATAATGATATTTCGAACTAGAACCAATGTGACGCTGAACCGTCGTAATTCGACTTATAAAAGAAGTCAAACCCCAAGAGGTAGCGTATTGATATCCGTGTCAAAGACAAGATAGAGAAATGATATTGAAAATCATTCTCCAATTGAATCATGTCACACGGCCAGGACAACAGAAAAGCAAAATAAAATCAGAAGAAGAAGAAAAAGATGAGGAGAGAAAAAGTTGTCTCAGATCCTACATCATCCATCAACAAGTTGATTTATAATGGTTTACGGATGTCTCGTCATCGACCTACAAAAATGAAATGGTGAGAAAAAACCAATAACAAAAGGATATGACAACTCAACTTTAATAGAAAATAACTTCCGATAAGAAAAAGAAATTCTAAAAGAAATTATTAAAAATATAAAGAGAGAATAGAATACATAAAAAACTATAACAAAAATATATGCATATAATATTCTATAAAAGAAAATACTATAAATTTTTGAAAGAAAAATAGTAAAGTATATATATATATATATATATATATATATATATATATATATATATATATATATATATATATATATATATATATATATATATATATATATATATATATATATATATATATATATATATATATATATATATATATATATATATATATATATATATATATATATATATATATATATATATATATATATATATATATATATATATATATATATATATATATATATATATGTATATATATATATGTATAATATATATATATATATATATATATATATATATATATATATATATATATATATATATATATATATATATATATATATATATATATATATATATATATATGTATATATATATATATATATATATATATATATATATATATATATATATATATATATATATATATATATATATATATATATATATATATATATATATATATATATATATGTATATATATATATATATATATATATATATATATATATATATATATATATATATATATATATATATATATATATATATATATATATATATATATATATATATATATATATATATATATATATATATATATATATATATATATATATATATATGTGTGTGTGTGTGTGTACAAAAGTCTAATACAAAGCAAATATATAAAATAAAATACAAAAAGGGGGGGGGGGGTGTAGCAGTGAGCAGGAGTTACAACAGCAGCAAAAAGAACACACAGTGGGCCTTAAGCCCACAATCACAACAAAAAAAACAAATAGAAAAAAGGGGGTGCACCCAAAAACCGGGAGGAGGGGGGGACGGTCCAGATGCCACACGGTTGGGCCTTAAGCCCAACCACAATCTCAAACAACAACAAACCAGGAGGGGTGTATCCCCGGAGAACGAGGTATGGACTCAGAAAATGAAGTGATTGGGCCACAGACCCACTAACCAAGCTAGGAGGTCCACGAGCTTCTCATCCTCTTCACTCTGGTTTGAACCAAGGGTGTTCATGCAGATTTTGAAAGAGATGTCACTTATCAAGTGTCGGATAGTGAGTGACAAATGAACCAAAAGTCTAAACGTAGTGCTGATTTGATTAGTGCAAGATACAGCAAGGATATGATTAGCAAATCATGTAGGAGTCAGGTTACTCAACCTTATCATAATGCACTTTCATATTAAACCCTACCTCAATTAGGTCTTTTAAGAGTTGTATCATGGTCGGGTTCACGGTTCGTGAAACAAAGGATATTAGGCTTAAAGTATGATTTGTACCCAACCCTTCTACGTGATGATCTCCAATCCTAAGTTCAGTTAACTTGGTACAAGCACTCACCTCTCCAAAAGGTTTATTGAATGGTAGGAGTGCTGATTAAGGAACTCACAAGGTCTCTGGAATGACAATTACTCCTTTTCGTCTTCGGTGTCTGTATCCACACGACTTTGCCCTTGTTTGAGGATTTTTCTTTTGAGATCCTTTCATTTTCATTCTTTTGATTCCGTAATTTTTTCCTGGACTGACTCTTTTGAGTTCTTTTCGATTTTGAAGTCCAGCGGGATGCCCTGATTTTTGCCTAAGTATTTGCTTTCCAGCTTTTCCTTTTCTTTTTACTTAGCGAGCGTTTTTTTTTCCTTTTCCTTTTGCACAAGTCGTGTGACACTGGTTGTCTTGATTTATCCGAAAGGATTATAACTGTCTCACTCCTGAATAGTGAGGATTAACCATTGCGGCTTATGAGGTACGACCTCTTGAGAGGAATAAGATGTGATTGGTCCATGAATGGAAACACTCCTTAATAAGATTTGAATGCTCGGTCAAGCTAACTGACAACTACCCTGCCCCTGGTTAAGATTTGAGGGTTGAAAAGTCTGAAAGAAACTCCTACTTCTCGGCTCGAAGTGGTTAACTAGGGACTAACTCCTTATCTCTCCAGTTTTTAGGGGATTTGAAATAATGCCTGTACATCATAGGCAAGATTTTATCCGAAAGCATACGATCATCAGTTATGGGTATTTAGTTTTCGTCATCCTCCCTCCTTGCTAATCAATAGTGATAAAATGGAGTGGATAAAATGTGCAAGTGTCAGTGCTGTGCAATAAATGAGCGAAAGCGACATGATTGATTCAGAAAAAATGCAAAGTCACTTCATTAATATTACCATTCAAAACACAATGTTTAACAACAAGTAATAACTAACAGAAAAGAAACTACAAATATATATGCATATAATATTCTATAAAAGAAAATACTATAAATTTTTGGAAGAAAAATAGTAAAGTATAATTTTATATATATATATATATATATATATATATATATATATATATATATATATATATATATATATATATATATATATATATATATATATATATATATATATATATATATATATATATATATATATATATATATATATATATATATATATATATATATATATATATATATATATATATATATATATATATATATATATATATATATATATATATATATATATATATATATATATATATATATATATATATATATATATATATATATATATATATATATATATATATATATATGTACAAAAGTCTAATACAAAGCAAATATATAAAATAAAACACAAAAAGGGGGGGTGTAGCAGTGAGCAGGAGTTACAGCAGCAGCAAAAAGAACACACAGTGGGCCTTAAGCCCACAATCACAACAAAAAAACAAATAGAAAAAAGGGGGTGCACGCAAAAACGGGGGGGGGGGGGGGGGGGGGGGGGGGGGACGGTTCAGATGCCACACGGTTGGGCCTTAAGCCCAACCACAATCTCAAACAGCAACAAACCAGGAGGGGTGTATCCACAAAGAACAGGGTATGGACTCAGAAAAATGAAGTGATTGGGCCACAGGCCCACTAACCAAGCTAGGAGGTCCACGAGCTTCTCATCCTCTTCACTCTGGTTTGAACGAACCCTAATTCCTCTCCTTCAACCTCCGCCGCCGATGAAACTTCTTCTGTCTCCCTACCTCAAACTCTTCTTTCTCCGACTTCATGCCTTTCTGTTAACAAAACAACAGACAAGCATAAAATGTAACTCGGTTGATCTGGAAAACAAACTGCATCTGACGGATGATTGGAGGAGATCTCATGGAGAAAAGTGAAAGAGATTGAACACGGTGGGAGTTTCCGATCTGTGGTGTGCTTGGCGTTTAGATCTGTTGTTATTGACGAGAGGATTTGAAGGTCTGGAAATGGCGTTGATGATTATATGAAGATGGATGATGGACGCGACAATCTGAAGATGAATGTTGTTGCAGATGGATCTGGAGATTTGCGAAGTTTCATGGATGGCAAGAGTTGTGGTTTGCATGTTGAAGTTTCAGAGTTTGTTGAAATCTGGGTAGATCTGGAGTTTTGTTGGAGTTTTTGATGGTTGAGTGATGATCCTTGAAGATGAAGTTCCAGAAAGAAAACTGAAGATTGGTCGAAGATTTGTGAACAGAGAACTAGAATGATGTTGAGATGAAGTTTGTTGGAATGTAGATCGAAGTTCTTTGTGGTTTGCGGAAGAAATCTGGATCGGAGTTCTTGTTGAATTGTTCATCAGATGAAGATGTGAAGGTTAGCTTGAATGTTTAGATCTAGGTTTTAAAGTTTGGATCAGTGATATCTGGGAAATTTCTGGAAAAACTATGAATATGGATGAACTTGTTTGGTTTCTGAAAAAAATGTTTGAAGAATCTGGGGATTATGGAAGGTTTGGAGGAATTTCGTATGAGTTTGTGATGAACGTTTGGATATGGTATGAAGAATTCTGGAAAAGTATGAAGATCAGTTTCTGGGAATGGTTGGTGAACACATGAAGTTCCTGGGAAAAATTGATGAACATGAAGTTTCCGGTGAACGCTATGAATTTCCGGTGAAACTATAAGTTTTCCGGCGTAAATCCGGCGAGGGTTTTGATCCACGTTGATTTGTCCGGTGTTTGCATGGCCGGCGGTGAGGTGGTGTCATTGGGAGGCATGCCAAGGAATTAATGAAGAGAGAGAGTCAGGCTATATAGTGCTGACACATGGCACAGAGAGGATATTGAGCTTGCACAAAATTGACAAATGGCTCTGCGAAAATTCTGATTAAATGCCCACATTAATGATTAAGCTGACAATAATTAAAGCTGATTAATTAATTAAACTAAAGTAAATAAATGATGAGGATTAATAAAGCTAAATCACAAATAAAATGCTAATTAAAGCTAAATCGAAAATTAATGACTAATTAACATTAATGAACTCCATTTAAACTAACTAAATCAATTAAAGCTAATTAAAATTTAGATTAATAAAAATAAAATAAATTACTAATAAAATCTAGAAAAATCATTTAAGAAATAAAATAGAAAATAGAAAATTTAAATCCAAAAATATTAAAATATATTCTAAAAATTATAACATCCTAAAAAACCCTCTAGAAAATAGAAACTAAATTCAAAAACCTATTTAAAAATTTACAAACTATGCCAAAAATAGGAAATTAAATCTAGAAAAATTAAATCGACGAACCAAAAAAATACGAGAAAGCTACAGAATAAACAGTTATAAAACCGGATACCGAAATACCATCGAAACCAACAACGTAGACTGAATAACCGGGCAGAGCGCAAATTCCACAATAAATCTCCGTATCCGAAACGGCTTGAATCGTCTGGAACACGGCAGAAAGGCCTGTAATCCCGATTAAATCAGTCCGGCTGCAAAAAATGCACAGTATGCGGTGTGCAGATGCAAATGCAAATGAAACGAAACATAAGCCAAAAATAAGAAATGGTTGGTCAAATTTTGGGGTGTAACACTTGGTCCCTCCTGAGGAGGAACTTGAAGCTTACCTAAAGTAGTGAATCCATGAGGACTTTTTCTCATTGTTTTTGTTACTTGTTTGTTTGCTTTTGATGCATCTCTCTCTCTTTTTTTCTCTTTGCATCTTCATATGCATGCTTGGTTAGATGAGCTTGTGGTGGCCACTGCCCCACACATGTTTTCCTCCCACTTTCATTCTATGTGTTCTTACTTATGCATTTGTGTTTGCATCCTTCATTTGCATTGTTTCCTTTATTGTTCTTTCTTCTTCTATTGTCTTCCTCCCCTTAGGATTTCTAATCTCTCTTGTTTAAGAGAGGTTATGATAGACATTAGGGTCGTAACCATGCATGACAACATTAGGTAGAGATTTCCCTTTTGTGATCCCAACTTTAGGAGCACTTTGCATGACAACTTTTAGGATTGATTAGTCTCCCATTAGTTTTCCCTTTCTCTTATCATCTTCAAACATTCATAAAACACTTAATAAAGGATGACAATTGTTGTACGCTACGAGCCTTAAGCCATTTGGGAAATGATGATTGGGTGGTTGCCTCTCAATTATCTAGGATGTTAGTGTATGTCCTTTGGACGATATACGACACAATCGCTCCTAGAAAAATCTTTAGTGCAACATGAGTTACAAACCAAGTTCAAAACCCTTCTTCTCTAAAAAACACAAAAACACTTCAAACCTTTTTCATCCTTTGGGATCTTAATTAGAAAAATCTTTTCAGATAAAAGAGTGTTGTTAACTCTTAGTTCTACCGCAAACGGTAACACCTAAGTCTCCAATGGTCGAGCTGCATACAACAACTGCTAGAACTATTTGTTAACCCTACTCGGGCCTAAAAACTTTTGAACCTACCTGTGGTCCTTTTAGCCCGAACTACGTTTGCTCTGATCTTTCATACCAGATGAAAGTACGTAGGCATAAGACGCGACGTCTTAGCGAGCAACCTTTCCCCTTTCTTTAGCCGTAATTAGTCGAACTACGTTGACTCTGATTTTCCCATTGCACGAGGGAGTACGTAGGCACAGAGCGGCGATGCCCTGCCGAGTCAGTTCTTTTTCTTTTTCTTTTATCCCTAAGCCATTAGCGTATATAGTTTATACACCCTTTTAGATAGACAACACATGCGTGGATCCCGTCAAGTACGACAGGCATAAGGGGTACTCATACCTTCCCCTTGCGTAACCGACTCTCGAGCCTAGGACTTGGTTGCGATGACCTCGTCTTTTCCCGTTTACGTCAGGTTTTTTCCGATCGTTTCCTTTCCCTCACTTTGGGATAAATAACGATAGGTGGCGACTCTGTTAGTCATTGTCGGCCTCTTTTTTCGCAGTAGCAACAACTGGCGACTCTGCTAGGGATAGGAATATCCCCTATGCGAGTCAATCCTAGCGCTTGTGTGTTTATTTTTGGGTGTTGTATATATGTGCTTTATTTATCTTTCTCGCATTTATTTTAGCATCATATATCATTACTGTTGTGCTGTGGGGAGGGAAGTTCCATTGAGTGATAAGCCGGACATGGGCTTGAGTACAAACTTAGTATTAGAAGCGAAAAGTAGTGGTGAACCTGTATGTTAGGCATGCACCAGTTTCCACGAAATTTGCGCTCAGACGAGATTCTCTTTGATGACTTTCTTTCCAGCCCAGTGGGCCGTTGAGAGGATCTCAGATTTGAGGGTTGTTGACTCTGGGGACCGATCATCTGTGATTCAACTAAGTGAGGCCTCTTCGCGAGATGATGATGCCAAACCAGAAATGGTAAACGTATCATCATTTTTTGAAAGTCTGTGACGCTGATGAACGCATAGGATGCCGAACCTTTGTCTGTGGATATGTCCATACCTATGAGAGGGATTGGGTTATGCAGGAAACCTTGGCTTTCAGAATACCCGGTTTTTTTCCAGTGTGAATCTGTTTATCAGTGGGTCCTGTAATCGGTACTTTGTTTTTGCTAAGGCGAAGCGCTGGTTCTTCTCGATCAACAACACATCAGTCTTGATCCCCTGTTTGCATTTGCATGTGCATTTTCATTTGCATTTCATTAACATGTGTTTATGTTGTAGGTGTACATTTCCTCTTCGATTCTGGTGATTCTGTTCTCTTATTGTTGACATGAAGCCCTTGAGAAGGATCCTGGCCTACAAGTTTCCTACGCCTGATACTAGAACTCTGCGAAGTTTGATTTCTCTAGCTGATAAGAAGGTTATGGAGGATTTCAGAGAGTCCTATGGGAGGCTTTTGAATGTTGTTTTCAAACCTTCTCTGGATGAATTGAATGGCCTTCAGATGTTGCTGCAATTCTATGATCCTCAGTTGCGAGGCTTCACCTTTCAGAGTTTTGTTTTAGCACCTACATTGGAGGAGTATGCTGATATGTTGGGAATACCTATTCTGAACCAGATACCATTCCATCTTGTTGAGGGAGAGCCAGATTTGACTGAACTTGCTAAGGCTTTACATTTGGATGTTTCTGAGTTGAAAGGAAAGTTAGCTAGTAGGAATGGAATGTTTGGGTTTCCGTTACCTTTTCTTGCGGACAAGGCTCAAGAGTTTGTTAACAAAGGTTGTTGGTTGATATTCAACGCTATATTGGCCTTACGTATCTATGGCATTCTTTTATTCCCGAATATCCCAGATTTTGTAGATGCAAATGCATTCCGTACCTTTGCTTCGAAGAATCCCATACCTACTCTGTTGGGCGATGTTTATCATTCCCTACATTACAAGAACGAGAATAGGAGAGGGAAAAGTGTATCCTACTATGCACCTTTGTTCTATATGTGGTTCAAGAGCCACCTTCCCAAGAATGGTCCGTTCCCTGCCACTGCTGGTACTTCGGAATGGTCCGAGCGCTTGATGAGTTTGTCTGCCGAAGACATTGTTTGGTTTGATAGGGATGTATTGGGCATTGAGGTTATCTATAGTTGTGGAAGATTTCCTAACGTCCCTCTGGTCGGAAGGAAAGGTTGCCTAAACTATAATCCGGCTATTGCTATCAGACGGTTTGGGTATGCACTGAGAGGTCCTCCGAAGGATGAGGACATACAGGAATCTCTGCATCTCACTGGTTTGTTGGAGGGGGATACTTTATCTAGGGTTGAACATGCCTGGAGAAATGTCCACAGGAGAGGAAAGGTTGCCTTAGGAAAGAGTAATAGTCAAGCATACGCTCCATATTTGGTTTGGATTCAGAGTAGAGCCAAAGAGTTGATGATGCCATATCCGTCTATTCCGCCTGTACATCATCTTGAGATTGCAAAGCCTACCACAATGGATATTCAGAAGTATAATCAGGTTTTTCTAGAGAAGTAAGAATTGAAGAGAGCTAATGAAGAATTGGAGAAGGAGATTATCCAGCTTCGCAGTGAGAAGATAGAGGCAGTTCATTCTTTCAGAACACAAACCGAGCTTGTGAACAAACTGGGTACTGATCTGACTAAGGAGACTAAGGAGAGAGAGTGCACAGGCCAAGATTTGAATGCTTCTTACCGTGTTCTTGCCACGAAGAAGGAAGAGTTGGACAAGGCTTACATGAGGATCTCCAAGTTCGAGTCAATATGGAATGCGACGCTCACTAACAACAAGGAGCGTGAGGACAAGTTAAAACTTCAGATCAGCAAGCTGAAGGCTCAGCTTAATGCCAAGGATGGAGAAATTGCAGCAGAAGCATCACTTAGACGAGACATCGAATACAAGCTAAATGAAGCAATCGCGAACCTGAAGGATCTCAGGTTGAGAGCTGACTCCAAGAGACGCAGGCCTGGAGAAGTTTCGGAGGATCACGTTGATAGCCTACTGTCACACCCTAATTTTTGACCATAAAGTCCCACCTATTTTTGCTTACTTCTTGCTTATTTATTTTATTATACAAGCGTGTTCTACGACTAACAGATTTGTGCAGATACAATGATGTCAAGTGAATTATTACTGCCAAGAACCTCAAGGTTCAGGTTATCAAGGCCATTGGTGTCAAGCATAAACGTTGGAGGTGTACAGATACGGCTCATAAACCTTGAGCATGGGTGCCGTCACGAAAGTGAAATTCAGTTTCAATTTGTTATACATCCCCAGTCCAAGCCAGACTTACACCTATGTATCAAGATTAAATTATGGAAGGATTTCCAAAATTCGAAGGATTTTCTCAAAGTAAAGTTGATTCGTTATCTTCAACTGTGATCCCAGTGGCAAAGTTTTCCTTTTATGAGTTTGGCTTATAAGGATTAGTTTATTATGGAAAGTACACTACGCCCCTTTTCATGATAACAAACACCAAGCTTCAGGTGCATCATTTACCGCTACAAATATTTAAAGATACCGTACGCAACCTTAAGGCAAAGACGGATTTACATGTTTGGTAATTTAAGCATGAAGCAACTAATGACATAATATCATTTAAGAAAGTGTTACAAGCTGATAACGATAACAAGAAGAGAATTGGATATACAAGCCGAAGAGTTATTGTTCATACAAGTTCACTTAATTAAGAGATAACTACAAACTACAAGTCATCAACAAATCCAACAGAAAAGGGAACACTTGCAAGTCAAAAGGAGAAACACAGAAGATGTTTGTTGAGGGAGTTTTGAAACTCATTGGAGTTGCATCCGTTAAAGTTCTAGTAAAGACTTCTTGGTATAAGTGGTTTATCTGGAATGAGGGAGAAACACACTGCTGCTACCATGACCTTGCTCTTTTACGACACGGACGCTTCGACCGTCTGCTATATGTTGGATCTCCAAACGAGATTGACAGAGAAAAGATTTTCAGCATCCATTTGCTGCAAGCTTTCCGCATTCGACTCTATTTATGCCATGAACGGTTAAACCAAGCCATGATGCGCACTAGATGTTGATGAGCGTTTTCCACTGATTTCAGCGCCATGATATTGAAAAAATGGTCGTAGCACCGGGATGCGTCCTCATTGCTTGTGCTTTGCGCAAATCAAACAAGGAAATCTCATGTACCTGACACATTAGCACAACAGTCAATACATTCAGCAACAACATTTAACTTAGCAGGTGTGTGTAATACCCCAAATTTTGCCCTAAGATTTGTCGTCGCATTTCATTGCATTTTTATTGCATTTAATCAATTACTAACAAATTTGTGTAGTCGCTTGACTTTTTGCAGGTAAATATCATATGGCATGCATTTTTTTTCTAAAAAGTAAAAATGGCACAATTGGCAAGAGGACATGTGTAAGGAGTTGTGAGTGTGAGAGGTTGAGAGTTCGAATCTCACCTTTGTCACTTTTTTGTTCTTTATTATTTTTACTCTAAATTTTTCTATCTTTCATTAAAAAATAACAAAAATAGTTTTTTATTATTATTTAATTATTATTTTCGTATTTTAATTAAATCATTTTTTAAAATATTATTTTTTTCACTTTTTTCTAAATTATTCATCAAAATATCCAAAAAATCATAAAATAAAAAATATTGAAAAAAATTTTGCTCTTTTTATAATATTTTTGATTTTAGGAATCAATAGGATTATTAGTTTTTATTTTAAGTTTATTTTAATTATTTTAAATTATTTAAATTTTATTTTTTTTCTTAACTAATTATTTAGTTTGGGCTTTAAAATGGGCTTTAGGGATATTATTGACAATTTGGTGTTAACCCTAATTTGTTCCCTATATATACATGTGTTGCTTTGTTGAAAAGGAGGAGAATGAAAAAACCTAAGAGGAGTGAGTGTCGTTTACCGTTATTTCTTTTCCTTCATCTATTACTGTTATTTTTTTTCTTCATCTATTACCGTTATTTCTTTTTCTTTATCTATTACTGTTACGTTTATATATTTATAATTTTTAAATTGTTAGAGTTTATATATATATATAAGATTAATTTTTGATCGAATTATATCGATACGATATTTGCACATTTGTGTGCATGACGCGTGACATTTGTGTTAGTTCGATCTGGTTGCGATGATCGCATTTTTGTGTGAGCAATAATACTGTTTTTTTGCTTAATTTCTTTTTCTTTGCGATAAATTTTGTTTCGTCCGATTTAGATCTGGTTGCGCTGAGCGCATTTCTGCGTTAGCAACATTGTTGGGTTATTTGGCACATTTAAAATTCATTATTGCTTTCTTCTTCTTCTTATTATTATTATTATTATTAGTATTATTATTATCATTATTTATTATTATTATTATTATTATTAGTATTATTATTATTATCATTATTTATTATTATTATCATTATTTATTATTATTATCATTATTATTATTATTATTACTATTATTATTATTATTATCATTAATTTATTAAAACTTGTTATAATATAAAAATCTGTTTTTTAAAATAAATAACATTAACATCTTTTCCAAATTAATATGAAAACCTATTATTTTTAAGAAAACCTTTTTTTTTAGATAAATTTAAAATAATAACTAAAATCTATTTTTTAAAATAATAACTAGAACCGTTTTAAAAAAAAATATATAATAATAACATTAAACCTTTTTTTTATTTTAAAATAAAACCTTTTTGTTAGATAATTAAATTAAGACTATTTTTGAAAATTTTTAATAATATTAAAACCTCTTTTTTTAACTTAAATCAAAAGCTTTTTTTATATATCACAAATAAACAACAAAGAATATCTATAACTTTCGCACTTCCGTTTCATAACTCGCCTGATTACTGTGTGACTCTGTCTACTAACCTTGTGTATTCAATGTGCAGCTTGTTACGTTGCTATTAGTTATTTTAATGTGTTTTTCAATTCAAGTTGTATATAATTGTATCCGTTTCTCATTTGTAACCTCGCGAACCAACAATCGCGTTTACTTTCTGCATTTTATTTCCGTTTGTATGATTTAAATTTCTCACACTTTCATCACTATTACTTCTGTCACATCACACCTCCGAAGGATTAGGTCTAGCCGTTTGGCCGCCATGCCAATAGTCCTCAAACCCTCAAATTTCACACATTCAATTTCAAACCCTCAAAACTACAAACTACAAACCCTAATTTTCACAAATGCCTCGCCGCAGGCAAAATTACCATGTTACCCCTAGCATTAGGTTAAAGAGCCGCCGCGCTCATTTTAGGGTTTCCCGCCGTGGAATCCCTAATTTAACCCTAATTACAACTTAACAATTCATAACGTAGAGATCGGAGTTTAAGACTCCATGTAAGCGTGTCCTTAAGATGCGTTTATTCCCCTTGAGACCTTGACCACAGTCGAGTGTTCTCTAACCTCCCTTTTGAGGGGAACTACAATTACTCTGATTCCATTCCCGTAAGGATATGTAGGCACAAGATGCGATGTCTTGCCGAGTAAACTTAGAATTAACCCCTAGGTCTTTTTTAATTTTCAATCCTTTGTATATACCCTAAAGCAAAATAATTAATGAAATAAATAAAAAAAAATGAACAAAAGGTTCCCGTAGAGTACTACGGAAGTTTAGGGTGCTAATACCTTCCCTAAATTTAACCAACCCCCGAACCTTAGATCTCTCCCTTTTAGGTTTTTCCTTTCTTTAACCTTTCCTTCGGATAAATCAAAGACCGGTTGTAAATGAATTAAGATTCAAGTTAATCAATAGCTTGACATCCAAATTTCACCGCAACAGAAAATGGCGACTTCACTGGGGACTCCTAACTATTGAGGGTTATCCCTATTTTGTTTATTTTTCTTTATATATTTGTTTTATTATATATTTTGCTCACTTGTATGTATATATTGGGGTACCTTACTTGGAGTTACTGTGTTGTGAGATAAGTCCTACACCCGGACTTGAGCGACCTTATGATAGGATGGTTGATATATTCGACGAGGCTTATAGGGAGTGAGTCCCGACTAAGCTAAATCGAGAATCACCGCTCAGTTGAGACACTTTCGAAAATGGTTCGGTTGATCGAGTGTAGTCGTGAAAACTTTTACCGTTATCGATTGGAGTCTGTGATACTGGGAACCGTAGTACCTTTACACCATCTTGACCTTATATAGGACGTAGTGCGGGAACTATGTGGGAGTAGTCCTACAATGGTTGCTACGCGATACTACGCTCGAACGAGGTTCTCTTGAGAATATTATCGACCCTTGAGTCAGTCGAGAAGTTGATAATATCCGAAAGATGGGCTGATAACTTTGGGTACTTTTTAGAACCCTTGTTCTGCAGGTACAATTAATCTATAGTACACACCACTTTGGGAAGGGTAGACCTTGACTCCATTCATTGTTCCTCTAACTTAGGACCTTTTGTTTGCTTATGTGTATTTGTGCTTCGCATCCATAAAGCATCATATCATTTCTAGTTTCAAGGAATTCAGCAGTCCTTTGCAAATTCGAAAAGCCTTACATTTTAAAGTCTAAAATTTTTTCCAACTTTCTTAAAAAGCAATATTCGCAATCGACCGTTGAAATTCTTGAAACCATTGCATGGCATCAGCATCACATTTTTGCATTGCATTTGTCCCCCGGTTTCTCATTCTCGGTTCTCTCGTCTTCCAGTGTACCTTTGAGTCGTCAAGCTGATTCCTCGACACAGATATCAGACCAGGGCTAATTATAGACGTAAGATGTCAGAGCAAGAGGCATATAATGTAGAGATCCGAATGGAGATCGATGAGTTGAAATCAGGCATGACCAAACTCACCGAGATGCTCCAAGTACTGATTTCCAGAGGAGAGTCACCTCAAAGGACCGTCATTCAGGAAGTTTCGGATGTTGCCCACCTCTTGTTCCAGTGCCACCATCTACTTGGCCCGAGTTTGGTTTACCTCCTAACTACTCTCCGCTTATTGCATCGTCTGCTACAATTGGTCAGACTGTCAGACCGGTTTTTCAAGCTCCCGTCCTTACCGAGACTAGACCTGTGCTCCACACTGTTAACCAAACTATCCGAGCTCCCTTTGAGAATCCTCTATATGAGCACAATGTTGCCAGTGTTCAAGGGGAAGACCATGAAGATTTTGTTGAGCCTGAGATTACCCGTGAACAGTATCAAATCATCAATAAGAGACTCCAAGTTGTTGAGGGTACTGATTTCTTCCATATAGATGCCGACAATATGTGCCTAGTCTCCGGTCTCGTTATGCCTGCCAAATTCAAGACTCCTGAGTTTGTGAAGTATAAAGGTCACTCATGTCCAAGAGCTCATCTGGTCATGTACTTTCAAAAGATGGCGGCCTACACCAACAATCAGAAATTGCTCATCCATTGCTTTCAAGACAGTTTGAGTGGTGCTTCTCTCAAATGGTATATGAACTTGGAGCATAACAGTGTCCGTTGCTTTCAAGATCTCGCTAACGCTTTCATGAAACAATACAAATACAACCTGGATATGACTCCCGATCGCCGTCAATTACAAAATATGTCTCAAAATGAAAAAGAGTCATTCAAGGAATATGCTCAGCGTTGGAGAGAGTTAGCTTCTCATGTTGAACCCCCTATAGCAGAAAAGGAATTAACTGGATTGTTCATGGATACTTTGTCCCCTTTCTATTGGGAAAAGATGATCGGGAATGTCTCTTCAAGTTTTGCAGATTTGGTGACTATTGGTCAGAGGTTAGAAGAAGGTTTGAAAAATGGTAAAGTATCCAAAGCTGTTGAATCTTCTAATGGTGCAAAGAAACCCTATTCCCATGACTTACACAGAGCTGTATCCTGACTTAGTTCGACAAGGGCTGATCACTACAAAGGCTTTACCACCTCCTCTTAATCCTCCAGTTGGATTTAGGGCTGATCTAAAGTGTGTTTTTCATGAGGGTGCCTTAGGCCACGACTTGGAGCATTGTTTTGCATTGAAAGCTAGGGTGCATGAACTGATTAGAGCCGGAATACTTGATTTTACGGATAGTCGTCCGAGCGTCCAGACAGATCCCTTGCCAACACATCAGAATTGAAGCTTTGTCATTGGGCCTTTTTTTTCTCGTTGTTTGAATTTTCCTTATTTTGTTTAAGTTTGTTTGCTTTCAATTATGTTTGTACTTTCATTAATGAAATAAGCATTGCGACTTTTGATTCAATTCATTTCCGTCCATTTATTTGCATCTTTATGCTTTATTTTTCAAATGTTTACTTCTTGTCCAAAATTTTGATATGCTAAGATTGGAGGGAGGATGATGAAAACGTTATACCCATAATTGCTGTCAGTATGCTTTCAATCAAACCTTGTTAACGATGTAAGGCATTGTTTCAATTCCCAAACACTGGAGAAATAAGGAAGTTAATCCCTCGTTACCCCCTTCGGGCCTAGAAGTTGGAGTTTCTTTCGTTACAAAAAACCCACAATTTTAACCTTGGGATGGGTAGTTCTCAGTTAACTTGGTTGTGTGTTCATACGATACACCTTTCATTAACAAATTTTCCTTCGCACACGTCAAACAAGTGTCGAAGATGTTTTCAAATCAAAAGGTCGATGATGGTTCACCGTAATCATTAAAATCAAACAGTCACTTTCCTTCACACAAAAAAATAATATAAAAAAATCAAAAGAAGCCCGCTAAGTCAAAACCTATGAAGGAGACTTAGGCAAAACTGGGGCATCCCGCTGACTGTAAACTCTAAAATAAACAGTTCAGGCAAAATTTAGGGATAATACAAAGAGATTTTTAAATCCTTATCTTGAAAATCCTCAATGTCAAAACAATCAAATGTTATAGGGGAGTAGTGGCTGCCTTTTCATAGGTCCCTTTGACTTCTGAGTCATCATTGCTACGATCAATGAAATCCCTAACTTATGGGAACCTGAATGCATAGTATGAGTTAACTGAGCATAGGACTGAGGATCATCACGTAGATTGGGTGGGTACAAATAAATTTTGAGCCTTTATCTTTTGTTTCATAAACCGTGAACCAGGCCACATTACAACCCTCAAAAGACCTAATTGAAGCAAGGTTATTTTGAAAGTATACTACAGCAAGGTTGCGTAACCTGACTCCTAAAGATCTTTGTGAATCATTTATTTTGGCAGTACACCTTTGTTTTAAACTTTGAGCGTCTTGAATCGTTGTGTTCTGACTAACGACTCATGTATTTTCCATCTTTCAAAAATAATTTTGATTTCAAAAGTCGCATGAACTTTGCATTACCATGTTTGTAGGAATATTTTTGTTTGCAAACTGGCTTTCCTCTAAGGAATTTTCAAACAATGAGAAACTTGGTCAAGTGATCTTATCGGGGGCAAGTTCCTTTTACATCCTGTCAAAGAATTAGTTCAAGATTTGTTCAAGGCAATATCTTCTCAGATTTGGTTTATCCAGAGAATTGTTCAAGACCCAGACTGGGGCAAGCCCTCCGAGGATACAGCAAAACAGTCGATTCCATGAATTAGACAGCTGAAGCAATTATCAGTTCATTTGACCTGGGGCAGTTTACTTGCATAATCCCTAAGCAGTTATTCATCATTCCTACAGTGACTATCAACTTGATACAGTTTAACAGAATGACAGTGATCTCCGTGTTGAGGAATCAGTCCTCCAGTTTTGTCATCTCACAGAAAGAGTCGAGTCTTGTCGTCGACGTCTGCATTTGCATTTGATCATATGTCATAGCATAATTCCTATACATGTGCACATCTTGGGTGCTTTATTCCCCATTTACATTTCTATCTTGGGTGCTTTACTCCCCATTTACATTTCTATCTTGGGTGCTTTACTCCCCATTTACATTTTTATCTTGGGTGCTTTACTCCCCATTTACATTTTTATCTTGGGTGCTTTACTCCCCATTTACATTTTTATCTTGGGTGCTTTACTCCCCATTTACATTTCTATCCTGGGTGCTTTACTCCCCATTTACATGTCTATCTTGGGTGCTTTACTCCCCACTTACCTTCTATCCTTGGGTGTTTTATCCCCCATGTACCTTTATCCCGGGTGTTTTATTCCCCGTTTACCAGATATTCCTGGGTTTACCTAACATCATGGTGTTTTACCCCCATTTGCTTTTTTTTCTCCCTGAGGTCGTGTTTTACTCGCGTCTTACCTTGTGGGCAAAATTTATTTACTTGGCATCATGGGTGTTTTATCCCCATTTGCGTTTTTCTCCTGAGCTCGTGTTTTACCCGCGTCTTACCTTGCGGACAATTTCTAATTTACTTGGCACCTATCAACAATTCTGTGTCGTGTCTACCCGACGTTCTTCCAGATATGACATGTCTTCTTCCCTAGTGCAATTCCTCGGTGGGTCGTCCCCTGTGACGTTGTTTCGTCTGTATCCGTGCATTTGTCATTTTCATCATACACATCATATCAGATTTATATTATATTTAGCATTATAGTTCGTTTTGTTTTGTCCATATCATTGCATAGCACTGCGTCTAAAGGCAAAATTTTCGGTTATCTGTATTTAAATCCCTCCACCACGATTTCTCGAGTCTCCGTTGCTCGAATCACCCGGTGAAGTTATTTAAATAGGGGCAATTGTAATACCCCAAATTTTGCCCTAAGATTTGTCGTCGCATTTCATTGCATTTTTATTGCATTTAATCAATTACTAACAAATTTGTGTAGTCGCTTGACTTTTTGCAGGTAAATATCATATGGCATGCATTTTTTTTCTAAAAAGTAAAAATGGCACAATTGGCAAGAGGACATGTGTAAGGAGTTGTGAGTGTGAGAGGTTGAGAGTTTGAATCTCACCTTTGTCACTTTTTTGTTTTTTATTATTTTTACTCTAAATTTTTCTATCTTTCATTAAAAAATAACAAAAATAGTTTTTTATTATTATTTAATTATTATTTTCGTATTTTAATTAAATCATTTTTTAAAATATTATTTTTTTCACTTTTTTCTAAATTATTCATAAAAATATCCAAAAAATCATAAAATAAAAAATATTGAAAAAAATTTTGTTCTTTTTATAATATTTTTGATTTTAGGAATCAATAGGATTATTAGTTTTTATTTTAAGTTTATTTTAATTATTTTAAATTATTTAAATTTTATTTTTTTTCTTAACTAATTATTTAGTTTGGCTTTAAAATGGGCTTTAGGGACATTATTGACAATTTGGTGTTAACCCTAATTTGTTCCCTATATATACATGTGTTGCTTTGTTGAAAAGGAGGAGAATGAAAAAACCTACGAGGAGTGAGTGTCGTTTACCGTTATTTCTTTTCCTTCATCTATTACTGTTATTTTTTTTTTCTTCATCTATTACCGTTATTTCTTTTTCTTTATCTATTACTGTTACGTTTATATATTTATAATTTTTAAATTGTTAGAGTTTATATATATATATATATATAAGATTAATTTTTGATCGAATTATATCGATACGATGTTTACACATTTGTGTGCATGACGCGTGACATTTGTGTTAGTTCGATCTGGTTGCGATGATCGCATTTTTGTGTGAGCAATAATACTGTTTTTTTGCTTAATTTCTTTTTCTTTGCGATAAATTTTGTTTCGTCCGATTTAGATCTGGTTGCGCTGAGCGCATTTCTGCGTTAGCAACATTGTTGGGTTATTTGGCACATTTAAAATTCATTATTGCTTTCTTATTATTATTATTATTATTATTATTATTATTATTATTATTAGTATTATTATTATCATTATTTATTATTATTATTATTAGTATTATTATTATTATCATTATTTATTATTATTATCATTATTATTATTATTATTACTATTATTATTATTATTATCATTAATTTATTAAAACTTGTTATAATATAAAAATCTGTTTTTTAAAATAAATAACATTAACATCTTTTCCAAATTAATATGAAAACCTATTATTTTTAAGAAAACCTTTTTTTTTAGATAAATTTAAAATAATAACTAAAATCTTTTTTTTAAAATAATAACTAGAACCGGTTTTTTAAAAAATATATAATAATAACATTAAACTTTTTTTTTTAAATAAAACCTTTTTGTTAGATAATTAAATTAAGACTATTTTTGAAAATTTTTAATAATATTAAAACCTCTTTTTTTAACTTAAATCAAAAGCTTTTTTTATATATCACAAATAAACAACAAAGAATATCTATAACTTTCGCACTTCCGTTTCATAACTCGCCTGATTACTGTGTGACTCTGTCTACTAACCTTGTGTATTCAATGTGCAACTTGTTACGTTGCTATTAGTTATTTTAATGTGTTTTTCAATTCAAGTTGTATATAATTGTATCCGTTTCTCATTTGTAACCTCGCGAACCAACAATCGTGTTTACTTTCTGCATTTTATTTCCGTTTGTATGATTTAAATTTCTCACACTTTCATCACTATTACTTCTGTCACATCACACCTCCGAAGGATTAGGTCTAGCCGTTTGGCCGCCATGCCAATAGTCCTCAAACCCTCAAATTTCACACATTCAATTTCAAACCCTCAAAACTACAAACTACAAACCCTAATTTTCACAAATGCCTCGCCGCAGGCAAAATTACCATGTTACCCCTAGCATTAGGTTAAAGAGCCACCGCGCTCATTTTAGGGTTTCCCGCCGTGGAATCCCTAATTTAACCCTAATTACAACTTAACAATTCATAACGTAGAGATCAGAGTTTAAGACTCCATGTAAGCGTGTCCTTAAGATGCGTTTATTCCCCTTGAGACCTTGACCACAGTCGAGTGTTCTCTAACCTCCCTTTTGAGGGGAACTACAGTTACTCTGATTCCATTCCCGTAAGGATATGTAGGCACAAGATGCGATGTCTTGCCGAGTAAACTTAGAATTAACCCCTAGGTCTTTTTTAATTTTCAATCCTTTGTATATACCCTAAAGCAAAATAATTAATGAAATAAATAAAAAAAAATAAACAAAAGGTTCCCGTAGAGTACTACGGAAGTTTAGGGTGCTAATACCTTCCCTAAATTTAACCAACCCTCGAACCTTAGATCTCTCCCTTTTAGGTTTTTCCTTTCTTTAACCTTTCCTTCGGATAAATCAAAGACCGGTTGTAAATGAATTAAGATTCAAGTTAATCAATAGCTTGACATCCAAATTTCACCGCAACAGTGTGCATCATCAGCAAGGCAAGGAAAGCAAAGTTCTGCAAACAGGCCAGTTGTTCATCACCCTCTCGATTTGATATACTGCTCTGCTGGAGATTTATGCGAAGACAATCCACCATCATAAGAACTTCTACAGCACGCTTGCAGCCTGGAGGCACTGTCCCCATGAAGTAATGATGGACATATCTTTACAAGATTCCAATCTATTACAGAACGATACCTGCATCTAAGTCAACATTGCTTTAAGGTGCGATTTGAGGATTTTGTGAACAAGGAAAGACCAGAATCTTGCCTTATCGTGACCACAACAAACTCACATGATTGTGCTAATCCCGACCTCAACTTGGTGTTTCATTAAACCTTGTTACAACAAGAGTTAACGAATGTTAGTCGAAACCGAAGGCAGCTAAGAGATCAAAAACTCTGCAGTACCATCACAAGCAGCATACCAATTTTATTTCGTACTCCAAAAACGACTATTACCATAAGACGCGATGAGCACCCTGCACCATTTCCTGGCCACGCTTCTCAAAATCCTCGCACTCAAGACTTTACCTCATCTGGACGCGTTCCCCCTCTGCAACCTGTTAAGAAAATGAAGACAGCCACACTAATAATATCCAAGCTAGACATGCTAGTTGGTGGTACTTTGAAATCGGAAGCAGTAGTTTTCATGGCAGCACCTTTCTCCACAAAAAGAGAAGCCATTTGTGTGAAAACCACCGAGTATATTATCGTGCAGAGCCAAATTGGAAGAAGTCTCAGTATGCACTTCACTTCTTCAACTTGACTTACAAAACAGAGACGCCATGGACTGTAACTTGCACATTTCTGGTTATCAAGATCTCTTGAAGATATAAACGCTGCTCTATCCAAGAACCTTCACGAAAAAGAAAGAAAATTGATCAACTCGTTTTAGTTTACTATAATCAAGAATGACCAATAATGCTGAAAAAATCAATTTTAGTTGCAAAATAATAAAGTTAGCTTAATAACAAGAGAGAAGCGTTTCATGCTCACAGCCCCGGATATACACATCAGCTACATACGAAAGTATTGTTATTGCAGCTGAAGGTAGCTTCTACTACTTACTTGAACCCGTGAGTATGGAGGATTTTTTCTGTTCATATTGGCGGAAGACTCCTTTGTATCCATGTTATACAAATCATCTTCGTTCGATGGCATTTGAACTTTCACTTTCCTTGACGCGGCCACGAGGACTTGGCAAAACCTAGCAAGCGGATTGCCACTAGGCTTGAAATGTCGGTACCTAGGGGTGCCTACTAGAAACAGTATCAGCGCAGCAAAGGCCGAGCCTGCAGATAGCCAAAAACCAAGAACCCACATTCCTTCATCCTCAAAATAGACCGGAATGGTGTTTGAAAAGAGTTGCCCAAAGTTCAAAGCTAGGTAGAAGTAGCTGAAAAATGCCACTTTATTGTGACCCTCTCTCGAATGCTCCTCGTCAAACTGATCTGCTCCGAATGTGGCAATATTTGGTTGATAACCTCCAGTCCCTAACGCAATGAGATAGATTGAAAGGTTGAACACCTCCATTTCCAAACTTGAATGTTTTCCACACGGAATCGATTCATTTCCACAGCCTCTTGGTTTAATCAGGAAGAGGTATGATAACAGTGATAAGGACATTAAACCCCGTCATATATATTGTTTAGTCAAGGAAATAATGTATAATCAATAAATAAAAGAGAGTGTAGATTGAAATAGAAGGACACACAACAACCTTGTTCTTCTTCACTCACGTTGTTGCAGCTGCCAATGTACGTAGCCCACCGGACAACATGTTTTGCATTCAGTTTATGCACAAGAAAGACAGTTGATCTGATCCTTATCGTCACCAACACCTTCATGGGAACCTTCATCAGATAACCACCTAGCGTATTGGTTGGAGTCCGTTGCAAACACATCGGATGCCAATAGCTGAGTTGGTACCACCATGGGCTGTTCATCTTTCATTGGCCCAAAATTGTTGCTATCTACACCTGCCAAATTGCCAATTCAAAGTTAGTAAAACCATTGGGGAATATGCCTATTTGGGAAAAGATTCAAGACATCTAAGCAATCTTCAGAACAACGAATCTAGACAGACAAAATGTTGAACGAAATCAATACAATATCAGAGATTGAATTTTCATTTAACAGGAATTAATCGAAATCAGATAAAAATGGGAAAGTTTCATTTTTGATCTAGACAAAAACGGAAGGTCCAAAATCGATCATCAATCAGCATTCAAGGCTACTTTAATCAGATTTCAATACCAGGAGCCTTGGTTGGAGCCTATATAAAGAGGCTAGTAAACAAGAAGAAAAAAGTCGAAAAATTATCGTAAGAAGGGGATTGTCATAAGAACACCAAATTCAAAAACCTAGTTTGAGAAAGGAAGGAACTCATCTTATTTCCGTTGACGAAGCCGATCCCATCCGCCGCGACTCCAAACCGCTCCTCAGCTCCGGCGCCGCTGCGATCATCAAATCATCGGTAATGCTCTGCTCGCCTCCTTATTATTAAAACTTTGATGTCTCTGGTTTTGATTTCAGGTCAGAAATATAGAAGGAGATGATGAGGGGAAGGAACCGGTCGTGATCTGGGAAAGGGAGGGTGCGGACTGTGGATCGATTTGGGGAGAAAACTAGGGTTTCTTGTTTTTTTCGTTCTTGTTCGTTTGTTGGTTTTGTACAACTTTGTCGTAATGATCATACACGACACACACACCACCATAACCCTCACGCGCCCTCCTTAATCACTCTTTAGAACCTTAATCACCTCAATTAACCAATTAACCAGCTTTTATTAATCATCAACCTTAATCAACTTTTTATAAACCTAGCTAATAACCTTTTTTCCATTAATCCCTCTATTTAACCATTAAATAACTTAATAACGGCCTTTTATTTAATAAATCATTAATCCTTTTAATATTTGACTTATTCTCGTTAATTAACTAATTAATCCGTTAACTTTAATTAGTTTTTCTTTTTATATATAAAAAACAAACTAGTAACCTTTAACTAATCTTTTCTATTTAACCCTTTTATCAATTTAATAACATTCTATTAATAATGTTTATTCATCAAAAACCTTTTTTTTCCTCTAAATAATTCGTCATTATAATTATTAATCCATCTAATTAATAATAAAGTCTATTCCGCACTAATCTAATAGCAACTTAGAAACTTATCCTCTGTAGGCTATTGTTAATCTTTTAAATAAACAAAACATTTTTGTAATAGTTTATAATAATCCCCTCTTATAAGTTATTTAAAACTAATTCCCCCTTTAATGTAACTTTTTCCTAAAATCGACTCATATTAAAATCAACCTTAATAATTAACATTTTCCTAAAAACAATTCACTGTCAAAATAAAATCAACCTCGCTTAAAATCAATCAAACATCGTAAGACCAATTCAACCGGGCGCGCTTACACTTCACGACACATTCACTCTCAGCGCTTTCATGCGTACATGTATGCTTTACTTATTTGCCTTCTTTTATTTTCGCAATTTACTTTATAGTAATTTACATTACCGCCATTTACATGTTTCACATCGCATTCCGTCCAAAGGAAAAACCTACACATAATTCAACATTGTGTGTAGTGCACATCATTTGCATCATTCTCCCCTCGATCCTTGATCCTATTCAAGTTGATCGCTTAAGATAGATCCTACCCCATAGGAAGGACCATAATCTTTACAACATAGTAAAATACAAAACAACTCAATACAAATATTCAAACAATAGAGAAAGATGCCAAATCATCTTAAGTGAGATAGAATCTCCACCCCACATCAATTACAGTCAATACCGTAGGAACTTTGCCTTAAGAGAGATAAAGGTGTACCTCATTGATCCCTATCCGAGTACGTAAGTCCTTTTCTTAAGACGATGCAAAGACTATTTTCCTACAACTTGTGGCGGTTAAATCTCTCTTATAATGAAGACACATATCTTCTCCTAAACCCAATCAAAACAACTACCCTAAACCCGTAGGAACTTTGACCACAGTCAAAGAACTCCTCTAACCCTTTAGGGGAACTACGAATACTCTGATTCCACTCCCGTAAGGATATGTAGGCATAAGATGCGACATCTTATCGAGTATACTTATATATAAACCCCTAGGTCTATAAACCATTAAGCAGATAACACATAGCAATAAACAAACATAAAACAAGAGGTTCCTGTAGAGTACTACAAAAATTTAGGATGCTAGTACCTTCCCTAAGTTTAACCAACCCCCGAACCTATAACTCTCTAAACCTTGCATTTGCATTGCATTGTGGGAATTTCGATCTTTATCCCTTCCTTTGGACGAATCAAAGTTCATTTGCAAAATGAATTAAAGATTCAAACTAATTAATAGTTTGGTATCCGATTTTCACCGCGACAGAAATGGCGACTTCACTGGGGACTCTCTAGTGGGTTTCCCTATCTTATTTTATTTGTTTACTACTTTATATATTTGTTTACCTGCTTAAATGTTTATTTTCTCTTGTGTTTGTTCTTTTGGGATTATTGTCCTTGAGTGGTGAGATAAAGTTCTACACCCGAACTTGAGAGAAATTAAGATAGGATGGTGATATAGTCGAGGAGGCTTATAGGGAGTTGAATCCCGACTAAGTTAAATTAAGAATCCCGCTCAATTGAGGCCCTCTCGAGATAGTACTGTTGAACGAGTAATCGTGAAGAAACTTGCTATTTTCGACCTTGGAGCCTATGATATTGAGAACCGTAGTTACCTTAACCCAACTTTGGCCTTTATTAGGATGTAGTGCGAGACTATGAGGGAGTACTTCTGAAATAGTGCTACGCGAAGCTACACTCAAAAGAAGTTCTCTTGAGAATATTATTAATCCTCAAGTAATTGGGAAATTGATAATATCTGAAAGATGGACTTATGATTTTGAGTCCCTTTAGAACCTTGTTCTACAGGTATAATCAAACCTTTAGTTCACATCCTTTGGGGGTGGGTATACCCTATGCTCCATGCTCGTTGCAAACCTAGGGTTCCCTTTTGTTTGTTTATCTTTGTGTCCTTATGTGAATACTTGTGTTTGCTGCATTCATATAACACCATTTTGCATTGGACTTCATGGGATTTACTTTCATTTATGAACATTGTAGGTCACTATGACTTCAAATGAAAGACGTACTGTGAAATATACTTTTAAAAGTCCCAAATTGGACGACCTAAAGAAGTTGTGGGGCTTTATCAAGGATCAAGAAGAATTCAAGAACAAATATGGGAAGCTGATATCTTTGTTGGGTCGTTCAGTGAATGAAGGACTTCTCGCCACTCTACTACAGTTCTATGATCCTCTTTACCATTGTTTCACCTTTCCGGATTTTCAGTTGTTACCTACGTTGGAAGAGTATTCTTTTTTAGTTGGTCTACCTGTCCTAGAAGAATCTCCTTTTCCCTTCTTGGAAAAGGACCCTGATGAGAAAGATATTGCTAAAGCCCTCTGTTTAAAGGTAGCTGACGTCAAAGCCAACCTAGTTACTAAGGATGGAATTCTTGGTTTAAAGACAGGTTTCCTAGTTGAGAAGGCTTCATTCTATGCTGATTATTCTAATAAGGCTCCATTTGAGGCAATTTTTGCTTTGCTTGTTTATGGGTTGTTTTTATTTCCGAGTTTTGAAGGTTTCATCGATCTCAAAGCATTCAAGATCTTTATGAAGAAAAACCCAGTGCCAACTCTGTTGGGTAATACATATCACTCTATACATCTCCGAAACCTTCGTGGTGGAGGGATGATTACTTGTTGTGTACCCTTACTTTACAAGTGGTTTCTTTCGCACTTGCCAAAGACTAGCTCTTTTACAAACATTGGCAAAGAGCTTTGGTCTCTGAGGGTATAGCATTGACCCATTCTGACATTGATTGGTACAACCAGGTGTATGATGGGGTATTAATCATTGATAGTTGTGGTAACTTTGCTAATGTACCATTGCTCAGTTTCGATGGAGGAATCAGCTACAATCCCGTTTTAGCCTGTCGACAGTTGGGATACCCGTTGAAGGAACCTCCTAAGAGTGCCCATGTAGAGAGTGTTTTCTTCAACAATGATGTAGAGCTTCGAGGAAGGATTCTGGATGCATGGCGTAATGTGTACAAGAAGGGGAAGAAAAGTCTAGGAAGGCCTAATTGTGTATCTCTAGAACTGTATCTCTAGTGGGTAAGAGACAGGGCAATCAAGCTAAGGATGCCTTATTCTCGTTAAGACCCTATACCTCCGAGAAGGGAGCCCACTTATGTCTTTATGTCCGAAACTGAGAAGTTAGAGGTTGCTATGAAGAAGTCGCAACAAGAGTTAGAGTCATGGAAGAACAAGTACCAAGTGTCTGTTGCAGAGATTGACAAACTCCAGAAAGAGAAAGAGGAACTCCAGAAGCAGCTACAGTTAAAGGATGAAGAGTTACTCCCCTGCAAGAAGAGGAAAGTCATGGAGGATTTATTTTTCTCCGATCCATAATGTACTATTTGGAAGCTGATCGTGGACAACCTTATCCGTGAGAAGACGCAATTAGAAGAGCAACTCAAGCAGCAAAATTCAAAACTTCTTTAGTGTCTTTACTAGCTTTTATTTAGCTACTTATTTGGGACTTTTAAAAGCAATTATTTGTATTCCGTTTCAAAATTAAATAAAAACATTTTCTTTTGCCATAATATTTATAAATTGTTGGGATCCCATGAAGTCCTACTCATATTGCATTACATTCTTTCTTTACTCAAGAAACTCAAATTTATTTCTCAGGTATTGTAACCATGAATTTCAAAAGAGAAGTATTGGAGTACACTTTCCAGAGTCCTAACATTGGAAACTTGAGAGAACTAGCAGACCTCATCGAGAACTGTTACGCCTTCGCAGCAGAATATGGAGAAGTCTTCCGTTTTCTCGAACTCAAGATGAAAGGAGGGCTGTTGGAGACCCTTGTTCAATTTTATGATCTGTTGTACCACTGTTTCACTTTTCCGGATTACCAGTTGATGCCGACACTGGAAGAGTATTCTGATTTCCTGAGGATGCCCGTAACGACCCGTCCCATATTCACCGGCCAGGAAGACACACCCAGTCATCAAGAAATTGCCAATGCTACTCATCTAAGTTTGGCAGATGTTCAAGTACACCTAACCACCAAGGAAGGAGTCCTTGGATTCCCTGCTGACTTTTTGATTGAAAAGGTCCGCTACCATGCTGAAAGAAAGGAAGTCCTTATTGTGGAAGCCACCTTTGCTCTGTTGGTTTATGGGGTTTTCTGGTTCCCAAAGATCGATGATTTCGTTGACATGGATGTGATTAAATTATTCATACTCAAGAATCCCGTTCTCACCTTGCTCGCTGACACATACTATTCTATCCACTCGAAGAATGCTGAAGGAGGAGAACATATCATTTGTTGTACCGCTCTGTTGTATTCATGGTTCATTGCTCGCCTAACTCGGCACCCGTCTATTTGGGAAGAGGAATAATCACCCCGTTGTTCCGAGATAGTCATGGCCCTTACTCACTCCGACATTGTGTGGTACGACCCTACCTATGGCGGTATATGTATGATCCATAACATCGGAGGATTTACTAACATACTGCTCATTGCGAGAGAAGGATGCATAAGTTACAATCCTGCTCTGGCCCGTCTCCAATTTGGGCATCCCATGATTGAAGTACCTGACCAGACTCTGTTAGAAAGAATCTTTCTCAAAGAAGGAGAGGACCCTGACTTAAAGACCGTCATAATCTATGCATGGAGATACATCAATAAAGGAGGAAAAGCTGCTTTAGGATACCCCAATTGTGTCGTCTCTGAAGAATATCCACATTGGGTGCGAGAAAGAGGTCTCGACTTCAAGATGCCGTTCCCTTTCCATGAACCTATGGTATTGGCTTTTCACGATCCAGATTGGTTTGGCGTGAGCGAAGAAGAGCAGTTGAAGACCGCCTTGGATGAGTGTTGCGGTGGAAATAGGATATCAAACTATTAATTAGTTTGAATCACAATTCTTAATTCACAACCGCTCTTTGATTTATCCGAAGGAAAAGGTCAAAAGAGGGAAAACCTATTTTTGCATCGTAAACACAATGCGGGGAAAGATCTAGGGTTCGGGGGTTGGTTAAATTTAGGGAAGGTATTAGCACCCTAAACTTCTGTAGTACTCTACAGGAACCTTTTGTTCAGTTGTTTACTATTTGCTTTATTTATTAGCATAAGGTATATGTACAAAGGGATTACAAGTGAGAAAAGAGACCTAAGGGGTTAATTCTAAGTTTACTCGGCAAGACATCGCATCTTGTGCCTACGTATCCTTACGGGAATGGAATCAGAGTAATCGTAGTTCCCCTCAAAAGGGAGGTTAGAGACTTCTTGACTGTGGTCAAGGTCTCAAGGGGAATAAACGCATCTTAAGGACACGCTTACATGGAGTGTAGAAACTCCAAATTTCTACGTTGAATTGTTAAGTTGTAATTAGGGTTAAATTAGGTTAGGGATTCCGCGGCGGGAAACCCTAAAATGAGCGCGGCGGCTCTTTGACCTCATGCTAGGGGTAAAATGGTAATTTTGCATGTGGCGAGGCATTTATGGAAAATTAGGGTTTGTAAGGGTGTAGTTTTGAGGTTTTGAGGTTGAGGACTATTGACACGGCGGTCAAACGGCTAGACCTAATTCCTTCGGAGGAGTGAAATTAATTATAAAGATGCGATGAAATTAAATATACATACAATGCAGAAAATAAAGTGCGGAAAGATAAATGCGACAATTGTCTCGCAAAATTACATCCCATAAGCAGTTACAAATATGATAATTGAATATTTAAACTAAAAATAAAATCAATTGAACTTAGTCAGCTGCAAAAAACCAAAACAAACAGAGACTGTTATTATACGGGGTTAGACAAAAAATTAGACGGGAATGTTAGGAATTTAAGTAGAAAATTATAATTTTAACGAAACAAGAAAAAAGTTAGGAATTTGGATCTTAAAAATGAGGATGTTAGCGAAAAATTAATAAACAATAAAAATTGATACGCAATGAAGATGATGATAATATACAAGTGATAATGGAATATGAAATAGCAACGATGATGTCAGATTATGTACAAATGTAAAAATAAATACAAAAATAAATAAATAAATATTAGTGAACAGGTTCATGGATAATCAAGAATACTGTTAGGAATGAAGGATGAAAATTGGAGTTGACGATAATTAAAAGTTAAGTGATGAACGTTTTGAGACGATGAGAATTTAGGTAATTAGAAAAGAGTTAGAATGGAATTAGGTTTTTTTTGTGTGAGATTTGGAAAAGTTAGAACTTTAATGTGATTAAAAAGTTAGATTAAAAAGTTAGAGTTAAAAGTTAGCAAAAAATTAGAACTTCGAAATTTGCTTTTTTAAAAAAGAGTTTTGAAAATAAAAAAAGAAAAGGTTAGATTTTAATTCAAAAAAAGTTAATACTCTTGAAAAAAAACAAAAATAAGATTAGAAATTTTTTAAGAAAAGAAGAGTTAGTTACTTTTGATGAAGACTGCAAGAGTCTTTGATGCTTGCCGATCCCCCGTTTTGTTGCTCCTGAGGGTCCTTTTATACTTGATTTTTTTAAATCTTTTTCAATCTCAGATTTGATTTGAATATCTCAATCTTTTTCAATCTCTGATTTGATTTGAATGAATTTTTATGATGATTTCAGATTTGATTCAATGATGGTGATGTTGATATTTAGATCTGATTTTCTTATGATGATGATATGATCTGATTGATTTGATTTTGCTCCATCTGTGATTTATTGTGATTGGATTTGATAAAAAAAAAGTGTTGGGATTTAAATTTAAAAATGTTAGCAAAGAAAGTTAGAGTTTCAAGTTAAATAAAAATTAGAGTTTTAAGTTTAAAAAAAATGAGTTAGAATTTTAAAATAAAAAACATTTGAATGTTGATTTTAAAAAATGTTAGAATTATTTTAAAAACTGTTAGAATTTAATTTTAAAAGGAATTTAGAATTTTAATTTGAAAAAGGATGGTGTCAAAAAAGATTTAGATTTATTTTAAAAAAAAAGGATATATTTAATTTATAAAAAAAAAGGTTAGATTTAATTTTTAAAATAGTTAGAAAAAAAGATTTAATTTTAAAAAGAAGTTAGAGAAAAAAAGATTTAATTTTTTTTAAAGAAGTTAGAGAAAAAAAGATTTAATTTTTTTAAAAAAGTTAGAAAAAAAGATTTAACTTTATAAAAGTTAGAAAAAAGATTTAACTTTAAAAAGAAGTTAGAAAAAAATATTTAACTTTAAAAAAGTTAGAAAAAAAAGATTTAACTTTATAAAAGTTAGAAAAAAGATTTAACTTTAAAAAGGAGTTAGAAAAAAGATTTAATTTTAAAAAGAAATTAGAAAAAAATTTAATTTTAAAAAGAAGTTAGATTTTTATTTTAAAAAAGGTATTAGAATTTGATTAAAAAAATGTGTTAGAAATTAATTTAAAAAAGGTTATAAAAAAATTTACTCTTAAAGAAAAGAAAAAAAAGTTAAATTTTAATTTAAATCCTAAAAGTTAGTAAGAAGAGCTTAAAATGATTTAAATAAATAAACTAAATAGAAAGAAAAAAAAAACTTAATAAAAAACATTAGTAAAGTTATAAAAAAAAATTAATTAAATTATTATTAGTTAAAAAAACAAGATTAAAAAAAAAGGTTAATTTATTAAGTTAATCAGAATTTAAAATAAAAATAGAAAAGAAAGGGTAAAATTTGGGGTATTACAGTTGCCCCTATTTAAATATCTACACCGGATGATTTGAGTGGCGGAGACTCGAGGAATCATGGTGGAGGGATTTAAATATAGATAACCGAAAATTTTGCCCTTAGATGCAGTGATATGCAAATGCTATGGACAACACGACTAATGCAGGCAGCGCCATGAACATGATATGATGCGTATGCTGGAATGATGAATGCGACGATGCAAATGAACGACACAAAGGACAGATGCTATGATAAAAACACTGGGGAAGACGACGCGCTGGGACACGACACAACACTGGGGAATTCTAAAACGATGGTCAAATGGTGCGAATACGACCAAATTGTCATTTTTAGAACTGGAACGAGATCCTCAAATGGAGATGGTACCTATGATACGGCCTTCACTAGGGACTCTTAAAAGTGAAACTGGATCATGTACGACTGCAAGATCGATTACAGAATGCTGGAGCATTGAGCAAAGAATAACATCCAAGCTTCTGTAAATTATCTCTCGTGACAGGATCAAACGGGCCTTTCGGAACTCCGTAGCAAATATACAGGGTGAAAAGAACCGGCTGTATGCCAAAATAAATGGACTTTGAGTGGTTAGAACAAGATCCTTAATAGTGATGGCGCCTATGAGATGGCCTCCACTTGGGAATGTCTAACAATAAGACTGGATCTACACGACTGCAAGATCGATTACAGAATGCTGGAGCATTGAGCAAAGAATAACATTCAAGCTTCTATAAACTATCCTTCGTGATGGGATCAAATGGACTTTTCAGAAATCCATATCAGATATACAGGGTAAAAACCGGCTGTATGCCAAAATAAATGGGCTTTGATGGGAATTGCGCTGATAAGCTTCTCGAGGGATAACTGTCACTTATCGTTGGAAGGGACTTACATGCCAAAACGGATAAGCACTCGAATAAAGAGGCTGCTGCTTATCTGATATACAAATCTCCTCGTATTTAAGGTCGGTGCCTGGAATACGTTTCAGATTCTTCTTTTACTAAAGGATAAAATAAACTTCTTCATACTTCCGAGGACAGCGCGTCGGGTATGATTCCGCTTCTTCTTTTGCTAAAGGGTAAACTGAACTTCCTCATACTTCAAGATTCATGCTCTCCTGAATATGATTCTGCTCCTTCTTTTACTAAAGGGTAAATGAACTTCTTCATACTTCAAGATCCGTGCTCTCCTGAATATGATTCCGCTCAAACCTCCCCATACTTCAAGACGACAAGGAAAATGGAAGCCCAACTGCTTGATGGAGATGGCCATTTGCTGCGAGTCATAACGAAGATAGGATCAGCTTCTCAGGCGAGAAATGTCGCTTATTTGCAAGAGTGGCAATAATAAGCTTCTCATGTAAGAACTGCTTGTAGAGGTGATAACAGATGATGATAAGCTTCTCGGCGGAGAACTGTTGCATACCGTTGCTGAAGAACGTTACGATAAGCTTCTTAACCGAGAACTGTTGCTGATCGATTGTGATAAGCTTCTCTTGTGAGAACTGTTGCTGATCGATTGTAAAATGTTGTGATAAGCTTCTCTTGGCGAGAACGGTTGCGTATCCTGTTGTGTAAGGTTGTGATAAGCTTCTCTGGTGAGAACAGTTGCTGATTGATGATAGGCTTCTCAGGTGAGAACAGTCGCATACCGATGCTGTAAGATGTAGGATTGTTATATCGATAGGCTTCTCAGGCGAGAACAGTTGCATACCGATGCTGTAGGATGTAGGTTTGTAAATATCGATAGGCTTCTCAGGCGAGAACTGTTGCATACCGATGCTGTAAGATGTACTGATAGATTTTCCAGGCGTGAACTGGCGTGAATCTGTAAAGGATTGGTATTGGTTTTCTTGAAAGATAGTGCAAAATAAATGCACATCCGGGTACAGTGATAAGCTTCTCAGGCGAGAACAGTCGCGTATCTGCTAAGGTATGGTGAAAATTTTTAAACGGTGCAAAATAAATGCACGTCTGGTTGGGCTCGGCGACCGACAAGACTGAGATTCAATCTAGGATCGAGCTAGAAAGAAAACTGGTAATCAAGACTCCATCGAGGGAATGATCTCGAAGGGCAGATATCTTATCCTGGCGAGGAAAGATAGCTGAAGTAACCGTCATCCACGAGGATCGAGCTATGTGGGGAAACTGGAAACACATATGTATTTTATGCTTAGGGCTGACAATCTATTTGGAGAGAATGAACAAACCCAGTTACTCGGCGGTAACAACCAATGATGGCGAGACACAATGAACCTGTGAATGCTAACGCATATGTTAATGTGAATGTATGCTAATGTCTATGTATGTAGTTAAATATGCAGGATGTTGTGGAATGAGTATGTAATGAGTATGTGTATGAAATAGGCATGTGATGCTTATGCCCCTGCGTATGCTGACGAAACAGACTAGAGACGGGACGAGAGATGAAATAAACATCTCGACGGAGATACCCTGCGTTCTCTGCAACCAATACGTCAATCATGGGTAAGAAAAAAAATCAATGGTAGAACCAAATCTGGTTTCAGAATTCTGACTTCTCTGGGGAGAAGGTAATCTGCTTGGGTGCACATTATCACGTTTTCATATGGGGAGAAGAAAACCTGAGGGATACTTTCGAGTTACCCCAGAAAAAGTTGTCAGCTTATAGTCTCTCTGGGGACTGTGATGAGGCAATAGTTTAGGAGCCTGTTGCAACACTGAGATTTACTGGGGAATGAAGGCCGCCGTGAGTAAAATCCATCGGGTGCATGAAGAAAAGTTGTGAAACCACATGGTTTTGATCTTGAAGGACCTTGTAGTAGTCGCCATTTGTTTCCCTTTTTTAAAAACATGGTGCCCCAGGATACTCGCGTTGTGAGGTATGGTCATCTCAAGAGGATTTTATAGAGAACACTGAGTCGGGTTGCCCCATTGTTCTCAAACTCTTTGAGAGATGCGTCAGGTCTGGCCCAAATTAAGCGTGTTACGACGAAATCTTTGAGAAATAGCTCCTTAAGAGCGTCAGACTCGCGTTGGTAAGCGAACTGGGAAATTGCCTGCCCTTGTTTAGCAGGATCTTCAAGTTCCACGGGTTATGTCCATATGTAAATCTCTAAGATATCAAGCAAAGTCGTCATGCCTGAAATGCCTATCCTGAGCTTGTCAATGTACACATATATTTGTCTTGAATTTTTGTTTTGAAAAAGATATCGCAATAACTTGTGACCGAAATCACTAGCCAGGATATAAGTTTTAATTATAATGCCAACATGAATTTTTTCTGAGCATAGCTCGTAGGAGTCAGGAAACGTGATCTTGTCGAGTATGCTTTCAACCGAAGTCCTACTTCAATTAGGTCTTTTAAAGGTTGTATTGTGGCTCGGTTCACGGTTTAAGAAACAAAGGATAAAGGCTCAAAGTTATATTTGTACCCATCCCTTCTTCGTGATGTTCTCCAATCCTAATTCAGTTAACCGGATACGAACGCTCATATCTCAAGCGGATTTGCTATGGTCGAGAACTTATCAAGGCTTTGGACATGGCAATCACTCACCTATTTCTAATGGCAATTGGTCACACGATTTTGTTCTCTATAGGGATTCTAAAAAAACTACTGGTTTGTTGTCCTTATTCCCTAACTTTTGCCTGGACAATGTCTTTTAATCTGACTTTGGAGTCCAGCGGGATGCCCCAGTTTTGCCTAAGTCTCCTTCATAGGTTTTAACTTAGCGGGCTCTTATTTTTTTGAATATTCTTTTATGCACAAGTCGTGTAAATCTTTTGACAGGCTCGTGACTGCCCCACTCCTTAGGTAACCGAGGGATAGTCGTTGTGTTGGATTTCTTAAGATGCTAAGAATAAATTCTCGAAGGTTTGCTCTTCCTTTTTTAGGATCTAAGCGCTCGATCGGTTTAACTGAAACCTAACCTGCCCCAGGTTAAGATGAAGGTTCTTAAAAGAAAGAAAAACTCCTACTTCAAGGCTCAAAGAGGTTGACTAGGGATTAACATCCTTATATCTCCAGTGTTTAGGATTTGAAACAATGCCCTACATCATCAACAGGTTTTAATTGAAAGCATACGCCAAGAAATCTGACGTTTTAGGTTCGTCATCCTCCTCCTAATTCTCCATCAGAACAAGAGATCGGGTAAAGTTGGCATTATGATTTATGAAAACGTTTTTGAATGAGTGAAGCGAATGGATTTATTCAAGACAAACATATGCGTTGCATTAATTAATCAAAGATAAACAAGTTCGAGCATGCTAAATATGCTTAATCAAAGAGAAATACATATAAATAAACAAATGAACTGTCGGAAAAATCCTTCTAAATGTTTATGAAATCTTGCATTCAATAGTAACAGTTTCCTTTGGCGGAGCCTCAATGGAAGGGACGTCTGGTTTATGATCACTGTGAGTCGTCATGGCTTGCCCCAGTTACGCTGGTCACATCTTCAACAGTTTTCAGTCGTTGCTTCAAAATAAATTTCCCAGATTCTTTGTTGATCCCGGTCATACCATCTTGAGGGTTACTGAGATGAAGCGAGCTAGGCCTTTGAATAATTACTGGATTCGGCTGATTTGCTGAGGGGACAGCATACTTTGCAGATTTTAAGCTTGACAAGCGGGGAACCCCGAGAGGAGTATCGATCTTCGGCTGAGCATCGCTAAAAGACAACTTCTTTGTTTCTAGCAAATTTCTGACAAAGTTCTTAAGAGCGTAACAATTCTCTAGATCATGGTCGGGCGCACCCTCATGAAATAAACAATGAGCGGCAGCGTTGTAACCTGCAGGTAATGGATTAGGCGGAGGACCCAAAGCACGGGTGGCAATCAGACCTTGTTGTACCAAATGGGGGTATAACTCAGTGAAAGTTATCGGAATTGGAGGACAAGGCTTATACTGCCTCTTACGGGGATAAGGAACCTGATTCTGTGATTGTTGGTGAACAGGAGCATTGGGAACTCGTTGACTGTTGACAGGAACTTGCATGGGCGGATAACCGGAAGGTTGTTGATGAACCGGTGCTTGATGTACCAGAGCTGACTGCACAGGCTGGTATGTAGGAAACTGCTGATTGAAAGGAGGTGCAACAATAGCTACATAAGGTTGTTGGACATATGGAAACGAATAACCTTGAACATAACTCTGCTGATGTTGCCAAGGTTGAGGAGTAGCCATTTTGCGGTTCCTCGAACGTGCAGGTCCTTTATCATGGTCGGAATTAGGAGTTTTGCACTTTGGTGGGGTAGCTCGTCGAACTGGTTGAGCACTAGGAGGCACCAAACCGGATTGAAGACCGTGAGGAGGTGCATTCTCGACAGTAACAGCTGGTTGAGGTTCCATAACGGTATTAGTAGTCTCAGAAACAACAGTAGACTGAGCATCCATCTTCACACTAAGAGCTCGTAGCATCTCCAAAATCTGCCCTACACTTCCTCGAAGATCTTCGAGTTCATGGCTGACACGGTTGATCTCTTGGTTTTGATCTTCCATCCTTATGAAGGGTCGTATTGATGCAGAGAACTCAGGGTGACAAAACTGGAAGGTGAGAGAACCGCGTATGAGAAAACGGGAGACACAAGCAATGCAAAAGTATGATGCTAAAATGTGAATGCAAATGAAGATTTCATGGAATTCAAATATTTACGAATATTGCGGAATACCAAGGACAAATTACAAATAATATCCTTGCAACCAAAATAACTAAATAAAAGCCTAGAAAATCCTAGAGAAGCATCTTCCACAACTTCAGTGAGCAGACGGAGATCCGGAGGAAAATAAATATTCGTAGAGCCTCCTCTTCTTGTAGGATTGTATCTCATCATTCTTCGACTGAATCTGCTTTTGAAGTTCTTCGTACTTGCTGACCATCACATGGTATTTGTTCTTCCATGATTCTGCTTCGCATTGTGATTTCTTCAAAGCGATCTTCAAAGTCTCAACTTCAGTCATGAAATACTGGACAGGTTCTTCCCTTTGAGGTAAAGGATCTTGGCGAGAGTAGGGCATCTTCAACTCAATAGCTCTTCCTCGGACCCATTGAAGGTATGGTTCCATGGACACACAATTAGGTCTTCCCAAACTTTCTTTGTTTTTCCTATGCAGATGATTCCAAGAAGATAGAATCTGATCTTGAAGCTTTTTGTCGTCTTTGAAAAAGATTTTCTCCACATGAATACCTTTAGGCGGTTCCTTCAAGGGGTATCCCAACTGTCGGCGAGCTAAGACTGGATTGTAGCTAACTCCTCCATTGAAACTGAGCAAAGGCACATTGTTGAAGTTTCCACAACTATCAATGATCGATATCCCATCGTACATGCGATTATACCAATCAATATCAGAGTGAGTTAAAGCCATGACTTTTTGCGACCAACGTTCTTGATTAGGTCTCCAGAACAGACCGAACTTGGGTAAGTGAGAAATAAACCACTTGTATAGCAATGGCACACAACATGCAATCATTCCTCCACCATGAAAGTTTCGGAGATGTACTGAATGATAAGTATTACCCAATAGCGTTGGAACTGGATTTCTCCTCCTGAAGGTCTTGATTGCATTAAGGTCCACAAACCCCTCAAAACTAGGAAAAAGCAGCAACCCATAAATAAGCAAAGCAAAAATTGTCTCAAAGGCAAACATGTCTTTATGATCGGCATAAAATTGGGCTTTCTTAATTAGGAAGTCCCTGGGAAAACCGGAGATCCCCCCTTTGGTGATCATATTGTTTTTGACCTCGGATATCCTTAGACAAATGGCTTTAGCAATATCTCGTTCTTTAGGGTCTTCCTCCAAGAAAGGGAATGGAGACTTATCCAAGATAGGTAATCCCACCAACTGAGAGTACTCTTCTAAGGTAGGTAAAAGCTGATAATCTGGAAAGGTGAAGCAGTGATAATCTGGATCATAAAACTGTAGCAAAGTCGCAAGAAGTCCTTCGTTTACTTGAATCTTCAACAAAGATAATAGCCTTCCATATCTGTTTTGGAACTTTTCTTGATCTTGAACCAAATCTCTTAGCTTCTCTAGGACTTCCAAATTAAAACCCTTAAAAGTAAATTTCAAAGTATGCCTTCTAGAGTGATCCATGGTATCCTGCAATGTTCATAAATAGAGTTTGAATTCCATGAAGTCTCAATGCGATATGATGTTTTATGGATGCAATGCATGAAAACACATAAAGTCCTAGGTTAAAGGTACGTGAGCGGAGTTAAGGTCTACCCATCCCCGAAAAGGAGTGTACTATAAGTTAGTTGTACCTGCAGAACAAGGTTCTAAAAAGTGCCCAAAGTCATCAGCCCATCTTTCGGATATTATCAACTTTCCGACTGACTCGGGGTTAATAATATTCTCAAGAGAACCTCTTTTGAGTGTAATATCGCGTAGCAACCATTGTAGGACTACTCCCACATAGTTCCCGCACTACGTCCTAAATAAGGCCGATGTGGTGTTAAGGTACTACGGTTCCCAATATCACAGACTCCAATCGACCATGGAAAAAGTTTTCACGATTACTCGTTCAACCGAACCATTTTCGAAAAGGTCTCAACTGAGCGGTGATTCTCGAATCAGCTTGGTCGGGATTCAACTCCCTATAAGCCTCATCGAATATATCCCCATCCTATAATAATGTCACTAGTCCGGGCGTAGGACTTATCTCACAACACGAGGAACAGTCCCAAATTAGAGCACAAATATATACATGCAAATGAATAGTAAAACAAATAGTAATAAATATGAACAAATTAGGGATAACCCTCAGAAGTTAAGACGTCCCCAGTGAAGTCGCCATTTTCTGTTGCGGTGGAAATAGGATATCAAACTATTAATTAGTTTGAATCACAATTCTTAATTCACAACCGCTCTTTGATTTATCCGAAGGAAAAGGTCAAAAGAGGGAAAACCTATTTTTGCATCGTAAACACAATGCGGGGAAAGATCTAGGGTTCGGGGGTTGGTTAAATTTAGGGAAGGTATTAGCACCCTAAACTTCTGTAGTACTCTACAGGAACCTTTTGTTCAGTTGTTTACTATTTGCTTTATTTATTAGCTTAAGGTATATGTACAAAGGGATTACAAGTGAGAAAAGAGACCTAAGGGGTTAATTCTAAGTTTACTCGGCAAGACATCGCATCTTGTGCCTACGTATCCTTACGGGAATGGAATCAGAGTAATCGTAGTTCCCCTCAAAAGGGAGGTTAGAGACTTCTTGACTGTGGTCAAGGTCTCAAGGGGAATAAACGCATCTTAAGGATACGCTTACATGGAGTGTAGAAACTCCAAATTTCTACGTTGAATTGTTAAGTTGTAATTAGGGTTAAATTAGGTTAGGGATTCCGCGGCGGGAAACCCTAAAATGAGCGCGGCGGCTCTTTGACCTCATGCTAGGGGTAAAATGGTAATTTTGCCTGTGGCGAGGCATTTATGGAAAATTAGGGTTTGTAAGGGTGTAGTTTTGAGGTTTTGAGGTTGAGGACTATTGACACGACGGTCAAACGGCTAGACCTAATTCCTTCGGAGGAGTGAAATTAATTACAAAGATGCGATGAAATTAAATATACATACAACGCAGAAAATAAAGTGCGGAAAGATAAATGCGACAATTGTCTCGCAAAATTACATCCCATAAGCAGTTACAGATATGATAATTGAATATTTAAACTGAAAATAAAATCAATTGAACTTAGTCAGCTGCAAAAAACCAAAACAAACAGAGACTGTTATTATACGGGGTTAGACAAAAAATTAGACGGGAATGTTAGGAATTTAAGTAGAAAATTATAATTTTAACGAAACAAGAAAAAAGTTAGGAATTTGGATCTTAAAAATGAGGATGTTAGCGAAAAATTAATAAACAATAAAAATTGATACGCAATGAAGATGATGATAATATACAAGTGATAATGGAATATGAAATAGCAACGATGATGTCAGATTATGTACAAATATAAAAATAAATACAAAAATAAATAAATAAATATTAGTGAACAGGTTCATGGATAATCAAGAATACTGTTAGGAATGAAGGATGAAAATTGGAGTTGACGATAATTAAAAGTTAAGTGATGAACGTTTTGAGACGATGAGAATTTAGGTAATTAGAAAAGAGTTAGAATGGAATTAGGTTTTTTTTGTGTGAGATTTGGAAAAGTTAGAACTTTAATGTGATTAAAAAGTTAGATTAAAAAGTTAGAGTTAAAAGTTAGCAAAAAATTAGAACTTCGAAATTTGCTTTTTTAAAAAAGAGTTTTGAAAATAAAAAAAGAAAAGGTTAGATTTTAATTCAAAAAAAGTTAATACTCTTGAAAAAAAACAAAAATAAGATTAGAAATTTTTTAAGAAAAGAAGAGTTAGTTACTTTTGATGAAGACTGCAAGAGTCTTTGATGCTTGCCGATCCCCCGTTTTGTTGCTCCTGAGGGTCCTTTTATACTTGATTTTTTTAAATCTTTTTCAATCTCAGATTTGATTTGAATATCTCAATCTTTTTCAATCTCTGATTTGATTTGAATGAATTTTTATGATGATTTCAGATTTGATTCAATGATGGTGATGTTGATATTTAGATCTGATTTTCTTATGATGATGATATGATCTTATTGATTTGATTTTGCCCCATCTGTGATTTATTGTGATTGGATTTGATAAAAAAAAAGTGTTGGGATTTAAATTTAAAAATTTTAGCAAAGAAAGTTAGAGTTTCAAGTTAAATAAAAATTAGAGTTTTAAGTTTTAAAAAATGAGTTAGAATTTTAAAATAAAAAACATTTGAATGTTGATTTTAAAAAATGTTAGAATTATTTTAAAAACTGTTAGAATTTAATTTTAAAAGGAATTTAGAATTTTAATTTGAAAAAGGATGGTGTCAAAAAAGATTTAGATTTATTTAAAAAAAAAAGATAGATTTAATTTATAAAAAAAAAGGTTAGATTTAATTTTTAAAATAGTTAGAAAAAAAGATTTAATTTTAAAAAGAAGTTAGAGAAAAAAAAGATTTAATTTTTTTAAAGAAGTTAGAGAAAAGAAAGATTTAATTTTTTTAAAAAAGTTAGAAAAAAAGATTTAACTTTATAAAAGTTAGAAAAAAGATTTAACTTTAAAAAGAAGTTAGAAAAAAATATTTAACTTTAAAAAAGTTAGAAAAAAAAGATTTAACTTTATAAAAGTTAGAAAAAAGATTTAACTTTAAAAAGGAGTTAGAAAAAAGATTTAATTTTAAAAAGAAATTAGAAAAAAATTTAATTTTAAAAAGAAGTTAGATTTTTATTTTAAAAAAGGTATTAGAATTTGATTAAAAAAATGTGTTAGAAATTAATTTAAAAAAGGTTATAAAAAAAATTTACTCTTAAAGAAAAGAAAAAAAAGTTAAATTTTAATTTAAATCCTAAAAGTTAGTAAGAAGAGCTTAAAATGATTTAAATAAATAAACTAAATAGAAAGAAAAAAAAAGTTAATAAAAAACATTAGTAAAGTTATAAAAAAAAATTAATTAAATTATTATTAGTTAAAAAAACAAGATTAAAAAAAAAGGTTAATTTATTAAGTTAATCAGAATTTAAAATAAAAATAAAAAAGAAAGGGTAAAATTTGGGGTATTACAATGAGGCTCGGAAACTGAAGGCCGCTTGGAGGAACAAGTTTTTCACACTCAAGGTAGAGAAGGAGAAATCCCAGAGGCCGCCAGAAGTAGAACTTGCAAGGAAAAGAAAGGCGCGAGAGGATTTATTTTCCTCTCACACATCTTCAAGAGCTGTCACCAGTGACGATCTTCCCCCAGATACTGTGGCTTGGAAGGAATGTGTCGACCGACTCATCAAAGAGAATGCCGAGTTGCAAGAACGTGTCAGTCAGCTAGAAGGAGAACTTCGCACACAAAAGGAGCATAAGGAGTAGATCTCCGAGTTTCTCTTTTGCTTTTGATTCAATGTAATAAACTCTTAAAAGACTACTCCGTTTTGTAATGCTTCGATCATCAAAATAAAATAAGTTTTTCTCCAAGAGTACAATACCGAAATAATTTGAGTTTCTTGAAGTTTCATACTCATTTGCATTTTAAATAAGCATAGCATCGTTTGCATTCCAGGGTCTCACTCTTGCTTCATCTCTGCAGAACAAGCTGAATCACCGATACAACACTCGAGCTAGTCAACGCCAGAAGATCGATCAACTAGAACAAGAGAACAGAGTGCTCCGTGATGAAGTTGCAAGTATGAAAGAAAGTTTGGAGAGGTTGAATGGTCTAGTGGAAGCTTTGTCCAATCAAGCCTCGATCAATAACCAAGAAGTTCCAAGGACTGTGATCTCTGAAGCGACGCCAACACCGATCCCAGTGGTGTCTTCTGTTGCTGAAATATCCTACAGTATGCCTCAAGGTTTCCCGTGGGGATTGTCTCCTAATTTCTTTTCGGTCGGCTATCGTCCGTCTGTATCTGAGATCCCTGTTGTGACCACTGTTCAAGCTGCTCCTGTAGTTTCTGCTGTGATGACTACCGCGTCTCCACATGTGAACGTTGTTCCGTATATTCTGGATGAACCAATTTTACATGGGTCGCCAACCGAAACTGTGGGCCTAGAAGAGAGGATAGACGGATTTCAAGACCAATTTTCTGAAATACAAAAGGAGTTGAGAGCCCTTTGTGGAAAGGACTTATTTGGTAAGAGTGCTTCTGAGCTGTGCTTGGTTCCAAATGTTAAGGTCCCACCGAAATTTAAGGTCCCTGATTTTGAAAAGTACAAGGGGAATACTTGTCCTCAGAGTCACCTTATTATGTACGCCAGGAAGATGTCTGCCCAAACTGATAATGATCAATTACTCATTCACTACTTTCAAGACAGTTTAACCGGCACCGCACTCAAGTGGTATATGGGGTTGGATAGCACAAAGATTCGAACTTTCAATTATCTAGGAGGAGCCTTTGTCAAGTAGTATAAGTACAATGTGGACATGGCGCCCGACCGAGATCAGTTGAGAGCAATGGCACAGAAAGATAAAGAGAGTTTCAAGGAATATGCTCAACGTTGGCGCGAGTTGGCCGCGCAAGTCACACCACCATTAGAAGAAAAGGAGATGACCAAGATTTTTCTGAAGACTCTCGGTCCTTTCTTTTATAAGAAGATGGTAGCCAGTGCACCCAGTGACTTTACTGAAATGGTCAACATGAGAATGCGTTTAGAAGAAGGTGTTCGCGAAGGAAGATTGACCAAAGAAGAGAGTGCTCCTAAAAGGTATGGGAGCAGTTTTGTGAAGAAAAAGGAGCAAGGTGTAAATGCCATTCAAAAGGGACAATTCAGAAAGAGGGTACATGCCACCGCACCAAGTTGCAGTGGTATCGCCAGTGTTTAATGCTCCGGCTTATCAGCTACAGTCTCCGCAACCATACCAGCAACCTCAGTCCCCCGTTGCTCAACAACCAAAACCTCAACAAAGTCCACAGTACCCTCAATAGAATCGACCATCCAGCAATCAGGGTCGTGTGTATAGAAAAATAAATTTCGATCCGATCCCAATGACATATGCTGATTTATTCCCCGCTTTGATTAAAAAGGGTCACATTCAGACGAGAGCTCCACCTCTGGTTCCTGCGAATCCTCCTCCTTCTTATAGAGCTGACAAGTTTTGTCCTTACCATCAGGGTGCTCCAGGACATGATATTGAGAGTTGTTTCGGTTTGAAGATGGATGTCCAGAGGCTCATTAAAAATGGAATCTTGTCTTTTAGGGATTCCGACCCTAATGTACAGAAGAATCCATTATCACCGCATGGTTCGCCCTCTGTCAATATGATTGAAGATTGTTTGGGAAGTGATAATCAAGAAGTTTCAAATGAGGAGGCTGAAGAAGTTTGTGTCATAGTACCCGACTTTATGGAAGTGGAACGTATAGAGATTGTTTACAACAGCAAGAAACCAACTGTTACACCTTTGGTAATCAATGTACTTGGACCTATCCCTTATACTTCCAGTAAGGCTATCCCCTACAGGTACAACGCTACGATGTTGGAGGATGGGAAAGAAGTGCCTTTGCCCATTGTACCCTCAATAGTTAATATTGCAGATGTCAGTAGAGTGACAAGAAGTGGTCGAGTTCACCCAACTTTGCCACCGAAAGAAAAAGAAGTTTTGTTCGAACCATCAGGCTCAAAAGACCCAACTGTGGGGCAATCTGGTGGATCTAACTTATCCAACTCAGATGAATGTTTGAAAGTAATCAAAAGAAGCCAGTATAAGGTTGCATATCAGCTTCTGCAAACCCCGTCGAAGATTTCTGTGCTACAATTGCTGATGAGTTCTGAGGCTCATAGAGAAGCGCTTCAGAAGATTTTGGAATAAGCCTATATCGAGCAGGATGTGACTATGGAACAATTTGATAACATCATTGGTAGTATTACTTCGAGTGATAATCTGGGTTTTTAATGAAGACGATCTCCCAGAAGAAGGAAGGAAACATAACATGGCTCTACATATTTCTGTGAACTGTGGGAACGACTCTCTGTCTAGTGTGTTGGTTGATACTGGATCGTCTCTAAATGTAATGCCTAGAACTACCCTATCTAAAATATCCTATCAAGGACCACCTATGAGGCCAAGCCATGTTGTTGTTAAAGCTTTCGATGGGTCAAGGAAAACTGTAATTGGCGAAGTAGATTTGCCAATGACTATTGGATTGCAGACTTTCATGATCACGTTTCAGGTCATGGACATTCGTGCCGCCTATATCTGTTTGCTAGGGAGGCCATGGATACATGAAGCCGGAGCAGTTACTTCTACTCTGCATCAGAAGTTGAAATATGTCTTTGAGGGAAAAATAGTTACAGTTTGTGGAGAAAGAGCTTTGGTGGTAAGTCACTTGTCATCATTCTCATATGTCGAAGCTGAGGAAGAGGTTGGAACGCAATTCCAAGCTTTGTCTATTATGGGCGAGGGCGTCCAAAGATCTCAAGCATTCATGTCATCATTTAAAGACGCGCAGCGAGTAGTGAACAGTGGTCATCAGACAATGTAGGGAAAGGTGTTGTCTTTGCCAGAGAACAAAAATAAGGAAGGTCTCGGTTTCACCAGCAGTTCTGCACAACAAACTACCAAAAGGCAAGAGTTCCCGCTGATCAATGAAGTGTTCCGTAGTGGAGGAGTCGTCCATCATCCTCAGATTAATGTTGTGTTAGAAGATGAACTCGAGGGCTACATATCAGACGGTTCTGCCAGGTCCTCCATTCCTTACGAAGACTATGAGCCCTATATGGAAGATCCGGGCTATGTTTCGGATGAATTTGACTATACCTTTAGAGTTTATGCCGTCACCGAGGAAGATCCAGATGAGGACATCCTAGACTTTGTGACCACAGGCGTTGTAGTCAAGAATTGGAGTGCGGTTGAAGCCCGTACTGCCATTCATATATCTAAGTAAAGCATTTGTTTTAAAACTTTCGCTCTGCCCAAGACAAAACTGCATTTTTAAGGGCTGTCACACCCTCATTTTCACCGTTAGCCTTTTATACCCTACATTCGGCATATCATACATCATTCTATTGTGTATCGAGCATGCGGGTTCACAAGGTACGAACTAGGCCATTTGGTTGTAACTTGTCTATTTTCGGACTACATGAAAAAAGGTTCATCACCTAAGGTTTGATCTGAGGAAACATTCTACTCATGAAAATTTTGGCAAGGGGAAGTTACTTGACAAAATACAAGGATATTCAAGATAAATATTAATAGACATGAATGCTAGGCCAAATCCAAAGCTCCTTCATACATGTTTATTTTTATGGCATAAGTGGAGTGCAAATTATTAAGGCATGAATCAAGATCATCAATGCATAATTCAAGATTTCATTTTTAAGCACATGAGGGAGTCCATCATCCAAAATTCAAGATTCATGAATGGAGATAAAAATAATACTAAGAGGAATTTTGTGACATTACAATCATGTAATTTGTTACAAAAATTCCAACTCTAGATAATGTTTAGAAATTAATCTATTTCTAAATCTTCATTCAAGTCTTTAATCAAATCTATGATATGGTACTCTTCATACTACACCATTTTTTTTCACGTGCTACATTATGCTCACAAACATCCAAGAAATATGCAAGAATTAAATCAACATTGGAATGTTTATGGGCCAAGATTATGCATGTTCAATCATAGGCAAAACAGCCCCATGCAAGAGTTGAAGAATTACTACATGTCACAAAATCAAGAGGACAACATGTACTATGTTACAAGATCATTTTTTATGTCACAAAGTCAAGGAAATAGCATGCAAATGATATATTTACTTGCTAAATATCAGTTTGCAAATGCTGTCAAAGAGTGGTAACAATTGGCTACATGGCAAGATACAAAGCAATACCATCCAAGAGACTAATGGGCAAAAAGAGGGATAGTAGTATAGTATGCTACAGCAGAAAAATGCAGCAAGTCATACTAGAAATAGAAGGGAAAAGTGGGGCTGCACAAAAGGAAGAAAAAGGCATTGCCAAGAATGGAAAGTTGGTGATGAAAAGGTGTGCAAAGTGTGTGGCTTTAGGACAGCAGAAAAAGTTGACAGAAAAGGTGGAAAATGGGCTGCAAGCAAGCATAGAAAACATAGTATTCCTTACTATCAAAACAGAACAGAACACAAGAAGCAAGCAGAGTAGAGACTACACATAGAGAGCAAAGAGTAAGAGCAAAAAACCAGAAAAATAGTTAGCAAGAAACCCCCAAAAAAACAGAAAAAAGAGAGTGAGATAGAGACACAAGAGGATCATTGAGAAACCAAACCTTCACAACATAGAGTGAAGAGGGGAGAGCACATCCAACAAAGGTCATTGGAGTACTTGCAAGAAGAATAGAAAGCTCTTGGTATCCATTTCTTCAAATCTTTCTCCTTTTATTCTTTGCTTTTATATTCATTTCATTCACTCTTTTATGTGTTGTTGAACTGTATATCATGTAAGATCCCCTAAGGGACTAAGAAACCATCCTCAAGGAACCACAAAAAACGAAACGAAAACATAAAAAAATATGAGATTTCGACCTGGACCAGCAACACGGGCCGTGTCACACGACACGGCCGACCGTGTCACGCTACTGTATGAAGTTTTTTTCCCCAGGCCTTGCAACACGGGCCATATCACACAACACGGCCGGGCGTGTTGCATCACTGTTTCAACTTTTTTCACCCGTGTCACACCACTCGTGCCGTTTTTTTTGTGTGTCTCGATTTTTTTTGAGCCGTGTGGCTTATGTTTGTATGATGTTTGTATGTGAATATTGTTATGGCCCTTGTTGACCTTTGTTTCCAAAAACTATTTTAAAAAGTAAACTCTCGATTTTATCGAGCCATTTTTGACCATGTAAGTAGGATGCCTTGTGCACCGCCATCGACCTAAATCGCATCACTTCAAATATCTTTACAAGCAATAAATCTTGATCCAACATCAAGTGTTTCTCTTTTCGCATAAAAATACAAAAAAAAAAACACAATAAAATATATGATTGGAATTATGCACCATGAACTTTAAAGTGGTGGAGAAGGAATGAGAATGGAACCCTCCTACACTCATTCCGAATGTTTCGAATACAAGGCGCTCGACTTGGTTATTCGATACATTCATCTCTATCTAAAGTCTTTTGTATAATCCTAGTCAAGAACACATTTTCTTCAAAAAAAACTAAAAACAACATCAACTCATCAAACTATTTTTGCCTTAGGGCGTCAATCCAAAAAAAACCTTTTTCAAGGTATAAAATCAACCAACAAACAACAATTTCATAAAGCCTCCGAACTACGGAGCTCTGATTCTTCACTTCTTTTAAGTGAGGATACGTAGGCACAAGGGCCACAATCCTTGGCGAGCATTAAAATAAATAAACCAATCCCTCTTTTCCTTAAACAAGCAAACTTTTAGAATAAAACACCCATTCACGCGAAATAACCTAGGAGGTTCCCATCGAGTACGATGGATGCGAGGGGGTGCTAATACCTTCCCCTCGCATAACCGACTCCCGAACCCTAAGACTTGGTTGCAATGACCACGCTCTTTTCCCAAAGGTTTTATCGCTATTTCCCTTTCCCCCCGTGGGATAAATAAAATCCGGTGGCGACTCTGTGTCATTTTTCGCGTAGCGACAAGGGCTTACTTTTAATAATTCCCTTTGCTCTGTCCAAGGCAAAGGTGACTTTGTTGGGCGTGTCTTTTTGGTTTTTGCTATCATCAATAAATGACTTTCATTTTCATTTGTGTTTTTTCTGTTCACGATGTTGGAAAATAATAAGTAGCATCTCGCGTACACACACTTTCCACTTTACCAAAACTTACTGAAAATCACATCACTTGCGCAGATTACCACATAAATTACATCCTGGGAATAATGATCCGCTACCTTCTCCGAATTTTGAGTTTCCTGTATATGAAGCTGAGAATGAAGAAGATGGTATCCCAGAAGAAATTTCCAGACTGCTTGAGAAGGAAGAGAAAGCTATCCAACCTCATCAAGAGCCGGTGGAAGTAATCAACTTGGGATCAGAAGAAATCCGTAGAGAAGTGAAAATTGGAGCTCTGCTTAAACCCGATGTGAGGAAACAACTGATTGATTTACTTGGAGAGTTTGTCGATGTGTTTGCTTGGTCATATCAAGACATGCCCGGATTGGACACAGCTATAGTCGAACATCATTTACCGTTAAAGCCAGAGTGCCCGCCAGTAAAACAGAAGCTCAGAAGGACTCGACCTGATATGGCTCTAAAGATTAAGGAAGAGGTACAAAAACAGATTGATGCAGGTTTCCTTGTCACTGCCGAGTATCCGCTATGGTTAGCTAACATTGTACCCGTTCCGAAGAAGGATGGTAAGGTTCGCATGTTCGTAGACTACAGAGATTTGAACAAAGCCAGTCTGAAAGATGATTTTCAGTTACCTCACATTGACATCTTTGTGGACAATACTACAAGATATGAGGTTTTCTCCTTCATGGATGGTTTTTCAGGTTACAACCAGATTAGAATGGCTCCCGAGAACAGAGAGAAGACGTCATTCATAACGCCCTGGGGCACCTTTTGTTACAAAGTTATGCCGTTTGGATTAAAGAATGCAGGGGCAACATATCAGAGAGCTATGACTACTTTGTTCCATGATATGATGCACAAAGAGATCGAGGTGTATGTGGATGATATGATAGCTAATTCGAAGACCGAAGATGATCATGTTAAACACCTGGATAAGCTGTTTAGTCGATTGAGGGAATACAAGCTTCGTTTGAACCCCAAAAAATGCACATTTGGAGTACGATCGGGGAAATTATTTGGTTTTATTGTTAGTCAAAGAGGGATTGAAGTGGACCCTAACAAAGTGAAAGCTATCCGAGAAATGCCCGCTCCCGCCACCGAGAAACAAGTTAGAGGATTCTTGGGACGTTTGAACTACATCTCCAGGTTTATATCTAACATGACCGCTACGTGCAAACCTATATTCAAGCTTCTGAGGAAAGAAAAAGGGTATGTTTGGACTGAAGATTGTCAAAGGGCTTTTGATAGTATCAAAGAGTATTTGCTTGAACCACCTATCCTGATACCGCCAGTTGAGGGACGACCTTTGATTATGTATTTGACTGTTTTAGAAGATTCAATGGGTTGTGTACTCGGCCAGCGAGATGAAACAGGAAAGCAAGATCATGTCACTTATTACTTGAGCAAGAAATTTATTGATTGCGAAACAAGGTACACTATGTTAGAGAAGACTTGTTACGCTCTAGCGTGGGCCGCCAAGCGTTTGCGCCAGTATATGTTGAACCACACTACTTGGTTAGTTTCAAAGATGGATCATATCAAGTATATTTTTGAGAAGCCCGCTTTGACTGGGAGAATTGCTAGATGGCAGATGTTGTTGTCTGAATATGATATTGAGTACCATACTCAGAAAGCTGTTAGAGGAAGTGTTTTGGCTGATCATCAGGCTCACCAGCCCATTTTGGATCATCAACCCTCAAACGACGACATTCCCGATGAAGATGTTATGTTCTTAAAGATGAAAGATTGTGAAGAACCCGTACATGGTGAAGGGCCAGAGCCAGGTTCTCAATGGGGTTTAGTTTTTGATGGAGCTGTCAACGCTCACGGAAAAGGGATAGGTGTTGTTATTGTGACACCTCAAGGGACTCACTTCCCGTTTACATCCAGATTAACATTCCAGCGTACTAACAATGAAGCTGAGTACGAGGCGTGCATTATGGGTCTAGAAGAAGCAATCGATTTGAGAATTAAGAATTTAGATGTGTTTAGTGATTCTGCAGTGGTAATTAACCAAATTACTGGAGAATGGATAACTCGACATGATAATTTAGTCCCATACATGGATTACTCTAGAAGACTGTTCCCGTTCTTTGATAGAGTTGAGTTTCATCATATCCCTCGTGATGAGAACAGAACGGCAGACGCGTTGGCAACTTTGGCCTCAATGATTGTGGTAAACTTTTGGAACGAGTGTCCTCGGATTGAAGTAAAACGTCTTGATAGACCTGCCTACATCTTTGCTGTCGAAGAAGTTGAAGATGGCAAACCCTGGTACCATGACATCAAAGTGTTTCTTAGAACTCAAGAATATCCTTTGGGAGCTTCCAACAAGGACAAGAAAACTTTGAGAAGGTTGGCTGGAAATTTTCTTTTGAGTAACAATGTGTTGTACAAGCAGAATTTCGACATGGTCTTGTTGAGATGTGTTGACAAACAAGAAGCGGATATGTTGATGATGGAAATTCACGAAGGATCTTTTGGCACTCATGCCAACGAACATGCTATGGATAAGAAGCTCTTAAGGGCTGGTTATTATTGGATCACAATGGAATCAGATTGTTACAAGTTTGCTAGAAAGTGTCACAAGTGTCAGATTTACGCAGATAAGATTCACGTACCGCCAACTATGTTGAATGTTAGAGCCGAAAGCGTCTAATGGACACCGTGGCCATTCTCTATGTGGGGAATTGATATGATTTGAATGATAGAGCCGAAAGCGTCTAATGGACACCGATTCATCTTAGTAGCCATTGATTATTTTACCAAGTGGGTCGAGGCGGCTTCCTATGCTAATGTAACTCGACATGTGGTTGTCAAATTTATCAAGAATCAGCTCATCTGCCGATATGGTGTGCCAAGCAGAATTATTACAGACAACGGTTCCAATTTGAACAAAAAGATGATGAAAGAGTTGTGTGAAGAATTCAAGATTAAGCATCATAATTCTTCCTCTTACAGACCAAAGATGAATGGGGTTGTTGAAGCCGCCAACAAAAACATTAAGAAGATCATTCAGGAAATGGTTGTCACTTACAAAGATTGGCACGAAATGCTCCCATTCGCCTTACATGGATATCGTATGATGGTACGCACATCGAGTGGAGGCAGTACTCTTGATAGAAGTTGAGATTCCTTCTATGAGGATCTTGGTGGAAGCAGAGTTACCAGAAGCTGAATGGTGTCAGAGCAGATATAGTCAGTTGAACTTAATTAAAGAAAAGAGGATGGCTGCGCTGTGCCATGGGCAATTGTATCAACAGAAGATGAAGAAGGCATTTGACAAGAAAGTTCGACCCCGTGCATTCAAAGAAGGTGACCTCGTGCTTAAGAAGATTCAGTATTTCCTCACCGACGTCAGAGGAAAATGGGCCCCGAATTATGATGGACCATATGTAGTAAAAAAGGTTTTGACAGGAGGCACTTTGATGTTAACAACAATGGACGGAGAAGAGATCACTCGCCCTATTAATACGGATGCTATTAAGAAATATTTTGTTTAAGAGAAGCAAGTCATTATTCCCTTTATGTAATCGCTATTATTTTCCAACACTGTAACATCGGGGTCACGCTTTTCTGCTGACCACCATTCAATAAAAAGTTTTTCATTTATCACACATCTGTATTCTTGATAGCAAAATCCAAATTGATTTAAACCTTTTCAAAAACCTTATGTTCTACTTAATTTCGTCCGAGGAAAAACAACAATATTATGTGCTTCACCAGGGCAAGAGAATATGTATTCTATCCAGACACGAAGGTTGCCCCCGTTCGAAGACTTTCTTCGCAGGAGATAAGGGATCTATGGAGATTTTGCTTGAATACCCTTTCGTTTGAGGCGTCTATTTCGCTTCTCCAGTCCGTCAGCATACGTATAGCATATAAGTAGATAGCATAGCATGTGCATTTTTTTCACATTCTTTATATTCGTTTTGATCTATCGCTTTGGCTATAGTTATCCCTAGGTGTCTGGGTGCGTCTTATCCCTCCACATAGATTTGTCTACCCTAGGCAGAAAGAGCACAATGTTTCATTTTCCCCACGAAGTTCAACCCTCATGGAAGATGGTTATTTTAGTACAATCCCATTTGAGTTCATACCTCAATGGTTGGGTCTTGCTTGACAGTTTCTCTTCAGATATTTCCTGAATTGAACTTCGGTCCTTGGCAATCACATCGTGGACATCTCCAACCTTTGAACACGGATTAAGTGTGCATTTATTTTGCACCCTAGTCCCCAGGAAGAATATTCATAAAGACAGACATTCCTTCAACAATAGCATCATAGGATTCTCTCGAACATCCACATTCTGACTAAATAACCTCTTTATTTGAGCAACTCGTTTTGATCAGGACCTTATTCAAAACAACAAGCGACACTTTCTACAAGACCGTTCATTCACCCTCAGTGAATCCTTCAACGTCATCAAATCATCAAAAGGTATCGCTTCATAAATTCCTCGAAGAAGCTTACCGAAGACATTACAAGACACCTCTCTTTGTTTTGAGAGCTTACAGAATATTTTGCAATAACAAAGACACTCAACAGGAACGCATTCCCCAGTGAGTTCATCGCATAAGTTTATTCCCATCAAGTGACATTTCCCCGAAGAAGTCGAGGAAGTTTATCACGGTAGTCTCCCTTTATTCGAGAAGGCATACATCACAATTCAACCGGCTCACATCTCTCCCGAAGATCCCCGGTGAAGCTTTACAACTACATCTACAATTACATTTACAAATTACATCTACAACAACAGATTACATCAACAGATTACATCAAAGTCTTACAACAAAATACATCTACGTTGACAACAACATCCATAATTTACAGTCTACAACGACAATTACAAACTACAATGATTCTACAATCAGCAAAATTTTCAACATTTCAAGCAGAGACTGAGACCAGCTCATAGTTCCCATACCATGACGCTCGGGGATGTTCTACAACAGAGACTGAGACCAGCTCATAGTTCCCATACCATGACGCTCGGGGAGGTTCTACAATAGAGACTGAGACCAGATCATAGTTCCCATACCATGACGCTCGGGGAGGTTCTACAACAGAGACTGAGACCAGCTCATAGTTCCCATACCATGACGCTCGGGGAGGTTCTACATCAGAGACTGAGACCAGCTCATGGTACCCATACCATGATGCTCGGGGAGGTTATACATTTTGCTATTTCTAGTTGGATTTCAAAATAAGATTTAATACATAAAAGGAAGAGAAGAAAAAGAATACGAAACAAAACTGAACTATTCAAAAAGGTCACTATGGTTCTTACCGTCGTCTGAATTGTTCCATGTTGGTAATAAGCTACCCTTAGATTACAAATTTATCACTTGTCGTTTAAATCGCCATATCCTTGGTGTATGTGCTACTGTTATACTAGGGAGATTCCCCATTGGTGGTTGTTTCCTGTCCCCGTGGAGTCCCGTTTCGTGAGGTCTGCTGTTCTTTTGTTCTGCGTGTTGTGTCCTGTCCATCCTCTGTGACCTTTCTCCCTCATAGAACTGTCTGTTTTGCATTCTCATACCATTGCATATCATTTACATTCGGTGGCATTTTAGGGCCAAAAATTCGTGCAATGTTTATATTGAAGTCCCTCCTTTCTCGTCGAGAAGAAGATTTCAATCTCCATATCTCCGGATAGAAGTAACTTAAATAGGGGCATCTGTCACACCCTAATTTTTGACCATAAAGTCCCACCTATTTTTGCTTACTTCTTGCTTATTTATTTTATTATACAAGCGTGTTCTACGACTAACAGATTTGTGTAGATACAATGATGTCAAGTGAATTATTACTGCCAAGAACCTCAAGGTTCAGGTTATCAAGGCCATTGGTGTCAAGCATAAACATTGGAGGTGTACAAATACAGTTCATAAACCTTGAGCATGGGTGCCGTCACGAAAGTGCAATTCATTTTCAATTTGTTATACATCCCCAGTCCAAGCCAGACTTACACCTATGTATCAAGATTAAATTATGGAAGGATTTCCAAAATTTGAAGGATTTTCTCAAAGTCAAGTTGATTCGTTATCTTCAACTGTGATCCCAGTGGCAAAGTTTTCCTTTTATGAGTTTGGCTTATAAGGATTAGTTTATTATGGAAATTACACTACGCCCCCTTTCATGATAACAAACACCAAGCTTCAGGTGCATCATTTACCGCTACAAATATTTAAAGATACCGTACGCAACCTTAAGGCAAAGACGGATTTACATGTTTGGTAATTTGAGCATGAAGCAACTAATGACATAATATCATTTAAGAAAGTGTTACAAGCTGATAACAATAACAAGAAGAGAATTGGATATACAAGCCGAAGAGTTATTGTTCATACAAGTTCACTTAATTAAGAGATAACTACAAACTACAAGTCATCAACAAATCCAACAAAAAAGGGAACACTTGCAAGTCAAAAGGAGAAACACAGAAGATGTTTGTTAAGGGAGTTTTGAAACTCATTGGAGCTGCATCCGTTAAAGTTCTAGTAAAGACTTCTTGGTATAAGTGGTTTATCTGGAACGAGGGAGAAACACACTGCTGCTACCATGACCTTGCTCTTTTACGACACGGGCGCTTCGACCGTCTGCTATATGTTGGATCTCCAAACGAGATTGACAGAGAAAAGATTTTCAGCATCCATTTGCTGCAAGCTTTCCGCATTCGACTCTATTTATGCCATGAACGGTTAAACCAAGCCATGATGCGCACTAGATGTTGATGAGCGTTTTCCACTGATTTCAGCGCCATGATATTGGAAAAATGGTCGTAGCCCCGGGATGCGTCCTCATTGCTTGTGCTTTGCGCAAATCAAACAAGGCAATCTCATGTACCTGCAACATTAGCACAACAGTTAATACATTCAGCAACAACATTTAACTTAGCAGGTGTGCATCATCAGCAAGGCAAGGAAAGCAAAGTTCTGCAAACAGGCCAGTTGTTCATTACCCTCTCGATTTGATATACTGCTCTGCTGGAGATTTATGCGAAGACAATCCACCATCATAAGAACTTCTACAGCACGCTTGCAGCCTGGAGGCACTGTCCCCATGAAGTAATGATGGACATATCTTCACAAGATTCCAATCTATTACAGAATGATACCTGCATCTAAGTCAACATTGCTTTAAGGTGCGATTTGAGGATTTTGTGAACAAGGAAGGACCAGAATCTTGCCTTATCGTGACCACAACAAACTCACACGGTTGTGCTAATCCCGGCCCCAACTTGGTGTTTCATTAAACCCTGTTACAACAAGAGTTAACGAATGTTAGTCGAAACCGAAGGCAGCTAAGAGATAAAAAACTCTGCAGTACCATCACAAGCAGCATACCAATTTTATTTCGTACTCCAAAAACGACTATTACCATAAGACGCGATGAGCACCCTGCACCATTTCCTGGCCACGCTTCTCAAAATCCTCGCACTCAAGACTTTACCTCATCTGGACGTGTTCCGCCTCTGCAACCTGTTAAGAAAATGAAGACAACCACACTAATAATATCCAAGCTAGACATGCTAGTTGGTGGTACTTTGAAATCGGAAGCAGTAGTTTTCATGGCAGCACCTTGCTCCACAAAAAACGAAGCCATTTATGTGAAAACCACCGAGTATATTATCGTGCATAGCCAAATTGGAAGAAGTCTCAGTATGCACTTCACTTCTTCAACTTGACTTACAGGACAGAGACGCCATGGACTATAAGTTGCACATTTCTGGTTATCAAGATCTCTTGAAGATATAAACGCTTCTCTATCCAAGAGCCTTCCCGAAAAAGAAAGAAAATTGATCAACTCGTTTTAGTTTACTATAATCAAGAATGACCAATAATGCTGAAAAAATCAATTTTGGTTGCAAAATAACAAAGTTAGCTTAATAACAAGAGAGAAGCGTTTCATGCTCACAGCCCCGGATATACACATCAGCTACATACGAAAGTATTGTTGTTGCAGCTGAAGGTAGCTTCTACTACTTACTTGAACCCGTGAGTATGGAGGATTTTTTTTGTTCATATTGGCGGAAGACTCCTTTGTATCCATGTTATACAAATCATCTCCATTCGATGGCATTTGAACTTTCACTTTCCTTGACGCGGCCACGAAGACTTGGCAAAACCTATCCTGCGGGTTGCCACTAGGCTTGAAATGTCGGTACCTTGGGGTGCCTACTAGAAACAGTATCAGCGCAGCAAAGGCCGAGCCTGCAGACAGCCAAAAACCAAGAGCCCACATTCCTTCATCCTCAAAATAAACCGGAATGGTGTTTGAAAAGAGTTTCCCAAAGTTCAAAGCTAGGTAGAAGTAGCTGAAAAATGCCACTTTATTGTGACCCTCTCTCGAATGCTCCTCGTCAAACTGATCAGCTCCGAATGTGGCAGTATTTGGTTGATAATCTCCAGTCCCTAACGCAATGAGATAGATTGAAAGGTTGAACACCGCCATTTCCAAACTTGAATGTTTTCCACACAGAATCGATTCATTTCCACAGCTTCTTGGTTTAATCAGGAAGAGGTATGATGACAGTGATAAGGACATTAAACCCTGTCATATATATTGTTCAGTCAAGGAAATAATGTATAGTTAGTAAATAAAAGAGAGTGGAGATTGAAATAGAAGGAGACACAACAACCTTGTTCTTCTTCACTCACGTTGTTGCAGCTGCCAACGTACGTAGCCCACCGGACAACATGTTTTACATTCAGTTTATGCATAAGAAAGACAGTTGATCTGATCCTTATCGTCACCAACACCTTCATGGGAACCTTCATCAGAGAACCACCTAGCGTATTGGTTGGAGTCCGTTGCAAACACATCGGATGCCAATAGCTGAGTTGGTACCACCATGGGCTGTTCATCTTTCATTGGCCCAAAATTGTTGCTATCTACACCTGCCAAATTGCCAATTCAAAGTTAGTAAAACCATTGGGGAATATGACTATTTGGGAAAATATTCAAGACAGCTAAGCAATCTTCAGAACAACGAATCTAGACAGACAAAATGTTGAACGGAATCAATACAATATCAGAGATTGAATTTTCATTTAACAGGAATTAAACGAAATCAGATAAAAAAGGGAAAGTTTCATTTTTGATCTAGACAAAAACAGAAGGTCCAAAATCGATCATCAATTAGCATTCAAGACTACTTTAATCAGATTTCAATACCAGGAGCCTTGGTTGGAGCCTATATAAAGAGGCTAGTAAACAAGAAGAAAAAAGTCGAAAAATTATCGTAAGAAGGGGATTGTCATAAGAACACCAAATTCAAAATCCTAGTTTGAGAAAGGAAGGAACTCATCTTATTTCCATTGACGAAGCCGATCCCATCCGCCACGACTCCAAACCGCTCCTCAGCTCCGGCGCCGCTGCGATCATCAAATCATCTGTAATGCTATGCTCGCCTCCTTATTATTAAAACTTTGATGTCTCTGGTTTTGATTTCAGGTCAGAAATATAGAAGGAGATGATGAGGGGAAGGAACCGGTCGTGATCTGGGAAAGGGAGGGTGCGGACTGTGGATCGATTTGGGGAGAAAACTAGGGTTTCTTGTTTTTTTTTGTTCTTGTTCGTTTGTTAGTTTTGTACAACTTTGTCGTAATGATCATACACGACACACACACCACCATAACCCTCACGCGCCCTCCTTAATCACTCTTTAGAACCTTAATCACCTCAATTAACCAATTAACCAGCTTTTATTAATCATCAACCTTAATCAACTTTTTATAAACCTAGCTAATAACCTTTTTTCCATTAATCCCTCTATTTAACCATTAAATAACTTAATAACAACCTTTTATTTAATAAATCATTAATCCTTTTAATATTTGACTTATTCTCGTTAATTAACTAATTAATCTGTTAACTTTAATTAGTTTTTCTTTTTATATATAAAAAACAAACTAGTAACCTTTAACTAATCTTTTCTATTTAACCCTTTTATCAATTTAATAACATTCTATTAATAATGTTTATTCATCAAAAACCTTTTTTTTTCCTCTAAATAATTCGCCATTATAATTATTAATCCATCTAATTAATAATAAAGCCTATTCCGCACTAATCTAATAGCAACTTAGAAACTTATCCTCTGTAGGCTATTGTTAATCTTTTAAATAAACAAAACATTTTTGTAATAGTTTATAATAATCCCCTCTTATAAGTTATTTAAAACTAATTCCCTCTTTAATGTAACTTTTTCCTAAAATCGACTCATCTTAAAATCAACCTTAATAATTAACATTTTCCTAAAAACAATTCACTGTCAAAATAAAATCAACCTCGCTTAAAATCAATCAAACATCGTAAGACCAATTCAATCGGGCGCACTTACACTTCACGACACATTCACTCTCAGCGCTTTCATGCGTACATGTATGCTTTACTTATTTGCCTTCTTTTATTTTCGCAATTTACTTTATAGTAATTTACATTACCGCCATTTACATGTTTCGCATCGCATTCCGTCCAAAGGAAAAACCTACACATAATTCAACGTTGTGTGTAGTGCACATCATTTGCATCATTCTCCCCTCGATCCTTGATCCCATTCAAGTTGATCGCTTAAGATAGATCCTACCCCATAGGAAGGACCATAATCTTTACAACATAGTAAAATACAGAACAACTCAATACAAATATTCAAACAATAGATGTAATACCCCAAATTTTACCCTTACATTTAGTCAGTCATTTCGCACAGCATTTCATTTTTGCATCCGTTAGTCACTAACTAGTTGTGGAGTCCGTTTTGTTTGCAGGAATTATACCAGGGGGGCATTTTAGTCTTTTTACGCCGTTTTGGCAAATTCTGAAAAAAAGGGGTCTTTAGGTCTCGAGGCATTTGGACCATGGTTCTTGAGATAGTTGTCTGTCATAGGGTTTGATCACCATCAAGGCGTCATTATTACTGGAAAATTGGTCAGAAACATATTTGAATGTGGGCCATCCGTTGCCCATGTTTCGTTCTAAGACCGTTTGAGCAGTTTTTTGTGCTCATCAATAAAGCATTTCAGACATACAATAAGTGGGATTATTTTGAATTTATTTGGAGTTAATCAGGTTGCGGTTAAAATGGTCAAATGATACAAAGATGGTGAGTATCGTTCATAATACTGTCTAATACGGAAAGGGAAGTGAAAGTTTAATATTTGTGAATATCATTCGCGAATATTTATACTTTATAATTAGGAAGTAAATTCAAATATTTGTGGAAATGAGTATAAATAATTTCAAGTTGGATATTCATAGATTGCGTTTGAGAAGTGAATGAATATTGTAGAATTTCATTTCATAAATATTTGATTTACAAATGGAATGGACCAAGACAACTTTTGAATTCAATTCATTCATTTACAAAAGGATTACATTTTTACATGGAGTATCTATTCCAAGAAAATCCTAAATCCTAAAAACTCCTAAGGCTTCTTCATGATATCCTTCCCTTGAGTGCTCCACGAAATTCTCGATCACCTGCAAAAGAACAGGTAAACAAAACAGAATAGAAGAAAATGTTAGAAGTTGTTTGACACTCTCAGAATATCATCATCATTGAGTGCCGGGAGTGGCACGACCGAAGCCGCATCCTACCCCCGTTACCAATCTGAACCATCTGCGTCAGATCAAGTGGCTACTGTTTCTTATCTAAGGGGCAACCGAGAGAGAAAGAGATAAAAGAAGTGGGACTGATTCGTTTTTTCCGTAATTGGATTCGTTTCAAAATCAAGATAAGTACTAATCCCATCAAGTAAATATAGCACCATTCATCAAGTAAATCCCATTTGGTTTCCAAGACTGATACAAGGGTAAAGCAGCACAATCAATTTGGTTATAAACCCGGATGCCGACGGGTATGAGCCACTTTGTGTTCAAAGTTTGTCAACACCTGAAATGCAAGCATCAAAACAGTATCAGAGTTTTCAAAGAAATCCATCACTGACTAAGAACCGAATTTTACACCTGCATCAGCTTTAAATCAAACAAGAAATTCATAACAGTGAAACTAGTTCAACAAGAAAGAACCAAGTCAAACAAATCTGCCACAAAAGGCTCAGAATACAAACCAAACTGCATCAGACAACTAGTATCAGCACAGAAACAACACAAATCATACCAGAAAAAGCAAGATAGGTTCATAATCATGCTCACGCATCAGTTCAAAGTAAGCCTCAACCAAGGGTGCAAGTCACAATCAAACTGGAAAGTCTAAAGGCAAGACGGAGGACTCAGTTCAGAACATCACTGCCCCGGCAAGTAAGTGTACCAGTCGCTAACATAGAAAAATCAAACAATGCAGCAGCAAGGCATGAATAACCAGAGATCAAACCAATATCAGAACTACATCAGTTCACAAGCCCATAAATCCTGTTCTGAACCAAATTCAAACATCCGTGAATGAACAAGCAAAGAACACAGCAGAGACTATCAAAAGCAACTGTCGAAACATGGTTAAAGGCAACCGCGACATCGTCGATTCCCTCATCAGGCTCAGACAGAGCGTCATCATTGCCGTATACCCCTCCTCGACATTTGATTCGACCAAAGTGTTAGCACCAATTCTGAAAGAAGAAAAAAGAAAGTTAATAAAGTTCATCGCAGAAAAATCAAACATGAAGAGTAAATGGACAACTCAGTTTTGTATATCATGTTAACATCAGCAAATCCGTATCCGAAAGTAGGGTCGAATAACATCCAAATCAGGGAGTTCTGAAAAAGGAAAGGAAATCCAATCAATCCCACAAACTCGAATCGCGAGCGAATCAGAAGGGAAAAAGAAATCAAATCTCAGTGAAAGTAAAAACGCGGATCGAAAATCGCAAGGCCCAAAAGAGAATCAGAAGATATAAAAGGAACAACATCACCTCGTGTGAAACCCTAGACGAAACGAGAGAGAGAGAGGGAGCGGCACGCAAGAGAAAGTCTCGAAGGAAACCCTAAGCGCCGTCATCAAACAACGAAGCTGTAACACGAAGAAACCCGACAACGATCGGAGACGACCGCGAAAGCATCAGACGACCACCATCGCAGCAAATCGTACAACCGCCTTCGTCTCTCGACGGGCAATCGTACCCTAGAGGCTCAGTTCACCATCATCGCCTCCTCACACGTCAATCACCGTCACCACCATCAAAACGTAAGCGAGGAATACTCATGCACCTATATGTCTAATGTTTTATGGATGATTGTAGGGTTTCAACATGATCGAAGAGAGAATCGCAGCAAGACGAAGAGGAATTGAAGAAACGGCGCCTCAAGGGAGGATTAGGGTTCACGACCTAATGAATCCTGGGTTCTTTTAGTTTGTTAGCGCAAACCGGGTTGGGTCCGGATGTTACCACCGGCCCAACCCATTCTCTACCTCAGCATTTACCTTGTTTTTTGTTTATTATATTATTTTTAAAATTGAATAAAATTAACTTTTTTATATAAAAACCTTTTTTTTACAAATAATAACTTTAAAATCTTTTTAAAAATAATAACTTTAAATTTTGTAAATAATAACTAAAGCCATTTTTTAAAAAATAAGAATAACATTAAAAGTAAAACCTTTTTTTAGATAATTAAATTAAAACTATTTTTGAAAATTAAACTTAACTCTTTTTTTTTTAATGTTTAAACATCTTTCTAACTTAATCAAAACTTTTTATTTCTAAACAACAAAAATCTCCAATATTGCACTTTTATCTCATGATTCGTCCAATTACCGTCTGACGTTGCCTACTAACGGGTGTTCATCTTTTGCAGCTCATGTTTACTGCTATTGTATTGTGTTTTTTTATCTTAAGTTTCACTATTATTGTAACTGCTCCTCGTTTGTAACCTCGCGAACATAACAATCGCGTTTACTTTCTGCCTTTTAATATTGCTTGTATGACTTTAATTTCTGTCATTATTTCTCTGCTTGTATGATTAATCTCTCACACCTCTTCACCAATACTTCTGTCACATTACATACATCCGAAGGTTAGGTCTAACCGTTTGGCCTCCGCGCCAATAGTCATCACCTTCAACCCTTACACCTTCACAAACCCTAATTTTCACAAATGCCTCGCCGCAGGCAAGATTACAATTTTACCCCTAGCATTAGGTCAAAGAGCCGCCGCGCTCATTTTAGGGTTTCCCGCCGTGGAATCCCTAATTTAACCCTAATTACAACTTAACAATTCAACGTAGAGATTTGGAGTTTCTACACTCCACGTAAGCGTGTCCTTAAGATGCGTTTATTTCCCTTGAGACCTTGACCACAGTCAAGAAGTCTCTAACCTCCCTTTTGAGGGGAACTACGATTACTCTGATTCCACTCCCGTAAGGATACGTAGGCACAAGATGCGATGTCTTGCCGAGTAAACTTAGAATTAACCCCTTAGGTCTCCTTTCTCTCTTTTAATCCTTTGTACATATATCTTAAGCAAATAAATAAAGCAAATAGTAAACATTTGAACAAAAGGTTCCTGTAGAGTACTACAGAAGTTTAGGGTGCTAATACCTTCCCTAAATTTAACCAACCCCCGAACCCTAGATCTTTCCCCGCATTGTGTTTACGATGCAAAATAGGTTTTCCCTCTTTTGACCTTTTCCTTTGGATAAATCAAAGAGCGGTTGTGAATTGAATCGCGATTCAAACTCATGAATAGTTTGTGATCCTATTTCCACCGCAACAGAAAATGGCGACTTCACTGGGGAATTTCTAAACTTTCGAGGGTTACCCCTAATTTGTTCATGTTTATTACTATTTGCTTTACTATTCATTTACATGTATATATTGTGGGATGGTTCCTTGTGTTGTGAGATAAGTCCTACGCCCGGACTAGTGACATTATTATAGGATGGGGATATATTCGATGAGGCTTATAGGGAGTTGAATCCCGACCAAGCTGATTCGAGAATCACCGCTCAGTTGAGACCTTTTCGAAAATGGTTCGGTTGAACGAGTAATCGTGAAAACTTTTTCCATGGTCGATTAGAGTCCGTGATATTGGGAACCGTAGTACCTTTACACCACCTTGGCCTTATTTAGGACGTAGTGCGGGAGCTATGTGGGAGTATTCCTACAATGGTTGCTACGCGATACTACACTCAAAAGAGGTTCTCTTGAGAATATTCTTAACCCCCGAGTTAGTTGGGAAGTTAATAATATCCGAAAGATGGGCCGATGATTTTGAGTCCTTTTAGAACCTTGTTCGGCAGGTACAACCAACCTATAGTACACTCCTTTTGGGGGATGGGTAGAACTTGACTCCACTCACGTCCTTTAATCTAGGACTTTGTGTATTCATGTGCATTGCATTCATAAAACATCCCATTGCATTGTATTTCATGGAATTCAAACATTATTTATGGATATCGCGGGATACCATAAATAAATAAATAAAAAATAATAATAATAAAAATAAAAAAATGAGAAAAAGATTTCCTTGGTACCCCACGACATTCGTAAATGTTTGAATTCCATGAAATCTTCATTTGCATTCGCATTATAGCATCATATGTTTTCTTGCATTGCATGTGTCTTCCGTTTTCTCATGTTCGGTTCTCTCGCCTTCCAGTTTCGTCACCCTGAGTCCTCGGCACCAGTACAACACTAGAGCTCAAACTCGGAAAATAATGGAGGATCAGACAAAGGAGATTGATCGCCTTAGCAACGAACTTGAAGACCTTCGAGGGGGTATGGGGCGTATGATGGAATTATTACATGTCATGAATGCTAAGATGGATACCCAACCCACTGTTGTTTCCGAGATTACCGGCGTTACTGTGGACCCTCCACCAAATGTAACCGTAGCAAGGGACCCACCTTATGGTCTCGCTCCAGGTTTTGTGCCTCCTCAAGCCACTGTTCCGATTAATCAGCCTGTTCAGCAAGCCGTTCCTTTATTTTCCGAAGTTTCTAGGGGGGCTCCTATTTTTGCACCACCTGTTGTGCACACCCGTGTGCAACCGTATTTCAATGAGCCCGTCTTTGATAATCTTGATGAGAATGTTGAAGGTTATGAGAAACATGACAAGCTTCGTGAGGAAGTAGACACTATCGCCCAAAGATTGAGAAAGGTAGAAGGTGATCAAATTTTTGGGGCTGCTGCAAGGGACGTCTGTTTGGTCTCAGGTTTGGTTATTCCCCCGAAGTTCAAAACTCCGAACTTCGATCGCTATGAAGGTGCCACTTGTCCTAAAAGTCATCTGATCATGTATTATCGCAAAATGGCTGCCCATGTTGAGAATGATAAATTGATGATTCATTGCTTCCAAGACAGTTTGAAGGGTGCTTCTTCCAAATGGTACTTAACCTTGGACCAATCTCGCATTAAGAACTTCCAGGATTTATCTGACGCTTTCATCAAACATTATAAGTACAATATGGATCTGGCTCCTGACAGAAGATAGTTGTTGAGTATGTCACAAAAGAATTATGAATCATTCAAAGAGTACGCTCAAAGGTGGAGAGAGATTGCTTCGCAAGTAGAACCTCCTTTGACCGAGAAAGAGTTAGCTGATTGGTTTGTCGACACGGTTCGTCCATAATTTTACGAGAGGATGGTGGGTAGTGTGACTTCAAATTTTTCTGACATCGTCGCTGTGGGTGTCAAGATTGAATTAGGTATGAAAAGCGGTAAAATGACAAATACTCATGGTGTTTCCAAGGATCAGACGAAGAAACCTTCGTTCAGCTCTCAGAAGAAGAAAGAAGGTGAAACTAATGCTATATCCTCCGGTAGACGAAGAGACCAATTTTATCAATATCCGCAAGGTTATGCTCAACCTCAAGGGTATCCGATTCAATATGCTCAACAACCCTATGTGGCAGCTGTTGCACCTTCTTTCAATCAACAAGTTCCTATGTATCAACCTATGCAACAACCTCCCGTTTATCCGCCTCCTAACTATCAACAAGCGCCCAACGCTCCTGCCCATCAACAGCCAAAGAATCCAGCTCCTCGCCAGAATGGTCCGAACAAGAGACAGTATAAACCTTATCCGCCGATTCCAATGACTTTCACCGAGTTGTATCCCTCATTAGTCAAGCAAGGTCTAATTACTACTCAAGCTTTGGGTCCGCCTCCTAATCCGCTGCCCGCCAATTACAACGCCGCTGCTCATTGTTTATTTCATGAGGGTGCGCCTGGTCATGATCTAGAGAACTGTTATGCTCTCAAAAGTCTTGTCAGGGATCTGTTGGAAAAGAAGATTTTGTCATTTGAAGATCCTCAACCGAATGTTAAGAAGAACCCTTTTCCTAACCATGAGGGTGTTAATGCCATTAGTGCTGATTCTGAGGAAGGTTATGTCCTTGATGTTGTTCAGATTAAGACTCCTCTTAAGATATTCCATTCGAAACTGTTTGAAGCCAGTCTAGTAGATACTTCCCACGTCGCATGCGCAAGTTGTGATGCCAGTATTAAGGGTTGTGTGTTGGTTCAGAACGATGTTCAGAGGTTGATTAATGAGGGTATTTTACAAGTGACAAGCCAAGCCAAGAAGGATGAAGTCGTTGTGGTTGAGCCTGTCTTCCATCAGCCTGAATCAAAGGATAAGGTACCAGTGTTTAATCTGTCAGGGGCAAGTTCTGCCAATCCCGTGTTCAATATACCAAAGTCGTTTATCCCTGAGACGAATCAGCCTAAGCCTATAATTATTCGAAAACCAAGTCCGTTTCCTTTCAGTGATCCTAAAGCTGTACCTTGGAAATATGACGTGACGATGATTGACAAGGAGTCTGGGAAGGTTATTCCAAATGAAGAAGTTAAGGACACTATGACTAATATCGCAGAGGCAAGCAGGATGACTCGCAGTGGCCGTGTGTATACTCCCCGTTTCAATGAGGTTCCACCTAAGGAAACAACTAGTATCCCAGTGTCTACCAAAGACAAACGTAAGGGAGCCGTTACGAGTGATGAAGATGCTGAGTTTTTGAGGATCATCAAGAAAAGTGACTATAAAGTTATCGATCAACTTCATCAAACTCCTTCCAAGATTTCGATCTTATCTCTGTTGATGAGTTCACCCGCTCATAGGACGGCCTTGCAGAAAGTTTTGACTCAAGCACATGTGGATCAAGATATCAGCACCAGTCGGTTTGATAGTGTGATTGCCAATCTGACCGCATGCAATACTCTTAGTTTCAGCAACGAAGAGTTACCAAAGGAGGGCCCGAATCATAATCGTGCTTTACACATATCAGTGAAATGTCAGGAGGACAATTTAGCGAGAGTGCTAGTGGACACCGGTTCTTCTTTGAATGTTCTACCCAAGAGGGTTCTTGATAAGTTGGTTTTCAGAGAGGCTGTGTTGAAACCTACTTCCTTGATCGTCAAAGCTTTTGATGGTTCTCGCCGGTCGGTAATGGGGGAGGTTGAACTTCCTATCCTGGTTGGTCCGCAAGTTTTTAATATCACGTTTCAAGTCATGGACATTAATCCCAATTACAGCTGCTTACTTGGAAGGCCGTGGATTCATGCCGCTGGGGCAGTAACCTCAACGTTACATCAAAAGATGAAGTTCGTGATCGATGAAAAGTTAGTTATTATACACGGTGAGGAGGATCTGATGGTCAGTAACCTGTCTTCTTTCCACTACATCGAGGCCGATGAGAATGCTTTGGAAATCTCCTTTCAAGCACTCGAGATCGCCAACGCTGTTCTATTAGAAGTCGAAGAGACAGTAGGCCAGGGTAATCCATCTTTTGCATCTCTGAAGAGTACCAAATCAACAATTGACAGGGGCATTCCGGAAGGCTAGGGAGAGGTAATTGATGTCAAGACCAAGGCTGATCGCTTTGGGTTGGGTTACAAACCAACTCAGAATGGAGCTGCCACAACTGTCGAAGGGCGTCCGAAGGTTATCCAAGAGGTATTTGTCAGCGGAGGCTTCCAAGTCAATGCCGTCAGTGACTGTGAGGAAGATGAAGATCTGAGCAACCTGGTGTTTAAGGGTGATGCAGCTTTGAACAACTGGGAGGCCGTAGAGATCCCTGTTATTTTTCCATTGTCAAAGTGATTTTTTCACTTATATTTTCGAATAAAAAAATTCGTAGCTCTGCCCAGGGCTATAGGATCGTTTTTGTTGGGCCACCTTTCACTTTTAAAAGGATATTAATAAATGCGTTTTGTTCAATTCCACTTTGGTTCATTTGCGTTTTTTCGTTTCCCCCTTTAAAAAATGAAGTTGGCAATCTTTTTTTCAAAAATAAAACAACCAAAAATAGCATTTCATTTCTTATCTTACATATCTTCGAGCATTTTAATTAAGTAAGCCTTCCATCATGCAGAGACATCGCAAACCTTGTTGGATCCAATGAATTTATTGACACTCCTGACTGGGATGCACCCATCAATCAAGCTGAAGACGAGGGTGAAGAAGATTTTGAAGTACCCGCTGAACTGACAAAATTGATTGAGTACGAGTACACAGAGCTTCAACCGCATAAAGAGCAGGTGGACTTAATTAATCTTAGTACAGATGAAAACAAGAAAGAGGTCAAGATTGGTGCAATGCTTGGGACAGAGGTTAAGCAGAGGTTGATTGAGTTGTTAAAAGAATATATTGATGTGTTTGCGTGGTCGTATCAAGATATGCCTGGTCTAGACACAGATATTGTTGTTCACAAGTTGCCTCTTAAGCCAGATTGTCCACCTATCAAACAAAAGCTTCGAAGAACGAGACCCGACATGGCTTTGAAGATTCGAGATGAGGTAAAAAAACAGTTGGATGCAGGTTTCTTGGCAGTTGCAAAATATCCAGATTGGGTTGCCAACATTGTGCCAGTGCCCAAGAAAGACGGTAAAGTTAGGATGTGTGTGGATTACAGGGATCTGAACAAAGCAAGTCCGAAAGATGACTTCCCTCTGCCACATATTGATACACTTGTAGACAATACAGCCAGTTTTGCGTTGTTCTCATTTATGGATGGTTTCTCTGGCTATAATCAGATCAAAATGGATCCCGATGATCGAGAGAAGACTACTTTCATTACTCCTTGGGGAACCTTTTGCTACAAAGTCATGCCCTTCGGTTTGAAGAACGCAGGGGCAACTTACCAACGCGCTATGACAACTCTTTTTCATGCTATGATGCACAAAGAGATCGAGGTGTATGTGGACGATATGATAGCCAAATCTCAGAGTGAAGAGGAACATCTAGACCATTTGGTGAAGTTGTTTGAACGACTCAGGAAGTACCAGTTGAAGTTGAATCCTGCTAAATGTACCTTCGGTGTCAGATCTGGAAAATTGCTTGGTTTTATTGTTAGTCAACGAGGGATTGAGGTAGATCCTGACAAAGTCCGAGCCATTCAAGATATGCCAGCTCCGCAAACCGAGACGCAAGTTAGAGGTTTTCTGGGGCGTTTGAATTATATTTCCAGGTTTATCTCTAACATGACCGCTACTTGTGAGCCGATATTCAAATTGCTTTGTAAGGGGCAGACGGTTGAGTGGAATCCTGATTGCCAGAAAGCGTTTGAGAAAATTAAGAATTATTTGCAAGACCCCCCTATTCTGATTCCTCCCGTACCCGGAAGACCGTTGTTTATGTACCTTACTGTTCTTGAGAAGTCTATGGGTTGTGTGCTCGGGCAACATGATGAGACTGGAAGAAAGGAACATGCGATTTATTATATGAGCAAGAAGTTTACCGACTGTGAAAACAGATATTCACTGTTGGAGAAAACTTGTTGTGCGTTGGCATGGGCCGCTAGGCGCCTTCGGCAATATATGGTCTGTCATACCACATTGTTGATTTCTAAAATGGATCCGATCAAGTATATTCTTGAAAAACCTGCTCAAACTGGGAGGCTAGCCCGTTGGCACATGTTGTTATCCGAATATGACATCCAGTATGTACCCCAGAAGGCAATTAAAGGTAGTATCTTATCGGATTATCTTGCAGATCAGCCAGTTGAAGATTATGAACCTCTTAAGTTTGATTTTCCTGATGAGGATATTTTGTTGATTAAGAGAGATTGTGAAGAACCAGATCCGAGCGAAGGTCCAGAACCAGGTCTTTGGTGGAGGATGATGTTTGATGGTTCCTTGAATTTCAATGGGCATGGTATAGGCGCCGTTTTGATGAACCCAAAAGGTGGATTCACTCCGTTTACAACCAGGCTAGACTTTGAGTGTACTAATAACGTCGCAGAGTATGAAGCGTGTATTCTTGGCCTCGAAGCAGCAATTCACCTCCGAATCAAACTCCTCAAAGTAAGTGGTGACTCAGCCTTGGTTATTTACCAGGTACAAGGCAAATGGGAAACGAAGAATGAGAAGTTAGTCCCTTACAAGGACTACATTGTCGAGCTGATTAAGTATTTCGACGAGATAGAGTTCGAGCATGTTCCTAGATCTGAGAATCACGTTGCTGATGCTTTAGCCATGTTAGCATCCATGTGGAAAGTTAAATTCGTTAATGAAGCACCTCTTATCCATATTGAACGCAAAGTTGAGCCCGCTTATTGTCAAATGGTCGAAGAGGTTGAGGGGGATGAAAAGCCTTGGTTTCATGACATCAAGAACTATCTAGTCAAGCAAGAGTATCCCGATGGTGCTACCGGTCTAGACAAGAAAATGTTGAGAAGATTGGCTTCTAAATTCTTTATCAGTAATGGTGTGTTATACAAAAGAAATCACGACATGGTTTTGCTCAGATGTGTTGATAAACGGGAAGCGGACATGTTACTGCAAGAAATTCACGAGGAGACCTTCGGAACTCATGCCAATGGTTATGCTATGTCTAAGAAGATGTTAAGGGCCGGATATTATTGGTTAACTATGGAAGCTGACTGCATCCAATACGCCAGAAAATGCCATAAGTGTCAAATTTACGCTGATAAAATGCATGTGCCTCCATCACCGTTGAATGTTTTGTCTTCACCATGGTCGTTCTCAATGTGGGGCATTGACATGATTGGGGCAATCGAGCCGAAGGCTTCTAATGGTCATCGTTTTATCCTTGTTGCTATTGATTATTTCACCAAGTGGGTAGAGGCTGTTTCCTACACCAACGTGACTAAGCAAGTGGTTGCCCGCTTCATCAGGAAAGAAATTATCTGCCGTTATGGAATTCCAAGTCGGATAATAACTGACAATGGCACCAATTTGAATAACAAGACTATGAAGGAGTTGTGTGACAGTTTCAAGATCATGCATCACAATTCTTCTCCGTACCGTCCTAAGATGAATGGGGTCGTTGAAGCTGAGAATAAGAATATCAAGAAAATCCTGCAAAAGATGGTCGTGACTTACAAAGATTGGCATGAGATGTTACCGTTTGCTTTGCATGGATACAAGACCTCAGTGCGAACTTCGACAGGGGCAACACCTTTCTCATTGGTGTATGGAATGGATGCCGTACTCCCCATCGAGGTAGAGATACCTTCTTTAAGGGTGTTGATGGAAGCTGAACTTGAGGAAGCTGAGTGGGTTCAAGATAGACTGGATCAGTTGAATCTCATTGACGAGAAACGCATGACAGCTATGTGCCATGGGCAATTATATCAGAAACAGATGAAAAGAGCATTTGATAAGAAGATTCGTATCCGTGAGTTCCGTCAAGGAGAGCTCGTACTCAAAAAGATCTTGCCAGTGCATAAAGATATGCGTGGAAAGTGGATGCCCAATTATGAAGGCCCATTTGTTGTAAAGACTGTTTTCTCCGGAGGGTCTCTGATACTTACAACAATGGATGGTGAAGAGCTTGCACATCCCGTGAATTCTGATGCAGTCCGAAAATATTATGCCTAAAAACCCGCTAAGTCGAAAACCTGAAAAAGGCGACTTAGGCAAAAGTAAGGGTTAGAAAAAGTAATAATAATAAAAGCTCGCTAAGTTGAAAACCCGAAAGGGCGACTTAGGCAAAAAAGAGCGTCCCGGTGGATTGAAAGCCCGAAGGGGCGGTCCAGGCAAAAGTTAGGGACGAAGGCATTTCATTGCATCAGAAAACACTGGTCATCGCGAACACGCTTTCCACATGAGAGCCATTTTCCAGTTCGTTCATCCTCGTCCAAAGCAAGATTCTGGATAGTCTTAGTTATTAGTGTCAGTAGGTGTCGTTGGATTCAATGTAACCTTTTCCCATATTGCCAATTTCAAAGCATAATCATCTGTGGAGCTATGCCCTCAGCAAGATGCCATCCTTTAATAAAAGATACCATTTCGTTACTTACATTCCTTGGGGCATTACTCTTGTTTCTATTGTTATGCAAAACGCCATTTATTCTTAAATTTTGAAAATGAAAGGTGCTTTGAAAACTTTTAAAACTGATCTTCGAAAATGCAATTGAAAGATATAAGAAATTACTTTGACTAGTGGAAATTTCTGAAGGGTCTCTTCACTCGAAAAATCTCATTGTTGCAGAAACACTTTTAAACCATTGCTCTGACACAGTCCCCAGAGAGACTATAAGCTGACAACTTTTTCTTGGGTAACTTGAAAATGTCCCTCAGGTTTTCTTCTCCCCATGTGAAGATGTGATACTGTGCACCCAAGCAGATTACCTTCTCCCCAGAGAATTCAGAAATTTTGAAACCATATTTGGTTCTACCACTGATCCTTCTCACCCATGATTGACGTATTGGTTGCAGAGAACGCAGGGTATCTCCGTCGAGGTGTTTATTTCATCTCTCGCCCCGTCTCTAGTCTGTTCGTCAGCATACGCAGGGGCATAAGCATCACATGCCTATTTCATATATTCATTTCATATGCTCATTACATACTCATTCCATTACATCCTGCATATTTAACTACATACATAGACATTAACATACATTCACATTAACCTATGCGTTAGCATTCACAGGTTCATTGTGTCTCTCCATCATTGGTTGTTACCGCCGAGTAATTGGGTTGGTCCATTCTCTCCAAATAGATTGTCAGCCCCAAGCATAAAATACACATGTGTTTCCAGTTTCCCCACAGAGCTCGATCCTCGTGGATGACGGTTACTTCCGCTATCTTTCCTCGCCAGGATAAGATATTTACCCCTCGAGTTCATTCCCTCGATGGAATCTTGATTACCAGTCTTCTTTCTAGCTCGATCCTAGATTGAATCTCAGTCTTGTCGGTTGCTGAGCCCAACCGGACGTGCATTTATTTTGCACCGTCTAAAAATCTTCACCCTACCTTAGCAGATATGCGGCTGTTCTTGCCCGAAAAGCTTATCACTGTACCCGGATGTGCATTTATTTTGCACTATCTTTCAAGAGAATCAATCACAATCCTTTATAGATACACGCCAGTTCACGCCTGGAAATCTATCAGTACATCTTATAGCATCGGTATGTGTTGCACCCTAAAATTTGCTCAACCTTATTCACTTGGTTTATGTTTCAATACCATTAGCATTTGCATATAGAGTTATGTACATAGGTTACTCATCTGCATAACATAAGCATAACAAGTCATTCAACAGGGAACCAATCATTATCATCATCTCTGGAAGCCTATCAAGAGGTTATTACCCTAATTCAATCTCATTCAAGTCATCAAGAAAGAATTTGAAAGCAGAGAGTTCAGCAGATCAAGCCTTGAGCCCATCTCCTAGCTGAGGGTATCTGAGGGTCAACAAGAGGGTTGTGAGCTGTGAGTTGAAGGCATGGAGAGTATCTAGACATTATGAGAGACTTAGAAAGTCATTTAAAGAAGGAGACAAGTCATTGATGAGAGCACAAGAACTACAGCTGAAGGCAGTCAACTAGGGTTTCATCTGGGTCAACCCTAGGTCAACCCTAGGTCAATTGACTGATTTAAAGGGCATTCAAGTCTATTGGAGAGATGTGGGGTTCATCATTTGACATATAAAGAAGGATATGGAGATATGCCAAGAAGAATTCAAGAGAAATCAAGGAGAAGAGGAGTTTCTAAATTAGGGTTTCTATGTAAAATCCCCTAGTTTAGGTCAAATTTCCAAGCAGGATAAGTCAAAATGCAAGCTTCAAATGGACCCTTGGCCAACATGAAACTTGTAGAGGATCTCAATACCTTTAATTTTAGTGGTGGAATGCATTAAGGGGATTTATATAACTCAAGTTATGGTCCTTACAAGTTACAGGTCATCTGGGGTATCTGAAATTTTGTCTGTGAAAGTAACTTGACTTCCAAGCAATTTTTACCCCTCAAGGAGATTTCAAATGAATTTCTGGTCAACATAAGAATTGTTCCTCATTGTCTTAGCTTTCTAGAATGGTATGGTATGCCTTCATATGATGTGTGGAACTCAACTTATGGTCTTGGCAAGCAAGGGGTACTTTGGTCATTTGTCAGTTATAGGTCATTTTTAAGCAAAGACCATATCTCCTATTTCCAAGCCTCAAATGGAAAAACTCAAAACATGAAAGTTGTTCAAAATGTGATTTTAAGTCAAGAAAGAAGGTCATGAATGATTGGAAAAGCTCATAGCATGGAGTTGCATGATTGGTCAAAAGATGAACTAAAAAGGGCTTATAAGTTGAAAAAGTTGAATTTGGAAATTGGTTTGGAGGATCTAGAAATCCAAAACAGGTCATCCAATATATCATTTTGATTGGAAACCTCATTTTAAAGACATTGGTTCATCCACATTTTTAAGTTTAAGCTTAAAAATGGGACTTCCTTTGTAAATTTGCTTCTTGCCTCATAAGGTCATATGGCAAAACCTAAAATAAACAAGGAATCAATGGGCAAGCTTGCAAGGGTTTTTCAGTCCAATCAAAATACCATCTAAGGAGAATTTCAAAGGAGAAGTGAGGAGTGTGCAAGCTTGAACAAGAAATGGCATATGCTTAGCATGGAATCAAAAATCTCATGAAGTGAGATATCCAATTTCTCATTGGATTGTTCCAGTCCCTTCTAGATGGTTCTAACATCATCTATATATGGATTGGAGTGTGCTCAGATGCAGAGGTTAGAGAGAATTGCTGCAGAAAGAGAGATTGAAATCAAATTTCTTCCATAGCAAGTCATTTCCAATTCTTCATTTCTTCCCCATTCTGTTCAATTTCTTGATCTGATTCAGTTCTATCATCATCATTGAGTGTGTAACAATCAAAATCAGAGGAAATTCAGGTCCAAATCGTGTTCTGTACATTGAGTTTGGCAGCTTGCAGCTTCAGATCCATTTCCAAGATTCGAGCACAATCAACCCTAACTAGTGCAAACAGAAGCAAGCTCTTGTGTCACTGAATGTTTCTGCACGAGTACAAGCATTAATTTGAAGGATTCCCCTATCTGGTTCACTCATTTTTCCAGGTTTTCATCTTGACCTCTACACTCTAATTTATGCATAATTCATCAAGGTTAATAGGATAGAATGATTGGGAATAAGCAGTAGATCGTTTCTGGAAAGTATGGATCGATTTGGTGATGTTTTTTTGGTTGGCATAATTTCTGTTAGAAGCAAGAACTCTTCGAATTAGGAGTGTTAGGCTTAGTTCTTTAGGGGAAAATGATCTAGGTGAAGAGAGGAACACGCTTGTGCCATCAATTTTGAAGATCGTGAGAATCAGTTCTTGACCTTTTCTTGGAGGTAGCTATCAGGTTTAGGGTTAGAGGAGATTTCAGTTAATTTTGACACCATGGTTGGATTCCTGGTAAGATTTGGAGTGGATTTGGTTTTTATATGTTGGCATTCCATGGAGAATCGAGGAAGTTAGGGTATGGACCAGTTGGTGTGTTCATCCATGGAGTTCTTTCCAAGCCCTGAACCAAGGAGGAAGACGATCTCGTCACCCTCAGATCACCTTTTGACCGGTTGACTAACATTTGATCCAACAAATGATATTCAAACTTCGTTTATGAGGGAAAGGCTGAGCTAGGACCAAACGCTGCGTTTCATTAAGTTAGCAGCTTTGGGCTTGGATCCAGTATTACTATTTGCACCCCACATTCCTCAGCCCAAATGAATATGAACTGCGCGCCTTTACTAGTTACACCCCTCTGGTTATTTCTTTCCATTTTCTTTTTATTTTCTTTATATTTTTCATGCATCTTATAAAATTCATAATAAATGGAAAAATCATTATTTTCAATTCATTCTTTTTGCATATTTTTCTTTAGGATGTCAAGAATATTATAAAAAATAAAAATTGCATTTTGCATTTTATTTGATATTTTTTCCATATTTTCTAAATAAATGACATTTTAAATAGTTTCATTTCATGCATGATTTTATTAATTTTTGTTCTATTAGATACTTTCATATTTTTTGTTCATTCTTTTTAGGTTGTTTAGATTAGACATTGAACTTGTAGATTCAATTTAGTTCCCATTTTTAGAAATTAAATTTAGATGCTTAGTGTAAATGTGAATAACATGGATAAAACTAGGGTTTTAGGTGATGACTTAGGAGACTTAATTCTATTCCCTTAGGACTTAGGGTTTGATTAGTTTAGTTATGGGACTATAGGGGCTATGGGTAGTTATTAGATCCTTTATAAAAAGTCAGGATTCCCCTACTGCTATTGATACTCTGTATGTATCTGATTGACTGGTGTGGTGTGCCCTCCGGGGATTATTGCTTGCTTGCTTGGGTATTGGGATTGTCTGGGGACTTGGGAGAGCTGAAGACTTGAGGAGATGAAGACCATTGGAGAGCCAGGGATTGAAGATCAACTGCCAGAGGTGGAAAGGAGTTTCTTGCTAGCAGCTGCTGAGGAGACTAGGGTTTAGGAGCTAGGCAGAGCTCTAGATTAGAAAGCTTGTTTCTCAAACATAGATGGCTTTGTTTGCCTCTATCCTTTCTCTATGATTCAAAGTCTCTTTCAAATATCCACCTCCTTCCTTTGGAAGGATCAATGAATATATTTGAAAGATAGAACTTTTGAGAGGAAACTTTCTGTTTAATGTTAACAGTTGATGAACCACCCTTGGTAGGTAATTAACTGTCTAACATTCATTCACCTCATCTGGTTGACTGATGTTCATCCTGGAGCCTGAGACTTGAAGAAAAGCCATTGCTTATAGAAGACTGATGATCAAAGCCCTTGCCTGAAGGCCATGAAGATGGAGATTAATGCTTGTTGAAGCCTGTAGCTGAATGGAGATTACTTGAAGTCAGATGTTGAGTCAGAGCTGCTGATGCTGTTGTATTTCATTGCTGATGTATTGTTTGGATTTCCTGGTTGTATTGTTTGCTGTTTACCCTGTTAGGTTGAAAGTGAAGCCTGTTCACTTTCGCCTATTGTTTTCTAGGTTCGAGGTTGAGTGGGACTCCCTTGCCTCGCTTGTACTGTTGCATCCATGCATTTTACCGCTTTATTATATCTGTTATTGTTTCTGTTTCTGCCTATCCCGTAGGATCTCTGTTTCTCTCCGTGCAAGAGAGGAGCATGATAGACACTAGGTCTTAACCCATGCATGATAACATTAGGTTAGTTTGATTCCCCCCGCAACCGTAGGTTAGAGTTCTGTCTCTTCTCTCTCAAAACAAACAGAAAAACACCATAAAGATTTTAAACACGATAAAAGACACTTCTTTCGTAAAAGAACGTGAACTCATCAAAACGTCATTTTTGTCCGCCGGGACTGTTAATCAGAAAAAACCTTTTTCAGACGGAATAAAAAATAATCAAGACAGACTTGTGTCGTACGTGGCCCGAACTACGTTTGCTCTGATCTTTCATGCTGTGTGAAAGTACGTAGGCATAGGATGCGATATCCTAGCGAGCAACCTTCCCCTCCTTTCCCGTAGGTAGGCGAACTACGTTGACTCTGATTTCTCGTTCCAGACGGGAATACGTAGGCATAAAGTGCGATACTTTGCCGAGTCATTTTTATTTTCATTTTCATTTTCTTTTTAACCCCTGACCTATAGTTTAGATAGAATAACAATCCATACCCGAAAACAAGCGTGGATCCCGTCGAGTACGACGGACGTGAGGGGTGCTAATACCTTCCCCTTGCGTAACCGACTCCCGAACCCCGGTTTTGGTTGCGATGACCATACCTTTCCCGTGTTGTGCGAGGTTTACTCTGAGCGTTTCCTTTCCCTCCCGTGGGATAAATAACGCACGGTGGCGACTCTTCTGTTCAGCCGACGCCGATTTTCGCAGTAGCGACAGCTGGCGACTCTGCTGGGGATCCAACGTCCCCTGGCTGCTAAGAACTGCGATGGTTCTTATGCATTTGGGATCCAACGTCCCTTTGAGCGAGTCAATCCTAGCGCTTGTTTTCCCGTCGAGGATTTTGTATGGAGTTATTGTATATTTCTAACCTTGTATTTTCAGCTTTGTATATTGATTGTTATTGCTGTATTGGGGGTGATGGGTGGTTCTATGATTGAGAGATAAGCCGGACCTGGGCTTGAGTGCACCTAGAATTAGAGTAGAAAGTAGTGGGCGCGTGCCGGCTTTGCTTGCATTAGTGTCTCATGAAATCTACACTCGGACGAGGTTCTTCTGGTTGGCTTCTTTTTCTACCCTTTGGGTCGAAGGGGTTGTTGGTCAGCTGAATTGTCGACTCCGGGAACCGATCATTTGGAAGTTGGCTGAGTGAGGCCTCTTCAGGATTTGATGATGCCACTCCTTCTGGGAATCGTATCATCAACCCTGAAAGTCTGTGACGCCGACGACCGCATAGGATGCCATACCTTTGTCAGTTACTAGGACATCCACCTGTGAGGGGGTTTGGGATTATGCAGGTAACCAGACCTTCAGACTACCGGTTATTTCCTGATCAGAGATCCTGGGTATTTATGGAGAGTTAGGAGGTCTGTCAGAGACCATTTGGATTTGTGTTCTGAGGTCTGTCAGAGACCAGTTGGAGAGTCCTGAGGTCTGTCAAAGACCAATTGGAGGTATGATTCGAGGTCTACCAGAGACCAGTTGGAGTTATGGTGTGAGGTCTGTCAGAGACCATTGATGGAGCTTCGTTTTAGGTCTATCTGAGACCAGGGTTTGAGGACTTCTGGATGGTCTATCTGAGACCTTTCTTGATTGGGTTCAGGCTATGCAGCTACAGCTTTGGTCCCTGTTGCATGTTACTTGCATTGCATTGTTTACATACCCATTATCATTGCATCCCATTAACGTGTGTCTGTGCTGCAGGTGCATTTGCATATTCCCCGGTTCTACTGCCCAGACTTCTGAGTATTGAGTATGGCTGGTTTGAGGAAAACAGTTGCGTATAAGCTGCCTTCACCTGATATTACTTCTTTGCGTGGTCTGATATCTCTTGCCGATGAGGAGGTTAGGAGAAGCTTCAGAATGAGTCATGGGAGATTACTGAGATTAGTCTGTAAGCCCACTACTGATGAGATGAACGGGCTATACACCTTGATGCAGTTCTATGACCCCGCATTGAGATGCTTTACTTTTGCTGACTTCATTCTAGGACCTACCATTGAGGAGTATGTGGAGTTTACTGAGCTTCCCGTGCAGAACAAGGTTCCCTTTATCCACTCTGCTGCTGAGCCCAAGCTGGAGGACTTAGCCAAAGCCTTGCATATGAATGCTGCTGAGTTGTTATTGACTTCTTGGCTTGGGGTTTCAGGTTTCCCTCTGGATTTTCTGGTTGGCAAGGCTCAAGAATACGCCAAGAACGGTTGTTGGGTGGTTTTCAATGCTATTTTGGCTTTATGCATTTATGGAATTGTGCTGTTTCCTAACCTGCCCAATTTTGTGGACTTGGATGCTTTCTATCTGTTCGCTACCGGCAATCCAGTGCCGACGTTGATCGGAGACTTCTACCACTCATTGCACTACAAGAACGAAAACCGAAGGGGAAAAGTTGTTTACTGCTGTGCTCCTTTATTGAATATGTGGTTTAAAAGTCATCTTCCAATGAAGGGGCCCTTTGCAGACAGTGCAACCTCAGCCAGTTGGTCAGAGCGCCTGATGAGGCTATCTTCCGAAGACATTAGATGGTTTGACAGAGACCTACTGGGATCTGAACTTATCTTCAGTTGTTCGGGGTACCCTAACGTCCCGTTGATTGGAAGGAAAGGGTGTATCAACTACAACCCATCTCTGTTCGTCCGTCAGTTCGGATATGCGCTGAAGAACCCGCCAAAGGAGGAGGAAGTACAGGAATCTCTGTACTTCACCGGAGACGTGAAGGGGGAGTTACTAGCCAAGCTGCAACATGCCTGGACGCGTATTATCAGAAGGGAGAAGCCGTTGTTAGGAAAGAATGATTGTCAGGCCTATGCACCTTATAGAGTTTGGATTCAGGAGAGAGCCAGTCAGTTGAGGATGCCGTTTCCGGATGCACCAATTCTTGTTCCTATTCCGGTAGCGGAGCCAACTACTGTTTCTCGGGAAGCCTACGAGCAAGTGGTGAGAGAAAAAGAAGCCTTGATGAAGATCAACGAAGGGTTAGAGCAGGAGCTAGCTCAGATACCCAGTGAGAAAAACAAGGCTGTGTATGCTTTCCAACAACAGATCGAGCTGTTAAACAGGTTAGGGGCTGAGTTGACTGAGGAGAAGAAGAAGCGCGAACGTCTGGGGCAAGAGTTCAGAAGCTCCCATGACATGCTTGAATCCAAGAAGAAAGCGCTTGACATCGCTCACCGAGAGATCTCTTCTTGCAATAAAACTTGGAATGCTACACTCACCAATAACAAGAAGAGGGAAGATAAGTTGAAGCAGCAAATCTCCGACCTCGAAGAGAAGTTGAAGTCTAGCATCAAGAAGTGTGAGGAAGAAGTGATGACCCGGTATAGTGTCCAGCATGCACTGAACAAGGCAATCAAATCCAGAGATGAAGCGGTGTCTCAGAAGCGAAAGCTAGAAGATTGCTTCGGGGAAGCAACATGGGAAGAAACTGCTGAAGACGTGCGCCGTGTTCTTAAGAAGAGAAACCAACTGGTTGAAGGGCTGCTTACCCAACCAAGTCATCCGGAGACCAAGAAGTTGCTAGAAGAGTACCAGACTTATGGGAGTGTTTGATCATTTCATGTAGTAATCTGTATGCTTTATTTGCATAGTGCTGACCATCACCAGGATTGTTGGTTGAGGTCATGCCTTCTTATTGTACTCAGTGATATTGTACTCTCGGCTTATTGATTTTCCCTGCAATATATGAGGCTTTCTATGATTCAGCTCCGATATTCCTATTGTCAACACTATCACTACACTGGCACCTTCACACTAGAACTGGGGGAATGAACTTCCCTAATGCACAGACACATTGCATTGCATTCATATTGCATTACAGGTAATCTTTGAATAGTGTCTTATTTCCTCATTTTTCCAGTACTTAACAGGATTGCAGATCAACATCCGCACCGCTATTCTACCCGCACCAATTGTCGAAGAATCATGGATCAAATGCAGAACGAGATGCAAGATGTGCGCGAGAAGCTCGCTCTCTTCATGCAGACCATGGAGGCTATAGCAAAAGGGCAGGAGAATTTGCAGGCCATGGTCCAGCCTCTGTTGGCCCGAAACGCTGGTCATGGTAATGAAGATCATCAGTCTGTACGGGTCGATACTGTTCATGGAGACGGTACTCCCACGCCAGTGGCTCCGCCTGTGATCAACACACCTGCTGCTAATGTTAACAACGCTACCACTGCTGTAAATGGTAACGTCGGAGTTGGAAATGAGACTGCTGTCCATAACGTTGGGCTGGGGGATGTCAATTTGGGTGACAATATGGGAGGCAACGGCTTTGTCAATGCTGGATTCGGGTTCAACGATCAGGGATTCGATAACACTGGGAAGTATGGCTTTAATGCTCAAGGCTTTGGGCAAGACGGTTATGGCGCGACCAATCAGGGTTACAGAGGCTTTGGAAACGGAAACGGTACTGGATTTATGGCTTTTGGTCCTGCTGGAGGTGTTCAAGGGTACGGCAACAGGGGCCGAGGTCCGGGGATGAATCAGGTAAGAGCTGGACGTAATAATGGATATGATGGGTATGGAGCTGGAAATGGTATGTGGCAAGAAGATCAGCAAGAGGACGCCTTCTCTGGAGGAGGTTTCGAAGGGCCGATGGATGATTCCCAGAAGATCAGAATGCTGGAAGAGCAGATGAGGGGAGTCCTAAACCAAAGTGCTGTGGGATTGGACATGGCAACAATGGGCTTGGTACCTGGCTTAAGGGTGCCAATTAAATTCAAAGCTCCTGCGTTTGACAAGTATAAAGGAGATACGTGTCCAAAAGTGCATGTACGAGCTTATTACAGAAAGATGTCTGCATACTCAACCGATGAAAGAATGCTGATGCATTTCTTTCAGGATAGTCTGTCGGGCCCTTCCCTAGAGTGGTACATGGGGTTGGAGCCAACTGATATCAAGACATGGAAGCAATTAGCAGAGGCATTTGTAGCTCACTACAAGTATAACAGCGATTTGGCGCCCAATCGGGTCCAATTGGCAGGGTTGTCGCAAAAGAAGGGGGAAAGCTTTAAGGAGTACGCGCAAAGGTGGCGCGATATGGCTGCTAGGGTCCGTCCTCCGGTGGAAGATAAGGAAATGAATGACATGTTTGTCGGCACATTCACGGGCCTGTTTCATGATATGCTGTTTCACACGTCTCTGGCCAGTTTTTCAGACCTAATTCTGATGGGGGAAAAGATTGAACGTAACATCAAGCAAGGAAAGTTCCAAGTCGAGGAATCAACTGCATCCAGCAGTAATAGGAAAGCTTATGGTGGGCGCCGTCAGGGCGAGGCAAGCGCAGTATTTGGAGGCCGAGGCCGAGGCCGAGGCAGGGGACGAAACCAATATCGTCAGCCGCAGCAGGTGGCGAGTGTTACTATCCCATACCAACAAACACCGGTCCAGCAACAACAACCGGTTCAGCAGCAGCCAATGCAACAGCAGCAGCAGCCTCAGCAGGGGGCGCAACAGGCTCAGCGAAGATTCCAGGGTAATAAACCAAGGAGAGTGTTCGAAAAGCCTCCCTCAACTTACGCCGATTTGTTGCAAACATTGTTGGGATTGAATCTAGTAGAGAAAAGAACTCTGGCACCAATAACGGGAGCTCCCCCGTTTGGCTACGATGCAAGCAGACACTGCGAGTTTCATTCTGGAGCCCCGGGTCACGATATAGAAGGTTGCCATGCTTTTAAGCACGTTGTGCAGGATCTTTTAGACAACAAGACTATCAATTTCGGAACGGCAGGTCCGAATATAGTGCAGAAACCCATGCCTAATCACGGGGCAAACGCCGTTCTGACTGAGGAAGGGTTGAATCTGGTTATGAATGTTGAAGATTTAAAGACGCCTCTGAGCGAGATAAAGAGCCGACTGTTGCAAGGGGGTGTTTACCCAGGATGTAGCGAGTATTGCTTAGACTGTTGGACCCTAGCTGGAGGGTGTGAGGAGTTGAAGAAAGGCATTCAGGCTTTAATTGATGAGGGCGTATTGCAGTTTGACCGAGCGGCAACTGATGAGCCTGCAGGGGCAGTAGTGGATAATCGGAGTGATGTGGCCACGGTAACGATTCCTCGGAAGACGATCACTATTGCAGCACCAGCTCAGCGGCCACCGATCACCATAACTAAGGCCGGGCCGGTCCCGTACGAGAACACAAAAGCAGTCCCATGGTCATATGGGTTAGAGGTGTATTGTGACAGGATAAAAATTGATGTTAATAAGCAGCCAGCCGAGACTGTGGATAATGTTGTCGGCTCAGGCGGCATGACAAGGAGTGGCAGGATCTTTATATCTCCTGAAGTGGAGGCTGAAAGACTGGCGAAAGGAAAAGGGAAAGTAGTTGAGAATGTCCCGGTGCAAGCAAGTGAAAAAGAAGCAGCATCGAAGGATGTAGAAGAGTTCATGCGCTTGATTCGGAAAAGTGATTATAAGATTGTGGAGCATCTGCAGCAGACGCCGTCCAAGATATCTATCCTGTCATTGTTATTGTGTTCGGAAGCTCACAGAAATGCTTTGCTAAAAGTCCTGGATACTTCGTTTGTACCCCAAGACGTCTCCGTGAACCAGCTAGAAGGAGTATTGGCACATGTGAATGCGGGTCACAGCTTGGGCTTTACCGATTTCGACTTAACTCCGAAAGGGAGAGATCATAATATGGCACTACACGTATCTGTTGAGTGTAGAGGATCAGTAATGTCGCATGTATTGGTTGACACCGGATCATCTTTGAATGTACTGCCCAAGAAGGCGATGATGAAGTTGGATGTTAGAGGAATCTTGTGCACACCCAGTGATTTGGTAGTCAGAGCGTTTGACGGCACGCGGAGAACAGTCTTTGGATCGATTACATTGCCTCTACAGGTGGGGCCGGAGGTGTTTGCAACTGAGTTTTATATCATGGATATACAACCTGCGTACATCTGCTTGCTTGGAAGACCTTGGATTCACGGGGCGGGGGCAGTCACGTCCACCCTGCATCAGAAGTTAAAATATATGGTCGGAGACAGCGTAGTCACCGTGTGCGGAGAAGAGGACATCCTGGTCAGCCATTTATCTTCATTTAAATATGTGGAAGTCGACGGAGAGATCCACGAAACACCATGCCAGGCATTCGAAGGTTTGCGCATCAAGGACAAAGGTCCCGGGCCTAGCAAAGTGCCAGAGATAGCTGTCTCATCGTATAAGGAAGCTCAAGCTCTAGTGGAAGCAGGAGAAGCCAAGGGCTGGGGCAAAGTGCTGGACATTCCTGTGAAGATGGACCGGTTCGGGCTGGGGTACCAACCGTCATCATCAACTCCTTCCGCGGGGGCACCCCGTTTCAGAAGACCAATCACCATCTCTGCCAGTGGGGTATGTCATGAAACCGTCAATACTGCTTCAGAGTCTGATGAAGGAGACAGCGACTGTGATATGGATGCCTGGATTCAGCCAAGCACGCCAGGACAAGGACTGTGCAACTGGTCTATTCAGGAGCTTGTTCCTGTGACTTTTAAACAGTAATGCTTTGCTTTATTAATTGTTGAATAATCTGATGTCTTGCCCGGGGCATCGAGATTTGCTTAGGGCTGTGTTGTTATAAACATTGCGTGTCAATCATTAAATAAATGGCGTTTTTCATGTGCAAATACTGTAATCCCTGTCTTTCTTGTTTTATATTTTTCAATAAAATGGCAACGTGGTTATTCGCTTTATACGCATTTTGAAGCACTTAACCATTCCTTTTGCAGGATAACATTTTCAGATGACATCCTTGAACCACCTATGACTCGTCCCGACTTCGATCACCCGGTATTCCAGGCCGAAGAAGAGGTTGTTGAAGATAGCGACGTTCCTGAAGAACTGTCGTGGTTAGTGAAGCAAGAGGAAAGAGCCATTCTGCCTCACGATGAGGTCATCGAAATTATCAACTTGGGGTCGGAGGGGGTTGAGAAAAACATTCGTATCGGAGCCGCGCTGCAGGATGATATCAAGCGGAGACTGGTTGAAATGCTCCAGGAGTATAGTGATGTATTCGCTTGGTCGTATGAAGATATGCCAGGGCTCGATACAGATATGGTCGTGCATCGCCTGCCACTGAAAGAAGATTGCCCGCCGGTCAAACAAAAGCTTCGCAGAACTCGACCAGATATGGCAATGAAGATCAAAGAGGAGGTTCAGAAACAGTGGGACGCTGGTTTCCTAGCTGTGACGAAGTATCCTTCATGGGTTGCCAACATCGTACCAGTGCCCAAGAAGGATGGCAAGGTTCGAATGTGCGTAGATTATAGAGATTTGAATAAAGCAAGCCCAAAAGACGATTTTCCACTTCCTCACATTGACGTGTTGGTTGATAATACTGCTCAATACTCCGTATTCTCCTTCATGGATGGCTTTTCAGGTTATAATCAGATTAAAATGGCGCCAGAGGATATGGAGAAGACTACTTTTATAACGCCTTGGGGAACATTTTGCTACAAAGTGATGCCCTTCGGTTTGAAAAATGCTGGGGCAACATATCAGCGCGCGATGACGACTCTTTTCCACGACATGATGCATAAAGAGATCGAAGTTTATGTTGACGATATGATTGCCAAATCCCAGACGGAGGAAGAGCATCTGGTAAATTTGCTGAAGTTGTTTAAAAGGCTTAGGAAGTTCAGGCTGAGGCTGAATCCTAATAAATGCACCTTCGGGGTGAGATCGGGTAAGCTGCTGGGGTTTATCGTAAGCGGAAGAGGAATAGAGGTTGATCCTGCTAAAATAAAAGCAATTCAAGAAATGCCGACGCCTAAAACAGAGAAAGAGGTGCGCGGGTTTTTAGGGAGGTTGAACTACATTGCCCGGTTCATATCTCACCTAACGGCCACGTGTGAACCGTTATTCAAGCTGTTGAAGAAAGATCAAGCTGTAACGTGGAACAAAAATTGTCAAAAGGCGTTCGATAAAATAAAGCAATATCTGCAGGAGCCTCCTATTCTAATACCCCCAGTGGCAGGTAGACCCTTGATAATGTATTTGACGGTTCTTGAGGGAAGCATGGGTTGCGTTCTCGGTCAACACGACGAGACAGGAAGAAAAGAGCATGCAATTTATTACTTGAGTAAGAAATTTACAGACTGCGAATCTCGATACTCAATGCTGGAAAAAACTTGTTGCGCGCTAGCCTGGGCCGCCAAGCGTTTGAGGCAGTACATGCTGAATCATACAACCATGCTCATCTCAAAGATGGATCCTATCAAATATGTATTTGAAAAGCAGGCGTTGTCAGGTAGAATTGCCCGTTGGCAGATGGTCTTGACTGAATATGATATTCAATAAGTCTCGCAAAAGGCTATAAAGGGGAGTGTGCTGTCTGAGTATCTGGCGGAGCAGCCTATTGAAGAGTACCAATCGATGAGGTTTGATTTTCCTGACGAGGATATCATGTACCTAAAGATGAAAGATTGTGAAGAACCGTTGCCAGACGAGGGACCAGAGTTGGGTTCCAAATGGAAGATGATATTTGACGGAGCTGTGAATGCTTACGGTAGTGGAATAGGGGCAATCATCACTACGCCACACGGGTCGCACATCCCGTTTACTGCCCGATTGACCTTTGCCGTTACCAATAATGAGGCCGAATACGAAGCTTGTATAATGGGGCTTGAAGAAGCCATTGATTTGCGAATCAAGAACTTAGACGTATACGGAGACTCAGCTCTGGTGGTGAATCAGATAAAAGGGGAATGGGAGACGCGTCAGCCCAACTTGATACATTACATGAACTATGCAAGGAGATTGTTGCCTTTCTTCGACAAGGTTGAATTGCATCACGTACCACGGGCAGAAAATCAAACGGCTGACGCCCTCGCCACTTTGTCTTCCATGTACAAAGTCAACTTCTGGAACGAGGCTCCCCGAATCGTCATCTCTCGGCTTGACAGACCAGCTTATGTATTTGCTATTGATGAAGCATCTGATGACAAACCATGGTATTTCGATATCCTTAATTTCCTGAAGAACAAAGAGTATCCGGCTGGGGCATCCAGTCAAGATCAGAAGACTCTCAGGAGATTAGCGAGTAATTTCTATTTGAATCCAGATGGCGTCTTATACAGAAGAAACCACGATTTGGTGCTGTTACGTTGTGTAGACGAGAAAGAGGCAAAGCTTCTCATGGAGGAAATTCACGAAGGTACCTTTGGTACGCATGCTGGTGGGCATGCTATGACGAGAAAGCTGCTGAGGGCAGGTTACTTTTGGCTGACGATGGAAACTGATTGTTTCAAGTTCGCGAGGAAGTGCCACAAGTGCCAAATCTATGCTGACAAGATACACGTGCCTCCGAGTCCTTTAAATGTGATGTCATCTCCATGGCCATTCTCGATGTGGGGAATCGACATGATTGGAAAGATCGAGCCGACAGCTTCTAACGGGCATCGGTTCATCCTAGTAGCAATCGATTATTTCACCAAGTGGGTGGAAGCGGCGTCTTACACGAATGTAACGAAGCAAGTGGTGGCCAGATTCATCAAGAGAGATATCATTTGCCGATATGGGATTCCCGAGCGGATAATCACGGATAATGGTTCAAATCTGAACAACAAAATGATGAAGGAACTCTGTCAGAACTTCAAGATTGAACATCACAACTCCTCCCCTTACCGACCCAAGATGAATGGCGCCGTTGAGGCGGCCAATAAGAATATCAAGAAGATCGTTCAGAAAATGGTGGTGACCTATAAGGATTGGCATGAGATGCTACCTTTTGCTTTGCACGGTTATCGTACGACGGTACGCACATCAACCGGAGCAACTCCGTTCTCGTTGGTATACGGAATGGAAGCGGTATTACCATTGGAAGTTGAGATCCCTTCTCTGAGGGTATTGCGAGACGTTCAGCTAGACGAGGCGGAATGGGTAACAAACAGATTGAACCAACTGAGCTTAATGGATGAGAAGAGGCTAGCTTCTCTAGCATACGGTCGTTTGTACCAGAGCCGAATGAAGAAAGCGTACGACAAGAAGATACATCCGCGAAGCTTTCAGACGGGCGACCTTGTGCTGAAAAGGATTCTCCCGCCGCAAGCAGATCACAGGGGCAAGTGGACCCCTAACTACGAAGGGCCATACGTCGTCAGTAAAGTCTTTTCAGGAGGAGCATTGTTGTTGTCCACCATGGACGGAGAAGACTTCACGTCACCTGTGAATTCGGACGCAGTTAAAAAATACTTTGCTTAAAATAGACCCGCTGGACAGAAAAAGAGAGTCCAGGCAAAAATGGGGCATCCTGGCGAACCAAAAACAGAATGAAGGGTTCGGGCAAAAGTTAGGGATAAAATTGAAAAAATGTACACCCGCGAAGTTGAAAACCTACACTGGGCGGCTTCGGAAAAAAAGGGTATCCCGATGAACTGAAAACCCGTAAAGGGCGGTTCACGCAAAAGTTAGGGATTTGAAAAGCAAATGACTGCGGTCCGAATTTGATAGTTGCAATGAGCAACAATGCGGGAGAATATATTTGAGGAGCCAGTTATCGGATACAATCTCTTCAGAAGTAGGGATACCGGAAAAGTATTAGAGTCAGACGAGTCATGGGAGGATCAGTTCATGGTGTTCATCTGCGTCCCGTTGCCGACATGTGTACAAATTTAAGTTGTCAATATTTATGCTTCTTGTGCATACTTGTATACTTGTATCTTTGCTTTGTGTAGCTTCCTCATTTCAGGAGTTACATCCCGTGTACAAAACTCCGCCCATTCAGGGGCCCGATCAATAAAACACGTTATTCAGTATTTGACACTATTCTTTACTGTTTTGTGCATGATTAACGCTTAAGTTTGATGAAACTAGCATGAGTATAACGTCGCTGGCTCTTGCCAACAGTTGCTAAAGCTTTGAATTAACTAAAAAATAACGTCGCTAACCTGAGTTGATTTGGTTGCATAGGCTTGTCTTGTCTTGTTTGTGTTGTTGCAGGTTTCATAACCGTACGAGGAAGATGATCGAAAGATTGCAATAACGGAAGACTCAGCCTTCACGCAGGTCATGCAGGTTCTTCCTGGAGAAGGATCAAACTCTCTAGCTAGTCGTAGCTTGTGCAAAGAAGGCAAGGATCGACGATTATAAGATCGTAAGGCTGTATTCAGACAGGTTCATCTTTCCCCGCAGGGTCAAGACTCTCCCCAGCAGCGTTGAAGGTGGGTCCTGTCATTTATTTTGTCAGGGACACTGTGTAATATCAGTTCACTCTCCGGCATAGAAGTCCAATCATACTTGGCATACCTGCTATTCCCCAGCAAAGTTATATTCCCCAGCAGGGGGTTACCTCAACAGGGTGCTTGGTTTGAGTCCCCAATTTCCCCGCAGGGTTGACTTCACCCTTCCAGCATTTATTTTGCTGGAATAATTTTGTAGCATCTGGCTATCCCCGGCGGAGTCGGCATTATCTTCAGCATTTATTTTGCTAAAGCAGTTTCTGTACTCTAGCAGTTCAGGTGGAGAGAACTCTCGTTCAAATGAACTACCAAATATTCAAGATCCCAGCGTGAAACATCCAATGATAATATCAGTTCGGCAGTATTCCCCACAGAGTTATCAGGATAAGTTCCTCTTTATTCCCAAGCAGAGTTAGTCGTCATCAGGGGTTCCATGAGTCAGAATGTAGAGGCCACCGCCGGTCATCAGAGCAGGCGTCCGGTAGTTTGGTTTCCAGATGTCCCCAAGAGAGTCCGCCCCAAAGTCGCTGTCACGTCGGTGCTAAGAAGTTTATGGGTGGGGACTAATGGAGAACTAAGTCCTGACGTGGACAATTTATTCCTATATTGACGGGATTTCTTCAGAAGTGGGCGTCCTAACGTGGACAGGTTTATCTCCCCGGGTTGGTGAAGTGTGTTAGTCCTAACGTGGGCAAATTCAGATTCTCGAAATTGGTGAAATGGGAAGTCATGACGTTGATAAAAGTGATTTCTCTTTGTGTTGGTGTCCTGACGCGGACCAGTTACTCTCAGCAGTTATCTTTTTTTCGTGTTGGCAAAGCAGGGGTCCTGACGTGGACAGATCACACAAAGGTGTGAGTCCTGACGTGGACAAGTCTTATTTCCTCAGCAGGTCGAAGGTGCCTGAGTCCTGACGTGGACAAATCAAGACGAAAGATGGTTCCTGACGTGGACGAGTCAGTTCCTAACGTGGAAGAGTTTATTCCTAACATGGAAAGACGAGATTCCTTACGTGGAAAAGAATGGGTTTCCTTACGTGGAAAGATTGAGTCCTTACGCGGACACATAGGAGGAGGATTCCTTACGTGGAAAAAGCGGAGTCCTTACGTGGACAGATTAAGATGGCATTCCTTACGTGGAAAAATGTAGTCATGACGCGGACAAATCGGAAAGAGTTGGTTTCCTTACGTGGAGAGATTGGGGTCCTTACGTGGACGGATTCAAGAAAAGTTGATTCCTGACGTGGAAGAATGATGTACTCCTCACGTGGAAAGGTGAGTCCTAACGTGGACAGGTTCAGAACCAAAGTTGTATTCCTTACGCGGAAAGATTGGAGTCCTGACGCAGACATATCGAGTTGTACTGGAGTCCTTACATGGACAGATTGATCCGGTTCTCCTTACGTGGAAAAAGAAGATTGCATCCTGACGTGGAAAGATGGAAAAATGTAGTCCTGACGTGGACAGATGCAGAAGAGATGATTCCTTACGTGGATGGTGTTATTCCTAATGTGGAAGAGTCTATTCCTAACGTGGACGATTTATTGGAATATCCCCCAGCGGAGTTGCCGAGATTTTTCTGGGTTAACAGCAAGTGGAGTCCTAACGTGGACAGGTTCTAGTTGAGATTTCTTCGTACTGATGACAGACAGAGTCCTAATGTGGACAAGCAAGCAATCTTTTATCCCCAGCGTGGTCGTTACGAGATCAGTGAGCGGCTGCAAACAGTCAGATCCAGGCAGGGGATGTCGTTACCCAAGCAGGGGTGCAGCTTATTTCTGCGGTTGGCAAATTTCCGGGTTTCTTAGTATTCGACCGTCTCGTACCTCGAATGTTTGAAGGCCGTTCGCTCTTCACCCAATCGGGTCCAAGTCGCTTGAATAGGGGCAGCTGTTGCACCCTAAAATTTGCTCAACCTTATTCACTTGGTTTATGTTTCAATACCATTAGCATTTGCATATAGAGTTATGTACATAGGTTACTCATCTGCATAGCATAAGCATAACAAGTCATTCAACAGGGAACCAATCATTATCATCATCTCTGGAAGCCTATCAAGAGGTTATTACCCTAATTCAATCTCATTCAAGTCATCAAGAAAGAATTTGAAAGCAGAGAGTTCAGCAGATCAAGCCTTGAGCCCATCTCCTAGCTGAGGGTATCTGAGGGTCAACAAGAGGGTTGTGAGCTGTGAGTTGAAGGCATGGAGAGTATCTAGACATTATGAGAGACTTATAAAGTCATTTAAAGAAGGAGACAAGTCATTGATGAGAGCACAAGAACTACAGCTGAAGGCAGTCAACTAGGGTTTCATCTGGGTCAACCCTAGGTCAACCCTAGGTCAATTGACTGATTTAAAGGGCATTCAAGTCTATTGGAGAGATTTGGGGTTCATCATTTGACATATAAATAAGGATATGGAGATATGCCAAGAAGAATTCAAGAGAAATCAAGGAGAAGAGGAGTTTCTAAATTAGGGTTTCTATGTAAAATCCCCTAGTTTAGGTCAAATTTCCAAGCAGGATAAGTCAAAATGCAAGCTTCAAATGGACCCTTGGCCAACATGAAACTTGTAGAGGATCTCAAGACCTTTAATTTGAGTGGTGGAAGGCATTAAGGGGATTTATAGAACTCAAGTTATGGTCCTTACAAGTTACAGGTCATCTGGGGTATCTGAAATTTTGTCTGTGAAAGTAACTTGACTTCCAAGCAATTTTTACCCCTCAAGGAGATTTCAAATGAATTTATGGTCAACATAAGAATTGTTCCTCATTGTCTTAGCTTTCTAGAATGGTATGGTATGCCTTCATATGATGTGTGGAACTCAACTTATGGTCTTGGCAAGCAAGGGGTACTTTGGTCATTTGTCAGTTATAGGTCATTTTTAAGCAAAGACCATATCTCCTATTTCCAAGCCTCAAATGGAAAAACTCAAAACATGAAAGTTGTTCAAAATGTGATTTTAAGTCAAGAAAGAAGGTCATGAATGATTGGAAAAGCTCATAGCATGGAGTTGCATGATTGGTCAAAAGATGAACTAAAAAGGGCTTATAAGTTGAAAAAGTTGAATTTGGAAATTGGTTTGGAGGATCTAGAAATCCAAAACAGGTCATCCAATATATCATTTTGATTGGAAACCTCATTTTAAAGACATTGGTTCATCCACATTTTTAAGTTTAAGCTTAAAAATGGGACTTCCTTTGTAAATTTGCTTCTTGCCTCATAAGGTCATATGGCAAAACCTAAAATAAACAAGGAATCAATGGGCAAGCTTGCAAGGGTTTTTCAGTCCAATCAAAATACCATCTAAGGAGAATTTCAAAGGAGAAGTGAGGAGTGTGCAAGCTTGAACAAGAAATGGCATATGCTTAGCATGGAATCAAAAATCTCATGAAGTGAGATATCCAATTTCTCATTGGATTGTTCCAGTCCCTTCTAGATGGTTCTAACATCATCTATATATGGATTGGAGTGTGCTCAGATGCAGAGGTTAGAGAGAATTGCTGCAGAAAGAGAGATTGAAATCAAATTTCTTCCATAGCAAGTCATTTCCAATTCTTCATTTCTTCCCCATTCTGTTCAATTTCTTGATCTGATTCAGTTCTATCATCATCATTGAGTGTGTAACAATCAAAATCAGAGGAAATTCAGGTCCAAATCGTGTTCTGTACATTGAGTTTGGCAGCTTGCAGCTTCAGATCCATTTCCAAGATTCGAGCACAATCAACCCTAACTAGTGCAAACAGAAGCAAGCTCTTGTGTCACTGAATGTTTCTGCACGAGTACAAGCATTAATTTGAAGGATTCCCCTATCTGGTTCACTCATTTTTCCAGGTTTTCATCTTGACCTCTAACTCTAATTTATGCATAATTCATCAAGGTTAATAGGATAGAATGATTGGGAATAAGCAGTAGATCGTTTCTGGAAAGTATGGATCGATTTGGTGATGTTTTTTTGGTTGGCATAATTTCTGTTAGAAGCAAGAACTCTTCGAATTAGGAGTGTTAGGCTTAGTTCTTTAGGGGAAAATGATCTAGGTGAAGAGAGGAACACGCTTGTGCCATCAATTTTGAAGATCGTGAGAATCAGTTCTTGACCTTTTCTTGGAGGTAGCTATCGGGTTTAGGGTTAGAGGAGATTTCAGTTAATTTTGACACCATGGTTGGATTCCTGGTAAGATTTGGAGTGGATTTGGTTTTTATATGTTGGCATTCCATGGAGAATCGAGGAAGTTAGGGTATGGACCAGTTGGTGTGTTCATCCATGGAGTTCTTTCCAAGCCCTGAACCAAGGAGGAAGACGATCTCGTCACCCTCAGATCACCTTTTGACCGGTTGACTAACATTTGATCCAACGAATGATATTCAAACTTCGTTTATGAGGGAAAGGCTGAGCTAGGACCAAACGCTGCGTTTCATTAAGTTAGCAGCTTTGGGCTTGGATCCAGTATTACTATTCGCACCCCACATTCCTCAGCCCAAATGAATATGAACTGCGCGCCTTTACTACTTACACCCCTCTGGTTATTTCTTTCCATTTTCTTTTTATTTTCTTTATATTTTTCATGCATCTTATAAAATTCATAATAAATGGAAAAATCATTATTTTCAATTCATTCTTTTTGCATATTTTTCTTTAGGATGTCAAGAATATTATAAAAAATAAAAATTGCATTTTGCATTTTATTTGATATTTTTTCCATATTTTCTAAATAAATGACATTTTAAATAGTTTCATTTCATGCATGATTTTATTAATTTTTGTTCTATTAGATACTTTCATATTTTTTGTTCATTCTTTTTAGGTTGTTTAGATTAGACATTGAACTTGTAGATTCAATTTAGTTCCCATTTTTAGAAATTAAATTTAGATGCTTAGTGTAAATGTGAATAACATGGATAAAACTAGGGTTTTAGGTGATGACTTAGGAGACTTAATTCTATTCCCTTAGGACTTAGGGTTTGATTAGTTTAGTTATGGGACTATAGGGGATATGGGTAGTTATTAGATCCTTTAGAAAAAGTCAGGATTCCCCTACTGCTATTGATACTCTGTATGTATCTGATTGACTGGTGTGGTGTGCCCTCCGGGGATTATTGCTTGCTTGCTTGGGTATTGGGATTGTCTGGGGACTTGGGAGAGCTGAAGACTTGAGGAGATGAAGACCATTGGAGAGCCAGGGATTGAAGATCAACTGCCAGAGGTGGAAAGGAGTTTCTTGCTAGCAGCTGCTGAGGAGACTAGGGTTTATGAGCTAGGCAGAGCTCTAGATTAGAAAGCTTGTTTCTCAAACATAGATGGCTTTGTTTGCCTCTATCCTTTCTCTATGATTCAAAGTCTCTTTCAAATATCCACCTCCTTCCTTTGGAAGGATCAGTGAATATATTTGAAAGATAGAACTTTTGAGAGGAAACTTTCTGTTTAATGTTAACAGTTGATGAACCACCCTTGGTAGGTAATTAACTGTCTAACATTCATTCACCTCATCTGGTTGACTGATGTTCATCCTGGAGCCTGAGACTTGAAGAAAAGCCATTGCTTATAGAAGACTGATGATCAAAGCCCTTGCCTGAAGGCCATGAAGATGGAGATTAATGCTTCTTGAAGCCTGTAGCTGAATGGAGATTACTTGAAGTCAGATGTTGAGTCAGAGCTGCTGATGCTGTTGTATTTCATTGCTGATGTATTGTTTGGATTTCCTGGTTGTATTGTTTGCTGTTTACCCTGTTAGGTTGAAAGTGAAGCCTGTTCACTTTCGCCTATTGTTTTCTAGGTTCGAGGTTGAGTGGGACTCCCTTGCCTCGCTTGTACTGTTGCATCCATGCATTTTACCGCTTTATTATATCTGTTATTGTTTCTGTTTCTGCCTATCCCGTAGGATCTCTGTTTCTCTCCGTGCAAGAGAGGAGCATGATAGACACTAGGTCTTAACCCATGCATGATAACATTAGGTTAGTTTGATTCCCCCCGCAACTGTAGGTTAGAGTTCTGTCTCTTCTCTCTCAAAACAAACAGAAAAACACCATAAAGATTTTAAACACGATAAAAGACACTTCTTTCGTAAAAGAACGTGAACTCATCAAAACGTCATTTTTGTCCGCCGGGACTGTTAATCAGAAAAAACCTTTTTCAGACGGAATAAAAAATAATCAAGACAGACTTGTGTCGTACGTGGCCCGAACTACGTTTGCTCTGATCTTTCATGCTGTGTGAAAGTACGTAGGCATAGGATGCGATATCCTAGCGAGCAACCTTCCCCTCCTTTCCCGTAGGTAGGCGAACTACGTTGACTCTGATTTCTCGTTCCAGACGGGAATACGTAGGCATAAAGTGCGATACTTTGCCGAGTCATTTTTATTTTCATTTTCATTTTCTTTTTAACCCCTGACCTATAGTTTAGATAGAATAACAATCCATACCCGAAAACAAGCGTGGATCCCGTCGAGTACGACGGACGTGAGGGGTGCTAATACCTTCCCCTTGTGTAACCGACTCCCGAACCCCGGTTTTGGTTGCGATGACCATACCTTTCCCGTGTTGTGCGAGGTTTACTCTGAGCGTTTCCTTTCCCTCCCGTGGGATAAATAACGCACGGTGGCGACTCTTCTGTTCAGCCGGCGCCGATTTTCGCAGTAGCGACAGTATGCAACTGTTCTCGCCTGAGAAGCCTATCGGTACAACACTTTACAATCCTACATCCTACAACATCGGTATGCAACTGTTCTCGCCTGAGAAGCCTATCGATATAACAACCTTACACAACAAGATCAACAACTGTTCTCACCAGAGAAGCTTATCACAATCGATCAGCAACAGTTCTCACAAGAGAAGCTTATCACAATCGATCAGCAACAGTTCTCACAAGAGAATCTTATCACAATCGATCAGCAACAGTTCTCACAAGAGAAGCTTATCACAATCGATCTGCAACAGTTCTCGGTTAAGAAGCTTATCGTAACGTTCTTCAGCAACGGTATGCAACAGTTCTCCGCCGAGAAGCTTATCATCATCTGTTATCACCTCTACAAGCAGTTCTTACAGGAGAAGCTTATTATTGCCACTCTTGCAAATAAGCGACATTTCTCGCCTGAGAAACTGATCCTATCTTCGTTATGACTCGCAGCAAATGGCCATCTCCATCGAGCAGTTGGGCTTCCATTTTCCTTGTCGTCTTGAAGTATGGGGAGGTTTGAACCGAATCATATTCAGGAGAGCACAGATCTTGAAGTATGAAGAAGTTCATTTACCCTTTAGTAAAAGAAGGAGCAGAATCATATTCAGGAGAGCACAGATCTTGAAGTATGAAGAAGTTCATTTACCCTTTAGTAAAAGAAGGAGCGGAATCATATTCCGGAGAGCACAGATCTTGAAGTATGAGGAAGTTCAATTTACCCTTTAGTAAAAGAAGGAACGAAATCATATTCAGGAGAGAACAGATCTTGAAGTATGAAGAAGTTCATTTACCCTTTAGTAAAAGAAGGAGCGGAATCATATTCAGGAGAGCACAGATCTTGAAGTATGAGGAAGTTCAGTTTACCCTTTAGCAAAAGAAGGAGCAGAATTATATTCAGGAGAGCACAGATCTTGAAGTATGAAGAAGTTCATTTACCCTTTAGTAAAAGAAGAATCTGAATCATATTCCGGGCACCAACCTTAAATATGAGAAGATTTATATATCAGGTAAGCAGCAGCCTCTTTATTTGAGTGTTTATCAATTTTGGCATGTAAGTCCTTTCCAACGATAAGTGACAATTCTCCCTCGAGAAGCTTATCAGGGCATTTCCCATCAAAGCCCATTTATTTTGGCATACAGCCGGTTTTTACCCTGTATATCTGATATGGATTTCTGAAAAGTCCATTCGATCCCATCACGAAGGATAGTTTATAGAAGCTTGGATGTTATTCTTTGCTCAATGCTCCAGCATTCTATAATTGATCTTGCAATCGTGTAGATCCAGTTTTATTGTTAGATATTCCCAAGTGGAAGCCGTCTCATAGGCGCCATCTCCATTTAGGATCATATTCTAACCACTTTAAGTCCATTTATTTTGGCATACAACCAGTTCTTTTCACCCTATATATTTGCTACAGAGTTCCGAAAGGCCCGTTTGATCCTGTCACGAGAGATAGTTTACAGAAGCTTGGATGTTATTCTTTGCTCAATGCTCCAGCATTCTGTAATCGATCTTGCAGTCGTACATGATCCAGTTTTACTTTTAGATTCCCCAGTGGAGGCCGTCTCATAGGTACCATCTCTATTTGAGAATCTCATTCCTTTTCTAAAAAAGACAATTGGTCGTGTTCGCACCAGTTGACCATCATTTTTGGAATTCCCCAGTGTTGTGTTGTGTCCCAGCGCGTCGTTTTCCCCAGTGTGTTCTTCTCGTAGCGTCTGTCCCTGTGTCGTCGTATTCGTCAGCATTTTCGCATTCATCATTCCAGCATATGCATCATACCATATTCATGGCATTGTCTGCATTAGTCGGTCCTCGTTTTGTCTATAGCATTGCATATCGCCGCATATAAGGGCAAAATTTTCAGTTATCTATATTTAAATCCCTCCACCATGATTCCTCGAGTCTCCGTTACTCAAGTCATCCGGTGTAGCTATTTAAATAGGGGCAACTGTAATACCCCAAATTTTACCCTTACATTTAGTCAGTCATTTCGCACAGCATTTCATTTTTGCATCCGTTAGTCACTAACTAGTTGTGGAGTCCGTTTTGTTTGCAGGAATTATACCAGGGGGCATTTTAGTCTTTTTACGCCGTTTTGGCAAATTCTGAAAAAAAGGGGTCTTTAGGTCTCGAGGCATTTGGACCATGGTTCTTGAGATGGTTGTCTGTCATAGGGTTTGATCACCATCAAGGCGTCATTATTACTGGAAAATTGGTCAGAAACATATTTGAATGTAGGCCATCTGTTGCCCATGTTTCGTTCTAAGACCGTTTGAGCAGTTTTTTGTGCTCATCAATAAAGCATTTCGGACATACAATAAGTGGGATTATTTTGAATTTATTTGGAGTTAATCAGGTTGCGGTTAAAATGGTCAAATGATACAAAGATGGTGAGTATCGTTCATAATACTGTCTAATACGGAAAGGGAAGTGAAAGTTTAATATTTGTGAATATCATTCGCGAATATTTATACTTTATAATTAGGAAGTAAATTCAAATATTTGTGGAAATGAGTATAAATATTTCAAGTTGATTATTCATAGATTGCGTTTGAGAAGTGAATGAATATTGTTGAATTTCATTTCATAAATATTTGATTTACAAATGGAATGGACCAAGACAACTTTTGAATTCAATTCATTCATTTACAAAAGGATTACATTTTTACATGGAGTATCTATTCCAAGAAAATCCTAAATCCTAAAAACTCCTAAGGCTTCTTCATGATATCCTTCCCTTGAGTGCTCCACGAAATTCTCGATCACCTGCAAAAGAACAGGTAAACAAAACAGAATAGAAGAAAATGTTAGAAGTTGTTTGACACTCTCAGAATATCATCATCATTGAGTGCCGGGAGTGGCACGACCGAAGCCGCATCCTACCCCCGTTACCAATCTGAACCATCTGCGTCAGATCAAGTGGCTACTGTTTCTTATCTAAGGGGCAACCGAGAGAGAAAAAGATAAAAGAAGTGGGACTGATTCGTTTTTTCCGTAATTGGATTCGTTTCAAAATCAAGATAAGTACTTATCCCATCAAGTAAATATAGCACCATTCATCAAGTAAATCCCATTTGGTTTCCAAGACTGATACAAGGGTAAAGCAGCACAATCAATTTACCCGGATGCCGACGGGTATGAGCCACTTTGTGTTCAAAGTTTGTCAACACCTGAAATGCAAGCATCAAAACAGTATCAGAGTTTTCAAAGAAATCCATCACTGACTAAGAACCGAATTTTACACCTGCATCAGCTCTAAATCAAACAAGAAATTCATAACAGTGAAACTAGTTCAACAAGAAAGAACCAAGTCAAACAAATCTGCCACAAAAGGCTCAGAATACAAACCAAACTGCATCAGACAACTAGTATCAGCACAGAAACAACACAAATCATACCAGAAAAAGCAAGATAGGTTCATAATCATGCTCACGCATCAGTTCAAAGTAAGCCTCAACCAAGGGTGCAAGTCACAATCAAACTGGAAAGTCTAAAGGCAAGACGGAGGGCTCAGTTCAGAACATCACTGCCCCGACAAGTAAGTGTACCAGTCGCTAACATAGAAAAATCAGACAATGCAGCAGCAAGGCATGAATAACCAGAGATCAAACCAATATCAGAACTACATCAGTTCACAAGCCCAGAAATCCTGTTCTGAACCAAATTCAAACATCCGTGAATGAACAAGCAAAGAACACAGCAGAGACTATCAAAAGCAACTGTCGAAACATGGTTAAAGGCAACCGCGACATCGTCGATTCCCTCATCAGGCTCAGACAGAGCGTCATCATTGCCGTATACCCCTCCTCGACATTTGATTCGACCAAAGTGTTAGCACCAATTCTGAAAGAAGAAAAAAGAAAGTTAATAAAGTTCATCGCAGAAAAATCAAACATGAAGAGTAAATGGACAACTCAGTTCTGTATATCATGTTAACATCAGCAAATCCGTATCCGAAAGTAGGGTCGAATAACATCCAAATCAGGGAGTTCTGAAAAAGGAAAGGAAATCCAATCAATCCCACAAACTCGAATCGCGAGCGAATCAGAAGGGAAAAAGAAATCAAATCTCAGTGAAAGTAAAAACGCGGATCGAAAATCGCAAGGCCCAAAAGAGAATCAGAAGATATAAAAGGAACAACATCACCTCGTGTGAAACCCTAGACGAAACGAGAGAGAGAGAGAGAGGGAGCGGCACGCAAGAGATAGTCTCGAAGGAAACCCTAAGCGCCGTCATCAAACAACGAAGTTGTAACACGAAGAAACCCGACAACGATCGGAGACGACCGCGAAAGCATCAGACGACCACCATCGCAGCAAATCGTACAACCGCTTTCGTCTCTCGACGGGCAATCGTACCCTAGAGGCTCAGTTCACCATCATCGCCTCCTCACACGTCAATCACCGTCACCACCATCAAAATGTAAGCGAGGAATACTCATGCACCTATATGTCTAATGTTTTATGGATGATTGTAGGGTTTCAACATGATCGAAGAGAGAATCGCAGCAAGACGAAGAGGAATTGAAGAAACGGCGCCTCAAGGGAGGATTAGGGTTCACGACCTAATGAATCCTGGGTTCTTTTAGTTTGTTAGCGCTAACCGGGTTGGGTCCGGATGTTACCACCGGCCCAACCCATTCTCTACCTCAGCATTTACCTTGTTTTTTGTTTATTATATTATTTTTAAAATTGAATAAAATTAACTTTTTTTATATAAAAACCTTTTTTTTACAAATAATAACTTTAAAATCTTTTTAAAAATAATAACTTTAAATTTTGTAAATAATAACTAAAGCCATTTTTTTTAAAAATAAGAATAACATTAAAAGTAAAACCTTTTTTTAGATAATTAAATTAAAACTATTTTTGAAAATTAAACTTAACTCTTTTTTTTAATGTTTAAACATCTTTTTAACTTAATCAAAACTTTTTCTTTCTAAACAACAAAAATCTCCAATATTGTACTTTTATCTCATGATTCGTCCAATTACCGTCTGACGTTGCCTACTAACGGGTGTTCATCTTTTGCAGCTCATGTTTACTGCTATTGTATTGTGTTTTTTTATCTTAAGTTTCACTATTATTGTAACTGCTCCTCGTTTGTAACCTCGCGAACATAACAATCGCGTTTACTTTCTGCCTTTTAATATTGCTTGTATGACTTTAATTTCTGTCATTATTTCTCTGCTTGTATGATTAATCTCTCACACCTCTTCACCAATACTTCTGTCACATTACACACATCCGAAGGTTAGGTCTAACTGTTTGGCCGCCGCGCCAATAGTCATCACCTTCAACCCTTACACCTTCACAAACCCTAATTTTCACAAATGCCTCGCCGCAGGCAAGATTACAATTTTACCCTAGCATTAGGTCAAAGAGCCGCCGCGCTCACTTTTGGGTTTCCCGCCGTGGAATCCCTAATTTAACCCTAATTACAACTTAACAATTCAACGTAGAGATTTGGAGTTTCTACACTCCACGTAAGCGTGTCCTCAAGATGCGTTTATTTCCCTTGAGACCTTGACCACAGTCAAGAAGTCTCTAACCTCCCTTTTAAGGGGAACTACGATTACTCTGATTCCACTCCCGTAAGGATACGTAGGCACAAGATGAGATGTCTTGCCGAGTAAACTTAGAATTAACCCCTTAGGTCTCCTTTCTCTCTTTTAATCCTTTGTACATATATCTTAAGCAAATAAATAAAGCAAATAGTAAACATTTGAACAAAAGGTTCCTGTAGAGTACTAAAGAAGTTTAGGGTGCTAATTCCTTCCCTAAATTTAACCAACCCCCGAACCCTAGATCTTTCCCCGCATTGTGTTTACGATGCAAAATAGGTTTTCCCTCTTTTGACCTTTTCCTTCGGATAAATCAAAGAGCGGTTGTGAATTGAATCGCGATTCAAACTCATTAATAGTTTGTGATCCTATTTCCACCGCAACAATAGAGAAAGATGCCAAATCATCTTAAGTGAGATAGAATCTCCACCCCACATCAAATATAGTCAATACCGTAGGAACTTTGCCTTAAGAGAGATAAAGGTGTACCTCGTTGATCCCTATCCGAGTACGTAAGTCCTTTTCTTAAGACGATGCAAAGACTATTTTCCTACAACTTGTGGCGGTTAAATCTCTCTTATAATGAAGACACATCTCTTCTCCTAAACCCAATCAAAACAACTACCCTAAACCCGTAGGAACTTTGACCACAGTCAAAGAACTCCTCTAACCCTTTAGGGGAACTACGAATACTCTGATTCCACTCCCGTAAGTATATGTAGGCATAAGATGCGACATCTTATCGAGTATACTTAGATATAAACCCCTAGGTCTTTAAACCATTAAGCAGATAACACATAGCAATAAACAAACATAAAACAAGAGGTTCCTGTAGAGTACTACAGAAATTTAGGATGCTAGTACCTTCCCTAAGTTTAACCAACCCCCGAACCTATAACTCTCTAAACCTTGCATTTGCATTGCATTATGGGAATTTCGATCTTTATCCCTTCCTTTGGACGAATCAAAGTTCGGTTGCAAAATGAATTAAAGATTCAAACTAATCAATAGTTTGGTATCCGATTTTCACCGCAACACCTACGACATACTGTCAGCCAATAGGATCTGTTCATTCAGAGGTTACTTGCTAGACCGGATCATCCTGAGACATTGAGGCAGTTAGAGGATTTTCGATCACGTCATCCTGCTTGACCTGTTCTGTTTATTTCTGTAGTAGTTTTTGCTATTTATTTGTTGCATCGACCATCGCCAGACTTGTTGGCCGAGGTCTTTTCCTTATTTGTATTCAGCTATAGTTTGTACATTGCTTGATGGCTTCTTGATCTATATACGAGGGGTTGGTATTCTATGCTTGTCAGTAGGGTTCTCCATTGTTATGTTTTTCCTGGAAACTAGAATCGAGGGGGAAATGTCCCTATCGCATGAATACATGTCTGCATTTTAGCATGTTTCTCGCATTTGCATGTGCATCGGAACTGTTAACCTTATCTCGTTTCTTGTGCCACTAGTGTTTTAGGATTGCAGATCAGATAACTCACCGTTACGGTACCAGAGGAAACTAGAAAAGGCTGATGGATCAGATGCAGGTAGAAATGCAAGATATGAGAGATCGTATGGCACAACTGATGGAGGTCATGTAAGGGGTTGCTAATGGCCAGGCACAACTTCAGACTTTGGTGCAACCTCTGATTGCACGAGTTGATAGTGATGGGGTGTTACATGGTGGGGTTGCTTCTAACCCTCCTCATAAAGAAACTCCTCGTGCAGACAATTCTATGCCAACTTTAGTCATCCCTACTGCTAGTGGGGGTGGTCACGCTGATGGTGTTGGAAATGCGGCAGGTTTTAATCATGCTGGTTTTGCTAATCGGGGTAATGGTAATGGAAACAGCTTTGGCCTCGACACTACAGGTGCTGTACAGGGTAGCTTGGACCATACATGGAATGAGGATAGGCAGGAGGATTTGTTTTCGCCAAAATTTATAAATGCTGAAATACCTTCTGAGGCTGACAGAAGGATTAAGATAATTGAAGAGAAGATGAGATCTCTTGAATGCCAAAATTCTATGGGGCTGAATATGTCTAACCTGGGGCTGATCCCAGGCTTGAGAGTGCCTAACTTCGATAAGTACAAAGGCACTAGGGTACACCCAGAGGTGGCGAGAGCTTGCTGCTAGGGTACAACCACCGATGGTAGAAAGGGAGCTTGTGGACGTGTTTGTTGCTACTTTACCAGGGGTGTACTATGAAAAACTAATTAGCAGTATGTCGGGAAGTTTTCCAGACTTGATAATCACCGGTGAAAGGGTGGAAAACGACATCAAGCTCGAAAAGATTCAGGCAGGAGAAGTACCCTCATCTGGAGGAGGAGGAAAGAAAGTATTTGGAAACAAGAAGCGTGAAGGTGACGTTAGCTCAGTGACAAGTTCTAGAGGAAGAGGAAGGGGTCAGTCACATAACCAATATCGCCAACAGCAAGTTGCCAGTGTCACTATTCCTGTGCAACCACAACAACAACAACAAAGATAGTATCATCCACAACAACAAAATCAGCAAGGTTATAGGAGGTATCCTGATAGGGCCAGGCCAAATAGAGTATTTGACACTCTACCAGTGCCCTACTCTCAAGTGCTTCAGACTTTATTACAGCTGCAATTGATTCAGAAAAGGACTCTAGCTCCTTTGACAGGTACTCCCCCACCTGGCTATGACGCAAATGCCCGTTGCGAGTTTCACTATGGGGCGCCTGGTCACTCTATTGACGATTGCAAGACTTTTAAACACAAGCTGCAAGATCTCATTGACAGTAAAGCAATAAATTTTTCGCATGACGCACCTAATGTTGTGCAGAACCCTATGCTAAACCATAGGCAGGCTAGAGTTGGTGCTATCTTGGTGGAGGAGGATTTAGACTTGATAATGGATGTGAATGAGTTGAAAACTCCATTGAAGTTTGTGAAAGACAAATTGCTGGGAGGAGGTGTATTCCCAGGCTGAAATGAGGATTGTGTTGGTTGTTTAAGTCATCTTGAGGGATGCGTTGATTTGAGAGGATGTATCCAAGAAATGATAGATGATGGGACGTTGCAGTTTGAACGAACTGCAGAAAAGAAACCTGTTGAGGAAGTAAGTGGGGAGAGGGATGAGGTCGCTACGATCTCGATCCCATATAAGACTATAATTATTTCAGCGCCTCCTAAGCCACCAACAATCACTATTACTAAAGCAGGATTTGTGCCTTATGAAAGCACCAAAGCGATTCCGTGGAACTATGGAGCTGAGGTGTATTGTAATGGTCAGAAGATAGATTTGAAGAGTTTTCCTGTGGAGTCAGCAGAGAATATTGTGCGAGCAGGGGCAATTACCCGAAGCAACAAGGTCTTTGCATCGCCTGAAGTGGTGGCTGAAAAGTAGATAGATGGAAAGGTAAGATGGTAATAGAAGAAAATTCCCAGTTTGGTGAAAAGGAATCTTTGGAGAATGATGTGGAGGAAGTCATGAGGCTGATACGCAAAAGCGACTACAAGATAGTCGAGCACTTATAGCAGACACCTTTCAAAATTTCAATATTATCGTTGTTGTTGAGTTTCAAAGCTCACAGGAATGCATTGATGAAAGTGTTGAGTACCACTTTCGTGCCCCAAGAAATATCAGTGAATCAGCTTGAAGGGGTTGTTGGGCATGTAAATACGGGAAATGGCCTTGGATTTACAGATCTAGACTTAACGCCAAGGGGCAGAAACCACAATTGTGCGCTGCACATTTCTATTGAATGTAGAGGAGTGGTTATGTCTCATGTCTTTATTGACACCGGGTCATCTTTGAATGTGCTGCCGAAGAAGGCACTTATGAAGCTAGATACTCGGGGCATTACCTGTACACAAAGTGACTTGGTTGTACGTGCTTTCGATGGTACCCGGAGGTTTGTCTTCGGTGAGCTGACTTTGCCTATCCAAGTGGGCCCAAAAGTTTTTGACGCTGTATTTTATATCATGGACATTCAGCCTGCTTATAGTTGTTTGTTAGGCAGACCATGGATCCACTCAGCTGGGGCTGTTACATCGACTCTGCATCAGAAGCTGAAATACATGGTTGGTGGCAGTGTTGTGACAGTATGTGGAGAAGAGGACATCATGGTTAGCCACCTGTCTTATTTCAAGTATGTCGAAGTAGATGGAGAGATTCATGAGACCCTGTGGCAAGCGTTTGAAACCGTTCAGTTGAAGGATAAGGCGTCGGTGGTGAGAAAAGAGCCTGAGGTGGCTATGTCTTCTTTCAAAGAAGCACAGGCTGTGGTGCAAGCTGGCTCAGCCCAATAATGGGGGCAGGTGATTGATATCCCTCAGAAGCAAGACAAGTTCGGTATGGAGTACCGCCCATCGTCTTCACAGAGCACGCCGAAGTTCAAGGGGCCGATCAGGTTTACTAGCGGGGGTGTCTTCTTCGAGCAGCTTAATGCCATTTCTGATGATGAAGCTGAAGACATTGACTGTGATATGGATTCCTGGATCAAGCCATGCCTTCCAGAACAGTGTCTATGCAACTGGTCTATTGAGGAATTTGTCCAAGTGACCAATGAACAGTAATGCTTTTGTTTTTCAATTATTGTACGACCCTGTGTTCTACCCGGAGCATAGTGGTTTGTTATTTCAGGGCTTGTCTTGTTTATGTTTGAATATTGTTTCATCTATTAATCAAAGGGCGTTTTTCCATTCAAATTTTGAGATCTCTGTTTTTCTTGTTTTATTTTTTAACAATAAAATGGCAATGTGTTTGTTTGCATATCATTTGAAGCACTTAACCATTTTCATTGCAGGTCTCATATCATTGTAGATGACATCGACCAAGAATCTTCTATGACTCGCTTCGACTTTGAAAGCCCGATATTTCAAGCTGAAGAAGAGATTGATGAGGATGAAGACTTGCCCGAAGAGCTAGCTAGACTCTTAAGACAAGAAGAAAAGATCATTCTGCCTCATGAAGAAGAGATTGAGGTCGTCAACTTGGGTTCTGAAGAGGTTGTCAGAAATGTTAGAATAGGGGCTGCATTGCAAGAGGACATCAAGCAAAGGTTGATAGAGATGCTTCGAGAGTACAGTGACATCTTTGCTTGGTCCTACGAAGATATGCCCGGACTTGACACTGACATCTTGGTCCATCGATTGCCACTTCGGGAAGAATGTCCACCCGTCAAGCAGAAGCTTAGAAGGACGAGACAAGACATGGCTGTAAAAATCAAAGAAGAAGTTCAAAAGCAGTTGGACGCTGGATTTTTAGCTGTGGCAACTTACCCTCCGTGGGTCGCTAACATTGTACCTGTACCTAAGAAGGACGGTAAGGTACGAATGTGTGTTGATTATAGAGACTTGAATAAGGCGAGCCCAAAGGATGATTTCCCGCTCCCTCATATTGATGTATTGGTCGACAATACAGCTCAATTCTCGGTGTTTTCCTTCATGGATGGCTTCTCCAGTTATAATCAGATAAAAATGGCACCGAAAGACATGGATAAAACAACATTCATTACACCGTGGGGAACATTTTACTATAAGGTGATGCCGTTTGGGTTGAAAAATGCACAGGCAACTTATCAGCGGGCAATGATGACTTTGTTTCATGATATGATTCATCATGAGATCGAGGTCTATGTTGATGACATGATTGTGAAGTCCCAAACGGAGGAAGAGCATCTGGTCAACTTATTGAAACTGTTTGAAAGGTTGAGGAAGTTCAAATTGATGTTAAATCCAAATAAGTGCACGTTCGGAGTTAGGTCTAGAAAGTTATTGGGGTTTATCATCAGCAGAAAAGGAATCGAGGTAGATCCTGCAAAAATAAGAGCTATTCAAGAAATGTCAGCGCCGAAGACTGAAAAAGAAGTTTGTGGCTTTCTAGGGAGGTTGAACTACATCGCCCGGTTCATATCTCATCTAACGGCCACGTGTGAACCAATGTTTAAACTGTTAAAGAAAGATCAGGCGGTTGTCTGGAACGAAAATTGTCAAAGAGCATTCGACAAAATAAAACAGTATTTGCAGGAGCCTCCGATACTGATACCCCCAGTTGCTGGAAGACCATTATTCATGTATTTAACAATCTTGAGAATAGTATGGGTTTTGTTCTCAGTCAACACGACGAGACAGGGGGAAAAGAGCATGCGATTTATTACCTGATTAAAAAGTTCACAGATTGTGAGTCCCGTTACTCAATGCTTGAAAAAACGTGTTGCGCACTCGCTTGGGCGGACAAACGTTTAAGACAGTACATGCTCAATCATACAACCATGCTAATTTCGAAGATGGATCCGATTAAATATATCTTTGAAAAGCAGGCACTTTCTAGAAGGATTGCCAGATGGCAAATGGTACTGACAGAGTACGACATCCAGTATGTTTCTCAGAAAGCCATTAAAGGGAGTGTTCTGTCAGAATACCTTGTTGAACAACCAATTGATGATTACCAACCGATGAGATTTGAATATCCTGACGAGGACATTATGTACCTGAAAGCAAAAGATTGTAATGACCCATTACCCACTGAAGGTCCGAAGAAGGGTTCTCAATGGCAGATGATTTTCGATGGCGCAGTTAATTCGTATGGAAGCGGAATTGGGGCAATTATCACGACTCCTCACGAAACTCATATCCCTCTCACTGCCAGATTAACTTTTCCTTGCACCAACAATGAGGCCGAGTATGAAGCATGTATCATAGGTTTGGAAGAAGCTATTGATCTGAGGATCAAGAGTCTCGATGTATATGGCGATTTAACGCTAGTTGTTAATCAGATCGAAGGAGAATGGGAAACTCGTCAGCCCAATCCGATCCCTTACAAGGATTATGCAAGAAGACTGTTACCATTTTTCGACCGTATAGACTTCCACCATATGCCCATAGCGGAGAATCAAATGGCAGACGCTTTGGCTACACTGTCTTCAATGTACATGGTCAATTTTTGGAATGAAGCTCCAAGGATTGTTATCTCACGCCTCAACAGGCCCACTTTCATATTTGCTATTGAGGGAGCTTCCGATGGTAAACCGTGGTTCTATGACATCCAAAATTTCCTTAAGAACCAAGAGTATCCACCAGGGGCATTGACCCAGGATAAGAAAACTCTTAGGAGATTGTCTGGAAAATTCTACCTCAACCCGGATGGTGTGCTGTATAGAAGGAATCATGATCTGGTACTACTCAGGTGTGTAGACGAAAAAGAAGCAAGTTTGCTTATGTAAGAAGTCCACGAGGGTACTTTTGGCACGCATGCCGGCGAACATGCCATGACTTAGAAGATACTACGAGCTGGGTATTTTTGGATAACAATGGAGTCAGATTGTTTCAAATTTGCGAAAAGATGCCATAAATGCCAGATTTATGCTGATAAGATTCATGTGCCGCCGTGTCCATTGAATGTTATGTCATCCCCTTGGCCGTTTTCCATGTGGGGCATCGATATGATTGGAAAGATCGAGCCCACTGCTTCCAATGGACACCGTTTTATCTTGGTAGCTATTGATTATTTCACCAAGTGGGTGGAGGCAGCTTCATACGCTAATGTGACCAAACAAGTGGTAGCAAGATTCATAAAGAAGGACATCATCTGCAGATATGGAATTCCCGAGCGAATCATTACTCATCATAACTCATCGCCCTATCGGCCGAAGATGAATGACGCTGTTGAAGCGGCCAAAATGAACATAAAAAAGATAGTGCAAAAGATGGTTGTCACATACAAAGATTGGCATGAAATGTTTCCTTTCGCCTTGCAAGGTTATCGTACGACAGTACACACATCAACCGGGGCAACTCCTTTCTCACTAGTGTACGGTATGGAAGTTGTCCTACCGCTAGAGGTTGAGATTCCTTCTTTAAGGGTTTTGGTTAACGTAAAACTTGATGAGGCAAAATGGATCAAGAACAGATTGAACCAACTTAGTCTGATGGATGAAAAGAGGCTAGCATCAATCGCATATGGTCGTTTGTACCAGATTCGGATGAAGAAAGCTTATGATAAGAAGGTGCGCCCTTGAAGCTTTCAGACGGACGATCTTGTGCTGAAAAAGATTCTCCCACCACAATCAGATCACAGGGGCAAATGGACTCCCAACTATGAAGGTCCATATGTTGTACAAAAGGTTTTCTCTGGAGGAGCCTTAGTACTATCCACCATGGATGGTGAGGATTTTGCATCCCCTGTGAACGCAGACGCGGTTAAAAAAACTTTGCTTAAAAGAGACCCGTTGGACACAAAAAGAAAAGTCCAGGCAAAAATGGGGCATCCTGACGAACCATAAAAAAGGAAAAAATAGGTTCGGGCAAAAATTAGGGATAAAAATGAAAAGATTGTAAACCCGCAAAGTTGAAAACCTGTAAAGGCGACTTTGGAAAAAATGGGTATCCCGGTGAATCGAAAACCCAAAAGTGCGGTTCAGGCAAAAGTTAGGGATTGAAAAGCAAATGACTGCGGTCTGTGTATGAACTTCATTGCTTAGTGGATTAGGGGAACCTGAGGTCCGTTTATCCGAATCAATCTCTTCTGAAGACGAAACGTCGGGAAAGCGTCATGGTTAAGCGAGTCATAGAGGAATCAGCTCATGGTGTTTGTCTGCGCCACATTGCCAACATTGCTGTACTTTTTATTTAAAATGTACACTTTTGTATTTGCTTGTATGTTTACTTGTAGTTTTGCGCGGCTTCCTCTTTTCAGGAGTTGCATCTGTTGTAAAACTTTGCCTATTCACAGGCCGTTTATCAATAAACATATACTATTCAGTACTTGTCTGCGTGCTTTGTTTTTATACTTTTACTGTTTTGTTTGTGAAAAACACTCGATGTTTTTGATGAACTTGCATATATAAACTTGCAGGCCTCGGCCAATAATTGCTAAAACTTTGATATTAATTGAACAATGTCACGGACGATGACCAAGATAGTCTTGTTGTATAGGATGTCTTGTCTGTTTGACTTTTGCAGGGTTGTTACCCTTGGGGCAAGATTTTATGAATATGGATGGATTCATCTGTTCCCTAAACAGTGTTATTCTCTAGCAGTTGAGGTTGCATCTCTATCCCAGTAGAGTTATGTGCAGTGGGTTAGCATGTCCCTGGCAGTTCGCTAGTGCGCTTTTAATCCTCCGCAGAATACGAGTATGTGCTCATTCCCCAGCAAGTCGAGATTCGGGCGTATCCCCACAGAGTAGGTGCCAAGATTTCCCCAGCAGTGGCCTGGTACTTTTCCCTCTCGTTCAATTTGATTGTAGGAACTCAGCTTTCAGCAGAGCAGACTAAGGCCTCCGGCAGTTAGGTCTTTGTTCCCCAAGATAGTTGCATCTTGGAAGGCCGTTCAGGGCATTGTTGTTCTCTATCAGGTAAATTAGGTTTTTTAGCCTGGATGTTCTAAGTATTTGGTGAGTTATCTGTTCTTCAGAAAATTTGTATTCCGGAGAGTCAGCCCATACATTTTCCTCAGCAAGTAGTGATTTGTATCCTAAGTGAGCTGGGATTTCTTGTTCTTATATGAGCTTTATCCCTGGTAAGGGAGCCTTTCGAGGCCTTTTCATTTCGGTGTAAGTCCAATTGTTATTGGCATGGGTGAGCTTTTCCCTGCAGGGTTGTTTGTTGTTCCTGACAGGATGGTTTTTGTTTCTCTGGCATTTATTTTGTTGTTTCAGTTTCGTTGCATCTGCATGCGTGCATAGAATCTACCCAAACGCGTAGCATTTCCGTCTCGTATGGAGCATTACGCCATTTTCAAACATTTGTATGTGAAACATAGACCAGGTTGTTATCTCTTTATTTCAGGTGTATCTTCGGAGGTTTGATCCTTTCCTTTGGTATCCAGACCATGTGATTTCTCTGAGCCTGCGTGGTATTCAGACCCTGGCTCATGTTATTCCCCAACAGCATCTTCGGATCTGAGTGGATCATGATGAGTATGGTGAGGTTCCTTTTTCCGTTGAGTATCCAGACTCCGGTGAAGATGGTTGTGGTATCCAGACCATGATGATTGATATTGTTATGCTTTCTCCATTGAGTATCCAGACTCCGGTAAAGTCAGCTGGGTATTCAGACCTCGATCAGTTTTGTGGTTGTACTCTTTGTCCGTGGAATGTCCAGATTCCGATGATTTTCCGATTGATGGTATATTGTTTTGTCCGTAGAGTATCCAGACTCCGGTCAGTTTCGTTGAGTATCCAGACACCGGTATTTTTCCAACAGGTATTTTCTTGATCCGTTGAGTATCCAGACTCCGGTCAAATTCCTTTGTGATGTCCAGAGCACGGCAAGTGTATTTGTGTTCTTTTTGCCTTTGGTATCGAGACCATGGATTATGCTCGTTTTATTACGCCTTCTCCGTTGAGTATCCAGACTCCGGTAAAGTCAGTTGGGTGTCCAGACCCTGATGAATCTTATCTGTACTTTCTCCGTTGAGTATCCAGACTCCAGCAAAGGCAGTTTTGGTATCCATACCATATTAGTTTATCTGATGCTCCGTGATATCCAGATCACAATAATTGTTGTTATCTCTTATTGTCGTGTGGTATCCAGACCTTGGCGCATATTGTTTTTCTCAGCCCATATGGTATCCAGACCACAACTCATATTGTATCCCAGCAACGTCGTTTGACTTGAACTCGTAGGATATCCAGATCCTGATGAATATATTTCTTTTGCATAGAGCATCTAGGCTCAGATTTCATTGAGCATCCAGGCTCAGATTGCATTGAGCATCCAGGCTCAGATTATTGAGTATCCAGAATCAGATTTATTAACTGAGTATCCAGACTCAGGTTATTGGCATAGAGCATCCAGGCTCAGATTGCATTGAGCATCCAAGCTCAGGTTATTGAGTATCCAGACTCAGATTTATTAACCGAGTATCCAGACTCAGGTTATTTGCCTAGAGCATCCAGGCTCAGATTGCATTGAGCATCCATGCTCAGATTATTGAGTATCCAGACTCAGATTTATTAACCAAGTATCCAGACTCAGGTTATTTGCATAGAGCCTCCAGGCTCAGATTGCATTGAGCATCCAGGCTCAGGTTATTGAGTATCCAGACTCAGATTTATTAATCGAGTATCTAGACTCAGGTTATTTGCATAGAGCATCCAGGCTCAGATTGCATTGAGCATCAAGGCTCAGGTTATTGAGTATCTAGACTCAGATTTATTAACTGAGTATCCAGACTCAAGTTATTTGCATAGAGCATCCAGGCTCAGATTACATTGAGCATCCAGGCTTAGGTTATTGAGTATCTAGACTCAGATTTATTAACCGAGTATCCAGACTCAGGTTATTTGCATAGAGCATCCAGGCTCAGATTGCATTAAGCATACAGGTTCCAATTTGTTTCTTTGAGCATCCAAGCTCCAGTTTGTGTTTTTGAGCATTCAGGCTCCGATTACTTCGAGCATCCAGGCTCTGATTTCTATGGAGTAACCAGACTCCGGTATTTTGGATTGTTACTTTTCGCCAAAATGGTATCCAGACCATGGCGGCGCTTTTGACGTTTATATTCTTTTTCCCAACAGAGTGGTTTTTGAGATCAGTACAGCTGTATTCAGATTTTCTGCGGTTGGAAAATTTCCAGGTTCTTTGGTATTCAACCGTCTTTTACCTTGATTGTGTGAAAGCCGTTCGCTTTTCACTCATTCAGGTCCAAGTCGTTTGAATAGGGGCAACTGTTGCACCCCAAAATTTTCTCAACCTTTTCTTAACTTGGTTTATGTTTCATTTCATTTCATTTTATTCTAGCATTTGCATTGCATAACATATTTCATTTTATAAGGGATCAAGAGGTCGTGCATAGCAAGAGAGGTCTTCTTAGAGTATTGAGCCTAAGCAAGGGTTGTTACTCAAGCTTGAATGGTCATCAGGACATCTTGAAGTGGTCAATGTCTTGTGAAAGGATAGATGGATGTGTGTGGGTCAGCTCCTAACTTGGAGGATAATTGAAGAGCATCAGGAGATTGTGAATGCATGATTATGGGTATGAGATGTTGAGAAATCTTATTGAGTACTTTGAGAGCCATTTGGAGCTTATTCAAGTTGTTGTGTGAAGTGGAACAAACCCTAGTCAAAAGTGTGGCATCTAGGGTTTTCATCTGGTAAACACTCAGTTAACTGTGAAATTGAAGGAGGTTGAAACTCAATTCAAAGTCTCTATGGTCATGGGATGTTGTTTTGAGAGGTCTAATACATCATTTCAATATCAATTCATCAAGGATCAAGAGTGTGAGAAGTTACTAAGTTAGGGTTCTCAGGGTAAAATCCCCTATTTTGGCCAACATGAAAGTTGTAGTTCTTGGTCTTAGCTTTCCAAAAAGTAATAGAAGTCTTTCATCTGATTTGTAGAACTCAAGTTATGAGGGTTACAAGTCAGGGGTATTTTGGGAAAGTAAGATTATAGGTCATAAAACTATAGGTCCATTTCACCAACTTAAGTACTTCAAATGGAAATCTTTTCAACATGAAACTTGCTCCAAATAGGGCCATTTGCATTACCAAATCATTTCTTGTCATGGTTGGAGCTTGGATTGAAGATTGGGTGTTTGAACTTTTCATACAGAAGGCTTGAAATGATAAATTGAGATTTAAATGATTTTGAACTTTCTCAAGGCAAATTTGTGCATTTCTGAGTGCAAATAATGTTCCAAAGACATTGCCATTTTCACATTTGAAATTTGAGGTCTTTAAATTGGTCATTTTCATGGTTTCTTCATCTTGAAGTAAAAAGTTGGAAATCAACCATAAGATCAAAGCAAGGCTTAATTCTTGGCCCTTTGATCAGCTCAAGTCATTTGGAGTTGATTTGAAACAACATCCAGGTTGGTGCAGTGGAAAAATACACCTATGGCAAGTGGAAAAAGTGTGAAAAACTGATTTGTGAATTGGGCTTTGGGACTTGAATTAGAGCACCATTTTCATTTGAACCCAACATATATAAGACTAGAAAACTTCCCAGACCTAGAGAGCTCATTTTGATGGTGATTTGGCTGAAATAGAAAGTTGAAAAAGAGAGAGCAAGTGGAAAATCGGTTTTGGATCTACACATAATTGCAAGCCAAATTGAGTTGATTAAAAGCTTCCTTAAGGCATTTGGAACGTTTCTGGGTGGTTCGTTCAGAGGTTCAGCTCAAGACAAAACCCAGTGGAGGTGCTCCACTAGGTAAATTCAAAATCACCATATCTCTCATTTTAAGCCTTGATTCTGTGTCATTATTGCATTCTTGAGACATAGAAACAATGTAGATCGTTAATGAATAAAATGAACTGGCATTTGGTGTGTTTTCAGTGTGATGCATTTTTCTTGTTGTTTGAATTTTGGCTCATTCTTGAGTTTTTAGAGCGATTGAAACGTGGATTTGAACTCCTTGTGAGTTGTAGATGCCTTCTGGACATTTTGATTGGCTAATTTTAAGTTTCACAGCTTGTGCACATTTCACATTTGTCTTCGATTTGGCTTATTTGTTGCTCAAAAATGAAAACTATGGTTGGATTCGAGTTCCCCTTGATCCGTAGATGAGTTTACATATAAATTTCATTGGATTTGGTGGGGTATAGCATTATGTGTTGTTTGGTTCACTATTCGCGGCGGCTGGAGACGTGGGGAAGATGATCGGACTGTTGCTCCGGCGGGACTGGTTTGTCATCTTGGTTTGGTTGACTTCTCAATGGAGAAGACAACTCCCTCACCGTCTGATCTGTTTGTTTTTATTCTGATCCACATGATTAAGAAACACTATGGTATGTGTTTGACCGTGCAACACCATATTCATGTTTGAAATTTCATTTATTTGCTGGAACCATTTAGTCCATTTGATCATATTACTTTTGATCAAGCGTTCCCAGGCTGATTGACCATCGTGTACGCTAGTTGACTAGCACACACTCAATTTTTGTTTGGTCTTTCTGAGTTTTGGTGCGCTGGTTTGGGCCTACTTTTGGCACCCCCTTTTGAGCCCATATGATTTTCTGAACTGGATTTCTTTGCTTTTTGCACCACGCTTTTTTTCTTTTTCTTCTATTTGTTTTATTTTTCTGTTTTGTTCTTGTTTCAATTTAATTCATTATAAATGCTTTTCCAACTATTAAAATTCACCAAAAATATGTTTTAGTCTCTTTGACTTGTCTTTTATTTTTATGGTATTTTTATTTTATTTTTTATTTTATTTTTCATTTAAAAATGAATTAATTAGTTAGAGAGGTTTTATTTGAATTAAATTGTGACATTGTGGTTTCTTTTAATTGTTTCTCCCTTTCTCCTTTGGTCCAATGAATGAAAATTGTTCCTCATACTCTTGTTGGGTTGAACAATTTTTTAGGACCATTTTGCCCCTGGTTGGTTGACTTTAGGGTTGACTTTTGATGCTTTCCTTTTGACCCTTGTTTTTCCCATTTCAAAGTGGTACATCTTGAATTCAATTTTCTTTTGATGGTGCTTTGAGGGGATATTGGCCTTGTGCATTTGGCTTCTGTTTGCCAACTTGTGTGGCTGTCTTGTGCATTTTATTTGGTATTTGTTGAGCCTTTTTCCTAATTTTGAGATGACTTGCAAGTCAAGTCATCTCCAAGGGAGGTTCCCACACACAGCTTGACCTAGTTTGACTTGGATATGACACTTTAGGATCCTTTGAGCTTGCAATGCCTTGTAATTCATGTTGCTAACATGTTAAGGATATTTTTGGTTCAATTTTAGGTCATGACACTTCTTTTTTCTTGCTCATTTGTTTTCATCTTTTGAGTCTTTTAATTAGGGTTTCTATGTGGGGTTTTCTTGCTTTTCCTTTGTGCATATGCTTGCTTTCTCTTGTGATGTGTTTGCTCTTGCATTTGTGCACTTTCTCCTCATCCTCCATTATGTCTCGTGACTTTGGAATGTTATTTAAGGTAGCTTGGTCCCTCCTGAGGAGGAACTTGAAGCTTACCTAAAGTAGTGAATCCTTGAGGACTTTTTCTCATTGTTTTTGTTACTTGTTTGTTTGCTTTTGATGCATATCTCTCTATTTTTTTTCTCTTTTCATCTTCATATGCATGCTTGGTTGAGATGAGCTTGTGGTGGCTACTGCCCCACACATGTTTTCCTCCCACTTTCATTCTATGTGTTCTTACTTGTGCATTTGTGTTTGCATCCTTCATTTGCATTATTTCCTTTATTGTTCCTTCTTCTTCTTTTGTCTTCATCCCCTTAGGATTTCTAATCTCTCTTGTTTAAGAGAGGTTATAATAGAAATTAGGGTTCTAACCATGCATGACAACATTAGGTAGAGATTTCCCTTTTGTGATCCCAACTTTAGGAGCACTTTGCATGACAACTTTTAGGATTGATTAGTCTCCCATTAGTTTTCCCTTTCTGTTCTCATCTTCAAACATTCATAAAACACTTAATAAAGGATGACAATTGTTGTATGCTACAAGCCTTAAGCCATTTGGGAAATGATGATTGGGTGGTTGCCTCTCAATTATCTAGCATGTTAGTGTATGTCCTTTGGACGATATACAACGCATTCGCTCCTAGATCATAGTCTTTAGTGCAACATGAGTTACAAACCAAGTTCAAAACCCTTCTTCTCTAAAAAACACTTCAAACCTTTTTCATCCTTAGGGATCTTAATCAGGAAAATCTTTTCAGATAAAAGAGTGTCGTTAACTCTTAGTTCTACTGCAAACGGTAACGCCTAAGTCTCCAATGGTTGAGCTGCATACACCAACTGCTAGAACTATTTGTTAACCCTACTCGGGCCTAAAAACTTTTGAACCAACCTATGGTCCTTTTAGCCCGAACTACATTTGCTATGATCTTTCATACCAGATGAAAGTACGTAGGCATAAGACGCGATATCTTAGCGAGCAACCTTCCCCCTTTCTTTAGCCGTAGTTAGTCAAACTACGTTGACTCTGACTTTCCCATTGCACGAGGGAGTACGTAGGCACAGAGCGGCGATGCTCTGCCGAGTCAGTTCTTTTTCTTTTTCTTTTATCCCTAAGCCATTAGCGTAGATAGTTTATACACCCTTTTAGATAGAAACCACATGCGTGGATCCCGTCGAGTACGACGGACGTGAGGGGTGCTCATACCTTCCCCTTGCGTAACCGACTCCCGAACCTAGGACTTGGTTGCGATGACCTCGTCTTTTCCCGTTTTCGTCAAGGTTTTTCCGATCGTTTCCTTTCCCTCTCTTTGGGATAAATAACGATAGGTGGCAACTCTGTTAGTCATTGCCGACCTCTTTTTTCGCAGTAGCGACAGGGAGGAAACCTCAACCTTTAATGCAAACATGGACTTAAGAGAAAGAATGCCTACACATGCATACTTCTATCCTAATGCACCAAATCATACAACATGAAGAGGAAAGGATCAACAAGATGATGGGAAGCAAAGTGAGAACCAAAGGAACTCACTATGACACTCAACCAAACTCATCACATTCAATGTGTAAAAACACATAAGTAGTCCTCAAAGGTTCTACCAATTATGGAATGCCTTTAGTTCTTCCAAAGGAGGAACTAGGATCTCACAAGTGGGATCCTTAGGTCATAGGACAAAGAGGAATGAGGAGAAGAATGTACATAAATCACTTGAAAAGGAATGTACCAGAAATTGCAAGAGAATCATGTTAAGAAAGTGAATATCATTCAACATATACACATGAAAAACCTTACATGAAAGGTCTAAAAGAAAGCCAAATTTAAACAAGTTATGAACATGATAAAGGACTAAAGTTGAACATATAAATGCCTTATTATGTCTACAACATGGATATGTAAAGATCGAATGCTCAAACAATGCACTAAATTCAAATCAGGATATAACTAGCACAAGTGCTAAGGTGAGAATCATACAAGGGTGGCCTAAAGTGTAAAATACACTAAAAATAGTAAACTAACCCTAAAAGTTCCAAGTAAAATCCTATAGGACCCCTCTGGTGTTGGGAACCAGGGCTCCAAACTATGGGGAAGAAACCTAAGCCTAACTAGGCCAACAACGTGCAAAGTTCTAGGGATGTCCTAAGAACTAGTACAAATGGTGGGTCTTAAAGGTTCAACCAAAAACCTATTCCAATGGTGATAAAAACAGAGAGAAAAAATATAAAAAAAATCAATTAATTCATCAAGAATATGTAAAAGAAAAATCAGGCATTTATGTGGAAGTTTCATCAAGAAATAAAATCAAGAACACAAGGTATGCAATTTTTAATCCAACAAAACACTTCCAAATGAATCATTTATTCTTAATTGAAAAATGTCCAGAAAAATTAAAGTAAAAATTCCTAAATTTAGTTTACATCTTGAAATGAGTAGAAATTATTTTTGTAGGATTTTTCATCATTTAAAAGTATTTTAATTAAATTAAAATAAAACAGTTAACAAAATATGAAGATAAAGAAAAAGAAATGAAAAATGGAAAATCAGTGGTGCAAGAAGTAAGAAGAATCAGTTGTTTTCAGTGGGCTTATGTGTGTAAGGGGTGGAAAAAGCAATTGAGCCCAAGTCCACCCAGACTCACTCCAATGAAACTCACTGTTTCATTTATTCTTGGTCAACTAATGATAAGCTCTAATCGTGGTCGTATGTTTTGGATGTAGTCAATGGATCTGAGGGTCATCATGATGCCACACAAGCCTTGGAGTTTAAACATAGGGGAGGAGGGAAGATTACCAGACACCGGAGCATGGCGGCTCTGGTCGTCTTCTCCGGTAGGGAGAGCACAGTAGCAGCTTCAAAAACTCACCAAAATTCACAAATTCCTATACCATTCTACTCGTCACGTTGTGCTAGTCATGAATCCCTCATTCTTTTTCATTTTGATCCTATAAATAAGCCTAACCGGAAGCAACAAGTATGGAGGTTATTTCAAGATTCATCACAAACAATCACCAAACCTATCCAAAATTCATCTATGCACTTAAAGGAACACGAATATGCAACAATGGCATGGAACTGTTACATGAACATAGTGTAATTTGGAAAAGTTAGTTACCTAACGGAATAGCTCCGTTGGACCTTCAATTCTTGATGAAGCTTGATGAAAACAATCCAGAATCGTTCCTTGATCCTCAATGGAAGTGTTTGAGACCTTGATTTGGCTTAAAACTGCTTCAATTACAAAATTCGATTTTCACTTCTTCTCCACTTTTTGTAACTACTTTCTCTTCAATTCTTGATCAAAAATCCATTCTGAGAGCTTGAAAAGGATGTTGAAGTTATATACATTGGATCTGGATGAAGAAAAATCATAATCAAAGCCCATGGAAGTCCAATTGAAATCCAAATTTTCTTACTTCAAGCTTCAAAATTGGCGCATGAACATGGCTCCCATGGCTGTTATTTTGGTTCAATTAGCTTGCATATGGTGTAGAGAGACTCAATGGCTTAGATTGATCCCTTGTTTGTTCTTAATGGTGAATTTTAAATGTGTACCTTCATGGTGAAGCAACCTTGAATTTCCATATGCAAGTGACCTCAAACTTGGTTTCTGAAATTGGCATTGTTCTTAGAATGTCAAAAGGACTCAAAAAATGCACCAACTTGATTAAAATTGGTTCAAAATGCCTTTGATTGAATTTAGCCCTTTTAAGTATTTTTCCATGGAATTTTCTTCACCAATTCTCACATACAAGCCAATCCCATGATAGGTTGATGTTTGATGATGAAAAGGACCCCATTTGGAGCAACTTTGATATTGGAAAAAGTTTCATTTGAGGTGTGCAAAGTTGTGAAATTGACCTATAATCAAAATGACCTGTAATCAAAGTTTCCCAAAATACCCCTACATTGCAAGCTTCATATCTTGAGCTCCACAAATCATATGAAGGACTTATAGTACTTTTTGGAAAGCTAAGATCATAAGGAAGAACTTCCATGTTTGGGTCAAAGTGAGAAGAAACATCCTTCTAGGTCAAAAATGTCTTTGTTGACCAAAATCACATTTATCTGATGACCTGTAACTTGCCAACATCATAACTTGAGTTCTAGAAATCAGATGAAAGACTTCTAGTACTCAAAAGAAATCTAGAGACATGCTCTACAAGTTTCATGTTGGGGTTAAGATGATATGAAACTTCTATCTTGAGATATGTGATCTTGAAGTTAGGCACTAAACAAGGGATATCACACTCTTGAATATTGATGGATTGATCTTGGAATAATCTCTTAGGTGTCTCAACACAACATCCCATGATCATAAACACTTGGAAGCGAGTCTTAATCTCCTTTAGTCCTATAATTGACTTAGGTTTGACCAGGTGAAAACCCTAATTGCACCACCTTTGGTTGTGGCTTCTTGCACTTGGTATAATGACTTGCACAAGCTCCTCAATGACCCTCAAGACATGTGATTAGCTCTCATAATTTTCTTCACCCATAACCATGGATTCATAATCCTCTAATGACATTCAATTGACCCCTAAAATAGGAGATACACCAACCTTAACCATTCACTCCTTCAGTGAGCTTTGACATTCTTCAGGTTATAATAAGCACTGGGATAGCTTGAATACAACCTCTTGCTTATGCTCATCTCTCTCAATCCCCTAAAAATGAATAATGGTATGCAAATTTTAATGCTATATGAATGCAATGAAACATAAGCTAGGTTAGAAAAAGGTTGGGCAAATTTCGGGGTGCAACACGGCCCAAGCCTTATCTCCCATCATCTCATTGATCATGTCTTCTTCTCCTTTCTTTTTGGTTTTCCTTTGGGCTTGTGGTTAATGACAAGTGGTTGTAGGAATTCATTTTCTCCCATTTCATACCACTTTTGTGTGAGCTTGCTTGAGTTCTTTTGTGTGCATTTCCTTTTGGTTCTTGCATCTCTCATTTGCCCCACACTTTGTTCCTCCCTCCTTTCTTCATCTTTGTTGTGCATTACATGTTTGCATCCTTTCTTCTTTTATCTTATGCTTTCTTCTTCTTCTTCTTCTTCTTATTTTTCCTTCCTTTGCCATGTTCCCTTAGGACCTATAATCTTTCTTGTTCAAGATTGATTATGATAGACCTTAGGTTTGAACCCATGCATGATAAAATTATGGTAGTATTCCCTTTTCATCCCAATCATAGGTGCACTTTGTATGAGAACATTAGGTTGAGTTTAGTCTCCCTTTAGAGTTGTGTCTCTCTCTTCTCATCTTCAAACTTCTTCAAATCATTTAATAAAGGATAAGGAGTGTTGTACGTTACGAGCCTTAAGCATTTGGGAAATGATGATTGAGGGGCCTCCTCTCAATTGTATAGAGTATTTAGCATATGTCCTTTGGACGATATGCAACGCATTCGCTCCTATGTCATAGTCTTTAGTGCAACATGAATTACAAATCAAATTCAATTCACTTCTTCTCTAAAAAACACAAAAACAAACATCAAATCATTTTATCCTTCAAGATTTAATTTGGAAACCTTTTTCATAAGGACAATTTTGTTTATTCTTGGTTCTACCGCAAATAGGTAACGCCTAAGTCTCCAATGGTCGAGCTGCATACACCTAACTGCTAGAACTAAGTTTTAACCCTACTAGGGACTAAAACATTTGAACCTACCTATGGTCTTGTTAGCCCAAACTACATTTGCTTTGATTTCTCGTACCAGACGAGGATATGTACGCACAAGACGGCGATGTTTGGTGAGCAACCTTCCCCACCTTCACCTGTAGTTTTCCGAACTACGTTAACTCTGACTTTCCCATTGCACGAGGGAGTACGTAGGCATAGAGCGGCAATGCTCTATCGAGTCTCTTTTGTTTCTTTTGTCCTTGTGGCCTGTATCTAGCTAGATAAACACCCGTTATATAGATAAAAAGTGTGGATCCCGTCAAGTACGACGGACGTGAGAGATGCTAACACCTTCCCCTCGCATAACCGACTCCCGAACCCGAGATATGGTTGCGATGACCTATCTTTTCCCTTTTTCGTAGGTTTTCTCTGATCGTTTCCTTTCCCTCTTTTGGGATAAATAACGAATGGTGGCGACTCTTCTATCCTTGTCGGCCCCTCTTCGTAGAAATGCGATAGCTGGCGACTCTGTTGGGGAAACTTCCCATCCCCTATGCGAGTCAATCCTAGTGCTTGTGTGTTTATCTCTGGGTGTGTATATGTGTTGTACTTTATTTGCATTCGCATTTTACTTTTCAGCATTATATATTATCATTGTGTTGTGCTGTTGGGTGGGTGTTCCACTATGAGATAAGCCAGACCCAGGCTTGAGTACAACCATAGCATTAGAAGTGGAAAGTAGTGGTGAACCTGTATGTTTGGCATGCACTAGTTCCCATGAAATCTGCGCTCAGACGAGATTTTCTTTGACGATTTCCTTTCCAGTCCGTCTTGGACAATTGAGAGGTTGTTAGATCTGAGGATTGTCGACTCTAGGGACCGGTCATTTGGAAGTCAGCAAAGTGAGGCCGCTTCGTTACACTATGATGCCAAACCGGAAACAGTGAATGTATCATCGTTTCTCGAAAGTCTGTGACGCTGACGACCGCATAGGATGTCGGACCTTATCAGTAACTAGGTCCATACCTGTGAGAGGGTGGGTTATGCAGGAAACCTTGGCCTTCAACCTACCCGGTTCTTGTCAGTATGAACTTGTGACTTTGATACAGTGGGTCCTTATGATGGTGTTATGTTCTTGCCAAAGCGGAGCGCTGATTCTTCTCAATCAACAACACAACAACCTTGATCCCCTGTTGCATTTGCATTTCCATTTTTCATCTGCATATTAACATTGACATGTATTTATGTTGCAGGTGCATATTTTCTCTTCGATTCTAGTGATTTTATTTCTCTGATAACATGGAGCCTAGCCTAAAGAAGACAGTGGTATATAAGTTCCCTACTTTAGACATTGGGTCTCTGCTGAGTTTGATTTCTATGGTTGACAGGAAGGTGATGGAAGATTTTAAGCAATCATATGGGAAGCTTTTGACTTGTGTCTGCAAGCCCTCAGTTTATGAGTTGGGTGGTCTCCATACTCTGCTGCAGTTCTATGATTCCCAGCTCCAGTGTTTTACTTTTCCAGGATATGTCTTACTACCTACTCTAGAGGAGTTCTCTGTGCTACTGGGAGTTCCTATCTTGGACCAGATGACATTCTATCATACTGATGCTGAGCCTGATCTAGTTAAGCTTACTGGTTCCCTTAATTTGGAGGCCTCTGAGCTACAAGGGAAGTTGGTCAAGAGAAATGGAATTCCTGGTTTTCCTCTACTTTTTCTGATTGCCAAAGATCGACACTTTGCGAAGGAGGGTTATTGGGATGTGTTTAATGCCATCCTAGAACTGTGCATTTATGGTATCATGTTGTTTCCTAATATTCCAAATTTTACGGATGTGGATGCCATCTACATTTTTGCTTCAGGGAATCCTGTACCTACGCTTCTAGGCGACGTCTATCATTCTGTGCACTACAAGAATGAGAATCAGAGAGGGAAGAATGTATCTTGTTGCGTACCTTTGTTGTATATTTGGTTTGTGAGTCATCTTCCCAAGACCGGTCCTTTCATTGATATTGCAGGTACCCTAGAGTGGTCAGAGAGATTGATGGGATTGATACTGCAGGTACCCTAGAGACATGCTGGGTACGGAGATTATATACAGTTGCAGTGGTTTTCCTAACGTCCCGTTGGTCGGAAGGAAAGGATGCATCAGCTATAACCCATCCCTTGCAGTAAGACAGTTTGGGTATGCCTTGAGAGAGCCTCCAAGAGAAGAGGAGATACAGGAGTCTATGTATCTCACTGGGTTGTTAGAGCATGAGACCTTGGCTAGAGTTGAGAAAGCCTGGAACAAAATTCATTGCAAAGGGAAAGGTTCTTTGTGGAAGAGTAACAGTCGACCTATGATCCTTATGTGACCTGGATCCAGGAGAGAGCAGAAAAGGTGCTGATGCCTTTTCCATCTGTTGAGCCATTATATCCTCTGATGATTGAAGAGCCTATTACTGTTGACATCCAGAAGTATAATCAGTTGTGGTCTGAGAAAGAAGAGTTGCGCAAGGCTAATGAAGAGTTGGAGAAAAAGATTATTCAGCTCCAGAGCAAAAAGATTGAAGTTACTCATTCCTGCAAGCGGCAAACTGAGTTGGTTAACAAGCTAGGTACAGATCTTACCAAAGAGATTCGCGCTCGTGAGCGTCTGGGCTTAGATTTGAAGGTTATCAGTGATGTCCTTACTTCTAAGAAGAAATAGTTGGATAGAGATTACCTAGAGATTTCCAGGTTCAATGATCAGTGGAATGCTACCCTCACTAATAACAAAGAGCGGGAAGATGTACTCAAACAACAGATTATCAAGCTGAAAGCTCAACTCCGAGTGAGGGATGAGAAGATTGCAGCTGAAGCCTCACTCTAACGTGACAGTGGTTATAGACTGAACGAAGCGCTTGCAACGTTGGATGATTACAAGTCTAGAGCTGATACGAAGAGGTGTAAGCTTGAGGAGGTTTTTGGTGAAGGCGCCTGGGAGGATTATGCTCAGGATCTGCAGACCACTATAAGCCGGAGAGAGCTGCTTATCCGAGGGTTGCTTATCAGGCCAGACCATCCAGAGACGAAGGAGCTGTTAGAAGATTTCCAGTCTAGTTGTCGTACTTGATTCTATTTTCTTTTCAGTCTGTTGCTATGATGTATGCATTAACCATCACCAGACCTGTTGGCTGAGGTCATTCTGATTCCATTATATTATTGTAGCACTGTGCTTTGTATCTGACTCTTGGGCTCTCATTTTATTTATAAGAAGAGTGCTTGTTGCTTATTTATTAGCTCTCCATTGTCGTGATGTCCCCGTGGAAGTGGAATCGAGGGGGAAATATCCCTAATGCATATATACATGTCTGCATATTTTATCAGTTTGCATTTTTGCATCGCAGGTGCCCGGGACTGTTAACCTTATTTTCGTGGTTCGTTAGTTTGTTTCAGGGTTGAACATCAGACTACTAACCGGTACGCCACTAGAGGGAATCAACGCAAGGTCATGGAGCAGATGCAAGCTGAGATGCAGGAACTTCGGGACAGGATGGCCCAATTTGTGGATTTTATGCAGGGTGTGGCAAATGGTCAAGAGCAACTGAGGACTCTTGTGTAGCCACTTATTGCAAGAGTTAAAGGTAATGGTGTACTTCATGGAGGAGTTATTGTTAATCCTCCTTGTCATGATGGTGGCATGCCACATGCTAATGTTATTCCTCCAATTGTGATCCTTTCGGGCGGAGGTAATGTAGGTGGAATCCCTATGCCTGAAACGGCGTATACTGCGCATGGTAACAATATTCCTCATTGGGATGAAGATCAGCAGGAAGATGCTTTCTCTATGCGAGATATTGGTGCAGGGTTGCCGTCTGAGGCAGAAAAGAGGTTTAAGCTGATTGAAGAGAAGATGTGGAGCTTCGAGAATCAGAACTCCAAGGGACTGGACATGGCTAATCTGGGGTTGATCCCAGACTTGAAAGTACCGTTGAATTTCAAAGTTCCTGACTTTGATAAATACAAAGGCATTACTTGTCCTCGGGTTCATCTGCGCTCTTACTATCGCAAGATGTCCGCATACTCAAATGATGAAAAATTGATGATGCATTTTTTCCAAGACAGCCTTTCCGGGCCCTCTCTTGAATGGTACATGAGCTTAGAACCAATCAATATCCGATGCTGGAGGGATTTGGTTGAGGCCTTCGTCAAGTATTATCAGTATAATAGCGACCTTGCGCCTAACAGGGTCCAATTGCAGAATCAGTCTCAGAAGAATGGAGAATGTTTCAAGGAGTACGCCCAGATGTGGCGTGAGCTGGCAGCTAGGGTGCAGCCTCCCATGGTAGAGAGAGTTAATTGATATGTTTGTTGCCACGCTATCGGGCGTATATTATGAGAAGATGATCGGTAATATGTCTGGAAGCTTTTCTAACCTAATCATTATTGGGGAGAGGGTCGAGAACGGAATTAAGCTAGGAAAGATTCAAGTTGGCGAAGGGTCCTCAGCAGGAGGAGGAAACAGAAAGGTTTTTTGTAATAAGAAGCGAGAAGGAGAAACTAACGTAATGTCCAGTTCCAGGGGAAGGAATAGAAATCAACATCAGCAATATCGTCAATAGCAGCAGGTTGCAAGTATCACAATACCTGCGGCACCACAACAACAACAACAACAACCACAACAGAATCATTAGAACTACGCTCCTCGTCGTTTTCAGGATTGGGGCAGGGCGGTAAATAGACAATTTGACGCACCTCCGATGTTGTATTCTCAATTACTCCAGCCCTTGTTACAGTTGCAGTTAATATAGAAGAGGACTTTGGCTCCATTGACAGGTGCGCCACCACCTTGTTACGATGCTAATGCTCGATGTGAGTTTCATTCTGGTGCTCAGGGGCACAATATTGACAATTGTAAGGCGTTTAAGCACAAAGTTCAGGATCTCATAGACAGTAAGGCTATAAACTTTTCTCACGACGCGCCCAATGTCGTGCAGAACCCCATGCCTGACCACGGGGCAGCTGGGGTCAATGCTATCCTTGAAGATGAGAGCTTGAATTTGTTGTCAGATGTAGATGAGTTGAAGATGTTGCTGAGCTTTGTAAAGAGCAAGCTGTTAAGGGGAGGAGTGTTCCCAGGTTGTGATGAAACTTGTGCTGAATGCTTGAGTCGTCCTAAGGGATGTGAGAAGCTGAGAAACCATATTCAAAAGTTGATGAATAATAGTGTCTTGCAATTTGATAGAGTTGCTGAGAAAAAGACTGAGGAATTAGTGGTTGAAGAGAGGAATGAGGTTGTGACAATTTCGATTCCGTACAAGACTGTTACTACTTCTGCACCGCTGAGGCCGCCAACCATCATCATTACCAAAGCTGGTCCTATGCCATATGAGAGTACCAAAGCAATTCTGTGGAATTATGGAGCTGAGGCATATTACAACGGACAGAAGCAGGAGTTAAAGAATTTACCGGTGGATTTTGTGGAGAATCTAGTTGGTGCTGGTAGAATTACTCGGAGTGGAAGAGTATTCTCGTCACCTGAAGTGGCTACTGAAAGAGCTGATAAGGGGAAGAAAGTAGTGGTGGAAGAAAGTTCTCAAGCTGGTGAGATGAACTCTTTGGAGAAGGAAGCGGAGGAGTTCATACGCTTGATAAGAAAGAGTGATTACAAGATTGTCGATCACTTACAACAGACTCCGTCCAAAATATCCATTTTGTCCTTATTATTATGCTCGAAAGCGCACCAGAATGCTTTGTTGAAAATCCTGAATACAGCTTATGTACCCCAAGAGATTTCTGTGAACCAACTTGAGGGGGTTGTGGCAAATGTAAATGTAGGTAATGGGCTGGGATTCACGGATTTGGACTTGACCCCGAAGGAGAGGAACCATAACTGTGCGCTGCACATATCTATTGAATGCCGAGGAGCCGTTCTGTCATACGTGCTTATTGATACAGGGTCATCCCTGAATGTACTATCGAAGAAGGCGCTTATGAAGTTAGATACCCGTGGTATATTGTGTATGCCAAGTGACTTGGTAGTACGAGCTTTTGATGGGACTCGCAAGTCTGTATTCGGGGAGTTGATGTTGCCTATCCAGGTTGGTCCTGAGGTGTTTGATGCAATGTTCTACATTATGGATATTCAGCCCGCTTACAACTGTTTGATGGGACGTCCCTGGATACATTCGGCAGGCGCTATAACCTCTACGCTGCACCAAACATTGAAGTACATGGTGGGTGGTAGTGTCGTCACTGTTTATGGGGAGGAAGATATAATGATTAGTCATTTATCTTCATTCAAGTATGTCGAGGTTGATAGAGAAATCCATGAGACTCTGTGCCAGGCCTTTGAAACTGTGCAAATCAAGGATAAAGCACCTGTTGTGAGCAAAGCACCTGAAGTAGCCATGTCATCCTTCAAGGAAGCCCAGGCAAGGGTGAAGGCTAGGGCATCGCAAGGTTGGGGTCAAGTGCTGAATATCCCCAACACGTAGGACAAATTTGGTTTGGGATGCAGTCCATCTTCTTCCTCCCAGAGCGCGTCACGCTATAAGGGTCCCGTCAAGTTTACCAGCGAGGGTGTAATCTTTGAGCAAATTAATGCCATACCTGATGAAGACGGTGATAGCGACTGCGACATGGACGCTTGGATTCGACCATGCACTCCAGGACAAAGCCTAAACAACTGGTCTATCGAAGAAATCATCCAAGTGACAACAAAAGTGTAATGACTTGTTTTTTTTATTATTGTATAACCCTATGTTCTACCCGGAGCATAGCGGTATTTGTCTTCAAGGTCTAATTGCTTATGTTGAACAATCTTTTTATGAATCAATCAAAGGGCGGTTTTTCTGCATTTAAATATTGTGATCCTTGTTTTTCCTGTTTTTATTTTAACAATAAAATGGCAATGTGGTTTGTGCTTGTTTGCATATCATTTTAAGCATTAAATCATCATCATTGCAGGTTTCACATTGCAGATGACACCGCTCCAGAGCCGCCTGTTGTTGCACCCCAAAATTTGCCTAACCTTTTCCTACTTGGTTCATTCTTCATTGCATTAGCATATCATTGATCTAGCATTTGCATAACATATAATTGTTCATTTAACAGGGGGTCAAGTGTGGTTTATATCCAGAGGAGCCTATCTAGAGGTCTTATTCAAGCTTGAGGAGTCACCATAGTCACCAGGAAGAGGGTTGGGTTCTTGAGGAGTTCATTTGTTTGTATGGGGTTAGTCTCCTAATTTGAGGAACAATTGAAGATCATCAATGGATTGTGAGGTTTTGACCAAGGAGTAAGGGTGTGGATAGAGCTCATAGAGTGCCTTGGGGGTCATGGTGAAGCTCAATCAGTTCATTGTGCCAAGTGTGAAGAGCCACAACTGAGGATCAAAGCTAATTTTTGAGTCTTTGAAATCATGGATAGTTGTGTTGGGACACATGAGATGATATTCCAAGATCAATCCAAGAAAAGTTCAAGGGGTGAGGAGTTGCTAAATTAGGGTTCTCAGGGTAAAATCCCTTATTTAGTGCCTAACTTCAAGACCACTTATCTCAAGATGCAAGTTTCATCTCCACTTTTGGCCAACATATAACTTGTAGAGCATGATCTTAGATTTAATTTGAGTACTAGAAGTCCTCCATTGGATTTATAGAACTCAAGTTATGGTTTAGACAAGTTACAGGTCATCTGAGGAATGTAAAATTTGTCTGTGAAAGTTCACGAACTTCCAAGGAACTTTGGACCTAGAAGGGTGTTTCTCCTAAACTATTTGCCAACATGAAAGTTGTAGGTCTTGATCTTAGCTTTCGAAATTGTACTAGAAGTCTTCCATCTGATTTGTAGAACTCAAGTTATGAGGTTTACAAGTTAGGGGTATTTTTGGAAAGTAAGATTATAGGTCATTTGGCATTATAGGTCATTTTCACCATCTTGCAAGCTTCAAATGCAATTTTGTTCAACACAAAACTTGCTCAAAATGATGTTTTTAGGTCAACCATATACTCATGATGAATTGATTTGGATTTAGGTGAGACTTGGTTTGAAGAATTTTGCAAAAGGAAGAATTTAAAGGCATTTGATTGAAAAATTCATGATTAATTTATTTGTGCTCAAAATGGACCATATGAATACTCATTTTGATCAGAAAAAACATACTAAACACTTTGGAATTTTTAGATTTTCCATTTCAGGTCAATTTCATGGTGATATGGTTTGTTACTTCATAAATAAGTAACACTTCATAATTTGATTATGGGATGGATTCAAGCTCCTTAAGCCCTCTAAACTCTCTCACCAGACTATAAGGAGTTGATTGAAAGCTTCCAAGGGAAGATTGGAGCTGAAACACGGGTTCACCATGGTTGAGTTTTGAAAGAAATTTGAAAGTTGGATTTTCTGGTTTAGGCCTTATTTGGACCTCAAAAGCCTACAAACTAGTTATATTTAAGTTCTGTGAGAGGTTTTGCTCCATTTTTGGAGATCATTTCGCACCAGAACCAAGGATTGAAGTTGGAGCTTGAAGAAGAGACTTGAAAATTGTGATTTCCATTTCAAGCCAGATCCAAGAAATTGAAGTTGCAAACATGTTCCTCATCAAGCATTGAAGAGATCTGCAGTGTTTTGAAGCCAGAATCGTGTTTTAGATACCTCAATTTGAAGCTCAAAGTCAGGTATGTAGTTTTCAATTTTACACTGGTTATAGCATGATCTAGGTATGATTAGTATGTGGATAGGCTTTGGATTGAGATATAGATGGAATCTGGATAAGAATTTGGTTGATTAGAGACAAATTAGGTGATGACATAATTTCTGTTGAGGTTGTGAGGGCAAGTTGTCTCACAATACAGGCCTCCGAGTTTTCGATGATGACAAAACACAACCTTGGTCAAATTAGAAGCATCATGCAATACTTCACCATGCTATACCTCTTTTTTAGTGTTAAATCATTATACCTTAATATGTTTCATAACTGAATGTGGCAGGATGCACAAAATGGAAAAAGCTGTTATTTTTGCAGGTTTCTAAGCAGTGAGTCGACCATACAGTCGGCGCATGAAGCCTGGCATTTCTCACGGCTCAGCGCATGGAAGCTATGCATCGACCGTACAGTCGGCGCATGAGTGTTTGGATTTTCCACGGATCAGCGCATGAAGACATGCGTCGACCATGCCACTCAGCGCATGGAGCTGAGGATTCCCCACGGGTCAGTGCACGCCGACCCTATGGTCGACCGTTCGCGCGCTGTGCTGTTTTTCTTGCTGTGTTTAAAATTCTGTTTTGTTGGCTGTTCTGGTTATTACTATAAATAGAGTTTTGCTTATTTTTAACAATTAACAATTGAAATCTTGAGTAAATTGTAGGGGCAAGAAACGTGAAATAGGTGCAACATATTTCTTCATCTTCATCCCTCACACAACACACAAATCCACAAATATACACAATCATTTTTGTTGTGATTAGTGTCTTGTTCAAAGGGTGATAAGGTTCGAATGCGTTGATTGAAGATCCGGTTCGAGTGGAAATTGGGGCAGGTGTTTCTTGCAGAAAACCTTGAGGGTTTTACCCATCAAGACTAGAAGGTTTTGAGGGCTTTTGCTACGGAATAGTTCGTTCAACATTCAAGCAGGTGCGAAGGTAATTGATCAACGGAAGGTTGATCAGTTTAGTAGCGAGGGCGTTGAAGTGTTGAAGACTTTCCGGGTTTGATTTGTTCGTGTCTAAGATCATCCAAGCCGAAGGTTTGAACAACGGAAGGTTTTTCATTAAGGTGGCTGGAATCGGAGGTCATTCACAACAAATTGAAGGGCTTGATTCATCTTGAATCAAGGTGCAAGAAGTGATAGCAAGCATCAACAACATTTGAGATTGTTTGTATCATTGTCTATCAACTCTTGTGTAAACTGTTCATTCCAACAGGTGATATATATTCAATATATCTCAATTATAATTTTAGAATTGAGGGCAGACGTACCCCGAAGCGAGGACGACGGGGGAACTGCCTCATCAAATCGTGTGTTCTTCATTTTCTGTCATTTTCAATTCAGCTTATAAAATAAGTGATTCTAGCTTAAGTGATTATTGTCAAACTGTGATACAAATTGAGTAAGGTGTTGAAACTTTGTTTTTAACTACTAAGTACAATAAAAATATTGTACTAGGGCATTTCCAATCCCTTACTCAACATAAATATTCTTTGAGATATTTGTGCACACAAACTGTTCGACAAAAGTCCTGAACTAAAATTGTCTTATTTTGCTTCTAGTTTTTGTGTGTCTAGTTAATCATTGGAACTAGGCAACCTTGCAAATTGAAGTAAACAATTGATAAGCATAGTTTGTGTTGTGATTTTATTTTTCTGAATTGTCATAAATCCATAGGCTTACGTATATCCGGTTTTCCAATAACCGTTCGTTTTTAGACTATAATTTTCCTCGGCCGCTTCCGCACTTAAAACATTTTCAAAACCAATTTTAAATTGGTAGCGCCGAGTCAAATTTTAATTGGGGATCTATTCAACCCCCCCCCCTTCTAGATCCGTGCCATAGTCTAACAAGTGGTATCCAGAGCTCCGGTTATTCGGTGCTTCAAATACAACGAGATAGAAAATGGCAAACGAACCTAAAGGGGCGTATAATAGGGCTCCTATTTTCAACGGTGAAAATTATAGTTATTGGAAAGACTGTATGCGTGTGCATATAAACTCCATAGATAGAAAAATATGGAACGTTATCCTTAATGGTCCAATAGAAATTACTATGACCAATGCGGATAATGTAGTTGTGCCAAAGCCTGAAGCACAATGGACCGATGACGATGAAAAAAAAATACAATTATGATTGGAAAGCTAAAAACATCTTAATCTCCTCATTAGGTGTAGATGAATATTACCGTGTATCCCATTGTCCTACTGCTAAGGCCATGTGGGATTCACTACAAATAGCCCATGAGGGGACAACCGATGTTAAGTTAGCTAAAATCAACACTCTTATACAAGAGTTCGATCTCTTTTTCATGGAGCAAGGGGAAACCATTGCCGACATGCAAAAGAGATTCACTCATCTTATCAATCGCTTACATTCACTAGGTAGGCCTATCTCCAATGATGTTGCTACTAATAAAGTTTTGAGATGTCTTAACAGGGAATGGCAGCCAAAAGTGACTGCCATCAAAGAGGCAAATGATCTTACCACATTAGACTTGACAACATTGTTTGGCAAATTGCAAGAGCATGAACAGGTACTCTTGAGCTTAGACCAACGTGAAAAGATGGAAAAGAAAGACAAAGTGAAGGTGAGTGAAAAGAAATCGATAGCTCTCAAGACTTCCTCCTCGAAGTCTCAAGAAAAAGAGCAAAATGATTATTCCTCGAGCGACGAAGAAGAAGAAGACACAAGCGAAGATATGGGGTTGTTTGTTAAAAGGTATAACCGTTACGTAAGGAAGAACGGCATACAACATTCCAAGAAGAACCTGGTAAACTTCCGGAAACAATCAAGACACTCCAAGGATGATGACTCGAAAGGTAAAAAGACTAGAGGGACGTGCTACAAGTGTGGAAAGCCTGGTCACTACAAACCGGACTGTCCATTGAATAAAAAGGGAAAGGACAAGGAATCATCAAAATCACACAAGAAATCTTCAAAGCCAAGGAGAGCGTACATAGCTTGGGAAAGTGACAGCGACTCTTCCTCCTCTGATGAAAGTTCTAGTGATGAAGAAGAGTCCGTGAATCTATGCCTCTCCGCAAATCAGAAAAATAAGAAAAAACAGGTACGTAACTCTAAATATGACAAGTCATCAAATATGTCGCATTCAGAATTACTAGCCGCATTTCATGCCTTACATAATGAAGCAGTTGAAGCCTTCAAGAAACTTGCTTCTAATAAGAAAATCTTTACGTATTTAGAGCATAAGGTTAAAGAGTCCGAAAAGAAATTAGAGGACCTAAAGGCTTCCATTGTGAAAGGCAATGAATCGGATTGTAAGGACGATAGAAACCCTTTCAACTTCGGGTGTGGCACTTGTCATATTTGGCAAGGTGAGGTTAGACACCTCAAGGCCAAATTAAACAAGGCACTCGAGCCTAAAATTACATTTGCTATTGATAAAAAGGATTTTAGAAAAAGTATGATTAATCAATACCAAAAATATGCATATGTAATTAGGGATCAAGCAAGTGAAAGTGTCTCTAAAGTTGATTTTGCTTGCTTATACTGTTGCAGGAAAGGCCACTCCATTGGTAAATGCCGTTTTAGAAGATTTCTTGTTCCTAAAGGCATCTACCAATGGTTGCCCAAACGCAACCATTTTGTCGCTAACCTATTAGGACCCAATATGCCATTGGGTACCTCCTTGTGCTAATTATGTTTTGACAGGTGAAATGTGTCGAGACCACCGAGAGAAGATGAGTTCTCGATAGTGGGTGCTCAAGACACATGTCTGGAGACATATCCTTATTCATAGACTTTGTGGCTAAGAAGAAAGGGTATGTAACTTATGGTGATAACAACCGCGGAGCAATACTAGGCAAAGGTAGTGTAGGTAATTCCACCTCTGCTATGATTTCCGATGTATTGCTTGTCGAAAACCTTAAACATAATCTGCTTAGCATTAGCCAATTGTGCGACAAAGGATACAATGTATCTTTTTCAAAAGATTGTTGCAAAATTGTGCATGAAAATGATAAGAAGAATATGTTCAATGGTTTTAGAGTAAACAATGTATATATGCTTGACTTAAATGAAGTATCATTAACAAGCGACAAATGCCTCATAACTATGAGTGAAGACTCATGGCTATGGCATAGGCGTTTAGCGCATGTTAATTTTGACTTACTCAATAAGGTAATCTCAAAAGACCTAGTCTTAGGACTTCCCAAAATAAAGTTCACCAAGGATCACCTTTGTGATGCTTGTCAAAAAGGGAAGCAAACGAGGATCTCATTTAAATCTAAAAAGATAATTTCAATAACGAGACCTCTTGAACTTCTACACATGGACTTGTTTGGGCCGTCTAGGATCAAAAGTCTAGGAGGAAACTATTACGGGTTCGTAATAGTGGACGACTTTTCTAGGTTTTGTTGGACCATCTTCTTAGTAAGTAAAAGTGATACATTCGCCGCTTTTGAAAAATTTGCTAAGCTTTCCCAAAACAAGTTAAATACAAACATAGTGTCCATAAGGAGCGACCATGGAGGTGAGTTTGAAAATCGTTTGTTTGAAGAATATTGCGGTAACCATGGTATTGATCATAACTTCTCCGCTCCACGCACTCCTCAACAAAACGGGGTTGTGGAGCGCAAAAACCGTATTTTAGAAGAATTGGGAAGAACAATGATCAATGAGAGTGGTTTACCTAAATATTTTTGGGCCGACGCCATTAGTACGGCATGTTATGTTTTGAATAGGGTACTCATTCGCCCCGTTCTAAACAAAACACCGTACGAACTCTTAAAAGGGCGAAAGCCAAATGTCTCTCACTTGCACGTGTTTGGATGTAAATGTTTTGTATTAAACAATGGTAAGGAAAACTTGGGCAAATTTGATTCCAAAGCCGATGAAGGTATCTTTCTCGGATACTCTCACTCGAGTAAAGGATATAGAATTTACAATAAACGATTACTTGCTGTAGAAGAGTCTGTGCATGTTACTTTTGATGAGTCCTATCCGAGAAATGTCGGAAAGGATATTGTTGTTCATGGTGCAGGTACATCCATAGAAGACATACTCAAAGATGGCGAAACAGGGATTGATCAACCTGACAAAGTCAAAGTTGAGGAGGATAAGGATGTATATCATGAAGCAAACGAGGAAGTTCATCCGCCTACAAACGATGATCTCCCTCAAGCTTGGAAATCTTCTAAAGATCATCCAATTGACAACATTCTCGGAGACATCATAAAGGGAGTCACTACTCGATCGAAGCTAAGCAATTTCTGTTATCACTTCGCTTTCGTGTCACAAATGGAACCTAAAAATCCTAAGGAAGCCCTACTCGATGAACATTGGTTTCTGTCAATGCAGGAGGAACTAAATCAGTTTACTAGAAATGAGGTTTGGGACCTTGTCCCTCCTCCGTGAGGTCATCGAGTAATCGGCACCCGATGGGTGTTTAGGAACAAGCTGGACGAAAATGGGGTAATAACTCGTAATAAGGCGCGTTTAGTCACGCAGGGGTATAACCAAGAGGAGGGCATCGACTATGAGGAAACTTATGCTCCGGTTGCCCGACTCGAGGCTATACGCCTTCTTCGTGCTTTCGCATGTGCGAAAGATTTTAAGTTATTTCAAATGGATGTCAAGAGTGCGTTCCTTAACGGGTACATAAATGAAGAGGTTTACGTGGCACAACCTCCGGGTTTTGAATCTCATGAGTACCCCGATCATGTTTATAAACTAAAACGGGCGTTGTATGGTCTCAAGCAAGCTCCTAGAGCTTGGTATGAACGCCTAAGTAAATTTCTACTTGATCAAGGTTACTCAAGAGGAAAGGTTGACACGACACTCTTTATTAAACGTCAAGGAAAGCACTTGATATTAGTTCAAATCTACGTTGATGATATAATCTTTGGATCGACTAACATGAATCTCGTGAGAGAGTTTTCTGTTCTTATGCAGGGTGAATTCGAGATGAGTATGATGGGAGAGCTCACATACTTTCTCGGCTTGCAGATTAAACAATTCAAGGAAGGAACTTTCGTGAGTCAAACAAAGTATTGTTTGGACCTTCTCAAGAGATTTGACATGGCAAAATCCAAGGCCATAGACACCCTCATGCCTACATGTGCAAATTTGAATAAGGATGAAAGCGGTAAGGACGTAGAGGTAAAAAGGTATAGAGGTATGATTGGATCACTTATCTATCTCACTGCGTCGCATCCTGATATTATGTTTAGCGTGTGTATGTGCGCAAGATACCAATCATGTCCTAAGGAATCCCACCTAAAAGCTGTTAAAAGAATACTTCGGTACCTATCCGGTACTCCAAAGTATGGCTTGTGGTATTCCAAAGGTAGTGATTGTTCGTTGTTAGGTTATTCCGACTCCGACTTTGCGGGTTGCAAGTTGGATAGGAAAAGCACTAGTGGTACGTGTCACTTGTTTTCAAATTCTTTGGTTAGTTGGCATAGCAAAAAACAAGTTTCAGTTGCTTTGTCAACCACCAAAGTTGAATACGTTGCCGCCGGTAGTTGCTGTGCTCAAATCCTGTGGATTAAGCAATAACTATTGGACTTTAACCTCAAACTTGAACGTATCCCAATCCTATGTGACAATACCAGTGCTATCAATCTCACAAAGAATCCGGTATTGCACTCTCGCACTAAACATATCGAAATTCGACACCATTTTCTTCGTGATCATGTTGAGAAAGGCGACGTTGTATTTGAACATGTTGATACTAAGAATCAACTAGCGGATATTTTTACTAAGCCACTAGCCACCGAACCTTTCTTTCATATTCGCCGAGAACTCGGTATTCTCGACATTTCGGAGCGGGAGTCATAATTTGCTTATTTCAGCTTATTTCATTCACATCTATATTTTGTACTTCTAACAAATTTGATGTTTTTGCAAGTACAAGTATGTTGTTTATCAAGCTTATCCGGCATTGAGGTGATATTGTTCCTCTTCCTTCTCTCTACATACAAGTTTTATTTGTGATCTCAAAGTAAAATATATTAACTATGGTGCATATGTGAATCATCTGTTGTGTATTTAAATTGCTTGATTGAACATTCTTGTTGTGGCATTATTGTCTGCATTTATTAAGCATCATGTCATATGAAACCAGGCAAAATTCTGCATTTTTAGGTCTTGAGTCGACCATACCAGAACATAGGTCGACGCACTCTGTTTAACTTTTAAAATTATTGAAATTTTTACAGCATGCGTCGACGCATGCAGAGCTATGGTCGACGGCTCGCTGAAAAATTCAGTTTTATTTTTCTGGCTGTTCGTTTCAGGTCTCCACATTAATGGTAGTTACATGCATCCACTCATATTCCTAGGGAGTTGCATCTATTCTCTCCACTACTTCTTCTTGTCTCTTCCACTTTCCAAGAAACCCTAAGTTTTCTCTTAAAAAGGGGGAAACTATTGTTCTGAACCCACAGCAAAAACCTCTCATTTCAGAATTCTCCCATTTCTCATTACCCACCAAAATCTCTACCCATGGCTTCATCTTCTCATAGACCCACCAAAAAGAGGTCAAGAGGGTCAACATCTACCTCAATACCCATTACCCCCGAATCACTTGTTCATCCATCCCTCCGAGAGAACTTCAACAAGGATATTGGTAGAAGAAAGGTTGTACGACAACATGCATTCTACGAACTTGTCGCCGAACGCATGCATCTTGGAGAAATCATGACCTATCTCACATATCACGGCATTGAGAGATTTCTTGAATGCAATGCCAAGTACAGTGAAGACCTGGTACGTATATTCTATACTGGTCTAAATGATAAATTTCATGGTGAAAATTTCCACTCCGTTATCGGACCCACTCAGGTATCTCTAAATTCTGAAATTTGGACCAAATATTTTGATATGACTGTGGAGGAAAATGAACCTCCTCTGGCTGAAGTAACTGATTCACGCACAATTGAAGGTTATGAGTTCAAAACTGCACTGAATGGTATGCTTAAGCGACCCTATCCTGACCACATTGTGAACAGTGCTGCTTTTCCATGATCTGTCACTTCCGGAAAACTCAAAACTTCAGCAAGAATTCTTCAGTGGATTGTGGCGCGCATTCTGCGGCCCAAACAGGGTGGATTATCCAGGGTGGAACAGGCTGAAGTTCATCTCATACATATCCTGGGTCACGGCATCAAAATCAACTGGTCGTATTACATTGCGAGTCGTATGTATGAACTGCGTGACTCCAAACGAAGTACGGCACTTGCCTATGGATCCTTCATCCAAGAGGTCCTCAATTCTGCAAATGTGAACTACCCCTCCTTTGCATACACTTCCATTTCCGCTGACAAAGAATTCAGTCCAAAAGTTTTCTCAATGATGGGATACGTCTGGATTCGTAAATACCAGAAGTACAAGTTCTATCGCCGCGCAAATATGCCTCAGTTTGAATCATCAAGTGAAGAGAGTGCATATGAGTCCGAAGGTGAAGAGAATGAAGCAAGTGCAGATGGTTCAGATGAAAGTGAAGAAGAACAAGAACAGGATACACAGGCTGCTGACACAATGCAACCAGACCAAGCTGATCATACAGAGCGTCAAACATATGAGCCTCCAGACAACTATCAAGAGCCGCCACCAAATTTCAACCTCAACTATCAAGAGCCGCCACCAAATTCCAACCTCAATAATGACTGGACTGCTTACACGGGTCAACAAGAAACTGACAGTGAGGAAAATAACCAAGAAACTATCTGAGGCACCTCCTTCTCCTCAACAGCCATCCAACAACTCCGACATTCTGGAAATGATGCAGTCCATGCAATTAGACCAACGTAATTTCATGACCACTATGCAGGAACAACAGCAGAATTTTATGAGAAGTCAGGATGAACGGATGGAACAAGTTCGCTCTGAACTGCAAACTCAAAATGAGCGGATCAGTGGAATCTCCACACAGCTGGATGCTCTCTTTGAGATTCTCGTTCACTCCCATCAAGCTGAAGAACGGGCAATTACTGAGAGTCTCGACTTTCTGAACAACATCACTGAAGAGTTCACTGATTTGGCTCATCCTCAACGTCATCCCCATTTCTATGAGAGGCGTGGGCGTGGTCGTGGACGTGGACGGGGTTATTAGCTTGTGTTCGTCTTATTATGGTTTCATTTGCTGTTTTGATTGCATGCATCATAGTCTCTTTCGTTGTTTTTGGTTGCAAACTTTGTTATGGTGTTTTGTTTAAATTCCTAAATTCTGTCAAGACTTTATGTGCTGCTACTTTATGTTTCTTATCAATATTATGTATTAATCTTGGTGTATGCTTAATTATTATCTGTTGGCTATATTGTATGGCTTTTTCTTGATTTTATGTTTGTTATATTGTTAATCCTTCAAAACTTTATAGTTCTCGGTTTCTTTTTGATGTTGTCAAAGGGGGAGAAAAGCGTCAACCACCACAAATGCTTTGACTGAAAAAGAAAGGGGGAGAGCGTACAACTATGATTTAAGACATCGCATGTTGTGTGAAACAGGTTGTCATCATCAAAAAGGGGGAGAATGTGAGGGCAAGTTGTCTCACAATACAGGCCTCCGAGTTTTCGATGATGACAAAACACAACCTTGGTCAAATTAGAAGCATCATGCAATACTTCACCATGCTATACCTCTTTTTCAGTGTTAAATCATTATACCTTAATATGTTTCATAACTGAATGTGGCAGGATGCACAAAATGGAAAAAGCTGTTATTTTTGCAGGTTTCTAAGCAGTGAGCCGACCATACAGTCGGCGCATGAAGCCTGGCATTTCTCACGGCTCAGCGCATGGAAGCTATGCGTCGACCGTACATTCGGCGCATGAGTGTTTTGATTTTCCACGGATCAGCGCATGAAGACATGCGTCGACCATGCCACTCAACGCATGGAGCTGAGGATTCCCCACGGTTCAGCACACGCCGACCCTATGGTCGACCGTTCGCGCGCTGTGCTGTTTTTCTTGTTGTGTTTAAAATTCTGTTTTGTTGGCTGTTCTGGTTATTACTATAAATAGAGTTTTGCTTATTTTTAACAATTAATGATTGAAATCTTGAGTAAATTGTAGGGGCAAGAAACGTGAAATAGGTGCAACATATTTCTTCATCTTCATCCCTCACACAACACACAAATCCACAAATATACACAATCATTTTTGCTGTGATTAGTGTCTTGTTCAAAGGTTGATAAGGTTCGAATGCGTTGATTGAAGATCCGGTTCGAGTGGAAATTGGGGAAGGTGTTTCTTGCAGAAAACCTTGAGGGTTTTACCCATCAAGACTAGAAGGTTTTGAGGGCTTTTGCTATGGAATAGTTCGTTCAACATTCAAGCAGGTGCGAAGGTAATTGATCAACGGAAGGTTCATCAGTTTAGTAGCGAGGGCGTTGAAGTGTTGAAGACTTTCCGGGTTTGATTTGTTGGTGTCTAAGATCAGCCGAGCCGAAGGTTTGAACAACAGAAGGTTTTTCATTAAGGTGGCTGGAATCGGAGGTCATTCACAACAAATTGAAGGGCTTGATTCATCTTGAATCAAGGTGCAAGAAGTGATAGCAAGCATCAACAACATTTGAGATTGTTTGTATCATTGTCTATCAACTCTTGTGTAAACTGTTCATTCCAACAGGTGATATATATTCAATATATCTCAATTATAATTTTAGAATTGAGGGCAGACGTACCCCGAAGCGAGGACGACGGGGGAACTGCCTCATCAAATCGTGTGTTCTTCATTTTCTGTCATTTTCAATTCAGCTTATAAAATAAGTGATTCTAGCTTAAGTGATTATTGTCAAACTGTGATACAAATTGAGTAAGGTGTTGAAACTTTGTTTTTAACTACTAAGTACAATAAAAATACTGTACTAGGGCATTTCCAATCCCTTACTCAACATAAATATTCTTTGAGATATTTGTGCACACAAACTGTTCGACAAAAGTTCTGAACTAAAATTGTCTTATTTTGCTTCTAGTTTTTGTGTGTCTACTTAATCATTGGAACTAGGCAACCTTGCAAATTGAAGTAAACAATTGATAAGCATAGTTTGTGTTGTGATTTTATTTTTCCGAATTGTCATAAATCCATAGGCTTACGTATATCCGGTTTTCCAATAACCGTTCGTTTTTAGACTATAATTTTCCTCGGCCGCTTCCGCACTTAAAACATTTTCAAAACTAATTTTAAATTGGTAGCGCCGACTCAAATTTTAATTGGGGATCTATTCAACCCCCCCCCCCTTCTAGATCTGTGCCATAGTCTAACAGAGGTTCATTTCTCCTTGATCTTGAGTCTTTGATACAATTGGAATAGCATGTGATGATCAGTGATAGATGAGGATTACATCCATACCAATAGTTTGAGTTTTGGTGAGAGTTCAGATTGAAGTATATTTTAGGATCTGATTCGTGTTTCATTTTCTGTTGAGAATTAAGAGAAATGAGTGTCATATTTGAGATCAAGAGGAAATTTGGAGTGGAATCATGTAAGGTTTGATGATTTTTGTTGACCTGTAATCACCTGCTCACCGGAGAAGATGACCAGAGGTCATCTCCGGCCACCGTGTTGGACTTCCCTCCCTTTCCCCATTCAAATGGAGAAGATGATGTTTCCACCCTCGGATGAAGCTTGAAGTTGGACTTTGTATGCAGATCCATTGGCCACGATTTGTTCTGAGAGTTTGAACTTTGTATTGAAACATTGCGTTTCATTAAGTGTGCTGGCAGCGTGTGAGACCTCAGATCAGGAGACTTAGCTAATTCATCCAACGCTCCCCTTTTAATCTTGCATTTTATTTGTTTTTTAATTCATTTTGTTTTATTTTAATTCCTTTTTCATTTCTAAAATCATATTAATTTCATTATTTGTCAGAAAAATAAACTAAAAATATCTCCATGATCCTCTTTTCATTTGTGATTTTTCTATGCTGTTAGAGTTAATTTTTGATGATTTTGCAATTTAATTTGATTTTTCTCATTTTTGATATTTCTTTATTTTTGCATATTTGATACTTCTGTTTGCTGATTTTTGTTCTTGCAATTGGTATGGAATCTTGATCAAATTTTTTGCTAAGTTGTAGATTAGAGATGTATGTTCCCTCAGAAATTTTCTTTTGATTTTTAGATAATCATAGGTTCTGTTTTAGATTAGGTTTTTAGAGCCTTCCTTTTCATGGTTTCCCTTTGACACTTCATAGTTTAGGATTTTATTAGTTGCCTTAGATATTGAATTAAGCTCTGATATTTGAACTATAGGTTCTTAACATTTGCATGTTCCCTTAGGAAAATTTATAGATTTTTAGAATCTAGTTTGCTATTTTAGATAGAATTTACAATTAGGTTGTTCATTTGGTGCTCCTAACTTGGTGCTTGCTTTGTTTTGCCTTCAATGGTGGCTTTTGGTGCATGGTGAGCTTGTGTTTCTTCTTGGATGTTGTTATGGGCATGTTTTAGCTTATGTGGAGTTGATTGTGGAGCTTGGCTTGGAGTTCTTCTTTCCTTTTGGTAGCTTTCTTGTAGCTTAATTAGTTTGAATCACAATTCTTAATTCACAACTGCTCTTTGATTTATCCGAAGGAAAAGGTCAAAAGAGGGAAAACCTATTTTTGCATCATAAACACAATGCGGGGAGAGACCTAGGTAAGGGGTTTATTAAGCTTAGGGAAGGTATTAGCACCCTAAACTTCTGTAGTACTCTACAAGAACCTTTTGTTTATTGTATGCTTTTTTTATTTTATTATCTGCTTGATGTATATATTGAGCTAAGGGATAGAGTGACCTAAAAGATACCTAAGGGTTAGACCTGAGTTTACTCGGCAAGACGTCGTATCTTGTGCCTACGTATCCTGGATATGGAATGGAATCAGAGTAATCGTAGTTCCCCTTGAAAGGGAGGTTAGAAACTTCTTGACTGTGGTCAAGGTTTCAATAGGGAATAAACGTATCTTAAGGACACGCTTACGTGGAGTCTTAAAACTCTTATTTCTAAGTTGAATTTGTTAAATGAAATTAGGGTTAAATTAGGGATTCTACGGCGGGAAACCCTAAACAGAGTACGACGACTCTTTGACCTAAAGCTAGGGTAAAGGGCGTTTTCGTCCACGGCGGAACACCTAGACTATTAGGGTTTGAAATGGTCAAAAATTAGGGTTATTGACTCGGCGGTCAAACGGCTAAACCTAATTTCTTTGGAGGGTTTTAATGGTAAATTATGCAAACATGGCAAGATATTATATGGCAGAAATTAAAATACAGAAAGTAAAGAAAGCGCCGCGACGATCACTCGCGTAAATTATAAATCCCCCCAAAAAAAGAAAGATAAAATAAAACTGCGACCATGGCCTCGCGTAAATTACATCCATGGAAAAAAATAAATTGAAATAAATATGAATCGGAATCTATGTATAATCTGAGGAGAGAAACAGAGAACATTAGTGAAAAGTTAGACGGAAATATGGCAAACACCGTTTATATTAAAAGAAACACGAAAATGCAATTTGGAATTTTTATTATTGTTTTGTTAATTTTTATATTTTGTTTTTATTAAAATTTTAGTCTTAATTTTAAAAGGTTTTAATTTTTAAATAAACAAAACTTTAGTTTTAACTTTTTATCTTTAGAAAGTTTTAATCTTAATTTAAAAAGAAAAGTTTTAGTTTTAATTTTTAAAAGAGAAAGTCTTAAATTAAAAAAAAAAAGCTCTAATCATAAGTTTTGTTTAAAAGAAGAAGTTTACATTTAAAAAAAAACTCGTTAGTTTTACTTTAAAAGAATGTTAGTTTTAAAATTTTAAAGAAAGTTCTAGTTTAAAAAAAAGTTTTAACCCTTTCTAACATGTTTTAATTTTTAATCTTTAAAACTTAATTTTAACATAAACAAAAAATGTTAATTTTAATACTTAAAAAAAAGAAGGTTTTAACTTTAGAAGTGGGTTAATTTTAAGTTAGTAAAAATGTTTTCACTTAACTATAAAAGTGTTTTAAACACTGTTTATTTATTTTTAAAAAATTGCTAGTGGTTAATGTTTTAATTAAGAAAAAAATTTTAAGTTTTTACTTACTGTAATTAATACCAAAAACTGGTTTTAGTTATAATTCACAAAAAGAGTTTTTTTAGTTAGAATAAAAAAAATGGTTTAAAAAATGAAATGGAGGTTTAATTATTTGGAAGAGGTTTTAATTGGGATAACAGAAAAGCTTACATTTTAGTTGCCGGTTGGTGATACTTTCGCTTGTTCTTCGCCGGTGGCAACGGTTCTCGACGAACTTCTTTGGATCTCTTTTCCTCTTTCTCAAATGGAGGTGATGATGATGAGCTTCGAAGCTCTTCTGAACCTCCAGATCTTGACGGCCACCGTTTTTCTTTTTTTCTCCTTCTCCCCCTTTTCTCAAATGCAACTCATGTTTATATAAGTAACAAATTAGGGTTAACTCTAACCTAATGCCCACTTTAAAGCCCAACTTAAAGAATTAGTCAAAACTAAATAAAATTTAAACAAATTAAAACAAACTTAAAACCCTATTTATTTACTAAACATTAAAAATATTATAAAAAGAATAAAATATTTTCTAATATTTTTAATTTTATGATTTTTGGATGTTTTTATGAATAATATGGAAAAAGTGAAAAAATAATATTTTTTAAAAAATAATTTAAATAAAATACGAAAATAATAATTAAATAATAAAAAAAACTATTTTTGTTATTTTTTTTATGAAAATAGAAAAGTTAGAATAAAAATAAAAGAAACAAAACAAAAAGTGAAGGTGGGATTCAAACTCTTGACCTCTCACACTCACAACTCCTTACACACGGTCTCTTGCCAATTGCACCATTTTATTCATTGGAAATAAAGTGGCACTAGAAACTATGTAAAGGTAGGACGAATTTGGGGTGCAACAGTGAGCTTGTGTTTCTTCTTGGATGTTGTTATGGGCATGTTTTAGCTTATGTGGAGTTGATTGTATAGCTTGGCTTGGAGTTCTTCTTTCCTTTTGGTAGCTTTCTTGTAGCTTATAGGAATTAGGGTTTAGGAAAGAGCTTAGAAGTAGTTTTCTTTCTTCCTCAAACATGGATAGCTTTAATTGCTTTCTATTCTCATCCTATGATTCAAGGTCCCTATGTGAAAGCCTCATCTTTCCTTTGGAAGGATGTGTGGCATTTTACAATAGGTAGAACCTTTGAGGATGCCTTTCTCAGATGACTGGTTGAGTGTCAGGAGGGATTCCTTTGGTTTCCTTCCTGCTTCCCTTCATCATCCAATAGTCTTGATGATTATTCTCTTCCCTTGTGTTGGAGCTTGTTGAAGCATGAAGAGGAAAGCTTCTCTTGAAGATGGTGTAGACTTGAAGAACAGTTACAGACTTTGGATTGGATTGTTGTTAGAAGATTGCTCTGCTGTGGAGTTGCTGGCTTGTTTTCCCTGTTTGTCTGTTTTCTTCTTGTTTTAATGTATTGATGTGACTTACTTGGAGTGTTGCATTAGATTTAGGCGTCATGTAGATGATCATAGGCCTAAGAGCATCCTAAAGGTTGAGAATAGCTCCCCTTGCTTGTATTGCATTAGAAGTTGAGTGGGACTCCTTCTGCTTGTATTTTTACTGTGTGGCTTTGCTTACTGGTATTTGGTTGAGCTCAACTCCCTTGCCTATGTGGTGTGTGGCCTTTGTGCCTTGTTTGTTTAGAAGTTGAGTGCGACTCCTTCTGCTTGTTTGTTGCATTGCATGCATTTTATTTAACAGTTATTTCTTTACAGTTATTTCTTTTGTTGTTTGTTTTCCTTTGCCATGTTCCCCTAGGAACTCTGACTTCTCTTGTTCAAGAGAAGTTATGACAGACATTAGGGTTCTAACCATGCATGATAACATTAGTTAGCTTCCCCATAACCTCAACCATAGGATCATTTTGCATGACAACTTTAGGTTTGGATCATCTCCCCTTTAGTGCGTCTTTTCTCTTCTCATCTGCAAACAAAATCAAAATATAGTAATAAAGGTTAATTGATGTCGTACGCTACAAGCCTTTATCTACTTGAGAAAGGACTGTTGGAGAGTTTCTTTTCAACATTCTGGATGTTTAGTATGGTACCCTTTGGGTGACATACGACGCATTCACTCTCAGGTCATAGTCTCTAGTGCGATATCAGTTGCAAACATCCATAAAAGATACTTCTCTAAAAAACCGAAAACAAAGATCAAACTCTTTTTGTCCGCTTGGACCTTTAATCCCTTAGAAACCTCTTTTCAGAAAGAGAGTTCTGTTAGCTCCCGATTCTACCTCAAACGGTAAACTCCTAAGTCTCCAATGGTCGAGCTGCATACACCAACTGCTGGAACCGTCTGTTAACCCTACTCGGATAAAAAAGACAAACCTGTGTCTCTCGTGTCCCGAACTACGTTTGCTCTGATCTTTCGCGCCGTGTGAAAGTACGTAGGCACAAGATGCGATATCTTGGAGAGCAACCTTCCTCGTAGTTAGGCGAACTACGTTGACTTTGATTTCTCGTTCCAGACGGGAATACGTAGGCATAGAGCGCGACGATTTGCCGAGTCATTTTCTTTTCTTTTCAGGCCAGACCTGTAACGTAGATAGATGTAACAAACCTGTCATATAAATACAACAAGCGTGGATCCCATCGATTAAGATGGACATGAGGGGTGCTAATACCTTCCCCTTGCGTAACCGACTCCCGAATCCAGACAATGGTTGCGATGACCTTGTCTTATACCTTTGCGTCAGGTTTTTTCGATTGTTTCCTTTCCCGCTCTGAGGGATAAATAACGAAAGGTGGCGACTCTTCTGTCTTGCCGGCCTCGTTTTTCGCAGTAGCGACAGCTAGCGACTCTGCTGGGGATTCTGGTTCCCTATGCGAGTTAATCCTAGAGCTTGTGTGTTTACTTGTTAGGTTTTCTTTATCGCATTTACTTTCCGCATTTTATTTTCAGTATAATATTATTGTGCTGTTGTGGGAAGGGGGTTATGATGAGTGAGAAGCCAGACCCAGGCTTGAGTGTACTTAGCATTAGTTGTGGAAATTAGTGGGCGCGTGCTTGCTTTGCAGGCACTAGTGTCTCATGAAATCCACGCTCAGACGAGGTTCTCCCAGTTGACTTCTTTTCCGGCCCTTTGGGCTTGAGGGGTTGTTGGTTTGGAGGATTGTCGACTCTGGGGACCGATCATTTGTGACTCAGCAGAGTGAGGCCACTTCAAGGGATGATGATGCCACACCTTCTTGGTATCGTATCATCGCTCTTGAAAGTCTGTGACGCTGGGAAACGCATAGGATGTCGTACCTTGTCTGTGATTAGGTTCATACCTGTGAGCGGGGTCGGGTTATTGCAGGAAACCTTAACCTTCAGACTACCTGGTTTTCTTGACAGTGAATCAGTGTTGTTGGGTTCAGAGGGTTCTGATCATCAGACACGTGGTTGTTCTCGACAGTGTGTATTTATGGGTCCTCTTTAGGGTTGTGCTATCAGAGCAGAGTTGTGATTGTGTTGGATCAGAGCTTTGGTCTTCTCAGTATCCATCTTGATCCCCTGTTGCATGTTTGCATTTTTCATTTGGCATACTCATTTGCATATCATTAACGTGTGTCTGTGTTGCAGGTACATTATCCCCCGGTTCAGGTTTTCTTTCCTTCTGTTGTGCTATTATGGGTTCTCTGAGGAAGATTGTAGCCTATAAGCTCCCTACTCCATATGTAGCTCAGTTGTCCAGTTTGATTGCTTTGGCAGATGATACTGTGAGAGGTGAATTCAGAAAGTCTTATGGGAAGCTGCTCAGTTTGGTCCGTAAACCTTCTGTGTATGAGTTGAATGGGTTGTATGCCTTGTTGCAGTTCTATGATCCTCCTTTGAGATGCTTCACTTTCCCAGACTTCATACTTGCACCTACATTAGAGGAGTATGCTGATTTATTGGGTGTGCCTATCAAGAGTCAGATGCCATTTGTTCATATGGATGCTGAGCCTAATCTGGCTAATCTAGCTCTTTCTCTTCATATGGATGCCTCTAAGTTGATATTGTCCAGTTGGAACGGGGTTCCTAGTTTCTCTTTGCAGTTCTTAGTTGGGAAAGCCCGACAGTGTGCCAAAGACGGTTGTTGGATTGTATTCAACGCCATTCTTGATCTCTGCATATATGGTATCATTTTGTTTCCTAACATGCCTGATTTTGTAGACTTGGACGCCTTTCATATTTTTGCATCGGGGAATCCAATTCCTACCTTGATTGGCGATGTGTATCATTCCGTCCACTACAAGAATGAGAATAGAAGGGGTAAGAATGTATCATGCTGTGTGCCCTTACTCTATAGATGGTTTGATAGTCACCTACCCAAGAAGGGTCTCTTTGCTTCATCTGCAGCCACAGCTGAGTGGTCTGAGCGATTGATGGGTTTATCAGTAGAGAGTGTTGTTTGGTTTGATAGAGATATGTTGGGTTCCGAAGTTATATTCAGCTGCAGTGGGTTTCCGAATGTGCCTTTGATTGGAAGAAAGGGATGTATCAACTATAATCCATCTCTACTTGTCCGACAGTTTTCTTACGCTTTGAGAGCTCCGCCAAAGGATGAAGAGGTGCAGGAATCTCTGTACCTCACCGGTCTTCTAGAGGGGGATATGTTATCTAAGCTTCAACATGCCTGGAATGATATCAGTAGACGAGGGAAGTCATTGTTGGGGAAAAGTAATAGCCAAGCTTACGCTCCGTATGTGACCTGGATCAGAGCCAGAGCAGAGATTATAGGGATGCCTTTTCCACCTGCTAAGCAGGAATGCCCTCTAGTGGTGGAAGAGCCTACTACCGTGCCTATTCAGCAGTATAATTAGGTGTTAGCTGAGAGAGAAGAGATGAAGAAGGCAAATGAAAAGTTAGAGAAAGAGTTGGCACAGATCAGAAGCGAGAGAAGAGAAGCCGTACACTCCTTCAAGAGGCAGACAGAGTTGGTGAACAGATTAGGCACGGACTTGACTAAGCAGATAGCTGATCGTGAGCGCTTGGGTCTGGACTTCAAATCTGTTAATGATGTATTGGCTACTAAGAAGCAGCACTTGGATGAAGCATACCGAAGAATATCTAAGTTTAATCAGCAGTGGAATGCCACTATAGCCAACAACAAAGAAAGGGAGGATAAGCTGAAACATCAAATCTCCAAATTGAAGGCTCAGGTGAAGGCTAGTGAGAAGAAGTTTGATGAGGAAACTACTCGCAGATATGCCGCTGAAGACCTGCTAAACAAAGCTCTCGCTAACTTGAAAGATCGCAAGCAGAGGTTCGAGTCTAAGAAGCGAAAGTTAGAACATTGCTTTGGCCAGGGAGTGTGGGAAGATTCAGTTGAAGGTCTCCAGTGCACTATTATGCAGAGAGAGTTGCTCGTCGAAGGGTTACTCACTCGTCCTGATCACCCCGAGACCAGAGAGTTTCTAGAGGAGTTTCGTGCCCGCTGTCGCACTTGATTATCTTTGTAACTCTTTATTTTTTGCTGATTCTTGTTGTAGGCTGACCATCACCAGGCCTGTTGTTTGAGGTCATGCTATTGATTCCCGTTGTATTCATTGACTTTGTACTACTGCCTTTTTGGCCCATCTATATATGAGATGTTATTCCAGTGACTAGATCCGGACTTCTTATTATCAGTACTTGCACTCTGGCACTCGAATCGGGGGAAAAACCTCCCTAACACACATACACACGTTTGCATTTGCATAAATCATTCGCATAGCAGGTACCTTGTACTGTTCTCCTAACCCTCTGTTGATGCAGGTTCCAGGATTGCCGACTAGCGAATTCATCGCTATTCTACCAGAAGCAACTATAAGAAAGCCATGGATCAGATGCAGATTGAGATGCAAGAGATGCGCGATAGAATGGTGCAGTTCATGAAGGTGATGGAGACTGTGGCCAAGGGCCAGGAGCAGCTGCAAACTCTGGTGCAGCCTCTGATTGCTAGGGTTGATAGTCAGGGTGTGCTACATGGCAATCAGGGTTACAGAAATCAGGGTTACAGTAATCAGGGCTTCGGTAACGCAGGTTTTGGCAATGCAAGCCATAATGGTGTTGGAATGGGCGTTCACAATGCTGGTTTTGGGCCAGGTGCTAGAAATCAAGGTTTTGGTAATATGGGATACGGTCCTAGGATCAATCAGGCTGGTTACGGTCCCAATACTTCTTATGCTGAGTATGGTAATGAGGATTCTCACTGGGGCGAAGATCGCCAGAAAGATGCTTTCCCTCCTCCGGGCCGGGATCTTGAGATGCCCGCTGACAATGATAGAAGGTTCAGGTTGTTGGAAGAACAGACGAGGAATCTTGCTAATCAGAACTCCACGGGGCTGGACGTGGCTAACATGGGATTGGTCCCTGGCTTGAGGGTACCAATCAAATTCAAAGCGCCCACATTTGACAAGTATAAGAGGGATACTTGCCCGTTAGTTCACGTGCGATCTTACTACCGGAGAATGTCCGCCTACTCGGATGACGAAAAGATGCTAATGCATTTTTTCCAGGACAGCTTGTCGGGACCGTCATTGGAATGGTACATGGGGTTAGAGCCTACTCAAATCGGTAGCTGGAAGGAATTAGCAGAGGCTTTTGTCAAGCATTACCAATATAACATCGACCTTGCGTCGAATAGGGCCCAACTCCAAAATCTCTCTCAGAAGAATAACGAGAGTTTCAAAGAATACGCCTAGAGGTGGCGTGAGCTAGCTGCCAGGGTGCATCCACCCATGGTTGAGCGTGAGTTGGTGGACATGTTTGTGGGCACTTTCTCTGGGTTGTACTATGACAAGCTTATCAATTGCACGACGACTAATTTTTCCGAGTTGATACTCTTGGGGGAACGTATCAAGAATGGTGTTAAGATTGGTAAGATTCAAGCGGGTGAGTCAACCTCAGCTGGAGGTGGTAAAAAGGCTTTTGGGAACAAGAGACAGGGAGACACCAATTTAGTATGTAGTAATCGGAGAAGGGATAGAAGTCAGAATTGGCACAGGCAGCAGGTCGCCAGTGTAACAATTCCTGTACCTCAACAGCACCAACAACAGCCACAGCAGCAATAGGGACAACAGAACGCTGCTCCACAGAGATATCAAGGTCGGGATAGGGCTTTGAAAAGAGTCTTTGATGCACCTCCGCTACCGTATGCTCAGCTTCTTCCAACTTTGTTACAGTTGCAGCTGGTTGAGAAAAGGACGCTAGCTCCGCCGAAGGGCACGCCTCCTTATGGGTATGACGTTAATGCACATTGCGACTTCCACTTCGGGGTACCCGGTCATACCATCGAGAATTGCCAAGCATTCAAACACAAGGTGCAAGATTTGATAGATAGAAAGGCTATAAACATTGGTAACGAGGCGCCCAATATTGAGAAGAATCTGATGCCGCCTCATGGAACTGCAAAGGTGGGTGCTATATTGGAAGATGCTAGTCTGAATCTGGTTATGAATGTGGACGAATTAAAAACACCTTTGGGTTATGTCAAGAGCAGATTACTGAAAGGGGGGGTGTTCCCTGGTTGTGATGCTGATTGTATTGATTGTTTGGGCCAGCCTGAGGGTTGTAATAACTTGAGAAGAGGTATTCAAAGGCTGATCGACGAAGGTACACTACAATTTGATCGTACTGCTGAAGAGAAGCCTGTTGAGGCAATAGATGAGAAGCAGAGTGAAGTTGCAACGATTACATTACCGTTCAAAACTGTCACGATATCGGCACCTCCCAAGAGGCCGACTATCACAATAACCAAAGCAGGGCCTATTCCGTATGAAAGTACTAAAGCCATCCCCTGGAATTATGGGCGGAAGTTTATTGTAATGGGGAGAAGATTAACCTGCCAAGCTCACCTGTAGGGTCCGTTGATAACCTTGTGGGGGCAGGGGCGTAACCCGCAGTGGTAGAATCTTTGCGTCGCCAGAAGTAGAAGCTGAGAGAGCTGCCAGAGAAAAAGGTAAAGTCGATGGAGAAGGACCGTCGCAGGAGAAGGAAAAAGAGGCTTCAACCAAAGATGTGGAAGAATTCATGAGATTAATTTGGATGAGAGATTACAAAATTGTTGATCATCTGCAGCAGACGCCTTCCAAAATATCAATCTTGTCATTGCTGCTTTGTTCCGAGGCTCGCCGGAACGCGTTGTTGAAAGCTCTTGACGCTGCCTATGTACCCCATGAGATATCCGTGAATTAGCTCGAAGGAGTAATTGCACATGTGAATGCGGGGCATGGCCTTAGCTTTACTAATTTTGATTTGATGCCCAGGGGCCGCAACCATAACAGTGCGTTGCATATTTCTGTTGAGTGTAGGGGCACTATTATGTCTCATGTCCTTGTTGACACCGGATCATCCCTAAACGTCTTGCCCAAGAAAGTATTGTTGAAGCTAGATACCCGAGGTGTAATTTGCACGCCAAGTGACTTGGTGGTGAGGGCATTTGACGGAACGAGAAGGTCCGTATTCGGAGAATTGACTTTGCCGATCCAGGTTGGTCCAGAGGTGTTTGATACCGTGTTCTATATCATGGACATACAGCCAGCTTATAGTTGTTTGCTTGGACGACCATGGATCCATGTTGCAGGGGCTGTAACATCAACGTTGCACCAAAAGCTTAAGTATGCGGTCGGTGGTAGCATTGTCACCATATGTGGGGAGGAAGACATTCTAGTTAGTCACCTGCCATCGTTTAAATATGTCGAAGTGGATGGAGAGATCCATAAGACTTTGTGCCAAGCCTTTGAAGGAGTGCAGATCACAGACAAATCTCTTGTCATCAGCAAGGGGCCAGAGGTAGCTATGTCGTCGTATAGGGAAGCCCAAGCGGTAGTTCAGGCCGGGGAAGCCAAGGGCTGGGGTCAAGTTCTGGAGATTCCTGTCAAGCAGGACAAGTTCGACTTAGGGTATCGCCTGTCGTCATCATCTTCTTCACAGAGCGCGTCGAAAGGCAAAGGGCCGATTGTGTTCACTCCGGGAGGAGTCAGTTTTGAGCAGATCAATGTTGTATCTGAAAGTGAAGACGGAGATAGCAATTGCGACATGGAATCATGGATCAAGCCCAGCAAGCCAGGACATAGCCTCTGCAACTGGTCTATCCAGGACTTTGTCCAAGTGACGCCGAAATAGTAATGCTTTGTTTTTTCGATTATTATACAATCCCATGTCCTACCCGGGGCATAGCGATTTTATTTCAGGGCCTACTTGCTTATGTGTATGCTTTGTTTTAATCATTAAATAAAGGTGTTTTCCTCATGCAAATTTTGTGATCCCTGTTTTTCTATTTTTCTTTTTACAATAAAATGGCAATGTGGTTGTATGCTTCGTTTGTGTACCATTTGAAGCATTTAACCATTTCTCTTGCAGGATGATCCATATTTCAGATGACACCAATCAAGATCTTCCTATGACTCGCTTCGACTTTGAGCACCCAATATTTCAAGCCGAAGAGGAGATTGTTGAGGACGACGACTTACCAGAAGAACTGACTCGTCTGTTGAAACAAGAAGAGAGAATAATTTTGCCTCATCAGGAGGATATCGAGGTCATTAATTTGGGTTCGGAAGAGGTTGTCAGGAATGTTCGGATAGGGGCTGCGCTGCAAAGTGATATCAAGCAGAGACTTGTCGAGATGCTGCGAAAGTATAGTGACGTCTTTGCTTGGTCTTATGAAGATATGCCTGGGCTAGACACTGATATTGTGGTCCACTGCTTGCCATTCCGTGAAGACTGTCCACCGGTCAAGCAGAAGCTCAGAAGTACAAAACCAGATATGGCTGTAAAGATTAAAGAGGAAGTGCAGAAACAGTGGGACGCTGGTTTTCTAGCGGTTACAACTTACCCTCCTTGGGTCGCCAATATAGTACCTGTACCGAAGAAAGATGGTAAGGTGCGCATGTGCATTGACTATCAGGATCTGAACAAGGCGAGCCCTAAGGATGACTTCCCGCTTCCTCATATTGACGTGTTGGTCGACAACACTGCTCAATTCTCTGTGTTTTCCTTCATGGACGGCTTTTCGGGCTATAATCAGATTAAGATGGCGCCAGAGGATATGGAGAAAACAACTTTTATTACCCCGTGGGGAACGTTCTGCTACAAAGTGATGCCCTTTGGTTTGAAGAACGTTGGGGCAACATATCAGCGTGCTATGACGACACTCTTTCATGACATGATGCATAAAGAGATTGAAGTCTATGTTGACGATATGATTGCCAAATCCCAGACGGAGGAAGAGCATCTGGTGAATGTTATGAAATTGTTTGAGAGGCTTAGGAAGTTCAAGATGAGGCTGAATCCTAATAAGTGCACCTTTGGGGTGAGATCTGGTAAGCTACTGGGGTTCATTGTTAGTCAAAAAGGAATAGAGGTTGATCCTGCTAAAATAAAAGCAATACAAGAAATGCCAGCCCCAAAAACAGAGAAAGAGGTTCGTGGCTTTTTGGGGAGGCTGAACTACATTGCCCGGTTCATATCTCACCTTACTGCCACGTGTGAGCCAATGTTTAAACTGTTGAAAAAAGACCAGACAATTGTCTGGAATGAAAATTGTCAGAAGGCGTTTGAAAAAATAAAAGAATACTTGCAGGAACCTCCTATCTTGATACCCTCAGTAGCCGGGAGACCACTGATCATGTACTTGACGGTTCTTGAGAACAGTATGGGTTGTGTTCTCGGTCAACACGATGAGACTGGACGAAAAGAGCATGCGATCTACTACCTGAGTAAAAAGTTCACAGACTGTGAGTCCCGTTACTCAATGCTCGAAAAGACGTGTTGCGCACTTGCTTGGGCTGCCAAACGTCTGAGGCAATACATGCTAAACCATACAACCATGATGATTTCGAAGATGGATCCGATCAAATACGTCTTTGAGAAGCAGGCACTTTCAGGAAGGATTGCCCGATGGAAGATGGTACTGACAGAGTACGATATACAGTATGTCTCACAAAAGGCTATCAAAGGTAGCGTATTGTTAGAGTACCTGGATGAGCAGCCCATCGATGATTACGAACCGATGAAGTTTGATTTTCCTGACGAGGATATCATGTACTTAAAGATGAAAGATTACGAAGAGTCGTTGCATGGTGAAGGTCCTGAACCGGGTTCTCAATGGCAATTGATTTTTGACGGTGCTGTGAATTCATATGGAAGTGGGATTGGGGAAATCATCACGACTCCCCATGGGACGCACATCCCGTTCACTGCCAGATTAACATTCCCAGTTACTAATAATGAAGCTGAATATGAGGCATGTATCATGGGTCTCGAGGAGGCTATTGATTTGAGGATTAAGAATCTTGATGTGTATGGAGACTCTGCGCTAGTTGTGAACCAGATCAAGGGAGAATGGGAGACTCGTCAGCCCAATCTGATACCGTATATGAATTATGCAAGGAGACTGTTGCCTTTCTTTGACCGGGTAGAGTTTCATCATGTGCCGCGGGCAGAAAAACAGATGGCTGACGCGCTTGCGACATTGTCTTCCATGTACAAAGTTAACTTCTGGAATGAGGCTCCCAGAATAGTTATCTCTCGCCTTGATAAGCCCGCCTTCATATTCGCCATTGAGGAAGCTTCCGATGGCAAGCCGTGGTATTTTGATATCCAGAATTTCTTAAAGAACCAAGAGTATCCGATTGGGGCATCCAGTCGCGATAAGAAGACTCTTAGGAGATTGGCTGGCAATTTCTACTTGAATCCAGATGGTGTTCTGTACAGGAAAAACCATGACTTGGTGCTTTTGCGATGTGTTGGTGAGAAAGAAGCTAATCTACTCATGGAAGAGGTCCACGAGGGAACCTTTGGCACGCACGCCGGCGGACACGCTATGTCTCAAAAGTTAATACGGGCAGGGTATTATTGGATGACAATGGAAAGAGACTGTTTTAAGTTTGCAAAGAAATGCCATAAATGCCAGATTTATGCAGACAAGATTCAGGTGCCGCCAAGCCCTTTGAATGTTATGGCGTCCCCGTGGCCTTTCTCCATGTGGGGCATCAATATGATTGGCAAAATTGAGCCCACCGCATCCAATGGACACCGGTTCATCTTTGTAGCTATCGATTACTTCACCAAATGGGTGGAAGTAGCGTCTTACGCTAATGTTACCAAGCAAGTAGTAGCCCGATTTATCAAAAAGGACATCATTTGTCGCTACGGCATTCCTGAAAGAATCATTACTGACAATGGTTCGAACCTGAATAACAAGATGATGAAAGAGTTGTGCCAGAATTTCAAGATTGAACATCATAATTCATCTCCCTATTGGCCCAAGATGAATGGCGTTGTTGAAGCGACCAATAAGAACATCAAGAGGATAGTTCAGAAGATGGTTGTGACATACAAAGACTGGCACGAGATGTTGCCCTTCGCTTTGCACGGTTATCGTACGACGGTACGCACATCAACCGGGGAAACACCTTTCTCACTGGTGTATGGTATGAAGGTTGTCCTACCATTAGAAGTTGAGATTCCTTCCTTGAGAGTATTGCTTGATGTCCAACTAGATGAGGCAGAATGGGTAAGGAATAGGCTGAATCAACTCAGTTTGATGGATGAGAAGAGACTTGCATCTATCGCATATGGTCGGTTATACCAGAGCCGGATGAAGAAAGCTTACGACAAGAAGGTGCGCCCTCGAAGCTTTCAGACGGGCGATCTTGTGCTGAAGAAGATTCTCCCACCACAATCAGATCACAGGGGCAAATGGACTCCCAACTATGAAGGTCCATACATTGTGCGAAAGGTCTTTTCCAGAGGAGCCTTACTATTGTCCACCATGGATGGCGAGGATTTCTCATCCCCTGTGAACTCGAACGCAGTTAAAAAATACTTTGCTTAAAGAGACCCGCTGGGCAGAAAAAAGAGAGTCCAGGAAAACATGGGGCATCCCGGCGAACCAAAAAAAAAAAGAAAAAGGTACGGGCCAAAATTAGGGATAAAAATTGAAAAGATGTACAGCCGCGAAGTCGAAAACCCGCAAAGGGCGACTTCGGCAAAAAAGGGTATCCCGGTGAATTGAAAACCTGCAAAGGGAGATTCAGGCAAAAGTTAGGGATTGAAAAAGAAAATGACTGCGGTCCGAATTTGATATTGCATTGCTCAGTGGATTGGGAGCACCTGAGGGTCGATTGTCCAAGTCAATCTCTTCCGAGGACAGAGTATCGGGAAAGCGTCGGAGTCAGGCGAGTCATAGGAGGATCAGCTCATGGTGTTCGTCTGTAACACGTTGCCGACATGTATACAAATTATTTGTACCTCTGTACATATTTGTATTTATCTTGCAGCTGCCTCTTTTCAGGAGTTGCATCCATTGTACAAAACTTTGCCTATTTACAGGACCGTTATCAATAAAACGCATACTATTCAGTACTTGATGTTTTGTTTTTGTTTTAACTTTTACCGTTTTGTTTGTGGAAAACGCCGATGTTTTTGATAAACTTGCACGTGCATAAACATGCAGGCCTCAGCCAATAATTGTTAAAACTTTGAATTGACTGAGCGATTGTCACGGCTATTGACCTGGATATTTCCTTTTGTATAGGGTATCTTGTTGTTGCTCATATTTGGCAGGGTCGTTACCTTCGCAGCAAACAGCTAAGGGGTCGTGTTTCCCCAGACAGAGTCCCTTAAGGTAGGAGTAGGCTCTAGGTGATCTTATTCCTCCCCAGCAGATGGAAGTCGCATCTTTATCCCCACAAGAGTTAGATGCAAGCTAGCAAGCAGTCAGACGGTAATGTGCATCCCCAGCGATGGTCATGTGTACATGTAATCCCCAGTGAAGTCCTCACAGGACACAACCAGGTTGTCCATGGTTTGAGAAGTTCATCCCCGCGCGGGATGGTTCTTTCTGTGCTCCAGCAGATTATCTTTCCTCCAATAGGTTCATCTTCTGCAGAGTTTGTAGCTACGGATTTGTTAAGCTATTCCTCAGCAAGATTGTTGCTCTCCCCGTGGAGTCGGCTTACCCTTTCCAGCATTTATTTTGCTGGAATAATTCTGTGATATCCGATTATCCCCAGCGGATTTGGCTTTGTCTTCAGCATTTATTTTGCTGAAGCGGTTCTGTATCCAGCTTTTCTCCGGCAGCCAGTACCTGTGATCGCAGCCTGCATTTGCATCATATCTGCATGGCATGGCAACTTACGCAAATACGTAGCATTCCATTTCGTATGGAGAATTACGCCATTGTCAAACATATGCATCTTGAAACATAAGCCAGGTTGGTTACCTCTTTGTTTTCAGGTGTTTTCCCTGCAGGTTTAGAATTCTTGTTCAGGATGGTTTCGGATGTTCAAATTTTTGACATGAGATATATGATGATCACGTTCGTCCTATCATGTGTTCCCTCATCAGAGTTGCTTGGTTAAGTTTCTCTTCTTCCCTAGCGGAGTTTTCCTCGGATTGCTGCTACGCCGGTGTTCTAAAAGGAAAGATTTCAGGGATTAGACTGTTGAAGTCATTACCTGTTGTCAAGGTAAATGTCTGGCGGTTGACGTCAAAAATTCCCCGCAGATTTGCTTGCTCAAGTCTTCGGATGCTCAAGACTCGCTTTTATTTAGCGTATGCCCATTTTCGAGGAAATGGAAGGTCAGAGATATTGACAAGACTCACTTTTATTTAGCGTATGCCTGTTTCTATGGAAATGGAAGGTCAGAGATATTGACGATATTAGCTTTTATTTAGCGTATGTTCGTTTCTATGGAAATGGAAGGTCAGAGATATTGACAAGACCCGCTTTTATTTAGCGTATGCACGTTTCTGTAGAAATGGAAGGTCAGAGATATTGACGATACTCGCTTTTATTTAGCGTATGCCCGTTTCTGTGGAAATGGAAGGTCAGAGATATTGACAATATTCGCTTTTATTTAGCGTATGCCCGTTTCTGCGAGAATGGAAGGTCAGTGATATTGACGAGATTCGCTTTTGTTTAGCGTATGCCCGTTTCTGTGGAAATGGAGGGTCAAGGATATTGATGTCGTGCTTTACGTAGTGCCCTCTTATCGTAGCGTTTATCGATGATTCAACGCCTGTGGCGTCACACAGGTGGTTGATATTGAAATCAGGTTTTGTATCAGATGATTGATCAGTTGTCGCCGTGATAACCAGATTCAATTGTTGGGATGTGCTGTCCCCAAGCAGTTTGGAAGTTTATTTCTTCGGTTAGCAAATTTCCGGGTTCTCTGGTATTCAACCGTCTTCTACCTCGATTGCCTGAAAGTCGTTCGCCTTTCATCCTGTCGGGTCCAAGTCGCTTGAATAGGGGCAGCTGTTGCACCCCAAAATCTTCCTAACCTTTTCCCACTTGGTTCATGCTTCATCGCATTAGCATATCATTGATCTAGCATTTGCATAGGATAGCATTGTTCATTTAATAGTGGATCAAGTGTAGTTTATATCCAGAGGAGCCTATCTAGAGGTCTTATTCAAGCTTGAGGAGTTCATTTCTTTGTATGGGGTTAGTCTCCTAATTTGAGGACCAATTGAAGATCATCAATGGATTTTGAGGTTTTGACCAAGTAGAGAGGGTGTGGATAGAGCTCATAGAGTTCCTTAGGGGTCATGGTGGAGCTCAATCAGTTCATTGTGCCAAGTGTGAAGAGCCACAGTTGAGGGTGTTGCAATTAGGGTTTTCATCTGAATTACCCTAAGTCAACTGGGCAATTGAAGAGGATCAAAGCTCATTTTTGAGTCTTTGAAATCATTAATAGTTGTGTTGAGACACATGAGATGCTATTCCAAGATCAATCCAAGAAAAGTTCAAGGTGTGAGGAGTTGCTAAATTAGGGTTCTCAGGGTAAAATCCCCTATTTAGTGCCTAACTTCAAGACCACTTATCTCAAGATTCAAGTTTCATCTCTAACTTTGGCCAAAACGAAACTTGTAGAGCATGCTCAAGTTATGGTTTAGACAAGTTACAGGTCATCTGAGGAATGTAAAATTTATCTATGAAAGTTCACCAACTTCCAAGGAACTTTTAACCTAGAAGGGTGTTTCTCCTAAACTTTTGGGAAACATGAAAGTTGTAGGTCTTGATCTTAGCTTTCCAAATTGTACTAGAAGTCTTCCATCTGATTTGTAGAACTCAAGTTATGAGGTTTACAAGTTAGGGGTATTTTGGGAAAGTAAGATTATAGGTCATTTGGCATTATAGGTCATTTTCACCATCTTGCAAGCTTCAAATGCAATTTTGTTCAACAAAAAACTTGCTCAAAATGATGTTTTTAGGTCAACCATATACTCATGATGAATTGATTTAGATTTAGGTGAGACTTGGTTTGATGAATTTTGCAAAAGGAAGAATTTAAAGGCATTTGATTGAAAAATTCATGATTAATTCATTTGTGCTCAAAATGGACCATATGAATACTCATTTTGATCAGAAAAAACATACTAAACAATTTGGCATTTTTATAATTTCCATTTGAGGTCAATTTCATGATGATATGGTTTGTTACTTCACAAATAAGTAACACTTCATAATTTGATTATGGGATGGATTCAAGCTCCTTAAGCCCTCTAAACTCTCTCACCAGACTACAAGGAGTTGATTGAAAGCTTCCAAGGGAAGATTGGAGCTGAAACACGGGTTCACCATGGTTGAGTTTTGAAAGAAATTTGAAAGTTGGATTTTCTGGTTTGGGCCTTATATGGGCCTCAAAAGCCCACAAACTAGTTGTATTTAAGTTCTGTGAGAGGTTTTGCTCCATTTTTGGAGATCATTTCGCACCAGAACCAAGGACTAAAGTTGGAGCTTGAAGAAGAGAGTTGAAAATCGTGATTTCCATTTCAAGCCAGATCCAAGCAAATTGAAGTTGCAAACACGTTCCTCATCAAGCATTGAAGAGATCTGCAGTGTTTTGAAGCCAGAATCGTGTTCTAGATACCTCAATTTGAAGCTCAAAGTCAGGTATGTAGTTTTCAAATTTACACTAGTTATAGCATGATCTAGGCATGATTAGTATGTGGATAGGCTTTGGATTGAGATATAGATGGAATCTGGATAAGAATTTGGTTGATTAGAGACAAATTAGGTGATGACATGATTTCTGTTGAGGTTCGTTTCTCCTTGATCTTGAGGCTTTGATACAATTGGAATAGCATGTGATGATCAGTGATAGATGAGGATTACATCCATACCAATAGTTTGAGTTTTGGTGAGAGTTCAGATTGAAGTGTATTTTAGGATCTGATTCGTGTTTCATTTTCTGTTGAGAATTAAGAGAAATGAGTGTCATATTGAGATCAGGAGGAAATTTGGAGTGGAATCATGTAAGGTTTGATGATTTTTGTTGACCTGTAATCACCTGCTCACCGGAGAAGATGACCGGAGGTCATCTCCGGCCACCGTGCTGGACTTCCCTCCCTTTCCCCATTCAAATGGAGAAGATGATGTTTCCACCCTCGGATGAAGCTTGAAGTTGGACTTTGTATGCAGATCCATTGGCCACGATTTGTTCTGAGAGTTTGAACTTTGGATTGAAACGCTATGTTTCATTAAGTGTGTTGGTAGCGTGTGAGACCTCAAATCAGGAGACTTAGTCAATTCATCCAACGCTCCCCTTTTAATCTTGCATTTTATTTGTTTTTTTAATTCATTTTGTTTTATTTTAATTCCTTTTTCATTTCTAAAATCATATTAATTTCATTATTTGACAGAAAAATAAACTAAAAATATCTCCATGATCCTCTTTTCATTTGTGATTTTTCTATGCTGTTAGAGTTAAATTTTGATAATTTTGCAATTTAATTTGATTTTTCTCATTTTTGATATTTCTTTATTTATGCATATTTGATACTTCTGTTTGCTGATTTTTGTTCTTGCAATTGGTATGGAATCTTGATCTAATTTTTTTCTAAGTTGTATGTTAGAGATGTATGTTCCCTCAGGAATTTTCTTTTGATTTTTAGATAATCATAGGTTCTGTTTTAGATTAGGTTTTTAGAGCCTTCCTTTTCATGGTTTCCCTTTGACACTTCATAGTTTAGGATTTTATTAGTTGCCTTAGAAATTGAATTAAGCTCTGATATTTGAACTATAGGTTCTTAACATTTGCATGTTCCCTTAGGAAAATTTATAGATTTTTAGAATCCAGTTGTCTATTTTAGATAGAATTTACAATTAGGTTGTTCATTTGGTGCTTGCTTTATTTTGCCTTCAATGGTGGCTTTTGGTGCATGGTGAGCTTGTGTTTCTTCTTGGATGTTATTATGGGCATGTTGTAGCTTCTGTGGAGTTGATTGTGGAGCTTGGCTTGGAATTCTTCTTTCCTTTTGGTAGCTTTCTTGTAGCTTATAGGAATTAGGGTTTAGGAAAGAGCTTAGAAGTAGTTTTCTTTCTTCCTGAAACATGGATAGCTTTGATTGCTTTACATTTTCATCCTATGATTCAAGGTCCCTATGTGAAAGCCTCATCTTTCCTTTGGAAGGATGTGTGGCATTTTACAATAGGTAGAACCTTTTAGGATGCCTTTCTCAGATGATTGGTTGAGTGTCAGGAGGGATTCCCTTGGTTTCCTTCCTGCTTCCCTTCATCATCCAATAGTCTTGATGATTATTCTCTTCCCTTGTGTTAGAGCTTGTTGAAGCATGAAGAGGAAAGCTTCTCTTGAAGATGGTGTGGACTTGAAGAACAGTTACAGACTTTGGATTGGATTGCTGTCAGAAGATTGCTCTGCTGTGGAGTTGCTGACTTGTTTTCCCTGTTTGTCTACTTTCTTCTTGTTTTACTGTATTGATGTGACTTGCTTGGAGTGTTGCATTAGATTTAGGCTTCATGTAGATGATCATAGGCCTAAGAGCATCCTAAAGGTTGAGAATAGATCCCTTTGCTTGTATTGCATTAGAAGTTGAGTGTGACTCCTTCTGCTTGTATTTTTACTGTGTGGCTTTGCTTGCTGGTATTTGGTTGAGCTCAGCTCCCTTGCCTATATGGTGTGTGACCTTTGTGCCTTGTTTGTTTAGAAGTTGAGTGTGACTCCTTCTGCTTGTTTGTTGCATTGCATGCATTTTATTTAACAGTAATTTCTTTACAGTTATTTCTTTTGCTGTTTGTTTTCCTTTGCCATGTTCCCCTAGGAACTCTGACTTTTCTTGTTCAAGAGAAGTTATGACAGACATTAGGGTTCTAACCATGCATGATAACATTAGTTAGCTTCCCCTAACCTCAACCATAGGATCATTTTGCATGACAACTTTAGGTTTGGATCAGTTCCCCTTTAGTGCGTCTTTTCTCTTCTAATCTACAAACAAAATCAAAATACAGCAATAAAGGTTAATTGACGTCGTACGCTACGAGCCTTAAGCTACTTGAGAAAGGACTGTTGGAGAGTTTATTTTCAACAGTATGGATGTTTAGTATGGTACCCTTTGGGTGACATGCGACGCATTCACTCTCCGGTCATAGTCTCTAGTGCGATATCAGTTGCAAACATCCATAAAAGATACTTCTCTAAAAAATAGAAAACAAATATCAAACTCTTTTTGTCCGCTTGGACCTTTAATCCCTTGGAAATCTCTTTTCAGAAAGAGAGTTTTGTTAGCTCCCGGTTCTACCGCAAATGGTAAACGCCTAAGTCTCCAATGGTTGAGCTGCATACACCAACTGCCGGAGCCGTCTGTTAACCCTACTCGGATAAAAAAGACAAACTTGTGTCTCTCGTGTCCCGAACTACGTTTGCTTTGATATTTCGCGCCGTGTGAAAGTACTTGGCACAAGATGCGATATCTTGGCGAGCAACCTTCCCCCGTAGTTAGACGAACTACGTTAACTCTGATTTCTCGTTCTAGATGGGAATACGTAGGCATAGAGCACGACGCTTTGTCGAGTCATTTTCTTTTCTTTTCAGGCCAGACCTTTAACGTAGATAGATTTAACAAACCCGTCAGATAAACACAACAAGCGTGGATCCTATTGAGTACGATGGACGTGAGGGGTGCTTATACCTTCCACTTGCGTAACCGACTCCCGAATCCAGACAATGGTTGCGATGACCTTGTCTTATACCTTTGCGTCAGGTTTTTCTGATCGTTTCCTTTCCCGCTCTGAGGGATAAATAACGAAAGGTGGCGACTCTTCTGTCTTGCCGGCCTCATTTTTCGTAGTAGCGACACCTGTGACTCGCTTTGACTTTGATAATCCGATATTTCAAACTGAAGAAGAGATTGAGGAAGATGAAGACTTGCCAAAAGAGCTAGCCAGACTTTTAAAACAGGAACAAAAAATCATTCTGCCTCATTAGGAGGAAATCGAAGTCGTCAACTTGGGTACCAAGGAGGTTAGAAGAGATGTCAGGATAGGGGTTGTGTTTCAGAGTTATATCAAGCAAAGATTGGTTGAAATGCTCAGAGAGTATAGTGATATCTTTGCTTGGTCATATGAAGATACGCCCAGTCTTGACACAGATATTTTAGTTCATTGCTTGCCGTTGCGCGAAGAGTGTCTTCTAGTCAAGTAGAAGCTTAGAAGGACTAGACCGAATTTGGCTGTGAAAATCAAAGAAGTCTAGAAGCAGTTGGACGTAGGGTTTCTCGTTGTAACAACTTACCCTCTGTGGGTCCCTAACATCGTACTGGTACCAAAGAAGGACAGTAAGGTATGGATGTGCATTGATTATAGGGATTTGAATAAAGCGATCCTGAAGGATAATTTCCCGCTCCCTCACATTGACGTATTGGTGGATAATACTGTGCAATATTCCGTATTTTCCTTCATGGACGGTTTTTCCGGGTATAATCAGATTAAAATGGCGCCAGAGGATATGGAGAAAACAATGTTCATCACATCGTGGGGGACTTTCTATTATAAGGTAATGCCTTTTGGGTTGAAAAACGCAGGGGCAACCTATCAGCGGGGAATGGTCACGTTGTTTCCTGATATGATTCATCACGAGATTGAAGTATATGTTGATGACATGATAGAAAAGTCGCAAACGAAGGAGGAACATCTGGTAAACCTTCTGAAATTGTTCGAAAGGCTAAGGAAATTCAGATTAAGATTGAATCCGAATAAGTGCACTTTTGGTGTTTGGCCTGGAAAGTTGTTGGGGTTCATTGTCAGTGAAAAAGGAACCGAGGTCGATCCTGCAAAGATAAAAGCTATTCAAGATATGCCAGCGCCGAAAACTGAAAAAGAGGTTTGTGGTTTCTTGGGTAGATTGAACTATATTGCTCGGTTCATATCTCATCTCACAGCCACGTGTGAACCCATGTTCAAATTGATAAAAAAGATCAGGCGGTTGTCTGGAACGAAAATTGCCAAAGGGCATTTGATAAAATAAAAGAATATTTGCAAGAGCCTCCAATACTGATACCCCCAGTAGCTGGAAGACCATTGATCATGTATTTAACGGTTCTTAAGAACAACATGGGTTGTGTTCTCAGTCAACATCACGAGACCGGAAGAAAAGAGCATGCGATATACTACTTGAGTAAAAAGTTCACAGACTGTGAATCCAGGTACTCAATGTTGGAGAAAACGTATTGCGCACTCGCTTGGACTGCCAAACGTCTGATACAGTATATGCTGAATCATACAACCATGCTGATTTTGAAGATTGATCCGATTAAATACGTCTTTGAAAAGCAAGCACTCTCGGGGAGAATTGTCAGGTGGCAGATGGATTTGACAGAGTATGATATCCAATATGTTTCTCAGAAAGCTATCAAGGGGAATGTTCTGTCAGAGTATCTTGCTGAACAGTCGATTGATGATTATCAACCTATGAAGTTTGAATTTCCCGATGAAGACATCCTGTTCTTAAAGATGAAGGACTACGATGAGCCATTGTCAATGAAGGTTCGGAGAAGGGTTCTGAATGGCAGATAATATTTGACGGTGCTGTTAACTCATACGGTAGTGGAATTGGGGCAATTATCACGACGCCTCACGGTTCTCATATCCCCTTCACTGCCAGGTTAAGATTTCATTGTACTAATAATGATGCCGAATATGAAGCGTGCATTATGGGGTTGGAAGAAGCCATTGATCTAAGGATCAAGAATCTAGATGTATATGGCAATTTAGCGCTAGTTGTTAATCAGATCAAGGGAGAATGAGAGACCCGACAGCCTAATCTGGTACCTTACATGAACAATGCAAGGAGGTTGTTACCTTTCTTTGACTGAATAGAGTTCCACCATGTGGCAAGAGAAGAGAACCAGATGGCGGATGCCTTAGCCACTTTATCCTCGATGTATAAGGTGGATTTTTGGAATGATGCTCCAAGAATAGTCATCTCTCGCCTTGATAGGCCGACATTCGTATCCGCCATTGAAGAGGCTTCAAACAACAAGTCGTGGTATTATGATATCCAGAATTTCCTCAAGAACCAAGAGTATCCGCCAGAGGCCTCGGCCCGGGATAAGAAGACCTTAAGGCGGTTGGCTGGAAATTTCTATCTGAACCAAGATGGTGTACTCTACATGAGGAATTATGACTTGGTGCTCTTAAGATGCGTGGACAAAAAAGAAGTGAGTCTGCTTATGTAAGAGGTCCACGAAGGTGCCTTTAGTACACATGCCGGTGGGCATGCCATGTCTTGGAAGCTGTTACAAGCAGGGTATTATTGGTTGACTATGGAGTCAGATTGCTTCAAGTATGCAAAGAAATGTCATAAATGCCAAATTTATGCTGACAAGATTCATGTGTCGCCGAGTCCGTTGAACGTCATGGCATCTCCTTGGCCCTTTTCCATGTGGGGCATTGACATGATAGGCAAGATTGAGCCCACCGCATCTAATAGGCATCGTTTCATCCTGGTAGCTATTGACTACTTCATCAAGTGGGTGGAAGCAGCTTCATATGCTAATGTCACTAAGCAAGTGGTAGCCCAATTTATAAAGAAGGACATCATCTGTCGTTACGGAGTGCTCGAGAGAATCATTACTGACAATGGTTCAAACTTGAATAACAAGATGATGAAGGAATTATGCTAGAATTTTAAAATTGAGCATCATAACTCATCTCCCTATCGTCCGAAGATGAATGGCGCTGTTGAAGCGGCCAACAAGAATATCAAGAAGATAGTTCAGAAGATGGTTGTAACTTACAAGGATTGGCATGAGATGTTGTCCTTCTCTTTGCATGGATATCGTACTTCGGTACGTACCTCAACCGGGACAACTCCTTTCTCGTTGGTGTATGGTATGGAAGTTGTCCTGCCATTAGAAGTCGAGATTCCGTCTTTGAGAGTTTTGGTCGACGTCAAGCTTAATGAGGCAAAATGGATAAGAAACCGATTGAATCAACTCAGCCTGATGGAGGAAAAGAGGTTGGCGTCTATTGCATACGGTCGGATGTATCAGAGCCGGATGAAGAAAGTGTCGCTACTGCGAAAATCGGCGCCGACTATGATAGAAGAGTCGCCACCGTGCGTTATTTATCCCAACGGAGGGAAAGGAAACGCTCAGAGTAAACCTAACGCAAAACGGGAAAGGAATGGTCGTCGCCACCCAATCCCTGGATTCGGGAGTCGATTACGCAAGGGGAAGGTATTAGCACCCCTCACGTCCGCCGTACTCGACGGGATCCACGCTTGTTTTCTGGTACGGATTTTGTTTATCTATCTACTCTAAAGGTCCAGTCTAAAAAGAAAAGAAAATGACTCGGCAAAGTATCGCACTTTATGCCTATGTATCCCCGTCTGGAACGAGAAATCAGAGTCAACGTAGTTTGCCTACCTACGGGAAAGGAGGGGAAGGTTGCTCGCTAGGATACGGCATCCTATGCCTACGTACTTTCATACAGCATGAAAGATCAGAGCAAACGTAGTTCGGGCTACAGAAGACACAAGCTTGTCTGACTGTTTTTCATTACCTTCAAAAAGAGTTTTTCTTGATTAAGAGTCAAAGCGGACAAAAATGACACTTTGATATTTGTTTTGAATTTTTTACGAAAGAAGTGTTTTTTTAGTTTGTTTGCAATCTCTGACGCACTAGAGACTATGATTCGAGAATGATTACGTTGCATGTCACCCTCAGGGTAACACACTAAGCAGTCAGATTACTGAAGAGTGACCCTCCAGCAACCTTTTCTCAAATAGCTTAAGGCTCGTAACATACGACATCGATTAACCTTATTACTGTATTTTTGAGTTGTTTTGAGATAAGAAGAGAAAGAAGCTCTAAAAAGCCTAGGGTTGAAAGGGAATAAAACTAACCTAATGTTGTCATGCATGGATAAGAATCCTAATGTCTGTCATAATTCCCTCTTGCACAGAGGAAATCAGAGATCCTAGGGGATAAACAGAAAACAAAGCAAGCAAATACAGAAAAATGCATGCAATGCAACAGTATAAAAGAGGCAAGAGAAAAAACAATAGGCAAAGTGAATCAACATTCACTTCAAACCTTAAGGGGGCAAGCTGTACAAGCCAACAAACAAAACAGAAAACAAAATCCAAAGCAGAGGAGGCAGCCCAGACAGCACCACCAACCTCCTACAGCAAACAACAGCTCTGACAGCAACATATTTCATCTTCAAACTTCAATAAACTTCAATCTTCAACCTCCAGGGAAGAGAAAGCACACTTCAAATAAGTCTCCTTAAAACCTAAACAGTCAAGCTCCACAGCTACAGAAAACTCCATCTCAAAAGCAACAGTAAACCCTAGCTTCAATCCTCCAGCAAGCTCCTGACAGCAAGGTTGACAGTAACACAACTCCATCTTCAAGAAAACCTCATGAAAGGCATCTTCAACATCTTATATCTTCATCCCCAAGCTCTAGCAAGCTCCTCCAAGAAAGATTGGTTATTGGGATCAAGTTATGATAAATGGGAATCAGTGAAAACCAAAGGAAATCACTAGAAACCATCATCTGTAAAGAAGGGTATCCTCAAAAGTTCTACTCTTTAAGGCATACCACTCATCCCTCTAAGGGAGAGATGGGGCTTCCTTAAGAGGACTTTGAATCATAGGATAGGATGGAAGCAAACAAAGCATTCCATGTTTGAGGAAAGATATGAACTAAGTTTAAAAATTCTTCCTAAAACCCTAATTTTCCTAAGCTTCTGACAAGCATTCCAACAAATGAGAAATCTTCAACTCCAAGCTCCTTCAAGCCATCCAAAGAAAATTCACTTGTTCTTCAATTCATCCAAGCAAAGTCCAAGCCAAAAGCACACCTAAAATAGCCCCACACAAATTGAATAAACCAAGCATCCAAGGGAGAAACCCACAAACATCACACCAATTGCAAAATACAAATAAAATGCTAAAATAGGTCACAAAATCCTAATTCAATTTCTAAGGGAACCTAAGCCTATACCCAATACCCCATATAAATCTCAGGACCTAAATCAAACACTAAGTCCCCAAACTATGTTCTAAACTACAACTAGTTGTTTTGAAACCCTAAATCTAACACTCCTTATGTTCACCACTCAAATTGGCCTAAGATTTATTCACAAAAATATGATAAAATTTCTAAGGGTACATGCTTCTCTAAGCTAACTAATCCAACAGGAATCAACTCAAAATCATGCACCAATTGGTCACAATAAAATCCACAAAATCATGTAGCAAACATACAAAATTAAAGAAAATAATAAAATGGAGAAAATAAAATTAAATTGAAAAAATGGATGAAAATGAGATTTCTTGATTTCAGAAAATCACAATTAAATCCAGGATCATGGAGATATTTTTAAAATATTTTTTGGATCAAAATTGGATTTAATATGGATTTTAGGAATCAAATGAATTAAAATAAATCCAAAAAGAATAAAAAGAAAATAAAATGTTGAATTAAATGATATGCGTTGGATGAGAAGACTGGTAATCAAATCCAAGGACCCTGAGCGTATCCACGTGTGCATGAGGTGGCTGTTGACTCACAAGCTGAGTCAATAAAGGAAACGCTGTGTATTGAATTAATGGAGGGAGAGCTGAGTTTAAATCATGTCCACACGATCTGCGTACAAAGTCCATCTGAAGGACTGATCCAAGGGTCCAGACATTATCTTCCCCAAAGTTCAGGTGACCTGAGACTATTCTCAGGTGGTGGTCCACGGTGGAAAACACCGTCTTCTCTGGTGAAGGTCCACTTGCAGGTGACCAGAAATCACAAAGATTATACCTATCTCACTCAAAATCCCATGCTGATCATGAATCTGGCCTTAGATTTTCTCAAATCCTTCTAGATTTTCAAACCCGATAGCATTTCCAAAACATGTCACATTCTTGATCTTCACCAAACTCAAATATAAATCCATAGACCTACTCCTCATGTTACACTGATCATCCTATGTTATCACAATCATGTTAATTCCTCAAGATCACATGTAACTGAATCCAAACAGAAATTGGTGCACTCTCTTAATCATCACCAAATGATGCCAAATCAAACCTAAATCGTTCTACCAATCATAGGGAACCTAACCACATACACATTGCTAACCAATTCAGCCTAGATCACGAGGAAATCCAAGAGTTACATACCTGTGAAAATTGAATCAACAGAGGTAGAAGATGATGGATTCAAGCTCCACAACTCTTCAAACACGATCAGTGAAACAAGATGAAGCTTCTAGGCACTTCAATTTGGATTGATCTTGATCCAAACTCCAAAACCATTTTCAGTTAGAAACCTTGAAAGCTCAACTTCAATCTTCACTCTCTCCACGAATTCTGCACCAACCTTCATCTGGAATCATTGAAATGAATATATAGAAGCTTCTCATGGGCTTCTAAGTCCAAAGTAAGGCCCAAATTAACCAATCCAAAATTCTGTCATACACTTGAAACTCAATGGTGACAGTCACGATTTTGCACTCTCAGCTTGCTCTAGAATGTTCCTTTCAACTGCAAATTGGTTTGTGAGTGTGTTTGGATAGCTAGCTTGGCCTAAATTGCCCTGATTTTTGTTTTGGCGTTGTAACTTGTAATGTAAGTAATCACTTTTCAAAGCAACTCATGAAATTAGGGCTCATCTCAAAATTGTGACATTGCCAATGTGTTTGAAATCCAATTTCCATTCAAAATGACTACCCATATGCCATGTTTATGACTTATAGTTCAAAAATCCTAATTTCCCTCCTTTGAATCATTTGAAAAATCCCTCTTTTTAGGCCATTTTGGATCATTTTGTGAAGCAAGCCACTTCAAGCCCTCATGACTTCTTATCTGACCTAAAAACATCATTCTAAACACATTTTATGTTGAACACTTTTTCATTTGAGGAGTGGAAGATAGAGATTTCGACACATGTTGAAAAAGGAACTATAATTCAACTTTCCCAAAATACCCCTGGATTTCCAAGATCATAACTTGAGTTCCACAAATCTTCTTGAGGACTTCTAGTACTCAAATTAAAGCTAAGAATCCATTTGAAAACTCATTGAGGGGCAAAAGTTGCTTGGAAGTCAAGTGACTTTCACAGATAAATTTCAGTGTCCTCTGATGACTTGTAACTTGCAAGAACCATAACTTGAGTTCTACAAATCTTCTTGAAGACTTCTAGTACTCAAATTAAAGGTATTGAGAAACTCTAAAAGTTTCATGTTGTCCAAAGATCCATTTGAAACATGTATTTTGACTTATGTGGCTTGGAAGTCCAGTGATATACAGGGGATTTTACCCTAGGAACCCTGTATCAAACACTTCCAACCACTCTTGATTCTTTTGAACTTGATCTTGGATCATCCACACACATGCTTCAACATATCAATCCATGACTTCCATGACCTATAGCTATGTCTTGATGCCCTTTCTTTGCTCTCCTTGACCTAGGGTTACCCAGATGAAACCCTACTTGTACACACCTCAACCATGGCTCTTGAACTTGATACAATGACTTGTCTAAGCTTCAATAGGGCCCTCTAGGCATCCCATGAGATCCATACACACCTCAAATTCACATTCCCTATGGACGATCTTCAATACACCTCAAGTTAGGAGAGAAATCCCCCTGTGGGCACTCAAACTTCCCATGACTTCAACCCTTCTCTGATGACTTGGATGGTCTCTCAGGCTCAGATAACACCTCTAGATAGGCTTCTTTTGACATAAATGGCACTTTATCCCTTCTTGGATGACTGATATGCTATGATATGCAAATGATTAGAACTATGTACATGATGTAACTATGCAAATGGCAATGCAATGAAACATAAATTAGGCAAGAAAAGGTTGAGCAAATTTTGGGGTGCAACAGCTGCCCCTATTCAAACGGCTTGGACCCTACTGGGTGAAGAGCGAACGGCCTTCAAACAATCGAGGTACGAGACGGTTGAATACCAAGAAACCCAGCAATTTGCCAGCCGCAGAAATAAACTGCACAACTGCTTGGGGAACGGCATCCACCAACTGAATCTGGTTGTTACGACAACAACTGATTCAACGTCTGATAATAATTCTGATTTCAACTTCAACTACCTATGTAACACCCCAGGTACTGAACAATTTTCGCAAAACACCTCCGTCCACAACTGGACTGGCCTTATCAACACAAGAAGAGAAACAAATTCGTCAACACGAATAGAGATTTCGTCGTCACATGAATAATCTTGTCCACATCTGGACCTAAATTTCGTCGAATCACGAATAAACACCAATCTGTCCACGTCAGGACTCACATTACGGAAAAATCCCGGCGCTTTCGCTGGGGAAACCTTTCTGTCTAATCACAGGAAACTCCACCCGTCTATCCCTACGGGCAAATCATCTGTCTAAACACAGGAAACTCCATCCATCTATCCATACGGGAAAATCATCTGCCTACACACATGAAACTTCGTCCGCCTATCCATACGGGAAAATCATCTGTCTACACACAGGAAACATCGCCCGCCTATCCATACGGGAAAATCATCTGCCTAAACACAGGAAACTTCGTCCGCCTATCCATACGGGAAAATCGTCTACCTAAACACAGGAAACTTCGTCCGCCTATCCATAAGGGAAAATCATCTGTCTACACACAGGAAACTTCATCCACCTATCCATACGGGAAAATCATCTGTCTACACACAGGAAACTTCGTCCGCCTATCCATACGGGAAAATAATCTGCCTAAACACAAGAAACTTCGTCCGCCTATCCATACGGGAAAATCATCTGCCTAAACACAGGAAACTTTGTCCGCCTATCCATACGGGAAAATCATCTGTCTACACGCAGGAAACTTCATCCGCCTATCCATACGGGAAAATCATCTGTCTACACACAGGAAACTTCATCCGCCTATCCATACGGGAAAATCATCTCCATTGGTCCCAACCCACAAAACCTTTTAGCGCTGACGTGACAACGACTTTGAGGAGGACTCTACTGGGGATAATAATATTTCATCAACACGAAGAAATCACGGCGACTTCATTGGGGATAGAACTCTTCCACCCAATAGGAATTCAATTTTGTCAATCATACTGGACAATAACTCCGCCTTATCTTTGCAGTAGCCAAACCCACTAGGGATGCTCTGAAATGAACTGCCAGGCACCTATTTCGACAACAGGCGACAACTCCTGAAATTTTGGTTATGAAACCCTGTGACGCTGACGGAACAGCAAACTTGAAGAAAATACTCCGATGGCCGGATAAGAGAAACTTCAACAAGCAACTCTGTGGGGAAAAATCTGGCAACAACTCCAAAGTCTACTTATGAAGCTATTCCATGCGGACAAAACCTTCGGACAACAACTCCAAAATCTAATCATGAAGATGCGGTACCGCTGAAGAACTCCAAAGTCTAATTACGAAGTCGTTTGATGTCGACGACCACTCCAAGGTCTAATTATGAAGCAGCACAATGCTGACGTAACAGCTGCTAGAGAAACTCTGTTGGGGAATCGCTAATGACGACTCCAAAGTCTAATTCTGAGCCGTGTAACGCTGACGTAACAGCCACTCGAAGAAAACTGTGCCGACCTCCAAAGCCAAATCATGAAGTCTGCAATGCTGACATAACAGCTATGCGAGGAAACTCCGCTAGGGAATTCCTAACAATAACTCCAAAGTCTAGTTATGAAGTTGTTGAATGCTGACAATAACTGACAATAACGTCAAATTCAAACTATGAAGCCATGTCATGATGGTAACAAACTTCAAAGTCGAATTACGAAGCCGTAAAATGCTGACATAACAATCTTCAAAGTCTAATTATGAAGCCATAACAACAAACTAGGGAGAACTCTGCCGGGGGAATTCTGACGTCAACTGCCAGACATCCGACTTGACGACGAGTAATGACTTCAGATGTCTAATCCCTGAAATCTTTTCTGAAAATGCTGACGTGACAGCAACCCGAGGGAACACTCCGCCGGGGGATTTTTGACAATAACTCCAAAGTCCAATTATGAAGCCGTGTAAAGAACACTCCGCTAGGGACGAAGAGAAATTAATCAAGCACCTCTGATAAGGGAACACATGGAAGGACGAACGTTATCATCATATATCTCATGCCCCAAATCTGAATATCTGAAAACGGTCCTGAACAAGAATTCCAATTACCTGCAGGGAAGAACACCTGAAAACAAAGAGATAACCAACCTGACTTATGTTTCAGAATGCACATGTTTGAAAATGGCGTAATGCTCCGTACGACACGGAAATGCTACGCGTTTGAGTAGATGCAAATGTGACGATATATGCAAATGCAAATGCAGGCTCAAGCTGCCGGGGCCACTCTGATAATGATGTCTCAACAACATGAATGCTGAGGATAACGCCAACTCCGTCGGGGAGAACAAGTATCACAAAGTATTTCGGCGAAATAAACGCCAGTAACACAACCAACTCTGTCGAGGAGCGATTAAACATCAATTTCCACTGGGAGGAAAGAACAAGCCACCCTGCTGGTGAATAAACTTAGCTGGGGAAGAAGCGACACTTCTAGGAAAAGCACATTGTCTGGGCACAGTTTACAAACTCGAAGCCTCGGACTCTGCTGAGGATCAACATCCTGTCAATGGCATGACGACCTGTGAGGGAGCAAGAAAAACCTCCCCCGGGTATAATCCTTTTGAACCAACAACTTGGTTAGCTACTGCGGGAATCTCCCATGCTGGAGATCTGCAGGGAACATGGATTTCGAATTGCTGGGGATATCCTGTGGAAAACTTCCCTTAGGACACTCTTCTGGGGAAAATAATCCCTCATTCGGTAAAGGATAATGTCATTCCAACCCTCTGGGAATAAGCTGCGACTAGCTGGAGAATGACATCAACTGAAATCAGGCTCTTCATCAAGAGATTCTGGCTAGAGAATACGACCCTTGACTGTTTGCTCCAAAGGTAAGAACCCTGCAAAACACAAACGAGCCAAAACAGGCCTATACAACATAATCTACCCGGGCTAGCCCCCGTGACATTACTTCAGTCAATTCAAAGTTTTATCGATTATTGGCAAGGGCCAGCAAGATTATGCAAGTACAAGTTTACCAAAAACATCGGCGTCTTTCACAAACAAAACAGTAAAGAACAAACATCAAGTACTAAATAACATGTTTTATTGATAACGGGCCTCTGAATAGGCAAAGTTTTGTACACTGGATGCAACTCCTGAAAAGAGGAAGTTACGCACACACACACATACATATATGCACAAGAAGCATAAATAATATTTGTATACATGTCGGCGACGTGGTACAGACAAATACCATGAGCTGATCCTCCTATGACTCGCCTGACTCTGCGCTTTCCCGATACTCGATCTTCGGAAGAGATTGTTTTTGGACAGACGACCCCCAGGTACTCCCAAACCACTAAGCAATGCTGTATCAAATCCGGACCGCAGTCATTTGCTTTTTCAATCCCTAACTTTTGCGTGAACCGCCCTTTATGGGTTTTCAATTCACCGGGATACCCTTTTTTGCCGAAGTCGCCCTTTTCAGGTTTTCGACTTCGCGGGTGTACATTTTTCAATTTTATCCCTAATTTTTGCCCGAACCTATTATTCATTTTTTATGGTTCGCCGGGATGCCCCATTTTTGCATGGACTCTCTTTTTACTGTCCAGCGGGTCACTTTCAAGCAAAATATTTTTTAACTGCGTCTGAATTCACAGGAGACGTAAAGTCTTCACCATCCATGGTGGATAGTAACAAGGCTCCTCCAAAGAAGACTTTTCTGACAACGTAGGGACCTTCGTAATTGGGAGTCCACTTGCCCCTGTGATCTATTTGTGGTGGGAGAATCTTTTTCAAAACAAGATCGCCTATCTGAAATCTTCGCGGGCAATACCTTCTTGTCGTAAGCTTTCTTCATCCGGCTCTGATATAACCGACCGTATGCTAAAGAAGCCAGTCTCTTCTCATCCATTAAACTGAGCTGATTCAGTCTATCTTTAACCCATTATGCCTCGTCAAGTTGGACATCACGTAAAACCCTTAGGGAAGGAATCTCAACCTCCAATGGTAACACTGCTTCCATTCCGTATACCAATGAGAAAGGGGTTGCCCCGGTTGACGTGCGTACCGTCGTACGATAACCGTGCAAAGCGAAAGGTAGCATCTCGTGCCAGTCCTTATATGTCACAACCATCTTTTGAAAAATCTTCTTTATGTTCTTGTTGGCCGCTTTGACAACGTCATTCATCTTGGGCCGGTAAGGAGAAGACTTGTGATGTGCAATCTTAAAATTCTGACACAGCTCTTTCATCATTTTGTTATTCAAATTTGAACCGTTGTCGGTGATAATCCGCTCAGGGATTCCATATCTGCAGATAATATCTCGTTTGATAAATCTGGCTACCACTTGCTTGGTCACATTGGCATATGATGCTGCTTCCACCCATTTGGTGAAGTAATCGATGGCCACCAAAATGAACCAGTGTCCGTTGGATGTCGTAGGCTCAATCTTGCCAATCATATCAATTCCCCACATCGAGAAAGGCCACGATGATGACATCACATTCAGAGGACTTGGAGGCACATGGATTTTATATGCATAAATCTAGCATTTATGACACCTCTTTGCAAACTTGAAATAGTTTGTTTCCATAGTTAGCCAATAATAACCTGCCCGCAGCAGCTTTCTCGTCATAGCATGCCCACCAGCATGTGTACCAAATGTACCCTCATGTATCTCTTCCATGAGCAACTTCGCCTCTTTCTCATCTACACATCGTAGCAACACCAAGTCATGGTTTCTTTTGTATAGGACACCGTCCGGGTTCAAATAGAAATTGCCAGCCAATCTCCTGAGAGTCTTCTGATCTCGACTGGATGCCCCAACCAGATACTCCTTGTTCTTCAGGAAATTTTGGATGTCAAAGTACCAGGGTTGACCATCGGGAGTGTCATCAATGGCAAATATGAATGCAGGTCTATCGAGCCGAGAGATAACAATCCGGGGAGCCTCGTTCCAGAAGTTAACTTTATACATTAAAGACAAGGTCGCCAGGGCGTCAGCCATTTGATTTTCTGCTCGCGACACATGATGCAATTCCACCTTGTCAAAGAAAGGCAACAATCTCCTTGCATAATTCATATACGGTATCAAATTGGGTTGACGTGACTCCCATTCTCCTTTAATATGGTTCACCACTAGAGCCGAGTCTCCGTATACATCCAGGTTCTTGATTCGCAAATCAATAGCTTCTTCCAGACCCATGATGCAAGCCTCGTATTCAGCCTCATTATTGGTAACGGGAAAAGTCAATCAGGCAGTAAAGGGGATGTGCGACCCCTGAGGAGTGGTGATAATTGCCCCTATTCTGCTACCATAGGAATTTACAGCTCCGTCAAATATCAACTGCCATTTGGAACCCGACTCTGGTCCTTCATCCGGCAACGGTTCTTCACAATCTTTCATTTTCAGGTACATGATATCCTCGTCAGGAAAATCAAACATCATCGGTTGGTAGTCCTCAACAGGCTGCTCCGCAAGGTACTCTGACAGCACGCTACCTTTAATAGCCTTTTGCGAGACATATTGGATATCATATTCGGTTAACACCATCTGCCATCGGGAAATTCTTCCGGAGAGTGCTTGCTTCTCACACACGTATTTGATTGGATCCATCTTTGAAATTAGCATGGTTGTATGATTCAGCATGTATTGCCTCAAACATTTGGCAGCCTAGGCTAGCGCGCAACAAGTTTTCTCGAGCATTGAGTATTTGGACTCACAATCGGTAAACTTCTTACTCAAATAGTAGATCGCATGCTCTTTACGTCCGGTCTCGTCGTGTTGACCGAGAACACAACCCATACTTTCCTCAAGAACCGTCAAATACATAATCAAAGGTCTCCCGACCACTGGGGGTATCAAAACAGGAGGTTCCTGCAAATATTCTTTTATCTTGTCGAACGCCTTTTGACAATTTTCATTCCAGGTCAACACCTGATCCTTTTTCAACAACTTGAATAGCGGCTCGCATGTCGCAGTTAGGTGAGAGATGAACCGAACGATGTAGTTCAACCTCCCTAAAAACCCACACACTTCTTTTTCTGTTTTAGGCGCTGGCATTTCTTGTATAGCTTTTATTTTTGCAGGATCAACCTCTATTCCCTTTTCGCTCACAATAAACCCCAGCAGTTTACCCGATCTCACCCCAAAGGTGCACTTGTTAGGGTTCAGCCTCAACCTGAACTTCCTAAGCCTTTTGAACAGTTTCAGCAGATTAACCAAATGCTCCTCCTCCGTCTGGGATTTGGCAATCATATCATCAACATAAACCTCGATCTCTTTTTGCATCATGTCATGAAAGAGAGTCGTCATAGCACGTTGATATGTTGCCCCAGCGTTCTTCAATCCGAAGGGCATCACTTTATAACAAAATGTTCCCCAGGGAGTAATGAAGGTAGTCTTCTCCATGTCTTCTGGTGCCATTTTGATCTGATTATAGCCTGAGAAGCCGTCCATGAAGGAGAATACGGAGAACTGAGCAGTGTTATCAACCAGCACATCAATGTGAGAAAGTGGAAAGTCGTCTTTCGGGCTCGCCCTATTCAAATCACGGTAGTCTACACACATTCGCACTTTACCGTCTTTCTTCGGCACTGGTACTATATTAGCGACCCATGACGGATAAGTTGTAATAGCTAGGAAACCAGTATCCCACTGTTTTTGAACTTCCTCCTTGATTTTCACAGCCATGTCTGGTCTGGTTCTTCTGAGTTTTTGTTTAACAGGCGGACATTCCTCTCGCAACGGCAGACGGTGTACAACCATGTCCGTATCCAACCCAGGCATATCCTCGTACGACCAAGCAAATATATCACTATACTCTCGCAGTATCTCAATCAGCCTTTGCTTGACGTCGCTCTGCAGCGCAGCCCCTATACGGATGTTTCTCAAAACTTCTTCCGACCCCAAGTTAATAATTTCAATTTCCTCCTGATGAGGCAGAATGATCCTCTCTTCCTATTTCAACAAATGAGTCAGCTCCTTTGGCAGGTCGCTATCCTCAACAATCTCTTCCTCTGCTTGGAATACCGGGTGCTCGAAGTCGAAACGAGTCATAGGCGGTTCGTATGAGATGTCATCTGAAATATTAGTCCGGCAAAGGAAATGGTTAAACGCTTCAACACGCAAACAAAGCAAATAACCACGTTGCCATTTATTGTTAAAGTAAAAACAAGAAAACAGGGATCACAATATTTGAATATGAAAAACGCCTTTATTTCATGATTAAAACAGTGCAATATACATAATCAAGCAGCCCTTATGTAACATCACTATGCCCCGGGTAGGACATAGGATTATTCAACAATTGATAAAACAAATCATTACTATTTAAAAGTCACTGGGACAGTTTCCCGGATGGACCAGTTACAGAGACTTTGTCCTGGCACGCTTGGCTTGATCCACGCATCCATATCGCAGTCGCTATCTCCGTCTTCGGCATCGGAAATAGCGTTGATAGCCTCAAAGCACACCCCGCTTGACGTAATCATGACCGGTCCCTTGAACCTGGGCGCTCCTGAAGAGGACGCTGACGACGTCGGTCGATACCCTAGCCCAAACTTGTCATTCTTCACGGGAATCTCCAGTACCTGCCCCCAGCCTTTAGTCTCACCAGTCTGTACTAAAGCCTGAGCCTCTTTGTAAGATGACACTGCCACATCTGACATTTTGCTGGAACCCTGGGCTTTGTCTTTAATCCGCAACCCCTCGAAGGCTTGACAAGGTGTCTCGTGTATTTCTTCGTCGACCTCCACATATCTGAATGATGACAGGTGACTGACCAAAATATCCTCCTCCCCGCAAATGGTAACGACACTACCACCCACCATGTACTTCAACTTCTGATGCAATGTGGACGTTACGGCCCCTGCCGCATGGATCCATGGGCGCCCAAGAAGGCAGCTATAAGCTGGATGGATATCCATTATGTAGAATTCGGTATCAAAAATTTCCGGCCCCACCTGCAGCGGTAACGTTATTGACCCAAACGCTGATCTTTTCGTTCCGTCAAACGCCCTCACAACCAAGTCGCTGGGCGTGCAGATAACTCCTCGTATGTCCAATTTCATCATGGCTTTCTTTGGTAATACGTTCAACGATGATCCAGTATCCACCAATACACGCGACAGTACGGTGCCCCGGCACTCCACCAATATATGCAAAGCCATGTTGTGCTCTCGACCCTTAGGTGTTAGGTCAAAATCTGTGAAACCCAGGCTACGTCCAGCATTGATATGTGCCATTACCCCCTCTAACTGATTTACAGAAACTTCTTGAGGCACGAATGACGTATCCAGTATTTCTAGCAAGGCGTTCCGGTGCGCCTCGGAACATAACAACAACGACAAGATAGAAATCTTCGACGGTGTCTGCTGCAGGTGTTCAACAATTTTGTAGTCGCTCTTGCGAATCAGTCTCATGAACTCCTCTACGTCCTTGAGTGACGTATCCTTTTCTTTCGACTGAGAAGGCCCGCTTTCATTTACTTTGGTTTTACCTTTGGCCAACCTCTCTGCTTCTACTTCAGGTGAGGTAAAGATCCTTTCGCTACGGGTCATGCCCCCCGTTCCAACGACATTATCAACAGCCCCAGCTTGCTGGTTGTTCACCACAATCTTTTCACCGTTGCAATATGCTTCTAATCTGTATGTCCACGGGACAGCTTTCGTACTCTCAAAGGGAACAGGCCCTGCTTTGGTAATCATAATAGTTGGCCGCTTGGCAGGCGCTGTTATCGTTATAGTCTTCCTCGGGATCGTCACCGTTGCAATATCATTCTGCTCGTCACATAATGCCTCCACAGGCTTCTCAACCGCAGTTCGATCAAATTGCAAGGTCCCTTCGTTGATCATGGCCTGAATGCCCTGCTTCAAATCATTACAACCCTCTGGCTGGGTCCAACACTCTAAACAGTATTCATCACAACCGGGGAATACTCCCCCTCTGAGCAACCTGCTTTTCACCTCACTCAATGGTGTCTTCAATTCGTTAACATCCATCACCAAGTTCAAATTTTCTTCTGTTAAGATGGCATTTGCCCCATGATTGGGCATAGGCTGTTGTACAATATTGGGCCCCACTTGGCCAAAGTTGATGGCTTTACTGTCCAACAAGTCTTGAACTTTATGCTTGAAAGCATGACAAGATTCTACATCATGTCCGTGCGCCCCGGAATGGAATTCACAATGCTTATTAGCATCATACCCCCTAGGAAGTACCGGTCCTGTAGGTTGTTCCATTGTTCTTTTCTCGACCAAATTCAACCCCAGCAGTGTCTGAAGAAGCTCTGCATATGTCGACGGAGGCTTATCAAATACCCTCTTCGGCCTTACATTCTGAAACCTTCCCTGACCCTGATTCTGCCTTTGCTGCTGCTGCGGTTGTTATTGCTGTTGTTGTTGTTGTTGAGGAATTGGAATAGTAACACTGGCTATTTCTTGAGGTTGAATGTACTGATTTCTGCCTCTGCCCCGGCCTCTGCCACCAAATACAGTGCTTGTATCACCCTGTCGTCTTCCGCCGAACGCTTTTCTCGCACCCTCGGCTGAAGTAGATTCGCCGGCCTGAATCTTTCCAATTTTAATTCCATTTTCGATCCTTTCCCCCATAAGGATCATATCGGAGAAGCTACCCATCGAAACATTGAGTAACTTGTCATAGTACATTCCTATAAACGTCCCTACAAACATGTCATTCATCTCCCTTTCGACCAAAGGAGGGTGCACTCGAGCTGCCATATCGCGCCACCGCTGCGCGTACTCTTTGAAACTTTCACCGCTTTTCTGCGACAGGCTCTGCAACTGAACCCTGTTTGGCGCCAAATCGCTGTTATATTTGTAATGCATAACGAAAGCATCAGCCAACTGCTTCCAGCTTCTAATCTGGGTGGGATCCAGTCCCATGTACCACTCCAATGATGGTCCCGATAAGCTATCATGGAAGAAATGCATGAGCATCCTTTCACCATTGGAATACGCAGACATCCTTCTATAATACGAACGTATATGGACCTTTGGGCAGGTATCCCCTTTGTATTTGTCAAATGTTGGAGCCTTGAATTTCAACGGCACCCTAAGCCCTGGTACCAACCCCATAGTAGCCATATCTAACCCAGCAGAGTTCTGATCAACCACACATTTCATCTGCTCTTCTAGCATTCTGATCCTCTAAACAGGGTCAATAGGGCCTTCAGGTTCCATACCTCTTCCTGAAAAAGCGCCATCCTGTTGATCCATATTCCAGTCATTGCCATACCCATCATAACCCATGGTACGGCCAAATCCTTGCTGATTGAACACAGGACCCTGTCCTCGGTTGCCGAACCCCAGATTGACCCCAGCAGGTCCAAAACCATTATTGAAAGGAAATGCTCCAGCGCCGTTCACATTCACATTACCGAATCCAGCATTACCGTAGCCATACCCCTGATTGTTGTCGTAACCATCATTACCGAAGCCTTAATTGTTGAACCCGAAGTTCCCGTCCTGATTGACATTACCATACCCATTGTTTTCGAATCCAACATTGTCAACGAATCCTTGATCAGCATCCACAGTGTTGCCTTTGTTGTTGACAACATGCCCATCACCACCATTCCCAGTATTGCCGTTACCAGCGCCAGCCCCTGCACTAGTACCAGTGTTTCCATTGACAGTCACAACAGGCGGAGTAACAACTGCCGGTATCTCATTCTCCCGGTGAGGAGTTTCAACAAGAATGTGGTCAGTATTGCCGTTTCCGTTTTCCCGCGTCAGCAGCGGCTGCACCAAGGTCTGAAGATTCTCATGGCCCTTGGCCATGCTCTCCATGGCTTGCATGAACAAAGTCAACTTCTCGAGGATTTCCTGCATCTCGACCTGAACTTGATCCATTATCTTCTTGCAGTTGTTTCTAGTTGAATAGCGGTGGACTCTTTGTTCGTCAATCCTGAAAAACTGAGATGCAGGAAATAAGATACAGATTCAAAAAAATACCGGTTATGCAATATGAGGATGCAGATGCAAATGCATAAATATGCTACAGGTTATATTCCCCCCCCCCCCCCGATTCTAGTTTCAGAGAGAAGGCCATCACGACAATGGAGTCCCCATCAGGCAAGCATGGAATCAGAAAACCCTCATATATAAACAAATTCTAAGAGGCAGAGTACAAGAGTACAACTGAATACAACTGAAAAGACCTCGGCCAACAAGCCTGGCGATGGTCAGAATACAAGTACAGATAACAAAAGCAAAGCAAATATAAATCAGACCAAATGGCGCGCTCTGACATCTTCCAATATCCTCAACGTCTCCGAATGACCTAGTCTAGAGATTAGCTCTTGTATCAGTAATGCATGTCGCTCAGCAGTGGATCTCAGCTTTTTGGCGTTGTCCTTGCAGGTTCCTTCGCCAAAACACTCGTCGAGTCTGCATCTCTTGGAGCCGGCCTTCAATTCACAACCTCTCGGATTCTCGCCACGGCCACTTACTCTAAGCTCAACAGCACTCCTAAGTGAGGTCTCTTCAGCAATCTTTGCATCCTAGGCTCTAATTTGCGCCTCTAGCGTGGCAATCTGCAGCTTTAGCTCATCTTCACGCTCCTTCCGCTTGGTAAGCATGGTATTCGATAATGCTTCCCACTTGCCGAGTCGGGAATACGCTTTGTTTAAGAGTTCCTTCTTGGAAGCAAGCACCTTGATAACACCGTTCAAGGCTACTCCCACCTTTTCCTTCTTGTTGGTCTCTTCAGTCAACTCTGAACCCAACCTATTAATCAACTCCGTCTGTTCCTTCACAGTGAAGGTAGCTTCATTCTTCTCATGACGCAACTGGAAGATCTCTTTCTCTAACTCATCATTGGCTTTCTTCAATTCTTCATTTTCAGCCAACAATTTGTTATACTTCTCAATCTCTACCGAAGTAGGAGCCTCGATCACTGGAAGATACAGAGGTTCCACAGCAGGATATGGCATCGAGGAAATCCTAGCTCTCTCATGGATCCAAGCCAAATAGGGATCATAAGCTTTGTTGTTGCTCTTACCAAGCAAAGCTTTCCCTCTCCTATGGATGTTAGCCCATGCACGTCTCAACCTGATTGAAACAACTTCGTCTAATGAGCCCGTGAGATACAGAGATTCCTGTATCTCAACCTCAATAGGAACATCTCTCAAGGCGTAACCAAACTGTCTCACCAGCAGAGAAGGGTTATAGTTGATACAGCCTTTTTGTCCAATCAAAGGGACATTCGGAAAGCCACTGCAACTATATATAATATAAGTGCCAAGCATGTTTCGATCAAACCAAATGACGTTCTCAGCAGACAGCCCCATCAACCGGGAAGACCAATCCAAAGTATCAACAACATCAACAAAAGGCCCTGTCTTCGGAAGATGTCCCTGGAACCACCTGTACAAAAGAGGAAGACAGCAGGAAACATTCTTGCCACGACGTTTCTCATTCTTATAGTGAATAGAATGATAAACATCGCCCAAGAGAGTAAGAACTAGATTCTTCGAGGCAAGAATCAAGAAGGCATCTGAGTCAACAAAATCTGGCACATTGGGAAACAAGACAATCCCATAGATGCAGACAGCTAGAATGGCACTGAAAGCAACCCAACATCCACTCTTCGTGCACTGTGTAGCCTTCTCAACCAGGACAGACAGGTGAAAACCATAAGCTCCGTTCAGCTTGACCAAACCTCCAGGGAACTCAGAAGCGTCCAAACTGACAATCTCAGCAAGTGTAGCCAACTCAGGCTCAGTATCAACATGTATAAAGGGCATCTGGTCTAACACAGGAACTCCCAACATAGCAGAATACTCCTTCAAAGTGGGTCCCAGAATATAGTCGGGGAACAGGAAGCATCTCAGCTGAGGCTCATAAAACTGCATCAAAGTATACACCCCAGTCGTCTCAAATGTTGAAGGCCTGTACAACAAACTAAGCAATCTCCCATAAGATACTCTGAACTCAGCCCTCACTCTCTCATCTGCTAGAGCAACTAGTCCCAGCAAGGAACTGATATCTAGCGAATGCAACCGGTAAGCAACTGTCCTCTTCATGGACTCCATTGTCTGGCTAGAAGATACACTAGAATCAGAGGGGAATGATCACACCTACAACATAAATACACGTTAATGAAATGCAGTCATGAAAATGCACATGCATATGCAAACAGGAGATCAAGTGCAATGCTGATGAACTGTGCTGCTCTGTACTGAAGCCTGAGAACCATCAAATCTTCGCCTCAAACCAAACCGACCACTCAAATGAACCCTGTAACCACATCTCACTGACAGAGATAAACCAGGTACTCTAAGGTCAAAGGTTTCCTGCAAACAAACCTACCTACCCCTCACAGGTATGTACTTAACTCGCAGACGAGGTACGGCATCCTATGCGGGTTCAATGTCACATACTTTCAAGAGCGATGACACGATACCCAGAAGGTGTGGCATCATCATCCCTTGAAGTGACCTCACTTAGTTGAATCTCAATTGAGAGGTCCCTAGAGTCGACAATCCTCGGGTCAGACAACTTGTCGAGCCCTAAGGGCCAGGCAAGAAGCATCAAAGAGAATCTCGTTCGAGCGCAGATTTTGCGGCTAGCTGGTGCGAGCTAAGCAAGCAGGCTAACCACTACTCTCTACTTCTAAGTCTATGTGCAAACTCAAGCCCAGGTCCGACTTATCTCTCAATCTAACCCTCTTCCCAACACAACAACAATAATATAATACTGAAAGTAAAGGCAGAAAGGTAAATACATACAACACCCCCAGATGGGAAAACAAGCGCTAGGATTGATTCGCATAGGGAACCGTTGGAATCCCCAGCAGAGTCGCCAGCTGTCGCTACTGCGAAAATCGGCGCCGGCTATGACAGAAGAGTCGCCACCGTGCGTTATTTATCCCAACGGAGGGAAAGGAAACGCTCAGAGTAAACCTAATGCAAAACGGGAAAGGAATGGTCGTCGCCACCAAATCCCTGGATTCGGGAGTCGATTACGCAAGGGGAAGGTATTAGCACCCCTCACGTCCGCCGTACTCGACGGGATCCATGCTTGTTTTCTGGTACGGATTGTGTTTATCTATCTACTCTAAAGGTACGGTCTAAAAAGAAAAGAAAATGACTCGGCAAAGTATCACACTTTATGCCTACGTATCCCCGTCTGGAACGAGAAATCAGAGTCAACGTAGTTCGCCTACCTACGGGAAAGGAGGGAAAGGTTGCTCGCTAGGATACGGCATCCTATGCCTACATACTTTCATACAACATGAAAGATCAGAGCAAACGTAGTTCGGGCTACGGAAGACACAAGCTTGTCTGACTGTTTTTCATTACCTTCAAAAAGGGTTTTTCTTGATTAAGAGTCCAAGCGGACAAAAATGACACTTTGATATTTGTTTTGATTTTTTTACGAAAGAAGTGTTTTTTAGTTTGTTTGCAATCTTTGACGCACTAGAGACTATGATTCGAGAGTGATTACGTCGCATGTCACCCTAAGGGTAACACACTAAGCAGTCAGATTACTGAAGAGTGACCCTCCAGCAACCTTTTCTCAAATAGCTTAAGGCTCGTAACGTACGACATCGATTAACCTTATTACTGTATTTTTGAGTTGTTTTGAGATAAGAAGAGAAAGAAGCTCTAAAAAGCCTAGGGTTGAAAGGGAATAAAACTAACCTAATGTTGTCATGCATGGATAAGAATCCTAATGTTTGTCATAATTCCCTCCTGCACAGAGGAAATCATAGATCCTAGGGGATAAACAGAAAACAAAGCAAGCAAATACAGTAAAATGCATGCAATGCAACAGTATAAGAGAGGCAAGAGAAAAAACAATAGGCAAAGTGAATCAACATTCACTTCAAACCTTAAGGGGGCAAGCTGTACAAGCCAACAAACAAAACAGAAAACAAAACTCAAAGCAGAGGAGGCAGCCCAGACAGCAGCACCAACCTCCTACAGCAAACAACAGCTCTGACAGCAACAGATTTCATCTTCAAACTTCAATAAACTTCAATCTCCAACCTCCAGGGAAGAGAAAGCACACTTCAAATAAGGCTCCTCAAAACCTATACAGTCAAGCTCCACAACTACAGAAAACTCCAGCTCAAAAGCAACAGTAAACCCTAGCTTCAATCCTCCAGCAAGCTCCTGACAGCAAGGTTGACAGTAACACAACTCCATTTTCAAGCAAACCTCATGAAAGGCATCTTCAACATCTTAGATCTTCATCCCCAAGCTCTAGCAAGCTCCTCCAAGAAAGATTGGTTATTGGGATCAAGTTATGATAAATGGGAATCAGTGAAAACCAAAGGAAATTACTAGAAACCATCATCTGTAAAGAAGGGTATCCTCAAAAGTTCTACTCTTTAAGGCATACCACTCATCCCTTCAAGGGAGAGATGGGGCTTCCTTAAGAGGACTTTGAATCATAGGATAGGATGGAAGCAAACAAAGCATTCCATGTTTGAGGAAAGATATGAACTAAGTTTAAAAACTCTTCCTAAAACCCTGATTTTCCTAAGCTTTTGACAAGCATTCCAACAAATGAGAAATCTTCAACTCCAAGCTCCTTCAAGCCATACAAAGCAACTTCACTTGTTCTTCAATTCATCCAAGCAAAGTCCAAGCCAAAAGCACACCCAAAATAGCCCCACACAAATTGAATAAACCAAGCATCCAAGGGAGAAACCCACAAACATCACACCAATTGCAAAATACAAATAAAATGCTAAAACAGGTCACAAAATCCTAATTAAATTTCTAAGGGAACCTAAGCCTATACCCAATACCCCATATAAATCCCAGGACCTAAATCAAAACCTAAGTCCCCAAACTATGTTCTAAACTACAACTAGTTGTTTTGAAACCCTAAATCTAACACTCCTTATGTTCACCACTCAAATTTGCCTAAGATTTATTCACAAAAATAAGATAAAATTTCTAAGGGTACATGCTTCTCTAAGCTAACTAATCCAATAGGAATCAACTCAAAATCATGCACCAATTGGTCACAATAAAATCCACAAAATCATGTAGCAAACATACAAAATTAAAGAAAATAATAAAATGGAGAAAATCAAATTAAATTGAAAAAATGGATGAAAATGAGATTTCTTGATTTCAGAAAATCACAATTAAATCCAAGATCATGGAGATATTTTTAAAATATTTTTTGGATCAAAATTGGATTTAATATGGATTTTAGGAATCAAATGAATTAAAATAAATCCAAAAAGAATAAAAAGAAAATAAAATGTTGAATTAAATGATATGCGTTGGATGAGAAAACTGGTAATCAAATCCAAGGACCCTGAGCGTATCCACGCGTGCATGAGGTGGCTGGTGACTCACAAGCTGAGTCAATAAATGAAACGCTGCGTATTGAATTAATGGAGGGAGAGCTGAGTTTAAATCATGTCCACACGATCTGCGTACAAAGTCCATCTGAAGGACTGATCCAAGGGTCCAGACATTATCTTCCCCAAAGTTCAGGTGACCTGAGACTATTCTCAGGTGGTGGTCCACGGTGGAAAACACCGTCTTCTCCGGTGAAGGTCTACTTGCAGGTGACCAGAAATCACAAAGATTATACCTATCTCACTCAAAATCCCATGCTGATCATGAATCTGGCCTTAGATTTTCTCAAATCCTTCTAGATTTTCAAACCCGATAGCATTTCCCAAACATGTCACATTCTTGATCTTCACCAAACTCAAATCTAAATCCATAGAACTACCCCTCATGTTACACTGATCATCCTAAGCTATCACAATCATGTTAATTCCTCAAGATCACATGTAACTGAATCCAAACAGAAATTGGTGCACTCTCTTGATCATCACCAAATGATGCCAAACCAAACCTAAATCGTTCTACCAATCATAGGGAACCTAACCACATGCACATTGCTAACCAATTCAGCCTAGATCACGAGGAAATCCAAGAGTTACATACCTGTGAAAATTGAATCAACAGAGGTAGAAGATGATGGATTCAAGCTCCACAACTCTTCAAACACGATCAGTGAAGCAAGATGAAGCTTCTAGGCACTTCAATTTGGCTTGATCTTGATCCAGACTCCAAAACCGTTTTCAGTTAGAAACCTTGAAAGCTCAACTTCAATCTTCACTCTCTCCATGAATTCTGCACCAACCTTCATCTGGAATCACTGAAATGAATATATAGAAGCTTCTCATGGGCTTCTAAGTCCAAAGTAAGGCCCAAATTAACCAATCCAAAATTCTGTCATACACTTGAAACTCAATGGTGACAGTCATGATTTTGCACTCTCAGCTTGCTCTAGAATGTTCCTTTCAACTGCAAATTGGTTTGTGAGTGTGTTTGGATAGCTAGCTTGGCCTGAATTGCCCTGATTTTTGTTTTGGCGTTGTAACTTGTAATGTAAGTAATCACTTTTCAAAGCAACTCATGAAATTAGGGCTCATCTCAAAATTATGACATTGCCAATGTGTTTGAAATCCAATTTCCATTCAAAATGACTACCCATATGCCATGTTTATGACTTATAGTTCAAAAATCTCAATTTCCCTCCTTTGAATCATTTGAAAAATCCCTCTTTTTAGGCCATTTTGGATCATTTTGTGAAGCAAACCACTTCAAGCCCTCATGTCTTTTTATATAACCTAAAAACATCATTCTAAACACATTTCATGTTGAACATTTTTTCATTTGAGGAGTGGAAGATAGAGATTTTGACACATGTTGAAAAAGGACCTATAATTCAACTTTCCCAAACTACCCCTGGATTTCCAAGATCATAACTTGAGTTCCACAAATCTTCTTGAGTACTTCTAGTACTCAAATTAAAGCTAAGATCAATACCTACAACTCTTATGTTTTCCAAGAATCCATTTGAAAATTCCTTGAGGGGCAAAAGTTGCTTGGAAGTCAAGTGACTTTCACAGATAAATTTCAGTGTCCTCTGATGACTTGTAACTTGCAAGAACCATAACTTGAGTTCTACAAATCTTCTTGAAGACTTCTAGTACTCAAATTAAAGGTATTGAGAAAATCTACAAGTTTCATGCTGGCCAAAGATCCATTGGAAACATGTATTTTGACTTATGTGGCTTGGAAGTCCAGTGTTATACAGGGGATTTTACCCTATGAACCCTGTCTCAAACACCTCCAACCCCTCTTGATTCTTTTGAACTTGATCTTGGCTCATCCACACACATGCTTCAACATATCAATCCATGACTTACATGACCTAGATCTAGGTCTTGATGCCCTTTCTTTGCTCTCCTTGACCTAGGGTTACCCAGATGAAACCCTACTTGTACACACCTCAACCATGGCTCTTGAACTTGATACAATGACTTGTCTAAGCTTCAATAGGGCCCTCTAGGCATCCCATGAGATCCATAAACACCTCAAATTCACATTCCCTATGGATGATCTTCAATACACCTCAAGTTAGGAGAGAAATCCCCCTGTGGGCACTCAAACTTCCCATGACTTCAACCCTTCTCTGATGACATTGATGGTCTCTCAGGCTCAGATAACACCTCTAGATAGGCTTCTTTTGACCTAAATGGAACTTGATCCCTTCTTGGATGACTGATATGCTATGATATGCAAAGTATTAGAACTATGTACATGATGTAACTATGCAAATGGCAATGCAATGAAACATAAATCAGGCTAGAAAAGGTTGAGCAAATTTTGGGGTGCAACAGAAAGCTTTCGACAAGAAGGTGCGCCCTCGAAGCTTTCAGACGGGAGAATTAGTGTTGAAGAGGATTCTCCCTCCACAAACAGATCACAGGGGAAAATGGACTCCCAACTATGAAGGTCAATATGTTGTGTGAAAGGTTTTCTCCGGAGGAGCCTTGCTGTTATCAACCATGGATGGTGAAGATTTCACGTCCCCTGTGAACGCAAACGCAGTTAAAAAATACTTTGTTTAAAGAGACCCGCTGGAATGAAAAAAGAATATCCATGCAAAAATGGGGCATCCAGGCGAACCATAAAAAGAATGGGTTCGGGCAAAAATTAGGGATATAAAATAAAAGATGTAAACCCACAAAGTTTAAAACCTAAAAAGGCGACTTTGGCAAAAAGGGATATCCCGGTGAATCAAAAACCCGAAAGGGCGATTTAGGCAAAAGTTAGGGATTTGAAAAGCAAATGACTGCAGTCTGCGTTTTGATCTTCGGAGCTTTGTGGATTGAGGGAGGACCTGAGGGCCATTTATCCGAATCAATCTCTTCAAAGGATGAAGCGTCGGGGAATCATCGAGGTCAGATGATCATAGATGGATCAGTTCATGATGTTTGTCTGTGCCACATTGCCGACATTTCTGTATATTTCTATGCATTTTTGTAAAGTTTTTGCGCAGCTTCCTCTTTTTAGGGGTTGCATCTGTTGTAAAATATGCATATTTACATGTCATTTGTCAATAAAACATATACTATTCAGTAATTGTTTATCTTGCTTTAATCTTTACTGTTTTGTTTGCGGTAAATTCCCGATGTTTTTGATAAAATTGCGCATACATAAACTTGCAGGCTTTGGCCGATAATCAGTAAAACTATGATTTATTTGAACAATGTCACAGATGATGACCGAGATAGTTCCCTTTGTGCAGGATATCTTGTTGCTTGTTCATTTTTGCAGGGTCGTTACCCTTGGGGCATTTTTCCGGAGGTGTATCCCCGGTAAGATCACTGTTCCCCAGCAGGTGGAGATTGAGCTCTCCGTTCCCCAGCAAAGGTCTGTTTTACAACAAAAGAGGTGCAGGTAGAGGGTATACACTTCTACCCAGCAGATTGTTGTACACGTTCATTCCTCGACAATTCAGGTTGAATTCTCTAGCAGGGTAGAATCATCCCCAGAGAATTGAGATTGATATCCCTCGGGCAAGTCGGGTATGTGTCTGTATCCTCAGCAGATTGCAGGTGCGCATTTTGTCCTCAGCAGAGTCGGCAAAGGCTGGTTTCCCCATAAAATCTGGACATGTGAGCCAAAATTATAGTTACTTCGATTATAGTTTATATTGATCATGCTGCCAAAATTATAGTTTATACTGACCATGCTGCCATCCGTTATAGGAGTTTGATCTGGATATTAGAGACAAGAAAGGCACTGAAAATGTAGTTGCTGACCACCTTTCTAGGCTTGAGTACCTAAAACCAGACTCAGTCCCTATTAACGATGATTTTTCCTATGACAGGTTAATCGCTAGGATAGAAGCCATAGAAGAAAGCAACCTAGAACCTTCTAAGAACCCTGAGAAATCTCTGGAAGTAAGCAGCGTACCTTGGTACGTGGATTTTGTAAATTACCTAGGTGCTGATATCATACCCCTTGATTTTAATTACCAACAGAGAAAGAAGTTCTTTAACAATGTAAGACACTTCTATTAGGCTGAACCGCTCCTTTTTAAAAGAGGCACAGACGGTATTTTTCACCGTCGCATCCCAGAAGAAGAAGTAAGAAAGATAATAGAACACAACCACTCTACACCTTATGGAAGACACTCTAGCACATCCAAAACTCACGCCAAGATCCTTAGAGCAGGCCTGTTTTGGCCAAAAATATGGCGTGATATACACACCTATATAGTCAAATGCGGCCAGTGCCAGCGCACTGGAAACATCTCAAGACTGACGAAATGCCTTTAAGAAATATTCAAGAGGTGGAACTCTTTGATGTTTGGGGCATAGACTTTGTGGGACCATTTCCGTCTTCCTTAGGAAATAAATACATCTTAGTTGCAGTTGATTATATGTCTAAATGGATTGAAGCAATAGCCTCTCCCACCAACGACACACGTGTAGTCATTAAGCTGTTTAAAAATTACATATTCCCTATATTCGGAACCTCCCGTCTTGTTATTAGCGACGTTTGATCGCATTTCATATCAAGAGTCTTTGAAAAACTTTTAAGAAAATATGGAGTTAAGCATAGGATAGCGACACCTTATCACCCACAGACTAGTGGCCAAGTAGAAGTTTTATTAAACAAATCTTAGAAAAAACGGTCTCTATATCGAGAAAAGATTGGTCTCAAAAGCTGCAAGATGCGCTATGGGCCTATAGAACCACCTTTAAAACCCCTATTGAAACAACTCCTTACCAACTAGTCTATGGAAAATCTTGTCATCTACCTATGAATTAGAACACAGGGCCTATTGGGCCATAAAAACCATAAACTTTGACTATTTAACTGTTGGAAAAAACCGCGTCCTTGATATACATAAACTAGAAGAACTTCGCCAATCCGCCTATGAGAACGCCATTATATAAAGAAAGAACAAAGGCCTTGCACGATAAGAAGGTCGTAAAGAAATATTTTCATATAGGAGACCCTATTATCCTGTTCAACTCTAGATTACGACTCTTTCCTGACAAGCTTCGTTCAAGGTGGACAGGTCCCTTTACAGTTACTAAAGTTTTACAATCAGGAGCAGTCGATATCTAGAACCGGTCATGTAGCCCATTCATTGTAAACGGGAAAAGATTAAAATTCTACGAAGGAGGGGACATTCCTGATGATTACTCCAGCCACACCTTGATTGCTCCACCATTGCCGACTTCAACCATATAGGTTCTACTCGTCAAGCTAACGACGTTAAACAAGCGCTGCCTGGGAGGCAACCCACGATTTTCTTTATTTTCCTTTATCTTTTATTTTATTTTTATTTCATTTTATTTTATTTTGTTTTATGTGTCAGTTAACGGTTTATGATAATTGTGCTTTCAGGTCTTGTTCTCTAAGTTTTATTTTTCAGGATGCAGCAGCATGATGACATGCATGTCGCCTTCAGAGACGAAAAGCAGAGAGAAAGGTACTCAGTTTTTCGACAGCGTCCTATGGCACCGACCCAATATCCGGAGCAGGCTTGCATGGAAGCTCTAGGGATCGAAACCAGTGTATGGTTCCTCTGTCATCAGCTCCAATAGGGAGAATATGCTGACCAATTGAACCAGACTTACAAGCACCTTACATTGGAGTTTCTCAGCTCGTTCCACCATGAGCCATACGCTGATCAGGACAGACTAGCCACATTAAGACTTTTTGGGAAAGAGTATGCATTCACCCATAAGGGATTCAGCGACCTACTTAGATTTTCGACCACCCCATATGCTATTCCTGACCTCCCGATGGGCTATTTTATGAGTAGCGACATCGAGCAGTACTAGAGAGAGATTACAGGTGGAGGAAGCCTAGATCCATCGACTCAGCTAACTCCGGTCATCCACAACCCGGCTATGAGGTATTTTCAGATGACTTTGGCTCACACCTTTCTTGGAAAGGAGGACTCCGACATGCATGTTAGTGAGGAAGAGATATTCTTCCTATTCTGCACAAACAGGTTACGCCTAGTGGCATGTGGGAACTTCTTGCTGCATAATCTCGAGGGTATAGCTAGATCCTCTGAAGGGGTTATTCATGTGGGAGGCACCACCACTCATACAACCATTGCATTGGGACTCACCAACCAGTTACTGCATTTGACTCCATATTGTGGATACACCCTGTTGGACATTGATTTTTGTTTGGACAAAGGGCTGATGAGGAGAGCATCTTTTCAGCCTGATTATTTCAGACTTCTGATTGACTACCAGACTATCTACTATTTTACATTACCTGACCCAGTTGTGACTAATGTACACGATCCTTCAAATTGGAGTTACGCATTAGAAGGCTATGGAGAGACGATCGATGAGCCACATTCACTGCCCTCAGTGGAATACCATCCTTCACCACCATCTTCAAGGACGACAGTATATTCGAATAACCATGCATTGCGAAGGACCGAATTGCACACCCAGATAGCAGCACTGCGCATAGAGATAGTTCGACTCCAGCAGACCGTAGCCGATCTCACCTTACATGTTCAGATATCAGACATGACCCATACAACTGAAGTAGACGTTTTGTATCAGGAGATATCGGATTTGCACAGAGAGCTCCACTCACTCCGTCATCCCGATCAGTCAGGCGAGCAGCCAGCTCCTTGATGACACTATTTCATTGCTTTTTATTATTTGCTTTGTTTCCACTTTCATTTGCAAACTTATTGCATTCGTTTACATTTTTATTTCATAACATTAACCTTACTTTTATACCTATATATGTTTGTGACGATTGCTATTTCATGCAATTTATTTTAATTTTAATTTTTATGTTTCCTGATTTTTTATGTCGAAATAAGGAAAAAGAAAAAAAATATATACAGAAAAAATTAGTGTACCAGGACAAGTGATCTCTACTGCCAGCACACCCCCAAAAATCAAGAGGAAGCACCAAGGCCCAAACAAAGCACACGAATCCGGCCCAACCACCTTCAACAAGGATGGCGCCCGCCATGGGGTCTGGACTATATGCGGGGCAGAAGTTACAAAACCTCCATTTTCACATCCAAAACTCCATTTTTGGTCACACGAAAATCTCCCCCAAAGCACCAAAAGTTCATAATTTCATCATCCACTCACCAACCCGTTAACCATTCCAACTTCCATTTTCACTTTCCTTCACCAAAATCCATCAAAAACCCATTTTTACAAAACTTCAAAAAATACTCGTTTTTCACTCATCTTCCATCTCAAGAGTTCATCCATGGAACACGAGGGTTACATTTTGCGTCAAGGAAGCCTAGAGAAAGACAACAAAAAATTCTAGACAAACTGCAAAGCCGGGACATCGCTTCGACACAGTACGTGGATGACAACTGTCTGTATTCTTTAGGTATTTACCATAGTGTTTATCACTTGTTAGACAGTTTAGGACTGCATGAAATATTTTCTAGACGTTATCCTACTTTTGAGAGGCTGTCTAGGGAATTCTTGAGTTCCCTGATTTATGTTGTCAGACCCGACACTGCTAGTACCATCGGTACAGTACAATTCCGAATGTTTAATGTGGAATATGCTTTTAGTACCAAAGAACTCGCAGAGAGGCTAGGACTGCCTTTTGGTAATGATGTTATTTGTGAAGCACCTCTGGATTCCGATTGGTCTGTGGAGGCACTTTCCTTTTGACACAGGCTATCAAATTTTACTATTACATCTTTCGAAGGAATACTTGCCTCCAGGATCCATAACCCGACCATCCTCGTATTTTGCTACATGTTAGCCTATATTATCTTTGGTCAGGAGAATCCAAATAAAATAAACATAAAAGAGTTCCTATTTTTGCATGGGTGCCTCACAAATAGGAGATTTAATGTGGTTCCGTTCATGATTGCCCATATGAATGCCTTAATCAAGGGCACTGGGACCATTGCCTTCGGAGGACTTATTACGTCCATTGCAAAGGCTCTAAACCTAGATGCTGAGATAGCCACTTTAGAACCTCTTCCTCCTCGCACAATTAATTTCAAATTTTTAAAAGATATGAAACTGTGCAAGGTCAAGAAGGAGGGGGGATTCGAGCTTATGATCCATGGGAGGGCTATCCCATCTATCGTTTTGCCTTGCACTAGACGCACATATGTGACTATCAAGAGGAACTGGAGCTATGATTTAGATGCACCACCATTTACAAGTCCAATGCCTCTGAATATTCCTGTTGGTGAAGGCGATGATATTGATGACGAGTATGACCGGCGAGAGTGATCTCCCGATCATCCTATGCTGCCTCACCATGTACCACAAACACACACTACACGGTCTTCCTCTTACCATTATGCAGGTACCGCTCCCGGTTTTTATATATTTGAGAAGATGTGGCGAGACCAGTTAGCTTGAGAAGAAAGACATGATAACTTGCTCACCACCATTCAGCAACAATTAACTGATAATATGAGATTCATGCAAGAGTCTCAGCAACAGATGAGCCAGTCCATGCAAAGCATAATGCAATCTCAAGCTGCTCTGACCACCAGATTTGACGTGTTCAATGCTTCTAAGACTGATCGTCGTCGCAGCAGATCTCGCCGCCCTAGGTACTCGCTGCACGCTGGCGACAGCACCAACATCATGCCTTAGGCTCTTCAGGTATCTCGTCACTTGCTTATTTTGAAACATTGGGGACAATGTTCAATTTAAGTGTGGGAGGAGACTTTATTTATTTTCTCGCTTTATCTCGCACTTTTTATTTCTTTTATCACTTTTTAGTTTATTTTCCTTCTTATTTTTCTTTTCGTTTTTAGAACATACTTGTGCTTAACGAGTCATACCGCGGTATACCCTTATTCTCCCATTACTTTGCCCCACCAAAACTTTTATTGACAAATAGTGTACTATCCTGAAAACTTTTTTGGACTTTGAGGCAAGTTCAAGTTAGGATACGGATGATTTGGAAAATTCTCTTTGAAACATCGATATCATTATAAGACCTTAGGCTTCGGAAATGCAGAAATCAACCCCAATGCCCTACCTACCATGGCCTTAATAGAATGTCCATAGTGAGTCCTTAGTAGTTTATCCTAGCAGTCAGCTCCGGCCAAAACGTTATCTAAGTGAAGGACCGATGAAAATAAGTGAATGATCGATATGATAAATAAATAAAACAAATTGCAACTCGGGTATAGGTAACCCTCCCAAGGTCATTTAACCTAAAAAGATTGTAATTTCGAAAATAAAAAAAAAAGAAAAAAATGATGATGAATAAGAGCAAGTCAAAATAAAAATCTTCCCATTGATAGTTGGTTCAGAGGTGTCTGGTGCTGAACTCGGTATGGCGGGTTACGATCCGATCCCCCACAACTACAATAGGTTCAATGAAAGGGGTTACAACAATTTTTTTACCAGAGCCCCATGCTTGAGATCAGAATCACCAACAGGTCACTTCACCATGATTTCGTATGGATAATAGACTTAATGTGATTGCACTAGAATGAAAAGGACCCAAAAGGAGATTTGAAAGTAGGCCTAGGTACGATAGGGTATGACCGATTGCTTTTTGTAAGAATGAAGCCTATGTCCGTATTTACAGAGAAATGTTATTTCGATACCCGTGGTTCGCTGAGTTAATACATGTCGCTTCATCCCAGCTTGAACATATAAGCCCTTTTTGCCCAGATCATTTATGGATATCACCCTCTTTTGTCCTGATGTTTTTTTGCTTGAGGACAAGCAAATGTTGTAGTGTGGGAGAATTTGCTAGGCCCAAAATATATTGTTTATTCGACTCGATTTGCGCATGTTATTTAGGATTTTATTTCCATTTTCTTGTATTATGCCTCTGTTTTGTTTCTTTTTCAGGTTTTTGTATTTTCAAAGCTACTCGAGAAGAAATGAAGAAAAACGAGCTAAAAGACCAACATTCTGAGGAATTGTACACATGGCTTCCACCATGGTGGGCGCCATAGGGGATGCCACACATTGGATAGAAGACAACTGCTGACAACTGCCATGTCTCCCATTCCTTTCCACCCTATTTCATGTGGCGGGCGCCACACGGAGGTGGCGGGCGCCACCTTTACAATCTCGTTTCCCTCCCAAAAGAAGTTGGGGGGCATTCTTGTCCTTACCTGTACTTTCCTACCACTATAAATAAAGGAGTTATGTCTCATTTCTAATATCCAAGCTTAGTTACAGAACTCAAGCCATAAATTTCACCTATTGTAAAGTGATAAACTTTTCACATCAAGGGGTTATCACACTGTTTAATCAAGTCTGTAATCGGGTTTGGAACACTTGGGTAGAAGTTAATCCTGCCGCCATTTTATTTCTGTTATTTACTTCTAGTTGTACCAAGATTTAAAGCCTCTCGTTTAGAGCAGGTTTCTGTGTATTTATCTCCCTTTAATTATCCGTTGTTATTTCTCGCACCGCTTTTATTTCTCGCACCGTTTATTTATCGCTCCCTTTACCGCACTTTATCTATTTTCCCGCATTTTATTTACTCACATTTATTTACCATGTCTATTTAATTTACCATCTCTGGCTAAATCTTAAAGGCTAGGAT